>OX463235.1:21180509-21853009 GCA_949820135.1 Sylvilagus floridanus
GCTGGATCAGAAGTGGAGCAGCCGGGTCTCAAACCAGCACCCATATGGGATACCAACATTGCAGGCGGCGGCTTTATCTGGTATGCCACAGCGCTGGCCTAAGAAATACCATTATTTTCTTTATCTCTAAGAAAAGGGGGAAAATGCTGTCAAGTAAACCTTCTTTACTCTAAGAGTATTCAGCTAATATTAAAATGTTCCTTTATGCTTTCATTTTTATTATGTCATTTTTGCATATACTTAAAAAGACAGTATAAGCAAAATCAATAAATTGGCCTAAAACTTCTTCATATTCAGGATCCCAACTGTTCTGAATTTCTTTTTGCCTATAAATCGTGAGTGTCAGTGTTTTGCACCCAGTCTAGTCCTTTGGGCCACCAAGAACATTACTGATGCAGTATGTCTAGACAGAATTCTCCAGTGTTATCTAGGGTTTTCTTCCAAGCCACTGACACCTATTCTGCAGGCTTTGACATGTTCCACAGGCAGTGATAATAATCATGTCACAACTGCTGCCTGAACAACAGGAATTGTAAGTAGCATACTCATTTCAGAGGTATTAAAACGTGAAGGAAATATAAGTAGATGTGTTTTAGACAAGGTTGTGTAGAATAATTATTTCACATACAGTATCTAGCTTAAACTTCACAGTAATCTCAAGAGGAAGGATGAGCACTGTTACATTACCTGTTTTACAGATGAGGGAACCAGGGCGTAGAAAGCTTAGGTTGCCCAAAAATATACAGTTGGTAGGTGGTCAAAGAGGAACCCAAACCCAATACAGTGTGACTGCACTTCCTGGGTTCATGCTATTGTACTATACTGGCTTTATTGCATTCCTCCAAGTGATTAACATCTTTAATATGGGTGTAAGAAGAATATCCTCATCCTTCCAGAGAGATAAAACAAGGAGTATACAGGGGAACTTCAAAAGGGTCATGGAAAATGCAAATTATGGGCTTTTTTTAATGCTACTGTTTGCTGTGTATTAGTCTTCTTTTTTAAAAGAGTTTGTATTTATTTGAAAAGCATAATTACAGAGAGAGGAGGAGAGACACAGAGAGAGGGAAGGAGAGAGAGAACAAGATCTTCCATCCACTGGTTCACTCCTCAAATGACTGCAGTGGCCTGGGTTGGGCCAGGCTGAAGCCAGGAGCCAGGAGCTTCTTCATTGGTCTCCCACATGGTTGCAGGTGCCCAAGGACTTGGACCATCTTCCACTGCTTTCTCAGGCACATTAGCAGAGAGTTGAACTGGAAGAGCAGCAACCAGGTATCAAACCAGTGCCCATGTGAGAAAATAGTGTTGTAGGCAGAGGCTTAACCAGTACACCACAATGACAGCCCGAACGTATTATGTTTTAAAAAAGGAAAAAAGACTTTGAGTAAACTTCAAAAATATTCTGCACCTAAATAAACTTACCTTTCAGTTCCATTTTTAAAGATTTATCTATCTATCTATTTATTTATTTGAAAGGCAGAGTGCCAGAATGAGAAGAGACAAAGAGAGGGAGAAAGCTTCCATTTGCTGATTCACTCCCCAAATGTTCACAAATCCAGGTCTGGACCTTCTGTGTGGGTGGCAGTGGCTCAACACTTGGGCCATTTCGACTGCCTTGTCAGGCACCTTAGCAGGGAGCTAGATTGCAAGTGGAGCAGCGGGCTCTCAAACTAGTGCTAATAGGGGATGCTAACATCACAGATAGTTGCTTCACCAATTGCATCGCAGCACCAGCTCCTCAGGTCCATTTTTTCCATGAACTTTTTGAATGTTCTCATACATGTAATATAAAATATTTCCCAGAAGTTACAAAGCAAGCATGTGAGTGAATGAAGACTAAATGAAAGGATTCCCACAAATATCTCCAGCTGAGTGTAGATTCTGTTATTCAGATTTCTAATTTAGATGAGTGGTTCTCTCTGTGTTGTGATTAAAATACTCTCATTTTCCTAATGGGCTACAGTGTGACTAATGATTTTCACACATCTAGCTGGGCTTGAATTTTATGAAAATTGATGATGTGGTAGATTTTTCTAATATCAAGTGACAGAAGAGGGGAACTTTACTGATGGATTTTTTTGGTTTTCACTTGAGTGGATAAATGGCCCTGTGCTCTCTCCTAATTTGTCACCCTGGCAGAGTATGGGACTGAGCTGGTCTACAAAGCATCCCCTGCAACTTCCTGTGTGATGCTGATACTCTTACCTGTTTTGATTGTCTCTTTTGGTCTGTCAGATGTGAGCTGAATATTAATGTGACATTTTATCTATAGCGGGACTCACTAAAGGAGCAAGTGGGCTTCTTTGCAGAGCCCACAACAAATCCTATCCTTGAAACTGTTGGAGCAGCAGTGGAATTTTTCTGTGAGCAAAATGATAAATTCTGAAGAAGTAGCACAATCTCTCATTAGGTATTCAAGGGTATAGGCTGCACAGTGTGTCTTGTGCACCTATTAGGTGATAAGTGCAGAAGTGGTAGGTTAGTTTTATAAGTGAGGCAGAGATTTAGTCAGCCAACCAAAATTATTCATTGAGGCCATGTTATGTGACCCAGTCATGTATGAAATACATGTCATTACAAGGCATCCCTTCAAGAAGTATATAATGTTGTGCTCGCTTCGGCAACACATATACTAAAATTGGAACGATACAGAGAAGATTAGCATGGCCCCTGCGCAAGGATGACACGCAAATTCGTGAAGCGTTCCATATTTAAAAAAAAAAGAAGTATATAATGTTATGAAAGAACCACTTTCAGAAAAGGAAATATAATATAATGCAAAGCTCTGACAACACAAGAAAACTCAGTATGTTCTGGAATAATCAAAAGGGTCATAAAGAAAAGTTCACAGGGCTGACATTGTGGTATACCTGGTAAAGCCACCTCCTTCTGATGCTGGCGTCTCATATGGGCACCAGTTTGTGTCCCAATGGCTCCACTTCTGATCCAGTTCTCTGCTAATGGCCTAGAAAAGCAGCAGAAAATGGCCTAAGTATTTGGAGCCCTGCTGAAGTTCCTGGCCCCTTGGCTCCCAGTCCTGGCCATTTCAGCCATCTGCAGAGTGAACCAGCAGATGGAAGATACCTCTCTCTCCCACTCTGATTTTCAAAGTAAATAAAGAAAAAAACGAAAAGGAAAGTTGAGGGAAGGACAGGGTTTACCCGAGTAGATGAAGGAGGACAACATCCCTGGCAGGGAGACAACACGAAGAGAGGTCCAAGTGCATGGCATAAAACAAGTCTCCTTTTTTAAAAAAATTTTTAAAATTTTTTAAGATTTATTATTTTTCATTTATTTGAAAGACAGAGTTATAAAGAAGTAGAGAGAGAGAGAGATCTTCCATCCGCTGCTTCACTCCCCAAAATGAAGCAACGGCTGGAGCTGGGTCAATCCAAAGCCAGGAACCAGGAGCTTTCTCTAGGTCTCCCATGCAGGTACAGGGGCCCAAGGACTTGGGTCACCTTCTACTGCTTTCCCAGGCCATAGCAGAGAGCTGGATCAGAAGTGGAGCAGCCGGGACTTGAACCAGCGCCTATATGGGATGCTGGCACTGCAGACCGGGCATTAACCTGCTGAACCACAGCTCTGGCTCCACAAGTCTTCCTTTTAGAGCCACAAGTTACTCCGGGCCCTGCCACAGCTTATGAAAGCCTTCCTTGGAACACAGAACGTCTCAGATTGATTGTATTTTCCTTGCCACCAAAGGCTTTCATATTTGTATTTTATTGAATGAGAAAGCATTAGGCATGATCAGCACCACTTGGGGGAATTTCTGTTGTGTATTTTAGTGACTTGATGACTGTTTTGCATCTGACTGGATACTAAAAATACATACATCTTTGCCTCTGTTAGACAGATTTTAATACTTTTACCATCAACAGCTGATAGTTTACTGACTTAGAGAGTTTTCTCCCTTTATCAGATGACAGATGAAAAAAATTTTTGCCTCTATCTCCAGTATTGCTTTTCAGAGTTATCTGACTTTTTTTTTAATTTCTTCATTCACTAGAATGAGAAAGCAATCAATTATGAATCACCAAAGTAAATTCTGTGTCAATGTTGTCTTTGTTTTCTTTTTTTAAATTTATTTATTTTATTTATTTGAAAGGCAGAGTTACAGAGAGAGAAAGGGAGAGAGAGGTCTTCAGCCTGCTGGCTCACTCCCCAAATAGCTGCACCATCCAGGGCTGGAGCTGAAGCCAGGAACCAGGAGCTTCTTGCTGGTCTCCCACATGAGTGCAAGGGCCCAATCGTCTGGGCCATCTTCCACTGCTTTCCTGGCATACTACAAGAGCTGAATCAGAAATGGAGCAGCTCAACCCACTACCCCACAGCACCAGCCCCTGTCTTTGTTTTTTCACAGCTTTTCACAACGACAGCTTCCTTCCACACCTTTATGTAAGATCAGCACAACTGGGCAGGTATTGGAGGTATTAGGTATGGAATAATATAAACAAGCTAAATCTGCAACTCTCATGAATGCTGACAAGCTGTCAGCGATGCCAGGACAGAGTGTGTGGAAATCGCTTATATTTTCACCTAGACTGTAGATCCCAGAGCTCTGTCTGCAGAACTGATAGAGGGAAGCAAACTGCTTGTTTTCTCTCACCTGAGAGTCACTGGCAAAAATAGCAGTTTGTTTTCCTACTGTGATTAATCCTTGGATCTTATCTCCTAAAATTGGAGCGTTTATATTTTTTTCCCAGCAGTCTGTTTCCAAAACCCTTGTGATCTCATGAAAAGCAGAGTCCCTTGAACTTTGAATAATATTGGGCCTCTTAAATCTCACAGGAGTATATAATGCAAGGTTAGAGTTTTTTCATGTTATTGAAAACCAAAGTTGGATGTAGTAAGACCTGCTTGTTGAAAGAGATATCTTAGAGAAAAAAAGTAGCTTGAAATCTTTGGCCATTTTATGTGGTAATATTCATAGATTAGTTGGAATATTAAATAGCAGTTAATTTGGTCAGAGTTTAAGCCTTGTTCATATTGATATAAGTCTTAAAGGTAATACAAATTTTCTATAATTCAGAATGCTACGTAATTTATGGTAAGCAGTTAGAACAGGATCTGGCACGTAACAAGTGCTATGTCAGTATTTGTTTTTACAAATGATAGAATATAGGGTCCGGCACCATGACGCACTAGGTTAATCCTCCACCTAAGGTGCCGGCATCCCATATGGACTCCGGTTCTAATCCCAGTTACTCCTCTTCCAGTCCAGCTCTCTGCTATGGCCTGAGAAAGCAGTGGAGGATGGCCCAGGTGCTTGGGCCCCTACGGCTGCATGAGAGACCAGGAAGAGGCTCCTGGCTCCTGGCTTTGGATCAGTGCAGCTCCGTCCTTTGTGGCCATTTGGGGAGTGAACCAATGGGAGGAAGACCTTTCTCTCTGTGTTTCTCTCATTGTCTATAACTCTATCTCTCAAATAAATAAATAAAATCTTTAAAAAATATATAAAACAAATGATAGAATATAGATTATTTATTAGCAGCATTCTGTTGATAGTTATTTTTCTTTTTTAATGTTTTTGTTTCTTTTTCATCTACTTGAAGGATAGACTGAAAGAGAAAGAGAGAGAAGATCCTCATCCATTGGTTCACTCCCCAAATGCCAGCAAAACAGCCAGGAGCCTGGAACACCACCAACACCATCATGCAGGTTGCAGGTGCCCAAGTGTTGAGGCATCATCTGCGGCCTCCCAGGATGCATTAGCAGGAAGCTGGGTCAGAGGTGACAGAGCAGCAGCAACCTGCAACACAACAGCTGCATGTAAACTATTTTGTAAGTCAGAGAGGTTTTGGAAAGAAGGATAATAGCCATGTTAGGCTTTCTTTTCTTTTACTAACTGAACTAGTTTTTTTTTTTCCTGCTTTTTTCATCACTCCATAGTAATGATATACATTTAAACTGGAAGAAAAGAAAGAGGTGTAACTAACTACATTTACTCGAGATTATTACCTCCTTGGAACAATCTGATTAATTAGGCTTAAATTATGCCATTCTAGCCTACATTCCCAAACATTTAAAGTAGCTAAGAAGTCAGCAGAAATGTCCAGCACTGTAGCATAGCAGGTAGAGCCGCCACCTGTAATGCCGGCATCCCATATAGGCGCTGGTCCCAGCTGCTCTACTTCCAATCCAGCTCTCTGCTATGGCCTTGGAAAGCAGTAGAAGGTGGACCAAGCCCTTGGGCCCCTGCACCCAAGTGGGGCCCCAGAAGAAGCTCCTGGCTCCTGGCTTCGGATCAGCACAGCTCTAGCCGTTGCAGCCTGTTGGGGAGTGAACCAACAGATGGAGGACCTCTCTTTCTCTCTGCCTCTCCTTCTCTCCGTGTAACTCTGACTTTCAAATAAATAAATAAATCTTAAAAAAAAAAAAATATCAGCACCACTACTTTTAAAATAGGCAAAGAATATAAAATACAGTAAAAGAAATTAAATGAATGTGTGTTTAAAAAAATAGTCAATAATCAAAGAAATGTTAATTAAAATGAGTTACCACTTTTCCTCTAGTAAACATTTTTTTCTGTAAGTGTTGCTAAGGGATATTGAGAAATGTGTACTCTCATTGTCTTAGTCCATTTTTTGCTATCACAAAATACCCAAGGCAGGCTGATTCTCTAGAGAAAAGCACTCACATTTGGCATTTCAGGGATGCAGCATCAACTCTGCTCTTGCGAGGGCCTCATGGTAGAAGGTGGATGACCGGAGTGCATGTGAAGGAGAGCCTGAGAGCGACTCAGGGTTGCACCTGCTCCTGTGAAGGCTCGCTCTCTTGTTCTAGTGGGAGCTCAGTGCAGGAGACCAGCGTTCCTTTCCAGTGGCTTCAGGATCTTTAGGCCCCACCTGCTACACCTTCCACACTACCATGCTGAGGACCAAGCCTACAGCACATGAACCTTTGGAGGATAAACCATAGCACTCACATGAGTATCTTTAAGAACAGCAATTCTACTTCTAAACATACAAGGGTATTTCAAAAAGTCCATTGGAAAGTGGAATTTTAAAGCAACTCTATTTTGTTGAAAAACAACTTTAAAATCTATGCATAGTGTTTTATAATACACATTTTGCATGAACTGTTTGAAGTACTCTCCTATAGAATTCAGAACTCCTTTTGCTATTTTACTAAGATATGTATACAGTAACATTCATAACAGCAAAAAGCTACCTGTAACTCAAATGACCATTCATAGGATATTTGGTAGATAAATAGTGGTGTTTTCAAACAGTAGAAATCTGTAACAGTAAAAATGAAAAAAGCACAGTTAAATGTGTCAACATGGATGCATCTTCAGAACGATCATTGAAAAAAAATAGAATACATCCAGTCTGATACCATCTTATAAAACTCAAAAGCAAGCAGAAGTAAACAGTCTGTTGCTTAGGGATACAGACATTGGTGTTAAGCTCTTTAAAAGATAGTAGAGCAGGGGCTGGCTTTGTGGCATAGCAGGTAAAGCTGCTGCCTGCAATACTGGCTTCCCATATGGGCGCTGGTTCATTTTCAGCTGCTCCACTTCAGATCCACTCCCTGCTAATGGCCTGGGAAAGCAGCAGAAGATGGCCCAAGTATTTTGGCCCCTGCATGGGAGACAGGAATGAAGCTCCTGCATTCTGGCTTTGGCCTGGCCCAGCCCTAGCCCTTGCTGTTGCAGCCATCTGGGAAGTAAACCAGCAAATGGAAGATCTCCCCCTCCCTCTCTTTCTCTCTCTCTCTCTCCCCCATCCCCTCGATCCCTCTCTCTCTCTCTCTCTCTCTCTCTCTCTCTCTCCCTCCCTCCCTCCCTCCCTCCCTCCCTCTCTATAACTCTGACTTTCAAATAAATAAAACTTTAAAAAAAAAAAGGCAGTAAGGCACTAGAAAATGAAATCTAAGGGGAGGGAGAACATGATTTCAGGCATTGTGCTGTTGCTTCCTCTCTGGTTCAGCAGAGGTTCATGCTCTTTGTTTTATTTTCATGTTTAGTAAGTTGTTCTGAATAGTTTATTTGTTCTTATTTTTATTTAATATTTTTATTCTGCTACCTACTGGTTTACTCTCCAAATGCCTACAAAAGCATTTGTAGTTGTTCTTTGTTTTATTTTCATGTTTAGTAAGTTGTCTATTATGTATGTTATTTGTATATTTAAGATATTTTATGGCCGGCGCCGTGGCTCAACAGGCTAATCCTCCGCCTTGCGGCGCCGGCACACCAGGGTCTAGTCCCGGTCGGGGCACCGGATTCTGTCCCGGTTGCCCCTCTTCCAGGCCAGCCCTCTGCTGTGGCCCAGGAGTGCAGTGGAGGATGGCCCAGGTGCTTGGGCCCTGCACCCCATGGGGAGACCAGGAAAAGCACCTGGCTCCTGGCTCCTGCCATCGGACGAGCGCGGTGCGCCGGCCGCAGCGCGTCGTCCGCGGCGGCCATTGGAGGGTGAACCAACGGCAAAAGGAAGACCTTTCTCTCTGTCTCTCTCTCTCACTGTCCACTCTGCCTGTCAAAAAAAAAAAAAAAAAAGATATTTTATAATAAAACTTATAAGAGCCCCAGACTTTTATTTTTATAAAAATCCTAAAGTAAAGATGAAAAATGAAGTACATAAGAAGTTTATCATGGTGGTATTTATTTCAGCCCCAAGCTGAAACTAGATTTTCAACATTATTCTTTTTTTTTTTTTTTTTTTTTGACAAGCAGAGTTAGACAGTGAGAGAAAGACAGAGAAGGGTCTTCCTTCCATTGGTTCACCCCCCAAGTGGCTGCCACGGCTGGCACGCTGCACTGATCCAAAGCCAGGAGCCAGGTGCTTCCTCCTGGTCTCCCATGTGGGTGCAGGGACCCAAGCACTTGGGCCATCCTCCACTGCCTTACCAGGCCAGAGCAGAGAGCTGGACTGGAAGAGGAGCAACCGGGACAGTACCGGCACCCCAACCGGGACTAGAACCCGTAGTGCCAGCGCCTCAGGCAGAAGATTAGCCTAGTGAGCCACGGCGCCAGCCTCAACATCATTTTTTAACATCTTGCCTTATTCAAGAAGATTTTCAGGAAGCCTTAAAGAGTATTCAATGAGACACAAGTAAAATAAAACTTTTTGAGATGTTAGACAAAGTTAAAAGATGGAAGAAAGTAAGAAGAGGCCAGGAATAGTGCTGGTATGAAAAATACGTTGTAAAGTCTTCTGTTCTTATTAGAGGTAAGCCACAAACTTGATTCCAGGCTTTGCAATAGCCAAGATTAAGGAAATGTGATCCATGATACCTTTAAAATAAGAACAGGAAGGGTTGCCTGCTCATTTCAGGGTACCTGGTTCAGGCCCAGCTCTGCCTCCAATTCCAGCTTCCTGCTGATGTGCACCTTGGGGGGCTGCAGCAAATGACTCAAGTACTTGGGTACCTACTGCCCACATGAGAGACCCAGGTTGAATTCCAGATTCCTGGCTTTGGCCAGGCTTTTGTATGCATTTGGAGAGTAAACCAGTAGGTAGCAGAATACAAATATTAAATAAAATAAGAACAAATAAACTATTCAGATACTGAGAGAAATTCTCCCAGATTACTGTGTGGGAAAGTTATTTACCTTCTGTGTGGCTATGTTTCCTTGTCTTTAAAATAGAATAATAGGACCTGTTGTGTAGCACTGGGAGAAGTATATGAGGTAAGTTGCCAGGAAAGCACCTGCGGCTAGTACGCACTCTGGTATGTCACAGATTGGCTGTTCTCAAGACTGTCCTTACAGAAATAGGTATCTTGGAAGCAGATACTATGAAGGGACAAGCTTACAAGTATTCTTTGGCTTAGATAGAAAATGCCCCCCGTCAACAGTAGAACAGAAGCATTGAGCTAGCTTTGTGACTTTTTTGTCTTTGTGTATTCAATGTATATTTATTGAGCTCCTCCCTTGTGCCAAGTCTTGTATCTGGTAATTATGGCCAAGGTGCAGGTGTTCTGCTTCAGCCAGCTCTGAGAATTTAATCTTAAAATCATTCAGGTGTTGAGTAATAAATAAAGTTTTTTGCATTTATTCTTTCTGCTCTTTGAATATGAAAGTTGTAAGCAGTAAGTAAAGACTGGGCAAAAGCAAATATAAAAAGAAGGATGAGAAGGAGTAACTGAGCTTAGTTAATACTGTGAACAGAGGATCAATTGAGGCTATTAGATACCTAGGCAGTAAAACTGTGGTGAAAAAAAATATTAATTGTTCTGTTCATTGAGTGCTAACTGTGCTGCCTTTACATATATTATCCCAGTTAAAGTTAACAACACTTGGAGGTCATGACTGTTATCTCCCATTTTTGGTAAGGAGAGTTTGAAGACCTTGAGGGGTAAATAACACACCAGCAAGCATGGGTCCAAGCCAGAATTTGGGGCACAGGTCTTGCCTTCCAAACACCAAATTCTTAGTCACTTCAGTACATTACTTTCTGAGGAATAAAGCCAAAGTTAATCAAACCTTGAAACTCTCTGTTCCAGATCTAAGATATTTTTCCTGGTACCCTAAGTCAAATAAATCCTGATTTTATTATCCTATAATAAATTCATATGTCAGACTTATTATCTTCCTGTCTTCCTGTTTTTGGCTGTCAACTGGAAGGTTAATTTTTATGTGTATGGGATTTATTTTTGTTTTTGTTTACTATAAGGTTCACCTTTTCCTGATCTATATGATTGAGACTGTGTCATTTAGTCAGTTGGTCACCAAACAGAACTTCCTTTTTTTTTTTTTTAGTTTTTTAAGATTTATTTTTATTTATTTGAAAAGCAGAATTTAAGAGAGAGGGATCTTCGATCCACTGGTTTATTCCCCCAAATGGCAGCAACAGCCAGGGCTATACTAGGTAGGAGCTTCCTCCAGGTCTCCCACATGGATGCAGAGTCCCAAAGACTTGAGCCATCCTCCACTGCTTTCCCAGGCCACATTAACAGGGAGCTGGATAGGAAGTGAAGCAACAAAGTCTCAAACCTAGTGCCCATATAGGATGTATGTGGCAACTTAACCGGCTGTGCCACAATGCCCTGCCCTCAGAAGTTTGTCTAAAATGGAAGCAATCTTTGGATTTGATGTAGAAGAGTCTAGCAGTTTGGTGATCTAGAAGCATGTGGTCTGACTCTACTAGATTATTCTGGCCTTTGCAGAAGGCACTGAACTATGTTGCATCCATTCTAAACTGTGGATCTTCTTCCTCAGCTTGCCAGTGAATCAAAAGACAGTCATATTAGTGTTGACAGTGATAGTGATAGTGATAGTGTTGTATTTAAAGATGAAGAAAGTTCCAGCTCCTGAATCTCTGGTGTCCCCTGCCAATTGCAGAAACACAGATTTCAGTTCAAACCATGAGGTTGCTGTGTCATGCTTACCAGGTGGGTTTACAGTAGAGAACTTTGCCTGGAATCATCTTTCCTTTTGATGGGCATACTAGACAGTTATTCTGAGACTCCTGATAATAGCAGCCGAGGCATGGGGACGGTCTCAAAAGCCATTTACTGTCGGGTTGAAGACATAGATGTGTTCATCCCTGTGGCCTGAGATCACTATGCAGTTCTGGATTGTGCAGTTCAGAAACCATGAAAAGCCTAACCAAAAAAAAAAAAAAAAAAAGTATTCTTCTGAAATCCTTGTATGAGGGAGGGATTTACTTTGGGGCTTACACAGACTCTCCTGAAAGATAGCTGTCTGAAATGAGTAGGTTGAGGTTTACATTGTTGGAATACACTAACCTCAAAGTCTGTAATACGGAGACCCACTTACAGCCACCGACTTGGTTTTCCTTTCACTGTTTTTCTAAGCTCATTTTCCACCTTCGTTCCTATATGTGTTTTTGTTTTCCTGGCTTGCTGTCATCTTCAGATCATTTCAGATAGGTGTACCATCTGTCCTTCCCTCAGCAAAGGGCACACGTGGAAACGCGCAGCACGGCACTCCAGGAGAAGTCTTGGAGAGTTTTTGGCTCCACTCTTCTGGTCCCCCTTGGCCTGCTCTGATGCCCCCTGGGGAACAACAGGGGGACACACAGCTTGTATCCAGTTCAGAAAGTGGCAGTGACTGCAGAGAGAAAAGCTAAGCTGTTCAACCCGCCTCCTAAACACAGAAAAGCAATGCAGGTGGTGGGCGGTGCAGGGATGCATGTGCTTTGTGCCTCGGGATCCAGTAGAGTAGAATTCCTGAATTATCATAGAAATGGAACATAAGAGGTCCCAACAGAAGAAGAACATGTGTTTGGCTAAGTAAAATACAAGCCAGTGATTTAATTGCTTCCAAATGTACAATAATAAGGCTTTTTACTGTGTGATACTGTTGCAGTGACCTGTGTCTGACCCTCCCCTGCAGTGGGCACTGATTGCATGTGTATGGCAACCTGGGAGCACACCAACAAGATTGTCCAAGCTTAGTGTGATGTCTCTGATCCCTAGAGCCTCAGGATGTCTCACTTTTGCCTTTGAAAATTTACTCCTAGGGGCTGGTGTTGTGGCACAGCAGGTTAAGCCACCACCTGCAATGCCAGCATCCCATATGAGTGCTGATTTGAATCCTGGCTTCTCCATTTCCCAGCTCCCTGTTAATGTGCCTGGGAAAGCTATGGAAGATGGCCCAAGTACTGAGGCCCTGCCATCCATACGGGAGACCCAGATGAAGCTCCTGGCTTTGGCCTGGTCCAGCCTTGGCCATTGGGGCTATTAGGGGAGTGAATCAGCAGATGAAGTTATCTCTCTCTCTGTATGTCTCTCTCTTCTCTTTCTCTTTAACTCTATCTTCCAAATAAATAAATGAATTTATATAAAGTTGCCTTAGCATATAGGTCTTCAGTTAATACTTGTTGAATGAATAGGAAATGAATTCTGTGTTTCCATTATCAGCTTTGTGTGTAAAGAGAAACAGCCCTTCTGTCCTGGTTACTCCTCTTCCAGTCCAGCTCTCTGCTGTGGCCCGGGAAGACAGTGGAGGATGGCCCAAGTGCTTGGGCCCTGCACCCCATGGGAGACCAGGAGAAAGCACCTGGTTCCTGGCTTTGGATCAGCGCAACGTGCCGGCTGTAGCGGCCATTTGGGTGGTGAACCAATGGAAAAGGAAGACCTTTCTCTCTCTTTCACTGTCTAACTCTGCCTGTCAAAAAGAAAGAAAGAGAGAGAGAGAGAAAGAAGAAGAAGAAGAGGAGGAGGAGGGGAAGGGAGGGGACTGAAACAGCCCTCTGCAGGCATGTTTAAGGCCTCAGAAATAAGGCAGTGTTATTTCCTCAGAAGAATCTAGAAACCTTAAAGGAGAGGTGCTGCCTAGAATCAAATTACAGAGCTGAAGTAGTAAGGCTTAACATGGGCCATACTATATCGAAGAGCTGAAGCTTATAGTTTTTAAGCCCTTTTGGGTTTCAGTTACTTAAAAATAGTGACAATAGGGGCCAGTGCTGTGCCATGACGAGTGAGTCTGCCACCTGCAGGGCTGACATCCCATATGGGCACCAGTGTGAGTCCCAGCTGCTCCACTTCCAGTCCAGCTCTCTGCTATGGCCTGGGAGGGCATCAGAGGATGGCCCAAGTCCTTGGACCCCTGCACCCACATGGGAGACCCGGAAGACTTGGAAGAAAGGTCTTCCATCTACTGGTTCACTCCCCAGGTGACTGCAACAGCCAGAGCTGCGCCGATCCGAAGCCCAGGAGCGTCTTCTGAGTGTCCCAAGTGAGTACAGGGGCCCAAGGACTTGGGCCATCTTCTACTGCTTTCCCAGGCCACAGCAGAGAGCTTGATCTGAAGAGGAGCAGCTGGGACTAGAACCGGCACCCATATGGAATACCGACACTTCAGGCCAGGACATTAACCCGCTGTGCCACAGTGCTGGCCTCTGTACTTTAGCATTTAAATAGTACTTGGGTATCTCCACTAGAAATCGCCTGTACTGTCTTTGAAACATAACAGAGGTGATGCTCTGTGCTCCCAGGAAAACAGAGACTAATGGCCTTTCATAAGCCTTGAGCAAGCTACAGCTGCCGCCAACGTTAATAAACAAAAATCATGTCAACCTCAAATCAGTCTATCTTGCAGGAGAAAGCTGAAAGCCCATCTAGTTCAAGTATATGGGATTGCCCCGCCGCTGCGACGTTTCTCAGCTGAAGGTAGAATGAATACCCTAAATTACTGAAGCCTCTCCTGGAGGCAGAGACCCCAGCTTTGTTTGCCTTCGCTTGAAGAAGCCCGGGTACCAGATTTTGCTGGAAAGCTGACGTGAGAGTTGCAGAAAGGACACCTATTTACAAAATTTTGTTAGACCTCCATCTTACTTCAGGATGGTAAATTGAGCCATCAATCAACCTTAAATTGAATCCTTAAAACCTCTGGTATTGTCAGATTAATCAGCTCTATAGAAAGTGGTGCCATGACAAACATGAAACAGCTGAGAGGCTGAGTAGACAAGGAGGCTTTCACTTCATAGGGATGATGCTGGTCTCTTCAGAAATAGTTTTGCCTCTCACTTAAATATGGCTAAGGCACCCCATCGCTATATAGGTGTGCCCAAAACAACATGGTGCTATCCTATGTGCGTACTACTGCCTAGAAGTAGAAACTGGATGACATTGAGAGATGGTCTCTGGTCCGAGACAGGGCTGAGTTTGAATCGGAACTCTGCCACATGTACCTGAATGTTGCCTCAGTTTTCTCATCTGCAAAGTGGAACTAACACACAGAGTTGTTGCAGTGATTAGATGAAAGAATAGGAGCTGGTGTTGT
Source organism: Sylvilagus floridanus (assembly GCA_949820135.1). Taxonomy (NCBI): domain Eukaryota; kingdom Metazoa; phylum Chordata; class Mammalia; order Lagomorpha; family Leporidae; genus Sylvilagus; species Sylvilagus floridanus. Next base: position 21,195,205 of record OX463235.1, read on the forward strand.
GGAGTAACAGGTAAAGCCAGTGTCTGCAACTCTGGCATCCATTTGAATGGTTCCCACTCCACTTCCATTCCAGCTCCCTGCTTGTGTGCCTGGGAAAGCAGTGGAAGGTGGCCCAATTACTTGGGCCCCTGCCACCCATGTGGGAGACCTGGCCCAGCACCAGCCTTTGTGGCTATCTGGGGAGTGAACCAGCAGATGGAAGATCTCGCTAACTCTATTCCTCCCTCTCTCTCTCTCTCTCTGTAACTCTGACTTCCAAATAAATCTCTTTAAAAATGTATATATACACAAATGTAGTACCTGGCCCATAATACTTGCTCAGTAAATGGTTCCTGTTATTAAAATACAGTTCTTGGGTTTTGCTCACTGAGGAAGCACATTAAATAAGTATCAGTTTACCATGGTGACTGAGGAAATGAGAATTGAAATAAAATTCACTCGACTACCAGCTGCCTTATTCTGTGGGTTTTTTTTTTTTTTTTTTTTTTTTTTTTTGTGGACAGGCAGAGTGGACAGTGAGAGAGAGAGAGACAAAGGTCTTCCTTTACCATTGGTTCACTTTTCAATGGCCGCCGCGGCCAGCGCGCTGCGGCCGGCGAACCGCGCTGATCAGTGGCAGGAGCCAGGCATTATCCTGGTCTCCCATGGGGTGCAGGGCCCAAGCACTTGGGCCATCCTCCACTGCACTCCTGGGCCATAGCAGAGAGCTGGCCTGGAAGAGGGGCAACCAGGACAGAATCCGGCACCCCGACCGGGACTAGAACCCGGTGTGCCGGCACCGCAAGGCGGAGGATTAGCCTTTTGAGCCGCGGCACCGGCTATTCTGTGTTTTATAGGTATGTCTGATCTCCCTGCTAGACTCAGATGGTGTCCCAAAGGATAGAAACTGAATTTCCTCCTTTCTCCGTGACTCACACAGTATTAGAACCTTACTCAGTGACATCTTCTGTCTATGCCCTGCTACATAGGCGTCTGTTCTCCAGTAAAACCATGTAGAAATGTTACCGTCTTCCAGTTTTACTCTTATTTTATGATCTTCAAATCATCTACCTTCCACCTGGTTGCTGGGCCCATCTTCAGCCACTGATAACTCATGTACTTATTGGTATCATTAATACTACAGCAGAGACTGAGAGCTTCCTTACCTCCCTTTTTTGATGAAAGTCAGTTTTCTGATATCACTTAGATTAGCTAGGGATTCTTTAGACTTAACCTTTCCATCTGCGTATTTAGATAAACTAAATGGTTTTTCTGGCTTTGTGGGGAGCAGGTCTCATGAAGGCATCCTCCACTCTATGTGTTTTTCCCTAAGCCTTAATGATGTCCTGACATTTGGTGACCATTTTGGGGAAAACTTAAAATGTATTATACTTCTCTGAAATCCTTAAATATCTAGAGGACTAACAATATCAAATACCTATTGAGGAATTTATTTGACTATACATCTGTAATTGACCAAATTTGTAATAATTAGCTTTTAAGCTTTTTCTGAGAAGCAGGGACATGGATGATCTAAAAAACACTTATTATTAAAGGACATGAATGTGTATGGAGCTTTAAAATTTTTTTTTGTCCCCACAAGGATGTTCCTGGTTTGTGACCAAATGAGAGGCTTCTAACAGTTTTGTTTTACCTTTGAGGAAATTAAAGCCCAGAGCAGGTGGGCGTTTTTCCTGAAGCCATAGTTAGGAGTGGACCCAGGAGAAGATCTTCTGTTTCTTCATATTTTTTTACAGATCTTTCAGAGAATTGCAGTCCAAAAACAAAGTCATCAACTGTTTTCTGCCATCTAACACAGTGGGACGTTCCACATAAGAGCGCTCTTTCTGTTTCCTCCCCAGTTTGAACGCCATGACCCAGTGGACGGGAGGATTACTGAGAGGCAGTTTGGTGGCATGTTGCTGGCGTACAGTGGGGTGCAGTCCAAGAAGCTAACTGCCATGCAGAAGCAGCTCAAAAAGCACTTCAAAGAGGGAAAGGTAAGCAGCTTTGGCTGGAGGAGGGAAGCCGTGGGAACGTGTGGTTTTGGTAAAAGTACCAATAGCATGATGGCAGCGTGCTGTGAGCGAAGGGTTCCAAAGTGTCCACCTCTGGTACATCAGGTCTGAAGGGAGAGGAAAAGTAAGCGATGAGTGAGGAAGAGCAGAGTCCAGAACACTCCCAGACTGTGTTGTTCAGGCAGAGGGTGGCACTGTGAACTGGGACTGTGCATTTTAAATGCGGCTCCTCTAGGTGGGGAGATCAAGAGTTCGGCTGTGGTTATCTTGAATTTCAGAAGCCTGTGGACCATCCAAGAAGAGATAATGAGCAGACAGCTGGATGTTCAGGTCTGCCTCGGGTCTGAGGTGGATCTAGGAGTCATTAGTAGACTTTTAGAGTGAGAACAGATGGAGTTGCCCAAGGAAGGATATTAGGCAGAAAAGAACTGTGGACCAAGGAGACGATCTAACAGAACATCAACATTAAGCAGCCCCAGCACCAAGCTGGCAGGAATGGTTAGAGAAATGCCTAGCGAGCAATGACGCCAAATTCAAGCAAGTAGAGGGCCCAGACACCGAGGTGGCCACTGTCCCGTGTCACAGAGAGGATCCAGCAGGTAAGGGTGAAAACCTCCATTTGTTTTGGTGAAGTCACAGTCATAGGCACGTTTTGGGACAGCTGTTTGGGTAGCATGGTCCACTTGGAAGGCATATTAGATGACAAGTGAGAAAGTAGAGGACGAGGAGGAGGCAGACCCACCCGCAGAAGGAAGAGAAGGTGTTCTACAAAAGGAAACAGTACCAGCGTCTGCTCAGCTGCTCAGACAGAATATCCGATGGAGCAGTTGGGATTTTTTTAAGAATTTTTTTTGAAAAGTGCAGCAGTGAGGGCAAGGAGGTGGGGCATGGGTCACTCTTTCCATCTGCTGGTTCACTCCCTAAATGGTTCCAACAGTCAGGGCTGGGGCAGCCTGAAGCAGGAGCCAGGAACTTCATCCAGGTCTCCCACGTGGCTGCAGGGACCCAAGCGTTTGGGCCATCTTCTGCTTTCCCAGGCACATTAGCAGGGAGCTAGATCAGAAGTAGAGCAGGACTCAAACTGGCCTCCAGTATGGAATGCCAGCATCATAAGGGTGGCTTAACCCGCTGTGCCACAACTCCAGCCCCAGCCTGGAAGCAGTGCGTCAGAAGCAGGACAGACAAACGTGGCAGGTATGCACACTGAGCTCGGAGGAGAGTGGCCCGAGGGAGGTGGCCGGGGGAGACAGGGGCCGGAAAGTGCAGGTGTGGGAGGAGTTTCCCATTCATTCTCAGTGAAGTAGAAAGCTTTTGAAGGGCTGTGGGCAGTGATGCATTTAAAGAGATGACGGCAGCTTTGTGGAAGATGGTCTGGAAAGAGGCAAGCGTAGAAACAGAAAGACGGGCAAGAAGGTCAGGAGAGCATTTAGGAAGAGATGATGTGGAGCAGCATTGAGCATGCAGACTGTGGATTTGTGGCAGCGCTGGGCAGTGCCGCTCTGCACCACCGGCTGCACCTGGAGCAGGCAAAGAGGAGCACAGATGAGGGAACTGAGTCAGCTTCTGGGGTTTTGTCAGCAAGTGGGATGGACAAACTTGATTAGAAATCAGGTAAGAGATTCGGACTCTGAAAAATGAAACACAGAGCAGTGCTAGGCTAGAACCAGATCTTCTCATTCCCAGCCCAAAATCTTGCCACTGGACTATGGTTACCATCTGGTTGTGGCCAGAAAGCCCACCTGGCATTAAAAATATTACCTGAGAAATGAGTAGTAGTGGTGTGATGTGGTGTGGTGTGGTGTGGTGTGGTGTGGTGTGGTGTGGTGTGGTGTGGTGTGATGTGGTAGACCTGAAGCTAGAAGATTTGAAATCAGGTCCTGTCTCCTCCGAGGTTTCCGTGATCATAGACAAGTTACTTTATTGACCTTATGCTTTGAGAGATGCTTGCTACAAGAGCCTTGTCTTTAAACACTTGATAACTGAAAGTAAGAAGCAGGATCATTAGTGGTTGTCCCAGTTTTCTGGGTCTTTTGTAAGAGATCTTGCTTGAACAGCATTGCCCACTTTGGTGGGGAGCACTTGTCAGCGAAGCTTGTTCTTGTTTGTCTTGGCTGCTGAAAGCAGGCTGTGAACTGCAGCTGAGGACAGGCTGGCCTCTGACAGACCGCGTCAGCTCCTGAGTTCAGTCCAGCCTGTTCCCACCGCAGGGCTGCTCTTGGCTGTGGGGGAGAAATGCACCATTGATGGAAAATGACAGAGAAAAATACTCCTCTCCCAGAGAGCGTTTCTACACCACCCAGGACCCAGCCTGAATCTGTTGGGATTTTCTAGTGTCAGTAAATTGATCTCAAAGGTCGGAGTGGACTCTTGTAGCCCCTTTGCTGAAAGCATGGTATTTGCATTAGAAAACACTCCTTTCTTTTGCCCAGACTTAAAGGTTGGTCCAGGCAGTGTTCTGACCTTGAATCAACTCTCTATCATGCTAGGCTAATTCATATTTTATTTTGAATTTATATTTAAAAGCAACAAATTGGGTGCCAGAGACATCTCCCTTGAAGGACTAGAGTATTTTCGCTTTGGTGGGAGGGAGTTAATGTAGGACCTGAAGACCTGCAGTGAAAGCACAGATTTTGTCAGATGAGACAAATCTGGGGGTGCTCAGTTGCTCCTGGCCAGAATTTCCAGCTTTAGCAAGGAGATTAAGATTGATTGTCTTCTTGTGTTGATTAAATGGTTTGTGAACATAGCAATTAACTACAGTGAGAGTTAATGAAGGGCCTTTGCTCCTAAGGTCACAAGTCCATCTCCCTGGAACCAGAGGGGAGTCAGCATTTGCTTTCCAGTTACTTCTTTTATTCCATTTTGAATTTGTTAACATGAAGGTGTAAGGTTTCCTTTTGCTCACATGAATTAATTTCTGTGTGGGGTTCTGTATCAAGATACTAAGCCAGACCTAAAAGATTGAAAGTCCTGTTGGTGGTGTTAAGTAAGTGCTTGTGTATGACTTCATGACCACGCAGAGCTTCAGATCCGTCGTCCTCCCTGCATCTAACAGCCTTGTGCCTTTGACAAGAAAGAAGCAGAGACAAAGCAAAGGTCACAACAACACAAGTCTGGACTAAAGTCCAGATCTTGTCCATTCCAAAGCAAAGTGCTGTTTCTCCTCACCTTCCTCGTCCTCTAGAGCAGTGCCTCTCAACAATAAGGTCACTCGGAGAACTTTCAAGAAAGCAGAAAGTGGGTGGGTCCAGGCATCCATGTTTGTTAAAGGCTCCCCAGTGATTCTAAGCTTTCGAGCCACTGCTGTGGAGATGCCACCACGCTGTGTCAGTGTCTCCAGCTGTGCGATGGCTTGGAGATCCAGGGAACCTGCCCTCCCTGGGAAAAATTACGCAGTGGCTGTGCAGAGCAACCATCATGTTTTTATCAAACAAAGAGTTTTCTGCAACTTCAAAAATGTGATTCACAGTGATGATCCTCTCTGAGTGTGGGAGCCACTGACTTCTTAATTTCTAGAGTCAAGGCTGAAATTGGAAATTACAGTTCAGTTCAGTGGCAGGCATTGCTGTGTGCAAGTCTCTTAGCCAGGGGCTATGAGCAAGATTAAAGATAAACTTTCCTTTTATCATTAAGAAATATATCATTTGTAGTAGTCTACTAAGAGAAAAATCTCTATGCAAAGAACTGTATAATTTCATATTCACATTCATAACATTTATTGAGCACCCACTATATGCAAAATGCTCTTCTAAATATCAGGAATATGGTAATGAACAAGCAAAGTCTGCCCTCATAGAACTTGGCATTCCTAATGGAGGAAGAAAGATTATTAAACAGACAGGTACACATTTACCCTAGCAATTATGATGTCCATGTCCCTATCAGAATACCTGGGTTCAAATCCTGGCTCTGGCTCCCAATTCCAGCTTCCTTCTAAAGGGATCCTAAGAGGCACAGATGATGGCACAAGTGGTTGGGACCCTGGGACCCATGTGAGAAACCTGGCTTGAGTTCCTGGCCCCCAGATTTGACCTGGCCCAGCTGTAGCCATTGCAGGCATTTGGGGGAGTGAACCAGCAGAAAGGTACTCTCTTTCATCTATGTGTCCCTCTACTTCTCAAAATTTTCTTAAATAATAAATATAACACAAGGCAACTTGGGCAGCATTAAACCTCTTGAGACCAGTGTCTTTTCCATCTTTTCGTGTTCAGCGTATGTTGAGTGTCTCCTAGGCAAATGTTTCTCAAATGCAAAGATCAATGTGTTGAGTACTCCATTAAAGGTATAAGATCTTTTTGGAATTCCAGTGATAAAGATCAGAGCCAATTGAAGACACAGTAAGATTTTTTGGAATTCCAGTGATAAAGATCAGAGCCAATTGAAGACACAGTAAGATTTTTTGGAGGGGGCACAGTGTAAACTTGGCCTCAGATGCCCAGTAGGATTTTGACAAGCACAGGTTATAAAGGGATTTGCTCTATATATTTCCTCTCAGAGCCCCAACCCCAGAAGCCTGTGTCTACCCCTGCTCACTAATACTGTTGTCTGCTCAGCAAGGTTAGAACTTACCAAATTGTTCTTCTGAAACTGTTAGATGATTTACTGTTTTTAATGTCTGTGGATAATATTCCTGAGTGTGAACTGTCCCAATTCCTTTATCCTCAGTTTCTTGAAAGCTGTACAACATTAGTTATAATGGGATAACAGATGCTAAACACATTGCTAGCATGGCACCTAGAGAGACCTATTAACTTCTATTATTAGGCGACCCCCAAAGTCACTCTGAAATATAGCACCTGAGGTGTGGCCATAAAACTAGAAAGACTAGGACTCTACTAATTCTTTTTCCTGATAAGCTTTGAAACGTATAATTCCCCCACAGGAGACCTAAGTTGTGAATTACTATTGAGAGATTTCGTATTAGGGCTTTTTCTTCCTCTTATTTTTCTTTTTCTCATGATGAGTTTCATGTACCCCATCCTTTCCATTATTTCTTACTCCTCAAGATCCTACACAGAGAACAAAGTCTGTTTCAGAACTTAATAGAATAAATTCATTACCACTGCTTCTGTAGTAATGAGCCTGCCGCTCACTGATACACCAGACACTTCACTTGCCACCCCCAACCCCCAGTTACTCAGCAGCCCTGCTTGGCAGATTAAATCCTTTTTTTTTTTTTCTGGTTAAAAATGCTGTTCTGAGCCTTAGTTATTTTTCTTTTTTTAATTAATTAATTTTTTAAGGAATACAAATTTTATATATACAACTTTAGGAATATAGTTTTTCAGAGCTGGCACTGTGGTGCAGCGGGTTAACGCACTGGCCTGAAGCACTGTCATCCCGTGTGGGTGCCGGCTCTAGTCCCTGCTGCTTCTCTTCCAATCCAGCTCTCTGCTGTGGCCTGGGATAGCAGTAGAGGATGGCCCAAGTCCTTGGGCCCCTGTGCCCACATGGGAGACAGGAAGGAAGCTCCTGGATCCTGGCTTTGGATCAGCTCAGCTCTGGCCATTGCAGCCATCCAGAGAGTAAACCATTGGATGGAAGACTCTCTCTCTCTCTCTCTCTCTCTCTCTCTCTATCTATCTCTCCCCCTCTCCTCTCTCTGTGTAACTCTGACTTTTGAATAAATAAATAAATTTTTTTAAAAGAAAAAAAGGAATATAGTTTTTCTTCCTGCCATACCTGCCCTCCTACCCACACTCCCACTCCTCCTCCTCCTTCCTTTCCCCTTCCCAGTCCCATTCTCCACTAAGATTCACTTTCTTTTATTTATTTATTTATTTATTTATTTATTTTTATTTTTGACAGGCAGAGATAAATAGTGAGAGAGAAAGAGACAGAGAGAGAAAGGTCTTCCTTTTGCCGTTGGTTCACCCCCCAAGTGGCTACTACAGCCGGCGCACTGCACCAATCCGAAGCCAGGAGCCAGGTACTTCCACCTGGTCTCCCATGCGGGTACAGGGTCCAAGGACCTGGGCCATCCTCTACAGCACTCCCGGGCCACAGCAGAGAGCTGGACTGGAAGAGGAGCAACCGGGACAGAATCCGGCGCCCCGACCGGGACTAGAACCTGGTGTGCTGGAGCTGCAAGTGGAGGATTAGCCTAATGAGCCGCGGCACCAGTTCAAGATTCACTTTCAATTAACTTTGTACACAGAAGGCCAACTCTGTGCTAAGTAAATATTTCAACAATTTGCACACACATGCACACACACAAAAAAACTGTTTGAGAACAAATTTTACAGTTATCTCTCATAATACAACTCATTGAGGACAGAGGTCCTGCATGGGAAGTAAGTGCACAGTGACTCCTGTTGTTAATTTAACAATTAACATTCTTATGTATGATGCCAGTGACCACCCGAAGCTCTTGACATGAGCTGCCTAGGCTATGGAAGCCTTTTGAATCTACAAACTCTGTCAGTATTTAGACAAGGTCATAAGCAAAGTGGAAGTTCTCTCCTCCCGTCAAAGAAAGTACCTCCTTCTTTGATGGCCACTTCTTTCTGTTGGGATCTCACTCACAAGATCTTTCATGTAGAATATTTTTTTGCCACAGTGTCTTGGTTTTCCATGCCTGAAATGCTCTCATGTGCTTTTCAGCCAGACCAGGAAGCCTAAAGGGCTGATTCTGAGGTCAGAATGTTAATTAAAGCAATTGTCATTCTATGAGTCTATTGTGTGGACTGCTTCCCATGTTGGAACATTCTCTCCCTTTTAATGCTGTCTACTACAATTACCCCACACTTGATCCTATTTATATAGTCATTTTAACACTTAATCCTATCTGTATGTTCACTTTAACACTAATATGATCACTTTAACATTTAAGATGACATTTTTATCACCCAGCTTTCTCATCTTCTTGCCTTTTATTTTTTAAACACTTAATCCTATCTATATGCTCACTTTAACACAAATATGATCATTTTAACAGTTAAGATGACATTTTTAATGAGGTTTGGGGTCCCATGACAAGTTTTTAAGCTGTATCCTTAAAAAGTTCTATTCCTGAGATCACGCATTCTCCTAAGAGATGGCATTGAGATCCTAAACCAGGAAAGGCTGTTTTATTCCAGAGTCCATAGTCTTACTTCTTGCTGTTCCTTATTCTCTGTGATTCAAATAAGCATAAGATTTTGAAAAAACGAGAAACCAGTATTTCCAGGCTGCAGTCTCAGGTTATTAGGGAGACAACTAGAAAGGTGAGTTATGGAAGAAAGTAGTAGAAGGCCTTAAATGCTAGTGCTCATCCAGTTGATATTTTGGGAAATCACTAACATTCTGGGAGCAGGAGGGATGAAGATAGGAAAAAAGCGATGCTTTGAGAAGATCAGATACTTATAGAAATGTCAGCAGTGGAGATGGCAGGTTCCTCTTCTGCCAGGTAGCAGTGAAGAGATGTTGGGTTTACACTAGGAAGCAGCATTCCTGGAGCAGGACAGGCTTGGTGATACCTATGAAGGGTACTCTGGAAATAGCAGCAGTGGCCACGTGCAGGAGCAGGAGATGGAAGGACAGTTTAAAAAGGATTTCTTGCTGGTGCCTCGATTCAATAGGCTAATCCTCCGCCTCGCAGCACCGGCACACCGGGTTCTAGTCCCGGTTGGGGCGCCGGATTCTGCCCCGGTTGCCCCTCTTCCAGGCCAGCTCTCTGCTGTGGCCCGGGTGTGCTGTAGAGGATGGCCCAAGTGTTTGGTCCCTGCACCCCATGGGAGACCAGGAGAAGTACCTGGCTCCTGCTTTTGGATCAGCGCGGTGCGCCGGCCGCGGTGGCCATTGGAGGGTGAACCAACGGCACAAGGAAGACCTTTCTCTCTGTCTCTCTCTCTCACTGTCCACTCTGCCTGTCAAAAAAAAGGGGGAATTTCTGTGTACAGAACAGTATCTGATATTATATTCATATATAACATGGTATTAAAACAAGAATTAAAACTTTAAAGAAAAAACTAAGCAGGAGCTTCAACAGAGGAGAGATGGTCATGATGAAATGTGTGAAAGGTGGCATAAGGAAAAAAGAAGGCAGCTATTTTATCCTTTCTGTGGGCCATAGAGGGAGTTGGGCATTGAGTTGATTGCTGGCCTGTGCGTGTGTTCTGCCTGATTCACAGAGAGCAGGCAAAGCATCCCCACCATGCGCCTGCCCTCACCGGTGACCTTTCAGTGCAGAGCTCTGCCTTCACAATGACTCCACCAGAAGCCAATGTTCCTGCCCCTTTTTCTCATCATCTTGCTTTTTTTTTAAACTTTATTGAGGCATAATTTACATACCAGATGTCACCTGTTTTAAGTATATAAGTCAGTGTAAATTTCCAGTTATGTAATTACCACTGCCATCAGTTTTAGAACATTTCCATCACCCCAGAAAGATCTCTCCTGCAGTTTTCAGTGACTCTCCATTTCTCCCCTTGCTATAGGCGACCATAAATCAGCTTTCTGTCTCTCTAGACTTATCCTTTCTGGATGTTTCATATAAATACAATCACATAATGATGTAGGCTTCTGTGTCTGGCATCTTTTATCAAGCATGTTTGTAAGGTTTCTCCTTGTTGATGCTTATATTAGTGGTTTATTTTTTATTGCTAAATAGTAAGTGTTAGTCCATTGTTGGCATACACTGTGTTTTGCTTATTCACTCACCAGTTGATAGATATTTGAACAGTTCCAGTTTGGGGCTATTATGAATAGTGCTGTTATAAACATTCCCTTTTGAGTCTATATAGACCTATGTGTTTGTTTTTCTTGAGGAAATTCCTAAGAGTAAAATGGCTGGGTAATATGGTAAATTTATATTTAACTTTTTAAGAAACTGCCAAGCTGTTTTCCTAAGTGTCTGTAAATGTTACATTCCCACAGCAATGTGTAAAAGTTCATGTTTGTCAACATCTTTACCAACGCTTAAAATTTTGTGTCTTTTGTGTGTGTTAAGATTTATTTATTTATTTGGAAGGCAGAGATACACAGAGAGAGAGAGAATCTTTCATCTGATGGTTCACTCCCCAAATGGCCACAACAGGTGGGCCAGGCCCAAGTCAGAAGCTCGGAACTCCATCCTGGTCTCCCACATGAGTGGCAAGGGCCCAGGCACTTGAGCCATCCTCTGCTGCTTTCCCAGGTGCATTAGCAAGGAACTGGATCTTTAGTGAGGTGGTCAGGACTTGCACCAGTGCCCATACGGAATGCTGGCATTGCAGGCAGTGGCTTCACCTACTACACCACAATGCCAACCTGGTATGTCTTTTTTATTAATAATTCCAATAGGTGAGTTGTAGTTTATAATTGTGGTTTTAATTTGCAGTTCCCTAATGAATATTGATCTATAACATCATTTCAGGTACTTGTTAGCCTTTTGTATATTTTGTTTGGCAAAATGTTCACTCAGATTTTTTTAAAATCAGGTTGTTGGTCTTTTCAATACTGAACTGTAGAAGATTTATAGAATTCTATATATAAATCCAATTTTCAAATGTTTTCTCCCAACCTGTGATTTATGTGTTTTCTCAGTATTTTGAAACATGGAATTTTTTAACTTTGATGAATTCTAATTTATCAGGTTTTTTTTCCTTAATACATTATGCTTTGGATCTCATGTATAAGAACTCTGTCTCACTCAAGATCCTGAAGAATTTCCCTTGTTTTGGTCACCCGGAGCCCAGTTTTATATAAATGCATCCTTTTAAGGGTGGCTAGATAACCAGGTTGTTGAACAACTGGTAACAGGATATGGTAACTCTTCACCTTCCACCTCTTCATAGTATGTCAAGAAAATCATTTTGATGCCAAATCTAAGGGGAGAATATTTCCTTTTGACCATTCTGTCTGCAATTCAAGTAAGCTGCCATTAGATAATGTATAAGCAGTTGCCTTCTGGCCTCAACAGTTCAGCTGCAATAAGCATATTCTTTCATTTGCCATTTTACCAACCATAAAGCTCTTCTGTATGGTCTTACTCTAGCTTTCTTCTTGTAGCCCTCTGGATTTTTTACTAAGGCAGTTACCAAGAAATAAGAACTTTGTGGCTGGCATCATCTTTTCTTTAAGGAAGTTATTTAAACTATAGGCTCCATAAAACCCAGGCACATGTCCAGTGCAATTTTATTTCTCTTCCTGCTGTTGGCATAGTGCTGAGTGGTTAGTAAGTACACAATAAATATTTTTTATTAGATCTATGTAATAAAGGCCTAGTGTTATATATTTAGATTTAATAGTGACATAATGTGATTTGTATTCCACAGTTTTCTAAATCATCAAATGAATAGCCATTCAGTTCAGATTATTCTCTTTCTCTGCTCAAATAATAATTCTCAGCATAAGCATTCTGATCTTCAACTACAGTATTTGATGTTTCACAAGAAATTAATGGGGACTGGTGCTGTGGCATAGTAGGTTAAGCCTCCACCTGCAGTGCCAGCATCCCATATGGGTTCCGGTTCAAGTTCCAGCTGGACCACATCAAATCCAGCTCCCTGCTAATATACCTAGGAAAGTACTATACTTGTACTTGGGCCCTGTACCCACATGCGAGACCCAGAAGAAGATCCTGGCTCCTGACTTTGAATCAGCCCAGCTCCAGCCGTTGCAGCCACTTGGGGAGTAAACCATAGGAAGGAAAACTTTTCTCTCTCTCTCTTTCTGTAACTCTGCCTCTCAAATAAATAAATAAATAATAAGACTTTTTTAAAAAGTTAATGAATATTAGAAGTTATTGATCAGAGTGGAAACATCTACTCTATCATGCCCTTCTGTGTTAAGAATTTTATGTTCACCTTTCAACTTCAAAATCCCTTTCAATAACTATCTTCCATCTACCCACACCCAGTGGGAACTTAAATAGGAAAAGTAAAAGGCTTTAGCATCTGGGATATGTGTGTGTTAAATCACACATCACATAGCACAAAGCCATGGTTGCTCTGTGCTTTGCCTTGAGAATCACACTGATAAAGCCGTGTTTCATCTCCTGTTAGAATTCCAGAACCAGCACTGTGGCATAGCACATAAGACCGCAGCCTGTGACTGCCATCCATATGGGCACTAGTTCAAGTCCTTGCTGCTCCACTTCCTAGCCAGCTCTCTGCTAATGCATCTAAGAAAGCAGCAGAAGATGACCCAAGTGCTTGGGCCTCTGAACTCACATGGGAGACCTAAAGGAAGCTCTTGGCTCTGGCTTTGGCCTGTCCCACCAGGCCATTGGTGGTTATTTAGGGAGTGAACCAGGAGATGGAAGATCAGTATATTTTCTCTTTCTGTCTCTCTTCCTCTCCCTCTCTCTCTCACTCTCCCTCTCTCCCTCCATCTCTCTTTCTCTCCTTCCCTCCCTCACTCCCCCTCCCCCTGGGTAGCTCTGCCTTTCAAATAAGTAAAATAAATGTTAAAAAAATTATTTGAAGAAATGCTTCAGAATCTTGATCCTACTTGTTTAAAGTTTTCGTTGAAAGCTCTGTGCTTGTCTGCAGCTGCTCTGAGCACAACGGCTTTGCATTCATCAAGCAGAAAGTTTGCTCCGCCTTCATCTTCAGTCAGAATTGTGAAAGCTGGGGTAATTCAGACGTCTCCACTGGTGCTGGTTTTTTCCGTTCTGAGTCTGTTTCAGTTAGGGCGTGAGCAAGTTTAAATTGTCTTCCTGCCAAACCATATAGATTGTCGTCTGCTGCCGCCTTCATCTTCAACATTGTCCAGTCCCTTCTTAAAACAATGTGTCCATTTCTAAACTACTAATTTCTTTATTTTATTTTTTATTTAATTTTTCCCAAAAAAAACTTATTTTAGGAGTACAAATTTCATAAGTACAACTTTAGGAATATAGTGATTCTTCCCACCATACCTGTACTCTCACACTCCCACCCCACCTCCTCCTCCCTCTCCCATTCCCAGTCCCAGTCCCATTCTCCATTAAGATTCATTTTCAGTTAACTTTGTACACAGAAGACCAACTCTATACTAAATAAAGATTTCAACAATTTGTACACAAAAAAACTGAGAACAAATTTTACAGTTAACTCTCATAATACAACTCATTTGAGGACAGAGGTCCTGCATGGGAAGTAAGCGCACAGTGACTCGTGTTGTTAATTTGACAATTAACACTCTTATGTATGATCAGTTGAGGCCCTTGACATGAGCTGCCTTGGCTATGGAAGCCTTTTGAGTCCACAGACTCTGTCAGTATTTAGATAAGGCCAAAAGCAAAGTAGAAGTTTTCTCCTCCCTTCAGAGAAAAGTACCTCCTTCTTTGATGGCCACTTCTTTCCACTGGGGTTTCACTCACAGAGATCCTTCATGTAGGACTTTTTTTGCCACAGTGTCTTGGCTTTCCATGCCTAAAGTACTCTTATGGGCTTTTCAGCCAGACCAGAATGCCTTAAGGGCTGATTCTGAAGACAGAGTGCTATTGAAAGTGATTGTCATTCTGTGAGTCTGCTGTGTGGTCTGCTTCCCATGCTGGAACATTCTCCCCTTTTTAATTCTATTATTATTTCCAAACACTTGATCTTATTTATATGATTACTTTGACACTTAATATGATCACTTTAACACTTAAGATGGCATTTTTACTACCCATATTAATGTGAATTGGGATCCCATGGCAGGCTTTTTTTTTTAAAGATTTATTTTATTTGAAGGGCAGAGAGAGAGAGAGAGAGAGAGAGAGAGAGGTCTTCCTTCTGTTGATTCACTCCCAGATAGACACGATGGAAAGAGCTGTGCCTATCCGAAGCCAGGAGCCATGAATGTCTTCCGAGTCTTCCATGCAGGTCCAGGGGCCCAAGGACTTGGGCCATTTTCTACTGCTTTCCCAGGCCACAGTAGATGATGGATTGAAAGTGGAGTAGCCAGGACTCCAACCAACACCCATATAGGGTGTAGGCACCGCAGGCGGTAGTTTTGCTTGCTACACCACAGCACCAGCCCCAGCAAGTTTTTAAATGTACTCTTAGAAGTAAGTCCGTCTAAACTACTAATTTATTTGGGGCTTTTTGTAAAACATCAGTGATTTTACCATTCTTCCACTGAGGCTTCACCACCAATTTGATATTTGCTCCTGCTTCAATTTTCGTAAAATGCATGTTGCTCTTATAGAATCTCTATTCAGACTGATGTCTTATTCCTCTAAGTGCCTCAAACTAGGTTCAGTTCAGCCATTTTATAACAAATTAGTGAGTTAATTTTCAGGCAAAATATTTTTGAAATCCACACATGATTTTTTGGTAATATGTATTTTCTACTAAGTTTTTGAAGACCCCTTGTATAATATTGTTCTTTTGTGGGTGACTTAATTTCACTTGGCATAGTGTCTTTGAAGTCCATCCATGCTGTGGCTTGTGTCATAAATTTCCTTCCTTCAAAAATTTAAATAAGCTCCCATCAAGGGGCTGGCATTGTGTTGTAGTAGGTTAAGCCCCTGTATCCTCTATGAATGCTGTTTGGATTCCTGGCTTCTCTGCTTCTTTTTTATTTTTTAAGATTTATTTATTTGAAAGGCAGAGTTACAAAGAGACAGAGAGAGAGAGAGAGAGAGAGAGAGGGAGGGAGGGAGGGAGATCAGTTGGTCTTCCATCTACTGGTTCACTCCCCAGATGGCTGCAATGGCTAGATGTGTGCCAATCCAAAACCAGGAGCCAGGAGCTTTCTCCAGGCTCCCAACGCGGGTGCAAGGGCCTAAAGACTTGGGCCATCTTCTACTTCTACTGTTTTTCCAGCCCATAGCAAAGAGCTACATCAGAAGTGGAGCAGCTAGGACTTAAACCAGCACCCATATGGGATGCCAGCACTGCAGGCAGCAGCTTTACCCACTACACCGCAGCACCGGCCTCTGCTCGGCTTGTAATCCAGCTCCCTGCTCATGTGCCTGGGAAAGCAACAGAAGATGGCCTGAGTGATTGGGCACCTGCCACCTATATGGGAGACCCAAATGTAGTTCCAGGCTCCTGGCTTCAGCCTCCCCCAGCCCTGGCCATTGTGATCATTTGAGAAGTGAACCAGCAGATCTCTCTGTCTGTCTCTTTTCCTTTCTCTCTGTAGCTCTACCTTTCAAATAAATAAAATTGTAGGGAAAAAATATCCCATTGTCAGTATATTTTGCATTTGGTTTATCTACTCATCCACCCATGGATACTTGGATTTCTTCTTTTGGTGAAGAGGGGAGGAAGCTGGTGTCACTGCATCCACCCTCAGGCAGTAATATGGTGGAATCCAGATTTCTAACCCAGTGGCATTCTCCTATGTCAGGCTGATTCTAGTGCTTCCAAGGAATAGCATCTGTACTCATACCAGAAATGATCCTTACTGGGGCTGGAGCTGTGGCATAGTAGGCTAAGCCCCTGCCTGCGGCGCCAGTATCCATGTGGGCACTGATTCATGTTCTGGCTGCTCCTCTTCAAATCCAGCTCTCTGCTATGGCCTGGGAAAGCAATAGAATATGACCCAAATGCTGGGGCCCTGCACTCGCGTGGGAGACCCAGAAGAAACTCCTGGCTTCGGATCGGCCCAGCTCCGGCCATTGAGGACTTTTGGGGAGTGAACCAGCAGATGGAAGACCTTTCTCTCTGTCTTTCCTTCTCTCTGTCTATAACTCTACCTCTCAAATAAATAAATCTTATAATAAAAAAAGAAAGAAAGAAATGAGCCTTAATTCACAGTGCTCTAAGGCAAGGCTAAGAAAATGACCTCAAATTAGGGAAGAAACACATAATGAAAACCTTCCAGTTCACTACTAAAAATTATGACATTGGGTACACAGTAGATATTCCATAAATGATTGAGTAGATCCTTAAATACACACACTATTGTTCATGATTGTCAAAACCCAGAAATAGCCCAAACAGAAAGGATAAACACTTGGTATATTTACATAATTAATACTTTATAGCAATGAAAATGAATGAACTACAGATATACACAAAAACTTGAACAAAGCTTCTAAAGAAGCCATATGTAACAGTGCATACTGCATTATTGCATTTGTAAAGCTCAAAAATGGAAAAAATTAAACTACTATTTCTGTTTAAGGATGCATATACAGGTAGTAATGTCATTTTAAAAACAAAAACCAAAAACAGGGAAATTAACCTCCTGAGAGTTAGAATAGTGCTTATCACTGGGGGTGAGATGGGGCTGTGATTGGGAAGGGGCATGTTGAGGTGGGGAAGAGTCTTCTGGAATGCTGATAATAGACTTCTTAATGGAAGTTCTGTGGGTATTCGTTTTACAACAGTCTATTGTGTATTTATGTTTCACCTTTCTGTGTGACTGTCATATTCCACAGAAAACATATTCCACAATAAAAAGTTTTCTAAGTTTAATGATGCTAAGGGAAAAAAATTATAAAAGATCATGAGACATAATCATGCAAACAGTGTTTTACCTCTCATTCTGTGCTATTTTTATTTTTATTTATTTGTTTATTTAGAAGGCAGAGAGACAGACATATAGAGAGCTTCCATCTGCTGGTTCAGTCCACAATAGGACTAGGAGCCAGGATCTCAATCTGGGTCTCCCAAGTAGGTAACAGTGACCCAACTAGTTAAGCCATCACCTCTTGTCTCCCAGGGTGTGCGTTAGCAGAGCTAGAACTCAAACTGCCAGGAGTCTAGGTAAAGGTATTTTACATGTAGGTAAAATGCCCTCCCCTTTCTGTCAATTTGGTTGATGAGATGAAAAAAGATAAAAGGGGCCAGTGCTGTGGCATAGTAGGCTAAGCCTCTGCCTGCAGAGCCAGCATCCCATGAGCGCCAGTTCATGTCCCAGCTGCTTCTCTTTGATCCAGCTCTCTGCTATGACCTGGGAAAGCAGTAGAAAATGACCCAGGTGCTTGGACCCCTGTACCCGTATGGGAGACCCGAAAGAAGCTCATGGCTCCTGGCTTTGGACTAGCCCAGCTCCTGCCATTGCAGCCATTTGGGAAGTGAACCAGCAGATGGAAGACCTTTGTCTCTCTCTCCCTCTCTCTGTCTGTAACTCTACCTCTAAAATAAATACATGAAATCTTTTTTTTTTTTTTTGACAGGCAGAGTGGACAGTGAGAGAGAGAGACAGAGAGAAAGGTCTTCCTTTGCTTTTGGTTCATCCTCCAATGGCCACCACAGCCAGCACACTGCGACTGGCACACCGCGCTGATCCGAAGCCAGGAGCCAGGTGCTTCTCCTGGTCTCCCATGGGGTGCAGGGCCCAAGCACTTGGGCCATCCTCCACTGCACTCCCAGGCCACAGCAGAGAGCTGGCCTGGACGAGGGGCAACCGGGACAGAATCCGGCGCCCCGACCAGGACTAGAACCTGGTGTGCCGGCGCCGCGAGGCGGAGGATTAGCCTATTGAGCCATGGCACCGGCCAATACATGAAATTTTAAAAAATGAAAAAGATACAATTGGCCCAGTCTGGACAGTATATGGAAAAAACTATAAATTTTCTGTATTAAGGATTCCTTATTACTGAGTTCCTGATGTGGGTTCTGGGCTCTGCAGTTTGGAGAAAGGAACATCAGGAGGGGAACAGCGCCACACAGAAGCCAGTCCCCATCTGCAGTCCATGAAGGGCCGGTGCTTCATTACAGGGCTAGGACAGTCCCCAGCATCCCCACCCCTTAAAAGCTGTATCCATTTCCAACACGGCGTGACATGGGAAAAGTGGAGGAAAGGCAAATAGAGCAAGTCTTCCTGCCTGTCAGGGAGCCCCTATTTATACAGCTCCTTTCGCTTGATTCATCAAAGAAGGAATTCGAGATCAGCACAGCTTTTGAAAAGAATTTGACCATTCACAGAATTTCATCAGATTAAAGTGGCAGATTACTTCATTAGTAGCTTTCCAATAGAGAGAATGAATAGCTTCCCCAGTGCTTAAGTTTTGCTAAATACTGAAGCCCTTCCTGTCTCTCACTGACTTTTGTGATTCTTTAATTGACTTGAGTCTCAAAAAGCTTAGCAAAAAGCCTGTGAGCAGACTGTTCAAATGGAAGTTCTGACTCTGATCTTACTTCAGATGTATAACTGATCAAGTGGCTTTGGCCCGTAGAGCAAGCGGCATAGTAGAGATTGTGTCCAGTTGGAGAGCGGTTAGAAATCTTTTCATTAGAGGTATCCAGCTATCCCTGTGCATGCCAGGGGGAAGGAGTTTGACAGTTCAGTGTTCTCAGAGTGAAGTTCTGGAGCTTTGTTCCCCTGTTGTGTACAAATTTGGCATTCTCTGACTAATTTGTTCCCTGTCTGTTCTGATTTATAGACAGGAGGAGCTGCCTGCATTTGTGCATCTTGCCCTGCCTTAACCTTGTTGCCTCGCCTCTTTCAGGGCCTTACCTTTCAGGAGGTGGAGAACTTCTTTACTTTCCTGAAGAATATTAATGATGTAGACACCGCTTTGAGCTTTTACCATATGGCTGGAGCATCTCTTGATAAAGGTAATGAAACCTGAGGGTTTTTTCCTGGAGGGTATAAAGGTTGACTCTGAAATCTGTTAGATGACTGTCGTCCTCAATAGTGAGATGTAAGTTTTCCTTGGCATTGTTTTATGTTTATTATGTTTTGTTGGCATTGCGTGAGTCTGGCATTTCACCCTGAGATGCCAAGCTCAGCAGATATATTTCCTGCTGCTGAAATGTACAGTCTAGGAAGACGCCTGTCTTCAAATGACTGGCCTTGAAATAGGCATCTAAGTGATGCATAGTGCAGGAAAATGCAAAGCTGCTCATCTGAGCCAGAGCCACAGTATATATAATGTGAAGCCGAAGTCAGTCTGCAGTTTATGTCTTTGCTGAGAAGGAATGGCTTGTTTTGTTTATTATAGTAAAGATGTCTTTTTTAAAGATAAAGTCGTGTAGCACCCCCTGTTGGCTAACTTCATATAAATTCATTTACAGTTTGTACAAGAAATGTGAGAGAGCAGAGGGAATGAAAACACAGCTTTTAAATGTTTCTATTTATTTATTATCATTTTATTTGAAAGACAGAAACAGGTAGAAAGAGAGAGCTTCCATCTGCTGACTCACTTCCCAAATGCCCGCATCAGCCAGGACTGAGCCAGGCCAAAGCCAGGAGTCAGGAACTCAATCTAGGTCTCCCACATGAGTGGCAGGGACCCAAGTACTTGAACCATTACCTGCATTTTAGCAGGAAGCTGGATCAGGGATGGAGCTGGGATTGGAACCCAGGCATCAGTACAGAATGTGGGCACCCTAAGCAGTGTCCTAACAGGTGCACCAAACATTCATCTCTAATTTTTTCCCCAATATTCTATTATGAAAAATTTAATCACTCAGAACAGTTGAAATAATTACAGGTTGTACATCTCTCATCCTAAAAACTGAAATCCAAAATGATCCAAGGAGCAGGCATTTGGCACAGTGGATGAAGCCACCACTTGGGATGCCCATATCTCATATCAGAGTGCCCGGGATCAAGTCCCACCTTTCTTTTATGTAGCTTCCTTCTGGTGCACACCTAGGGAGACAGCAGGTAATGGTTCAAGTATTTGAGTCCCTGCCAGCCACGTGGAAGACCCAGATGCAATTCTAGATGCCTGGCTGTTGCAGGCATTTGGGGAGTGAACCAGCAGATCAAAGATATATGTATCTCTCCCTTAATCCTGACCCCTGTTGCTCTGCTTTTCAAATAAATAAAGTAACAAACTTTCTTTCAAATTTAGATAAAATATAATTAAAAGATAATGCCCAATTTTTAAAAAACATGCTCTGAAATCCAAAACTTTTCTAAAAGATTTATTTATTTATTTGTTTATTTGAAAGGCAGAGTTACAGAGAAGGAGGGAGAGACAGAGAAGGAGAGATCTTGATTGAGTTACTGGCTCCTGCTGCTGGTTTTAGCCTGGCCCAGCCCCAGCTGTTGCAGGCATTTGGCAAGTAAACCATCAGATGAAGATCTCTGTCTGCTTTTTGAATAAGTAAAAATAAAATTAAAAAAAATAATAATAAGTTCAGAGATGGTATTGTGGTACAGTGGGTTAGCAACAACAGTGTCTCAGAGTGCCAGTTCAAGTCCTGGCTGCTCTACTTCCATCCAGTTTCCTGCTAATGCACCTGGGATGGCAGCAGAAAATGGCTCAAGTGCTTAGGTCCCTACCACACACGTGGGAGACCAGATGGAGTTCCTGGCTCTTAACTTTGACCTGGCCCATACCCAGCTGTTGCAGCCATTTGGGGAATGAATCAGTGAATGGAAGATTTTTCTGTCTTTTCTCCCCTCCCACAACCCCTGCTGTTGCTCTGCCTTTCAAATAAGTAATTAGTAAGTAAATGTTTTTTAAAGATTTATTTATTTATTTGGAAGACAGAGAGAGAGCTTCCATAGCTGGTTCACTCCCCAAATGGCCACAATGGCCAGGACTGAGCCAGGCCGACGCCAGGAGCCAGGAGCTTCATCCTGGTCTCCCACATGGATGCAGGGGCCCATGCACTTAGGCCATTCTCCAGTGCTTTCTTAGGCCATTAGCAGGGAGCTGGATCAGAAGTGGAGCAGCCAGAACTCAAACCGGTGCCTATATGAGATGCCAGCACTGCAGGCCATGGCTTTAATCTGCTGAGCCATAGCACTGGCCCCAAGTAAATATTTTTAAAAGGGGGGGGGGGGGCGGCGGCACTGTGGTGCAGCAAGTTAAAGCCCTAGCCTGAAGCATTGGCATCCCATACAGGCGCTGATTCTAGTCCCAGATGCTCCTCTTGCAATCCAGCTCTCTCCTATAGCCTGGGAAAACAGTAAAAGATGGCCCAAGGACTTAGGCCCTTGCATCCATGTGGGAGACCCAGAAGAAGCTCCTGGCTTCTGGTTTTGGATCAGCGCAGCTCCAGCTGTTGTGGCCATCTGAGGAGTGAACCAGCAGATGGGAGACCTCTCTTCTGTCTCTATCTCTCTCTGTAACTCTGTCTTTCAAATAAATAAAATAAATCTTAATAAATAAATAAATAAATAAAGTAGCCAGGACAGGGCTAGGATGAAGCTGGGAGCCAGGAACTCAATCCAAGTCTCCCACATGGGTGGCAGGGGCCCGACAACATTAGCCGTGACTGCTGATTCCCAGGGTTCTCACCAGCAGAAAGCTCAAATCGGGAGCGGAGTCAGGTATCAAACCCAGGCACTCTGGTGTGGTTTGCAAATGCCTTAGCCATGGGCCACACGATGGCCCCCACCCCATGTAACTTTTAAAATTTTTAATTATGTTAAGTTCTTTATTTTTATTTATTTGAATGGCAGAGAGATAGAGAAAGAGGGAAAGACGGACATCTCCGATCTCTGGGTTCACACCCCAAATGCCTACAATAGCTGGGGCTAGGCTAAGCTAAAGCCTGAAGTCCTCAAACCAAGTCTCCTAACTGAGTGACAGGACTCAGCTTTGAGCCGTCAGCTGGTACCTGCCAGGGTCGGCATGGGCAGGAAGCTGGAATGGGGAGTGGATCCAGGACTCGAATTCCTGGCTAGAGAATGGATATGAAACATGGGCATTCCAAGCAACATCTTCAGCCTCTGTACCAAATGCCCACACCCCCCACATGCATAACTCTTTAAAATAGCATTTGTTTGCTTAGAATAATACCTCCTATAATCTTTAGAATCTTTTGAAGTCCAGGATATCTGAAGTTATTTTTGTGTATATGCAGTGTCACTGGGTCCTTTGTCCAGAATAACTGTGGTTACATCTCTCTCTTTCACAAAACACCATTTGACAGCATCTGCAAATTCAAAGATGCAAGATTTGAAGTTGAAATTTATTATAAAAATAAAAATAATTTCCTCTGTATTTGCATTCCTAAAAAAACTATAAGACAGTAGAATTGCTTTAAAGAACAGTTATATGGGATGAATCACTATCTGTGTTGAAATTATAGAGTATGCAAAATAGAATGATTCAGGGTGGTGGTGGCAAAGGGAAATACAACTTAGTGAATAACAAAAAAGAAGAAAGGGAAGCTGTTTCTTTCAGATGATTCTAGGCATTTGCTGGGATGTTGTGTCTCCATGTGGTCCCCATGTAGTCCATGCCCATTATCCTTGCTAACAGAGGCAGTGGTACAGGTTACATAGCCGTAAACTACATTTGGCTTGGAGCCATTTGGTTTGCTTTGACATCTTAGTTTGTTTTATCTGGGTAACAGCAGATTCCCTGGGTGTATAACCATGGCTGTCTAGGGGACATTGGACTAGATTCCTGCTGAGTTGCAGGAGAAGCCACATATACTCATTTCCTAGGCCTCCATAACAAGCCACAGCAACCTGCTGGTTTAGGACAACAGGAATGTATCTTCTCACAGGTCTCAAGGCCAGGGTCCAACATGAAGGTGTCGGCAGGGCCACAGCCCTCTGCAGGCTCAGAGAAAAATCTTTCCTTGCCTCTTCCAGCTTCGGGTGGCCCCAGGTGTCCTTTGGTTCATGGTTTCAAAAGTGCAGTCCCTAGTTGTGAAATCACGTGGCCTTTCCTTTCTTCTCCCCGTACATCTTTGTTCTCCATGTCCTTATTAGGACACTTGTCACTGGATTTTTAGGTCCCAACTGGGTACTGCAGGATGGTTTCATCTCTACATTCTTAACTGTATCTGCAGAGACCCTGTTTTAGAACCTTCACAGATTCCAGGGGCTGAAATGTAGACACAGCTTTTTAAAAAAAAGATTGATTGATTGATTTGAAAGGCAGCCCAGGCTGTTGCAGGCATCTGGGGAGCAAGCCAGTAGATGGAAGATCTCTCTCTGTCTCTGTCCCCTGTTCTCTGTTCTCTGCATTTCAAATAAATAAAAACTTTTAAGAAAGAAAGAAAGGAAGGAAGGAAGGAAGGAAGGCAGGCAGGCAGGCAGGCAGGCAGGCAGGCAGGCAAGCATACAGACTTTCAAGTCATGCTGCCTGAATTTACTAGCCGGGCAGTCTCTCAATTTAGTTTCTATGTTTTTAAAATAAGAATAGAAATTTTTTTTTTTTTTTTTTTTTTTTTTTTTTTTTTTTTTTTTGGTGACAGGCAGAGTGGACAGTGAGAGAGAGAGAGACAGAGAGAAAGGTCTTCCTTTGCCGTTGGTTCACCCTCCAATGGCTGCCGCAGTCGGCGCGCTGCGGCTGGCGCACCGCGCTCATCCGATGGCAGGAGCCAGGTGCTAGGTGCTTTTCCTGGTCTCCCATGGGGTGCAGGGCCCAAGCACTTGGGCCATCCTCCACTGCACTCCTGGGCCACAGCAGAGGGCTGGCCTGGAAGAGGGGCAACCGGGACAGAATCCGGTGCCCCGACCGGGATTCGAACCCGGTGTGCCGGCGCCGCAAGGCGGAGGATTAGCCTGTTGAGCCACGGCGCCGGCAAAATAAGAATAGAAATATGCACATGATAGTGTTGTGAGGATCCATCCACACGAAGCACCAGTCAGGTGCTGAACATTGAATAAATGCAGCAGCTTGCACAGGCGTGTGGAGCAGTCCCGGTCAGAGGGCCTGGGAGCTTCAAAGCAGAGCCCCTGGCCCACAGCAGTGGGAAGGAAAGACTGGGGCGGGGATCACGACAAGAATAATTTTGGTCTGGCTTCTGCTCTCGGTCTCAGCTGTCTTCATTTTTTCCCAGAAGGTTAGGACCTTCAGAAGTTGGTGTCTTTGAGAGGCGCTGGCGCTGTCTCTTCCTTGGCTGTTTTAGAGCGTTATAAAGCAGTCTTTAGACATAATTTAGCACAAAATTTCCCAACAGCATTATAAAGAACACTGTAGGCTGCAATATGGTTCTGTGGGTTTAAAAAAAAAGTTCCAGGGCTCAGATACAAGTTTGGGAAAGGCCAGAGTTATGCGGAATTTCTTCACGCAACGCTGCGCCTGCCAGCTTTTTAATAGGCTAATGAGCATTAGTAATCTCTGAAAGAGGGATGCCATTCCCAAACTTGATTTGTTCTAAAATATGTTTTAACAACCTGGAGTTAATGTTCCTCTGAAGAGCGTGAGAGATCCAGGCAGGCGGCCGCTGCAGATATACCGTCTTAGAGCAAGGTCCAGTTCCTCCAAAATCAAAATGCTGAATGCCACTGAGGCTGTTTCTTTGGTTCTGGATGGCCCCGGTGAGACTGACACCTTCCAGGTCAGAATGAATTGTCCTTGGTAAACCGGGACCTTCTGAACAAAGAACGTTCTCCGTGAAGGGTTGTGTTTCCACTGTAGGTCATCTCTTTTGCTTTTGTTTAGCACTTAAGATGAACTGGTTCTGCTGCCCATTCGAACACTTACCGGGCATAAAATTCGATATATGACCTCTCACAGGCTGTCTGCGTGATTTAAGGAGTCTACGAAAGAAGGTAATGGGAAATTGAACATGACTTCTTCCTCAGTGGTTGCCTGTGATGAAGAAGTTAGAGATTGGGCTGGAGCTCTGGAATAAATTATGGGCTTTATAACTCAGGCTATTCCTGTTCCTGCCAGGAAAATAAAAGGTTTCAGGTCCAGTAAAGGCCCCAGGAAAATGCCTCAGGATATAATAGATTCGGTAAACTTGGGGAACCAGCTGTGTCCCCCTTGCACTTGGAACTACAGTGCAGGAAAAGAATCTCACAAGTACGGCCTGTGGACTTTGCTATTCATATCCCAACAGAAATCTGCTTAGATTGAAAATTGGAATTTGTGACACAGTTGTCCTTCATTCTTCAGTCATTCTGTGTGACAGGTCACCTTCTGGTCAGCCAGGCTACAGAGTCCGTGGTGAGATCCTGCCGGATGCTCTCTGCAGCCCCAGGGATTTTTTCTGAAGGACCACTCATGTCCTCACAGGCAGGGTTTCTTTTATCTCTGCAGTGACACGGACAGCATAGGTGACCTAAAAGAACCTTTCTGGCTTTTGAATTCTTCAAATCTAAGAATTTAGAGTAATAGAGCCTCACTTTGTGGCAGTTGGGTCCCTACTGGGTTGTTGAAGAAGTCAGGAATTCTTCTTTTAAAAACTTTTTGTTTAATATTTTTATTGAAACGACAGAGTCTCCATCTGCTGGTTCGCTCCTCAAATGCCTGCAACGTCTGGGACTGGGTCAGGGCAAAGCTAAGAGCTAGGCACTCCATCCAGGTCTCCCACATGGATGGCAGGGACTTACCTACTTGAGCCACTACTGCTGCCTCCCAAGGTGAACATTAGTGGGAAGGCTGGAATCAGGAGTGGAGCCAGGACTTGAACCCAGAATTCCAGTATGGGAGGCAGCAGATGATGACCCAAGTACTTGGGCCCCTGTCACCCATGTGGAAGACCAGATGGAGTTCCCGGTTCCTTCAGCCTGGCCCAGCCCTAGCCCCAGTTGTTGTGAACATTAAGGAGTAAGCCAGCAATTGGCAGATCCCTCTCTCTCTCCCTCTCCTTTTCTATCTGCCTTGCAAATAAATAAATAAATAAATCTTACAGGCAGCCAGTTAGCTCAGTTGGTTAGAGCATGGTGCTGATAAGTAAATAAATCTTTAAAAAAGGCCGGCGCCGTGGCTCAACAGGCTAATCCTCCGCCTTGCGGCGCCGGCACACCGGGTTCTATTCCCGGTCGGGGCACCGATTCTGTCCCGGTTGCCCCTCTTCCAGGCCAGCCCTCTGCTGTGGCCCAGGAGTGCAGTGGAGGATGGCCCAGGTGCTTGGGCCCTGCACCCCATGGGGAGACCAGGAAAAGCACCTGGCTCCTGGCTCCTGCCATCTGACAAGTGCGGTGCGCCGGCTGCAGCGCGGCATCCGCGGCGGCCATTGGAGGGTGAACCAACGGCAAAAGGAAGACCTTTCTCTCTGTCTCTCTCTCTCACTGTCCACTCTGCCTGTAAAAAAAAAAAAAAAAAAAAAAAAAAAATCTTTAAAAAAGAAATTCTTGGAGTAAGCAGTTTCTAATATACTGCAAATTCTTATATTCTGAACAACCGCCTTGGCAAACAAGCTGCCACCTTCTCCCGAGCCCTGCAGTTCCTGCAGCAGTGGCCTTTGTGGGGTCTGTGGCCCTCACACATCTGGAACACCAACAGCAACGACTGTAGTGTAGCAGCCTCTGCACGCCAGGCACGGTGCCGAGTGCTTCCTGTGTGCTCTCTCTCCTAATCACTGACACCTGAAAGGGAGAGGGACTGTCCCGTCTTGTGGTGCAGAAACGTTAAGATTAAGCGTCTTGCTAGTGGAGAGCCATCTAGGCAGGGGGCAGGGCGCTCTAATCCCAAAGTCCGAATCGTGTTGTTTTGTCAGGGCAGTCACAGTTCTGTTGGTGTTGGAAAATCTTTGCTGAAACAGCCCAACACTGAGCTTTTATTGAGACTTAACTATTGTGCAAAAAATTGCACGAAGCATACATTTTGGTTTTAAACTCAAATCTAAGTTTGAGTTCCTGCTACTCACTACTTTTGTGACCTTGAACAGATGCCTAAATTCTCAAAGCCTCTGTTTTCTAACCTGTAGAATAGTGGTAATAGCATGCTTGTTTCAGGATTATCATGGAAATTAAGAGATAATGCTGAGTTGATATAGAGACTGATAGAACTACACCCAGCTTCCTGTCCTGGTGTTCAGCCCCTGGTGCTGACTTTTCCGCCTGCTTCTCTTGCTAAGGGGGCTGATAGACTGTAAACAACCAATCCTATCCAACCAATATGGTAACATCCCCCAAAATTTATTTAAAGCCAAAAAAAAAAAAAAAAACCAGGGCCAGTTTTGTAGCATAGTGAGTGAAGCTACTTCCAATCCAGCTCTCTGCTAATGTGCCCAGGAAAGTAGCAAAGACAGCCCAAGTCCTTGGGTCCCTGCCACCCATGTGGGAGTCCTGGATGAAGTTCCTGGCTCCTGGCTTTAGACTTTGCTAGCCTCAGCTATTGCAGCCATTTGGGGAGTGAACCAGGGGATGAAAGATCTCTCTGTGTCTGACTCTCCCTCTGTAACTCTGCCTTTCAAATAAATAACTAAATCTTTTCAAAAGAAAGGAAAGGAAAGGATGAAGGGAAGGAACAAGAGATGACCCCGGGGCCCGATGAGGCTTACTTTTTCTCTGAGGAAATAATGTCTACTGCCTTTTCAGCCACTTCCAGATTCTCATTAATTCTACCCACGGTCAGATCCCTGAAAGGATGGTGGAATGTCTAAGATGAGCCTCGGGTGAGGAGAATGCCGGGACCATGGCCCCTTCCCCTGTCACTCCTTTGCCACCTAGTGCAGGTCATAACTTCTCTGGCTGGAGTGACATTAAATATCTAAGTGTTCTTCCAGATTTCAAATTCTATGACTGTGGCTAAACCAGCTTTTTACTGAAGGTAATAACGTTTTACAGCCTAAAGCTCAATCCAAATGTATGTGAAGAAGAACTGACTTACAGTTACTACATAGACTGCCTCTCAAGCAAGGCTGTTGAATTCCCAGAAGAAGGGTGGCAGTTTTTAATTTATTTTCTTGTTAGGAAATTTTAAACTTAATTAGACTTTAGCCCGGTGCCTCTGTAAAATCTAATTTATGGGGTTTGGTAACATAGTTGCAGAAGAATGCCGTGCAGTAAAATGCACCTAAAATATGAGTGCAGTGAGGTGTTAAGAGCCACTTGGGAAGCCTGTGCCCCCAACTCTGACCCCTGATTCTAGTTTCCTGCTAATGTGCGCCTTGGGAAACCATAGTAATGGTTCAAGTAATTGGGTTCCTGCCCCATGTGGGAGACTTGGATTGAGTTCCTGGCTCCCAGCTTTAGCCCAGCCCAGCCCAGCCATTGCAGGCATTTGGGAGTCCACCAGCAAATGGAAGCTGTCTGCCTCTCAGAGAGAGGGGGGCTGGGGAAAGAGAGAGGGAGAGAGTTTTTTTTTTTTTTTCAATGAGGGTAGTTACATATAAAGTATGATTTCAGGAACCCTAAAACACTATTCCGAAACATAAATACCTTCCTCATTGGCCAGCTCTGTTCACTTTCTCTTGCTGCAAATAACTTAGAAGCTTAAAATGGTACCTGTGTATCTGTCACAGTTCTGAAGTCACAGGCTGGGTACAGAAGGGCTGAGCGCTCTCTCAGGATCTTAGCAAGGCTAAGACACATGGCTGCGTCTCTCCTGGAGGTCAGCGTCTTCTCCCAAGGTCATTCGTGTTGTTGGCAGAATTCTGCCCTTGCCGGTGAAGCACTGAGGTCTCCGCGTGCTGACTGTGGGCGGGGCATTGCTCTCAGGCACCGCAGTTCTGTGCCAGAGCTTCGCAGCCCACTTCCTCGACGACAGCAGGAGACTCTCCCCAGGCTGCCAAGGTGGATCCTTACATAGTGGAACCCAGAGAGCGCCCATGCCCTCATCCGTTCCAGATAAGGTAATGTCATCACAGGAATGTTAGCCTGTCGTAGACACAGGTCCTGCCTACCTCGAGGAGAGGGGATTCTACAGGATGTCTGGGCCAGCGTGGGGGTATGTTGGGGCCATCTCAGAATTCTGGCTGTTCTCTGAGCACTTCTGAAGACATGGACATAACAGATATAAACTGTTATGTTACCTAAATAAATAACAACATGGTAGTCATTATTTTTTAATATTTATTTATTTATGTAAAAGGCAGAGCGACAAACAGAGACAGAGTTTCTCCATCCTTTTCTTTGCTCCCCACAAGGCCATAACAGCCACAGCTGGGCCAGGCCAAATCAGGAGCCAGGAACTCCATCAGGTCTCCCACGTGGGTGGCAGGAACCAAACACTCGGGCCATCTTCCACTGCCTTCCCAGGTGCATTAGCGGGACGCTGGATTGAAAGTGGAAGAGTTGGGACTCAAACTGGGGCTCCAGAATGGGATGCGGGTCTCCCAGACAGGTCTGAACCTGATGCGCAAAAGATGCCGGCCCCTTTAGGACTGGAAAGAAGCCGAGAAACCATCTTGTTTAGACTGCATTTTTTGGGCTTGCTCAGATCACAGCAGGTAGGACACAAAGCTGGAGCCAGGAACTCAGATTCAGAGACGCACGCCAGGGCTCTCTGCACAGTGCCCACTACCGCTGGGAGGATTCAGTGCTTTTATGTGGCCACAGAAATAAGGAGAAATTCTTTTTTTTTTTAGAAAACTTTTATTTAATAAATATATATTTTGAAAGTACAAATTTTGGATTATAGCGGTTTTCCTCCCATAACCACCCTCCCACCTGCAAACCATCCCATCTCCCTCTCCCATCTCATTCTTCATTAAGATTCATTTTTAATTATCTTTATATACAGAAGATCAACTTAGTATATACTAAGTAAAGATTGCAACAGATAGCACCCACACAGATACACAAAGTATAAAGTACTGTTTCAATACAGGTTTTACTGTTAATTCACGTAGTACAACATATTAAGGACAGAGGTCCTACATGGGGAGTAAGTGCACAGTGACTCCTGTTGTTGACTTAACAATTCACTCTTATTTATGACGTCAGTAATCACCCAAGGCACTTGTCATGAGCTGCCAAGGCTATGGAAGCCTCTTGAGTTCACAAACTCCAGCCTTATTTAGCCAAGGCCATCAAAGTAGAAGTTCTCTCCTCCCTTCAGAGAAAGGTACCTCCTTCTTTGATGGCCCCTTCTTTCTGCTGGGATCTCACTCACAGAGATCTTTCATTTAGATCATTTTTTGCCACAGTGTCTTGGCTTTCCATGCCTGAGAAACTCTCATGGGCTTTTTAGCCAGATCCGAATGCCTTAAGGGCTGAGGAATAAGGAGAAAGTCAGAGCATGAATGCAGACAGCCAAGACATGGCGTGGGGGTGGCAATGTCATAAGAATGTGTGGGGACGAGATTCAGAAAGAAAAACGCTCCTAGTTCATAAGCTGTTGTGAAGCTTTTGTGGGAGGCTGGCACCGTGGCTCACTTGGCTAATCCTCTGCCTGCGGCGCCGGTACCCGGGGTTCTAGTCCCGGTCGGGGCGCTGGATTCTGTCCTGGTTGCCCCTCTTCCTGTGCAGCTCTCTGCTGTGGCCTGGGAGTGCAGTGGAGGATGGCCCAAGTGTTTGGGCCCTGCACCCCATGGGAGACCAGGAGAAGCACCTGGCTCCTGGCTTTGGATCAGCGCCGTGCGCCAGCCGCAGTGGCCATTGAGGGGTGAACCAATGGAAAAGGAAGACCTTTCTCTCTGTCTCTCTCTCTCTCTCACTGTCCACTCTGCCTGTCCAAAAAAAAACAAAAACAGTTTTTGTGCTTTTGTGGGAGGCAAGCCTTTATACTTCACTTCTTCATTTCACTTTGCAAGAACACTTATGAGTGAAGAGGAGTGCTGGCCAGGATGCCCTTCATTTAAAAAGAAGTCATCAGTTTTTTTTAAGTAAACGTATTCATGAGGTCATGTATTTCAAATTCTGAAATAAGTGTTTGCTTCATGAGGCATTTTCTCTGCAAAGACCTGGTTTAGAGACACTTAGCAGTTCTAAAGATTGAGTTTGACTTAACCACATCACCTTGAGTGTATCATGATTTACTAAATTCTCGAAGTGCTCCAAGGAGGAGAGCTGCTTCGAAGATTTGCAGTCTGAGAGTGGAGGGTCCGTGTCAGAGAAACTGCCGCCTAAAGGGGAGGGACACAGCCAGCCGGCATTACGCCTCGCCGAGGGAAAGGCCGGCAGGAAAGATGTGCCGGCCCCTCACTCCCGCCGCCACACATTCGGGCTCTGGGGAAGCCGACAGCCGGACACCACCAAGGAAGTCATTCGACAAAGAGTGGTAAGGGTAATTTCTCCTCATGATCGAGGCTAAAATAAGACAGGAACTGGCTCAATAAATGCTACCGCCTGTCCGTGGAATACTCTGCAGCTATTAAACTGTGGGAATTGTGTTAAAGGAAGCTGCCCCAGTACTGGCAGGGAGGGATTCCTAAGACACGTTAAGAGAGTAAAGCAGGGGCCGACGCAGTGGCTCAGTAGGATAATCCTCTACCTGTGGCACCGGCATCCCATATGGGCGCCGGGTTCTAGACCCGGTTGCTCCTCTTCCTATCCAGCTTTCTGCTGTGGCCTGGGAAAGCAGTAGAAGATGGCCCAAGTCCTTGGGTCCCTGAACCCTCCTGGGAGACCTGGAAGAAGCACCTAGCTCCTGGCTTCGGATTGGCACAGTTCTGGCTGTTGCAGCCATCTGGGGAGTGAACCAACAGAAGGAAGAGCTTTCTCTCTTTCTCTCCCTCTCACTGTCTGTAACTCTACCTCTCAAATAAATTAAAGAGAGAGAGAGAGAGAGAGAGTAAAGCAAACCGCCATACCCAGAGAATCATCTTGTAGGGGAATGGGTGGGTAAAGAATAAATGTTTGACTCCATATCCAAAACCTGTTTCTGGAAACCCTGATAATATGACAACTTGGGCTCTTACCCAAGGGCCGAGATCTGGAGGGAAACCTCAGCCTTTTATACCGCTTGAATTTTGAAACAGGTGGATGGGAGAGAGGCAAGTTATCCCGGTCGGTCGATTGTCTGAGAGAAGCTCTGGTTTGTTAGAAAAGTTCCCTTGCGGGGAGGCTTGCCTGGCATCTGTACACCCCTCCTGATGGGACTCGCCCCCACCCCGGCACCCCCAGGCTCTCTAGACAGGCTGCAGCACCCTTTCCTGCTTTCATCACTTTATTCAAACGGACTCCTCCGCCCCGTCACGTACGCCCACTGCCCTGCCTGCTCCCTAGAACAGGCTGTCGCTTTGTCCCTTTAGAATTCAGATCCAAGGACAGGTGCAGTATGTAAGACACCACTTGGATCTCTGTCATCTGCATTCCAAATAAAATGAAAACTTAAAAGTTTTTTGAAAGCAGACCCAAAAAGGGGGCAGTGGTTTGACAGCCATTCAGCCTCCACCTGGGATGCCTGCATCCCGTAGCCGAGTGCCTGGTTCAGGTCCCAGCTCTGCTTCCTAATCCAGCTTCCTGGTGATGTGCAGAACAGAGTGGCTCAAGGACTCGGGGTCCCTGCCACCCATGTGAGAGACCCGGATTGAGTTCTAAGCTCCTGTTGCAGGCCTTTGGGAAATGAACCAGCACATTCCATAACAGAACACCTGCATTTGAGTCCCAGCTTCACTCATGATTCCTGCTTACTGCTAGTGCACACCCTGGAGGCAGCAGGTGGTGGCTCAGTTACTTCTGGCCCTGCTGTCCCCATGGGAGACCTGGACTGAGGTCCTACTCCCAGGCCTTTGGGAATGAGGGAGTTCTTGCTCTCTTAACCTTAAGTAAAAGAAATTTAAACTTTTTAAAATTTCATGCCCAAAATGTACCTCCTACCAAATATACATTCTTCCGTTGTAACCCATGTGCGTGGACTCTTCTATCAGACGTTCTCCATGGTACGGATATACAACCTCCCCTGCTAAACTAGGATTGCCCCATGGTAAATCTAATTACCAAATCAGTTGGGACCAGATTCAGCATGCTAAGCCCGCTGAAGCCGTCATCTTGGGTGGTGCTCTGAGGTTCAGAAAACCCCGCCGCCAATTTTAAAATTTTTAAAAAGAAATTTTAAATTTTAAAAAAGAAAAGAAGCCAAGGCACCTGTATCACAGGCTGTATCACAGAACTGTCCCTCGCAGTCAAAAACCAGCGAGAGACTGTCAGCACCTTATCGTGAGGAGGAGACAGCTGCCGACGGGATTGTGCCGCCCAAAGCTGTCTGGAGGCGTGAGCGGCAGCGAGGGGAAGAGCCCCCGGTGCCACCCTTGTTACCCACACCCCTCCCTGGCTCGCTGTTGGATGTGTTTCCTGCATCCTGAGGTTGGCAGCATGAGCTCTGAGGAAGGCTGCGTGCATGGAGCAGGCAGCTGTGTGGTCTGTGACGCTGGCTCCGCACAGCTGCCAGCTACTCTGTGCTTGAGCCCTGAGAATCCTTCCTCTTGAGGGTGACAGGTTCGTAGAGGAATCGGTGTGGCTCATGCCAGGGCCCCAGGGGCCCTGGTGAATCCAGGAAAGTGCTCTGGGCTGCGTTCTGCAGCCCGCTGTGGCCCCGTCTGGCTTTGGGACCCCACGCGAGTTACTGAACTTCCCTGGATTTAACGTTTCCTTTGAGGTCTCTCCCAGCTCTAAGATTCTCTGGCTCCTAGTGGACGTTCAGACACTTAGCACTCCGAACACCGCTGTTTAACTGCTGTGCTCCACAGTTTTATGTCCCGAAGCGTATATCCTGTCACACAAACTGTTGCATTGTCCAGTAAGGAACCGAGCTAGGGAGTAAACTGGGGACCTGCCATGACTCAGCAGCTGCATGGACTTCTCAAAAAGCCAGATGGCCCTAGATTTTAGTGTGCCAATTGAGCCTGCCTCTACAAATTGTCCCCATCCTGGTCTAATAGAAGTAACCCGATCTCATGGCAGCTGGGCCAGATTGGTACCCAAGGACTGCACGGGCATTGGACACCTAGCCCTTCTCCAGGTGCCTTTGTGCTCTGTGTTGATGTACTGCAGATTAGGACCTGGAATCCTGGCCATCAACCAGTTAGCTTCATCAAATAGGGGAGGCCAAAATGCTAGTAGCAACAGCTAGTCTGCATAGAAGAGTCTAGGTCTGGGGGGGGGGGGGGGCAGAGGACTGTTCTGCTTGCTGTGATTTAATTATGACTGTGATTCAGCTATGTTGGAGGCAATAAATGAGCCAACTCTCAGGACCAGCTGTCAAGCTCTTGGCTGGTAATCTGCTGTCAACCCACTTGTCCCAAGAGCTTGCAGAGTGACAGCTCACCAGCTAGTTAGATAGTTGTCTCCTCTGGCTTTGATTGACCCCTGGGGTGCCCACCTGAGGATCTTGGCCAGCAAGGGGGCACTCCAGCTAGACTGTTAAATAGCCCATGCTATCCCAGTGGTTTGAGTCACAATGACTAGCAGCCCTGGTTTTGTCTCCGATAATACAAAGGGTGCCAGAACCCTCTCCATGTGCAGCGGAACATAATCTCTAACCGTGTGCAGAGACGGCATCTGTAATGAGGCATGCTTGCACCTCCAGACATCCCTGTTCTACAGTCACTTACTACCACTTTAATGAGTCTCACTAAAATAGGAGCGCTCACTGACGTCCTTGGATATTGTACAGTTAACGGTTTATTTAGAGGAGACGGAGCCGTCGTCCTCGAGAGAAGGATGAGTACTCGGGATGTCAGTGCGGTTGGCAGTAGGCATTCTGCCCTGCGAGAATGTGGAACTAGGAAGAAGACAGCTGTCAGTTACAGCTCAGAGAAGTACAAGGTTGAGGTGACAGCGCTGTGTTGTAGCGGGTAAAGCCACTGCCTGCAACGCTGGCATCCCATATGGGCGCCGGTTCATGTTCCAGCTGTTCCTCTTTCGATCCAGCTCTCTGCTAATGGCCTGAGAAAGCAGCAGCAGATGGCCCAATTGTTTGGGCCCCTGCCACCCACGCAGGATACCTGGATGTAGCTTCTGGCTCCTGGCTTTGGCCTGGCACAGCCTCAGCTGTTATGGCCATTTGGGGAGTGAACCAGCAGACAGAAGATCTAGCTCGCTTTCTCTCCCTCTCTCTGTAACTGACTTTTAAATAAATCTTTTTTAAAAAAATTTAAAAGAAGTACAAGATTGATGTGAGAGGCACAGAAAGGAAGGGTTAATAAAAGGCATTTGTGTTTGTCCAATACAAAGTCCTCATCGCCTGCTTGGGACCCACCACTGTGGCACCAGCGGGTATAAGGCAGCAGTCCTGGTTTGAGAGCATCATTCCTCTGCCTCCCATTTTCACTGCACAGTCCTGCGAGGTCTCCTTAGATGTTCGTACTGAGAAACAGAATGACCAGCTGTCTCCATGCTTCTTACTTGGCCCTCTGATGCCTCTTCCTGCTCTGGGCAATTTAATTAGCAGGAACCGGTTCTTCCTGGGCTGGGTCAAGTATCCACACCTCAGAGGCTGTATTTCTAAACCCTGCAACTCTGCAGTCTTGTAGATTCCCCAGGACACATCCCGGGAACGTCCGCCACAGTCTCTTCCGCTCCTGTCTTTTCCTTGCAAGGACTGTGGATCCCCACTTCACCCTGACTCACCCACTGGGAAGAGGGCAGTTGGAACAGGAACCCAAAGCTGCAGGAAGAGGACATTGCCTCTTCTCCCACCCACTCCCACCCCCGGAGCAGCCTGGACCCGGCAGACCAGAGCTTGCTGTCAAAACATCTTGCCTCGCATCTGTGCCACACAGGAGTGCAGCTACTTCTGTATGCCCCCTTCCATCTTTACCCTTAGATTCCAGAAGACACTACTGAACCCTTCTGTGAGCTGCTCAGCACCCCAGCAGTTACCTTTCCCGCATCCCCGATTTGAATATGAGAGCATTTACAGAGGTCAGTGACTTGTTCAAGGTCACACACCAAGTTGTTGGTGGAGACAGGACTGGGGCCCAGGTCTTTCTTTTTTTATTATTATTATTATTTTTTTGACAGGCAGAGTTAGTGAAAGAGAGAGAGAGAAAGGTCTTCCTTCCGTTGGTTCATCCCCCAAATGGCCGCTATAGCTGGCGCGCTGCACCAATACGAAGCCAGGAGCCAGGCGCTTCCTCCTGGTCTCCCATGCGGGTGCAGGGCCCAAGCACTTGGGCCATCCTCCACTGCTTTCTCGGGCCACAGCAGAGATCTGGACTGGAAGAGGAGCAACCGGGACAGAACTGGCGCCCCAACTGGGACTAGAACCCCGGATACGGGCACCTCAGGCAGAGGATTAGCTAAGTGAGCCACGGTGCCAGCCAACACAGGTCTTTCAATCGCATTGTTTTGTTCCTCTGTGTTGTTCTGTATTTATAGCTGCCCTGTTACGGATTTGTGAAGGTGACAGAGGTGAAGTGAAAGAGCACGTGCAGAAAAAAAAAAAAATGCCAAAGACAGGTTGCCAACAGTCAATGTTGGACCAGGTCAAAACGAGGAGCCAGGAGCTCCATCCAGGTCTCCCATGTGGCTGGCAGGAACTCAAGGGCTTGGGCTCTTGTCTGCTGCCTCCTTGGCACATTAGCAGGAAGCTGGATTGGAAACAGTGTAGCTGGGACTTAAGTTTCCAGAATGAAATAAGCAGCAATGACTCTAGTTTAAGTTCCTATTGCTTCTGAATTAATTGAACCTGAAAGTTACAGAGAGTGCCCCCTCGATAACTGACTTAATCCTTTTCTGTCCTCCAAGTTTGACCTCAGTTAAGCTCACCTGTAAGTAATAACATAATTGGTAGGTCTGGCAAAACCAGGCTCGAGGCTAAATGAGAACAAAGGCAGTAGAAATTGCCTCGGCTTCCCTGAGACTCCAAGTCTCACATGACTGCTAGTGTTTCACAGTAAATGTCAGAGAAAGAATATGACAAGAGAAAAACAGACCTTGTGCTCGGTGGGATAAAAAAAAAAAAAAATCTTTTAAAGATTGTAACATACTGAGCAGGTTGAGACAGGGACTGCACCTCCCTGGCACAGTGGAAGAAGACTAAGTGGCTGGTACAAGACCGAGGGCAAGAGAGGCATGGGGGCCAGGAGCTCCCCAGGCAGGTGCAGGGCCAGCGGTCAGACTGTGAGGCGGGATGCTGCTGTGCGCTCCCCACAGGCCTCCTGGTTCTCCCTCCCATTCCTTGAGCTGCCTGCTTATTTCCTTGAACCTTTGCTGTCATGTTGTTTCCAGTGGGAGGGAAATGCCATGGAGACCACAGTCATATCAGCTGTCCTTTTTTCTTTATTTGAAAGAGTAGCAGACAGGGAGAGTCAGAGATCTTCCAGCCTCTGGTTTACTCTCCAGAAGGCTGCAACAGCCAGTGCTGGGCCAGGAACTCCATCCGGGTCTCCTATGTGGGTGGCAGGAACTCAAACAGTTGGGCTCTATCTGCTGCCTTCCTGGCACATTAGCAGGAAGCTGGATTGGAAGCAGAGTAGCTGGGGGGATGTGAGTGTCCCAAGTGGTGCCACAACATTCTACTTTTTTTCTGTTTTTTTTTTTTTTTAAGAAGCTTCTAGTAATTTCCTAGAGAAGTTGCCCCTGCACGCTGTAGACTTCTAGGATCCTATTTTTAGATATAGTGTGGATTTTCACTTTTTAAAAAAATCTGTGTTGGCTGGTGCTGCGGCTCACTTGGCTAATCCTCCGCCTGCGGTGCCGGCACCCTGAGTTCTAGTCCCAGTTGGGGCACAGGATTCTGTCCCGGTTGCTCCTCTTCCAGTCCAGCTCTCTGCTGTGGCCCGAGAAGGCAGAGGAGAATGGCCCAAGTGCTTGGGTCCTGGACCCGCATGGGAGACTGGGAGGAAGTAACCAGCTCCTGGCTTCAGATTGGTGCAGCGCCGGCCGTAGCAGCCATTATGGGAGTGAACCAACAGAAGGAAGACCTTTTCTCTCTGTCTCTCTCTCTCACTGTCTAACTCTGCCTGTCAAAAAAAAAAAAAAAAAATCTGTGTTGTCGAGGCCAGCACTGTGGCATGGCAGGTGAAGCCACCACCTGCAGTGCCAGCATCCCATATGGGTGCTGGTTCAAGTCCCAGCTTCTCCACTTCCAATCCAGCTCTCTACTATGGCCTGAGAAAGCCCAAGTCTGAAGCTCCTGGCTTCAGATCAGCCCAGCTACGGCCATTGTAGCCATTTGGGGAGTAAACCAGCAGATGGGAGACCTCTCTCTGCCTCTCTAACTCTTCCCTTCAAATAAATGAATAAATCTTCTTTTTAAAAAATGTGCTGTGGGCCAGCGCCCTGGCTCAACAGGCTAATCCTCCGCCTTGCGGCGCCGGCACACCAGGTTCTAGTCCCGGTCGGGGCGCCGGATTCTGTCCCGGTTGCCCCTCTTCCAGGCCAGCCCTCTGCTGTGGCCCGGGAGTGCAGTGGAGGATGGCCCAGGTGCTTGGGCCCTGCACCCCATGGGGAGACCAGGAAAAGCACCTGGCTCCTGGCTCCTGCCATCGGACGAGCGCGGTGCGCCGGCCGCAGCACGCCGACCGCGGCGGCCATTGGAGGGTGAACCAACGGCAAAAAGGAAGACCTTTCTCTCTGTCTCTCTCTCTCACTGTCCACTCTGCCTGTCAAAAAAAAAAAAAAAAATGTGCTGTGGTAGAATATGAATAGATATAAAATATTCTTTCTTAACTATTTTAAAAAGTACAGTCAATGCTATTAATTACATTCACAGTGTTTTACAACCACTGCCGCTGTCTACCTATCACCCCAAACACAGATTTGGGGCCCACTAAGCCCTAACTCCCCAGCCAGCATCCCTGGTAACTGCCAGTGTATTTCCTTTCTCTATGAACTTAACAACAGACATTCCCAATTATACCCGTCTGTGCCTCCCAAAGTGCCCAGCAGTAGACAAGCACGGAACCGGGCACAAAAGAAAAAGGGGTCCAGGATAAAAAGCAAGTCTTTGTGTTCCTAACAATGACAGAGTCCGTCGTGCACGGTCCTTGTGCCTGAGCAGCTTTACCCCCGCGTCGACGGGAAGCAACATGCCAGTCCCTGTGCGCTGCCACTGATTCTGCGTCTTTCTGTTCTCAGTGACCATGCAGCAGGTGGCCAGGACGGTGGCCAAAGTGGAACTCTCGGACCACGTGTGCGACGTGGTGTTTGCGCTCTTTGACTGCGACGGTGAGTGGAGCCCTCTGAGGAGGACAAGCGGCTCTCTGCGCTTATGGGCGCTGGGGACCACAAGCCTTGTACACGGCCCCCTTCCTTCTCGGTGTTGCGGTATGCAGAAATACACCCCCCACACACACCCTGCTATGTGTTCCATGCTTTGTCTTGTAATTCCAGCTTTCCTGAAGACCAAAAATGAATTTATGACCATTAGGCTCTTAAAAATGGAATCAAAAGTATTAGACCCAGCTTGCGGCCTGTTGGTAAGGAGCAGCCAAGTATTTTAATGTCCCTGGAAGGCTGTACTGGTCTCTCCTTGGCACTGCAGCTCGCACACTGGCCGGTGGTGTCTGTGGCCACTCTGATGGGCCCAAGGAAGGGATCCTACTTACACTCTGCATTATTGTTCAGCTATGTTGGCAGATACAATAGAAAGTCACATTTTTTTCAGTGCTCTCTTTATGCCCGTAAACCACTCTGTTGCAGCTAATCTGCTCACTTAATCTTCTGACATAGGTATTGTTATTAGCCAGATTTTATAGCTGAAGAAGCCAAGTCTCAGGCCCCAACCACACTTGGAAGTATTTCGTCTTTCCCTCTCGCAACCTGGGGGTATGCGGAGGGAGCAAGCACAGGACCCGTTTGGCTCATTCCCCACACCTGCCCCAGAACCTGGCTTGCACGTATCCTCACACAGCTTTGGTCATGCGACCCTGATCGGTCGCTGCGTTGCCATCGGACGCCTCTAGGAAGGAGTGAGCTGGTTCCTTGTAAGATGCAGGCGTGTGCTGGGCTCAGGGGCCTGGGTTCTGTGGACAAGGGTCTCTCACAGGCTCTGTTTCCGGGCCTCCGCTTACCTCGTTGTGTTTGCCTCTTCCTCCAGGCAACGGGGAGCTGAGCAATAAGGAATTTGTTTCCATCATGAAGCAGCGGCTGATGAGAGGCCTGGAGAAGCCCAAAGACATGGGCTTCACCCGCCTCATGCAGGCCATGTGGAAATGTGCACAGGAGACCGCCTGGGACTTCGCTCTGCCCAAGTAGGAGCGCAGAGCTGCAAGGTGGGACCGCCGCCTGTACCCCAGGCGCCCTGGACCCTGGAGCCCCTGAGCAAGAGCCCCAGCGTGGCCGCTCACACAGCTGCTTCTGGAAGTAGTGCGCTCTCCCTCCAGGAGCGGCCTGGCCACCCTCCTGTCCCCTCCGCGCCCAGCCCCGTGTTCTGCTAGGCACTGGCTCTGCCCGTGAGTAGCCCCATGGATTCTCACAGACACAGTCTCACAAGCTTGGCCCTGTGGCCCGGCCTGCGGCACCTGGAATGAAGGTGCAGGGACCACACACCCCTGCCAGCCGGTCCTCAGCTCACTTCTGCCGTGGGTTTATACCAGCAAGGATGCTCCTTGCTTCTCCTCGAGCTGCAGTTGTATCGTGCTTTGCTTTAAGTACAAGCTGGGGAGACCTCTGGCAG
This sequence comes from Sylvilagus floridanus, assembly GCA_949820135.1. NCBI lineage: Eukaryota > Metazoa > Chordata > Mammalia > Lagomorpha > Leporidae > Sylvilagus > Sylvilagus floridanus. The sequence goes on from OX463235.1 coordinate 21,236,077, forward strand.
GCAGAGTGCAGTCTGTGATAACAAAGGTGACCCAGCCGGCCAGAGGAGGGATCCGTGTCGCACCCCGGGCCGGCTCTGCAGCCAGGTCCGAGAAGGCCACGCGCTCAGTGGGACCAGAGCGAGACTGCAGATTCAGGGTAGCTGCTCGAGGCTCTGCGGGCCGCCGCCCTCCTTCCCTCCCCAGCTCAGCTCCCTGTGCCATGACTGGGCTCACGTCCCCGCCAGTGCCACCGAGCAGCCCTCTGAAGCAGAGCCTGTCTGCCCTGTGGCTTAAATACTTGTGGACTACCACTTTCATTATGAATTATAAAGGTTTGCAATAAATGCCCCCGACAGCTCCCGTCGCCTTTATTCTAGGATCATCTGGGGCCGGGTTTGACACGCTGGAGGCAGCAGGTCCGATCGTAGGCACAGACAGAAGGGGCAGCCGTTCCGAGGGCACTGGTGGTGATGTCCCGAGGTCTGGTTCCCAGTGCCCCAGAGGCACGCATTCCTTATCCACGCTCCGTGAAGGCACTCTGACAGGGGTGCCGCGTGTGGGTCATCCGTGGTGCTGGCCCTCAGTGTAGTGGGCCGGCCCTGCCGCCATCCCGCGCTGATCTTGAGCAGGTCACTTCCCTGCTGTTCCTTCTGTTCAGTGACGCCGAGGGCCGAGCTTTTGTGTCCAGCAGCTTCTGCTTCAGCCCTGCAGAACTCTGCAGGCTCCGGAACCTTCACACTAAAAGCCCAGCGCTTCCCGCGCAGCGGCGGGCTCTGAGTGCCGGCAGGGAGAAGAGAAAGGCCTGGCTGCGCCCAGCCCCAGCGTCTCCCCAGAGCCCTTAACTACTGCTCCCCTAGCGTCCTTTCTGGAACCCTGATTCTCTCTCACAGGAGTGCGCCGCTCCCCCAGCCCACCTGCCCTCCACCCACGTGTAGGCTCTGCCTTGCCCCTTGCCCCAACATCCCCGAATCTCTCTCCCTTAGCTATCTTCCTCTCTCTCACCTGAAAGAGAAGTTCCAGTAACGGCCTTGTGGGACATGCCTGGCCTGCACCAGGAGGTGTGCCATTTGGTCCTGGCTCACTGAAACCAAGAGCCAGAACCCGGCAGGGGCAGGTGAGAAACTCCCCCGCAGCACCCTGAAACCCGGGGCCCAGGACCCCCTCACGAGCACCTGGCATTCAGCTGGACTCCAGCGGCTCCCGCAGCTGCCTGGGGAAGCGGAGTCCGGCGTTCAAGTAGCCCCGCTCTGTATGGGACGGTGGCACTGCAGGCAGCGGCCTCACCCGCCACGCCACTGCCCCAGCCCCGCGGCAGGACACCTGCGCAGATGAGGGCGCCCCCCAGGTAAGGTAGCGCACGACTAGGCTGTGAATGTGGAAACGATTCCTAAGGAAGAGGAGGGTTCAGGGTGTGCGCAGTCAGGGCCAGCGTTGTGGCGCAGCTCTTAAGGCGCCTCTTGCTACGGCAGCATCCTGTGTCCTAGTGCCGCCCAGTTCTGCCTGCTCCACTTCTATCCAGCGCCCTGTTCAGGTCCCAGCTGCTCCACTTCCCAGTCCAGCTTCCTGCTGATGCTCCTGGGAAAGCAGCACAAGATGGCACAAGTATCAGGCCCCTGCCACCTGTGTGTGGACCCGGATGAAGTTCCTAACTCCTGGCTTTGGCCTGGCTCAGCCCCTACCGTTGGGGCCATTTGGAGAGTGAACCCACGCATGGAGAATCTATCTTTCTCTATCCCTCTCTCTGTAATTCTGCCTTTCAAATAAGTAAGAATAAATCTTTAAAAAATGGAAATTAGTGCAGTAGCTTTTGGTGCGCCCACCTGGCTTTGGCTCGAGTTGGAGCGTATCTCTGACCCTTTCAGCCTGGGAGGCCCAGCCCACGAGTGCTCCCAGACAGGGAAGGAGGCACTGCAGCAGCGGGGCCTGGCCTAGAGCTCCTGTCAGCCTTCGCCCAGCCCAAGGAAGGCCTCGTGTCAGCGCGAGCAGCTCAGAAAACGGAGCGGGGATGGCTTCAGCTTCTGCCTGATATTTGAAATACAACTCTATTCTGAACGAAAAAGAACGGGAGTGACAGTGACAAGCAGGATTCCACCAGTGAGCGTCGTGATGTGGCTGTCAGCAGGCTTAGACTGGACACTTGAAAACAAGTGCGTTCCGAAACAGATGGATATGCAGGGCCAGGAGGTTCAGCTTTCGGACTTGAGGTGCCCCCTGCTGGCAGGAAGGCTCAGTGCAGGGGCTCGCTGGCCCAGAGCCAGGGAAAGAAGGCTGCCTGAGCCCAGCCTAGGTCCAGCCCTGCTCCTGCCAACAGACCTGCCCCGGGAGCTGGGCAGCACGGAGCCGGGTGGGACGAACAGCCAGAGACGGTCATAACCGTGAAGAGACACTATGGGCATGAATATAGCTGGGAGAAGACAAAGAACCGTTGTCTGGCCCAGGATGGGGATTTTGATCGGCACGTGAGAAGGTTCGTGTTCACTGTATTCGTCCTGCAGCTCTTTACTGATCCCTTACTATGGACCAGGCATTCGGCAAGATTTTCAAAGAGTTTGCATAGTAGTGAGGAAAACAGAAAAGCCACAGTAGAGTAAGCACAAGTAAGTGTAAGAGCAGAAAACCAGAAAGACCCAGTGCAGACACAAGGAATGCAAGGCAGGCTTCCAGAGGAAATGGGGTGGTTTATTATTATTATCATTTTAAAAAAATACTGAGGATCAGCGTTGTAGCGTAGTGGGTTAAAGCAGTCACCTGCTGTGCCGGCATCTCATATGGGTGCCGGTCTCTGTCCTGGCTGCTCCATTTCTGATCCAGCTCCCTGCTAATGGCCTGGGAAACCAGCAGAAGATGGCCCAAGAGTTTGGGCCCTTGCCACCCACATGGGAGACCTGGATGAAGTTCCTGGCTCTGGGCTGTGGCCTGGCCCAGCCTAGGTCATTGTGGTCATTTGGAGAGTGGACCAGCGGATAGAAGACTCTCTCTCTCTCTCTCACTCTCTCACTCTCTCACTCTGACTTTCCAATTAAGTAAGTCTTTAAAAACAACACTGAGGGACCAGAGTTTGGTACAGCAGGTAACGCACCAGCTGGGACACCCGCATCCCGTATTACAGTGGCTGGGTTTGAGTGCCACTTTTCATGATACTTAGGAGGCACTGAGGGGTTCAGAGTGGGAAGCCAGCGCCAGGAGCCCTGCATTTACAGTGATGACTGCGCCTGCAGCACCACCGGAGGGTGGATGCCACCCAGCTGGGTGTAATAACTGTGCAGTAGCAGACGTGGCACCTGTGTCAGGGCAGTGGCTGCTGAGAGGGAGAAGGCTAAGGGTGTCGGGAGCTGCTGGACGGGGTGAGGGGCCTCGGCAGAGATGGAGGCGTGTGGACTACGGGGGGCTGAGGGATGGTAATCCAGCAGGAAGCCCACGTTTCTGTGCGGTAAGCGGTGCTCCTCAAAGGGATTGGAAAACAGCACGTTCCAGATTCAAGTGCATGCTGGGACATTTTCCCAGGAGACAGCCAGTGGAAGTATTATGGGTAGTTAGATCAGATGGGGTTAGTGTGGCTATGTGCTTTGGGAATCTCCCCAGAACCTGAGTTCTGCCAACCCTAAAGCCAGCTAAGCACGAACACGTGCCATCTGCAGGTCCGAAACTAGCATCAGCTCCATTTCCCACAGGGAGGCGGCCACTAGAGGGCACGGAAGAGAAAGGACTTGACTCTGCTTGGCAGGACGGCCCAGAGCCAGAGCAGCTCAGTGCCGCGCCCTTCTCCCTCCCGCCTCCCCTGCCTGGCATCCTGGCTCCCTCTGCAGGTGCTGTAGGGAAATGTTCATTTGCTCCTTCCCCAGCTAATTTACTGAAGTGGAAAATCCAGTTACCCGTCAGTCTCACACTCCTGCCTGAATGGCTTTCGTCTTCACTGTGAGGCTGAGATTTTCTGTTTAATTTTTTGTACACCTCTGCGGGGCACAGTGTGCTCCTTCAGTATGTGTGTACAGTGTGTACTGACCCCCACTTCCATCTTCTCCTCACTGCTTCTCGTTCCCAGCCTTACAGATCGTCTTTTCCAGGAATTCACAAAATACGTAATGCGTTGTTGTGAGAACTGGGGTTTTTAGGATTTGTTTATTTGAAAGGCAGAGCAACAGAGAGGCGGGAAGAAAGAGCTTCCACCTTCTGGTTCACTCCCCAGATGGCTGCGCCAGCCAGGTCTGGGCCAAGCCAAACCCAGGAGCCCAGAGCTGCAGTCATCCTGGTTTCCCAAGGCAGCCCAAGCACTGGTGCCTCTGCCGCTGCCTCCTTAGATGCTTTAGAAGGAAACTGGATCAAAAGCAGAGTGACCAGCGCCCCCATATGGGATGCTGCTGCAGCCTAACCTGGTGCACCGCATCGCTGGCCCCGAGAATTGCTTTTGGAACAGGCAAACACTCATGTGGATCCAGAATAAAACTTAACGTTAGGAAGGCATACTCTCTGCATCTGCCTCCCAGGCATTCCCACAGCTGCATGGCAGTCCACCTCTGGGGCCAAAACCCAGCTTGGTTTCTGCTGCTGCTTCTGTCCTTGGAGAACATGGACCATTTTGACACCACCAAAGCCAGCAATGCATTCTGCTGGCTGTCCTGGAAGTCAACTAGATTCTGACACTATCCACCTGGGGACAAGGTCGGATCCCACAGGTTGAGGTCTCAGTTCCCAAGGCTGTCACCACCTTCAGATGCCAGTCACAAGCCCAGGTGGTTTCTCCTGTGCCTCTGACCTATCAGCTGTAAGCCAGGGTTCCCACAACCCCTCTTCTGATTTATTTGTTCTAGCAGCTCCCAGAATGCATGGAAATACATTTACAGATCTATTATAGATTCTGCTAAGGATACAGGTGCATAGCGTGTGGGTAAAGGGGTGAGAACTCCCGTGCCTTCCTGGTGGCCACCCCCAGGGACCGCCACGTGTTCAGCCGTCCAGGAGCTCTCTGGACCCTACCCTTCAGGTTTCTGTGGAGACTTCACTGCACCGATGTGAGTGAAGCATGGACAGCTGGATGAGACGTGATTAGACAAGGGGCCGGTGCTGTGGCGCAGCGGGTAAAGCTGCCGCCTGCAGTGCTGGCATCTCATATGGCTGCCAGTTCATATCCTGGCTGCTCCTCTTCTGATCCACTCTCTGCCATGACCTGGGAAAGCAGGAGAAGATGGCCCAAGTCCTTGGACCCCTGCACCCGCATGGGAGACCCAGAGGAAGCTCCTGGCTCCCGGCTTCAGATAGGCACAGCTCCAGCCATTGCAGCCATCTGGGGAGTGAATCAGCAGATGGATTACCTCTCTCTCTGCCTCTCTCTCTCTCTCAAATAAATGACAAATCTTTTTTTAAAAAAGAGAGAGATGTGGTTAGACAACACACATATGACCTAATGCTAATGGACTTCGCAGTGAAATCCAGCAAGGCCTCTGTGCCCAGATTCTTCGGGCCTCCCCCTGCATCCCTCCTTCCCCCCAGGAATGGGGCAGGGCCTTTCTGAAATGGGGGTCAGAGAATTTCTTTGTGGCCAGCTCCAAGACAGGAAGGCAAAGATCAGTTTCTAGGACCTACCTCGGGGAAGAGAAATTCTAATTTCTGTGGCCTGCCCTGGGGAGAGAGGTCTGAGCCAGGAACCATGGAGGGAGACCAAAAATAGGGATCAGAGGATCGGGCGTGTTCAGGGTGTTATGGCTGTAGACCAAAAATAGGGATCATAATAGCCTGCCGGTGTGCAGGGTCTGAGTCCACCCCTACAAGGATGGACTGGGTCCGAGGAAAGGCGAGTGCGCCGCTCGCCTGTTCCCCAGCCTCCTGATCCCGGAGACAATCAGAGGCAGCGAGGAGCCAAGTCTAACAAGGATTCATTTATTCCGTGTGTAACCGAACCTTTTATAGCACAAAACTGCAGAGTCATTGGGGCAGGGCTAAGGACCAACCAATCACTTAAAAGATCACTTTACGGGGGGATTTCTATAGGACTAGCCATATGTGTATACACTTGTTACTAGTCTTGTTACCTCCCCTGATGTTGCGTAGCCAATTAGCTTTTGAGTTCCACCCATCTTACTTCCTCTGGGCGCCATCTTCTTTGCCCCTCCTTGGTGCCGCCCTGTCTGGGGGCTGGAGCCACCAGCGCCGCACACCCCACAGCGTCGCTGTCTGCCATGGCAGTGGCCGGGGCCACGTGCACATGCGCCGGGTCCCTCCCTGCGCTGCCATCCCCAGGACACCGGCCGGCTGGCTCCGCGGGCCCTGGCTCCACGCGGCTCCATTACGCGCAGCTCAGGCGGGGGCACCCGGGGGCAGCTGCGCATGCGGCCCCGGGCCTGGCTGCGCCATGGCCACGCTCATGCCCCACACCGGTGTACAGCACAGTGGGTCTTTATCATTTCTGTGCTTAGAGTCTCTGGCCCAGGGACCCCAGGAAGTTGCGCTGGTGCTCAGCCCTGACTTAAGTCTCTGTTCCCGCAGTGCACGTCACATCACATCACACACACACCCGTGCACTCCACGTCCCTCCGAGGGCTGCAGGCATGTACCACAGTCTAATCCATGAGGAGGGTTTATTGTGGGAGAGAATTTAGAGCCTGCAGTTCTCTGAAAAGGAAGCTGTACTGGGTCATGTTTGCACACAGCAGAGGCCACTGGGGGACAAAAGAGCAAAGGAAAACCTGCTCCGGGACTCCCTTGTTGGATTCAGTTAACAAACAGGCACTGAGCCCTTACTGGGGACAGGCCCTGTACTCAGGCCATGGGCAATGTCATGACAAGATCTCCAAGGTTTAGCTGGGGACAGGATGTGAGCCCACAAGCTAAGGGCACCAAGCGTGTAGCGTAGGGAAGGGGGGTATCCCTGGAGCGGGCAGGCTCCAGCGCCTCAAGAACTCAAAGCAGGGAGAGTTGGGTACAGTGGGTTAAGCCACTGCCTGGGACTCCAGCATCCCACACTGGAGGCTGGTGTGAGGAAGTGGAAGACAGCTGGAGAGGCCTCAGAGGTCTGAGAACAGGTCTACCATATGACCCAGCCATCCCACTCCTGGGAATTTACCTAAACAAAGTGAAATAGGCGTATGAAAGAGCTATCTGTACCCCCATATTTATCGCAGCTCAATTCCCAATAGGTAAGATACAGAATCAACCCAGATGTCCATCAACCGGTTGACCAATGAAAATTGTTTACGTACACTATGGAATACTCAGCCATAAAAAAAAAAAATGAAATCCTGTCCTTTACAACAAAACAAATGCAACTGGAAACGACTATGCTTAGTGAAATAAGCCAGTCCCAACCCAAAAAGATCAATATCATGTTTTCTCTGATTTGTTGTACTAATATATAGAGGACAAAAAAGTGTGTGTGCAAAATTGACATTTTGAGATGCTTAGAGTTCATACCCTTGTCTCTACTCTTAAGGAACATTGGTTTTTCTACTTTAAAAAAAAAAAACTTGGCCGGCGCCGTGGCTCAACAGGCTAATCCTCCGCCTTGCGGCGCCGGCACACTGGGTTCTAGTCCCGGTCGGGGCACCGGATTCTGTCCCGGTTGCCCCTCTTCCAGGCCAGCCCTCTGCTGTGGCCCGGGAGTGCAGTGGAGGATGGCCCAGGTGCTTGGGCCCTGCACCCCATGGGGAGACCAGGAAAAGCACCTGGCTCCTGGCTCCTGCCATCGGATGAGCGCGGTGCGCCGGCCGCAGCGCGCCGACCGCGGCGGCCATTGGAGGGTGAACCAACGGCACCGGAAGACCTTTCTCTCTGTCTCTCTCTCTCACTGTCCACTCTGCCTGTCAAAAAAAAAAAAAAAAAACTTACATGATTTATTTATTTGATACTTAAAGTAACCCTACAAGTTAGGAGACATGGGTGATAAGGAATGGGGACTAATACTAACAAGTATTTCATCTCTTTATCTCATTTAGCCCTCGCGAGTCAATATTAGCTCCCACTTACAAATAAAGAGACCGAGGCACAGAGAGGTTGCGTGCATGACCACCGTCACACAGTAGTCGCAGGTCTTGCAGAGCTACGCATGTCTGTCTCGGCTGCTCCTCGCACTAGGCTCTCCAACCACATGTTGTACACAGACATGTATGTGTGTAGTTACACATTTCCTGCGTGTACCCAGATAGAATTTCATCAACTGCTACTCTGATAGACCAGTGTGACTCTGAGAAGAAACTTATATGCTTACATTTTCACTAAGAATATGATTGTTAATTTTTTTCAATGTTCTCTTTAACTTTTATTTAATAAATATAAATTTCCAAAGTACAGCTTATGGATTATAGTGGCTTCCCCCCACCCCCGTAACCTCCCTCCCACCCGCACCCCTCCCATTTCCCACTCCCTCTCCCATTCCATTCGCATCAAGATTCATTTTCAATTCTCTTTATATACAGAAGATCAATTTAGTATATATTATGTAAAGATTTCAAGTTTGCACCCACACAGAAGATAAAGTGTAAAATAGTGTTTGAGTACTAGATATAGCATTAAATCACAATGTACAGCACATTAAGGACAGAGATCCTACATGAGAAGTGCACAGTGACTCCTGTTGACTTGATTGTTAGACAAATTTAAAAATCAGATTTTTTATAGGAAGCTTTTAATGAAGTAAATATAAAGACATGTTATGTTGTGAATTTTATGATTGTCATATATTGATCTGTCATACAGGGAGAAACTATTTAGGAAAGATATATACTATTTAATGAATATCAAGTTGGACTAATTCACCTAAAGAACCACTTTGCTGTAAAACCTGTTAAGACGAATGGGATATAACCATAAAAATGATGAAGAGAAACAGTTACTTAGGTGAGTTATCTGTATATTTTTTAAATGAAGGCGTATCTGTATAGTTTTACTCTAATAGCAATGAGCTGTCTAATATTTTAGTTCAAGACACTGAAAATTCCCTTCTATCATGAATTTAAATGTAATAATTTCCAAGAAAAAAAAAGATACTAGAATGTAAGGACTTTTATTCAGCAATACATCTGATCAGGTTATTAAGAATTTTAATTTCATATTCTACTTAATAATTACTAGTAGTGCTAATGCTTAACAAATTGTATTTCACTACCTACAAAAATTATATAAAACTCCCTGTGAGCATTTTATCAAAATACACCATGCAATCAATACTGCAAGGTGTCTGGTGCGTAACAAATCTTCCCAGGCAGACGAATCAATTAATTCACAGGCTTTTATTGGGATTCCGCTCCCTGGCGGGGTTCCCGGTCCCAACAGAGCGAGTTGGGAGAGCTCCATTTATAGATTCGGGGCATGGGGGTTAAAGGTTGAGGCGGGTCTGATCCTCATTGGTTGACCTTTAGGCACCCGCAGGGACCTTGACAAGGACTTTTCTTCCCCAGAAGTGCGGGCAGGGACTCTCCATTCCCGGAAGTGTAGGCCTTTCCTCCTTGCGGATCCCAAAGCTACCAAATACCAGGGAAAAAACAAAAGGGGGGTTTCCACCACACGCACTCAGCCCACCTAACCTGGCCAAAGTACTGACGCAGACTCGTCATTTAAGTCAGACTGCACGCGGCAATGCGAGTGGCGTCCCGTATCAGAGCCGCAGTTCCAATCCTGGCCCGCCTCCAACCCAGCTCCCTGCTAATCTGCCCGGGAAAGCAGCAGAAGTTGGCCCAAGTGCTGGGGCCCTGCACCCTCGTGGGAGACCCAGAAGAGGCTCCTGGCTCCTGATCGTCGCAGTCCTGGCTGTGGCAGCCATTTAGGGAGTGAACCAGCGGGTAGAAGACCTCTTTTTGTCTCTTTTCTCTGTCACTCTGCCTTTCAAATAAGTACACCGAAAATAAAGAAGGCTTGGTCACGTCGTAGACACTGTAAGGAAAGGGCGGCTACCGCAGCCGCTCTGAGCCCCGCACTGGAGAAGCCGCCCCCTGCCAGCTCTGAGCGCTCAGCTGGAGAGGCCCTCCTCCCCCGCCGGGAGCTGGGCGAGCAGTCCCAGCGCCACATTCGAAGGAGGTCCCGGAGTTACCCATTAACAAGGCTGGGGCCTTGGCTCCTGGCGAACTTGACTGTCAGTGTGGGGCTGACTTCCCCAAAGCCGTCTACTCTGTAATGGAGCAGCCGAGCCCCAAGAAGCCGGCAGCCAGAACTCCAGACTCCAGGGCGGGGGCGAGGGCGAGGGCGGCCTTGACCCCGGGACTTGCCCCGTCCCACTTCCAGACCTGCCCCTCCTGGAAGCCTGAGCCCTTCACGTGGACACCCACGGCCACCCAGCCGCGAGGTCCACACTGCCGAGGTGGTGGGGCGGCGCAGTTCTTCAACAAGAAGCACCGGAGACAAGTTTGGGTGGACACGTCAGGTGTTTCTTATTAATGATCAAGCACAAGCTTTTAAAGGTCAGGCAGGGGGTGTGGCTAATCAGGGCCACACTGATTCTATAGGATAGAGCTTCTCCAATCAGCTTGAAGGCCACGTAGGCTCCCACGTGGCCCTGATGGGCCTAGGCCACGCCCCGGGGCTGTTTACCTGATTGGCAATCACAGGGCCCTTCCATGGAGTTGGGGGTGGGGGAAATGTGCGTGGGCTCGTGCTCCTGCCAGCAGTCAGGTTAACCTCCTGCGTGGGCTAGGCAGGCGACCCCCCAGCCAGGCACTGGATCACCCACACCCCGTTCTGTCTACACGCACTTCCTTGGTGCATCTAGTCTGATAGCTTTAAATACTATTTACATACATGACAGTTTCCAAAACTCTATTTCCTGCTGCAGCTTCTTCCTAAACCCTTCATATCTACGACTTCCTTTCTACTTCTACACCTGACTGTAAAGCGTATCACAAACTTAAGATGCCCCAAACACAGCATATCCGCCCCCAGCGGGCCTAACTGCCCCTCAGGCTCCCCTGTTGCCCCAGCGTGAATGAAAGGGAATTCTGCTCTTCCAGTTACAGTCGTGCTCAGGCCTCTCACGCTCTCACATCCCACGTGCTTGGGATTAGCCAAGTTGTCTTGACTGTGTCTTCCAGAAATATCCAGAATACACTTCCCACCATTCTCCATCATCACCTTATCCAAGCGACCACTAACTCTCACCTGGATGATAACAGTAGTTTCCAGCACAAAAGGCCAACAGAAGGGTGAGGAATAGCCAGTGAGTGGACTCGGTGACGTAGAGGCCCCCCAGTAACCTTGACATGACTGCCTTGCCTGCAGGAGGAACCGGACCCACTCTGCAGTGGCCTCCTGTGTGCTCCCGACAGTGCATCTCCTGATCCTGAAACAACCCACCGCGGGAATTCCCACTCCACTGTTCCTTCTGCCTGAATTCAGGTGCCTCTTAAGATAATAAGCTGGGGGGGCCAGCGCCATGGTGGAGCAGGTAAAGCCACCACCTGCAGTGCTGGCATCCCATATGGGCACTGGTTCAAGACCCAGCTGCTCCACTTCCAGTCCAGCTCTCTGCTATGGCCTGGGAAAGCAGTAGAAGATGGCCCAAGGCCTTGGTCCTCTGCACCCGCGTGGGAGACCTGGAGGAAGCTCCTGGTTCCTGGCTTCGGATAGGCCCAGCTCCAGCCATTGCGACCTGGGGAGTGAACCAACTGATGGAAGACCTCTCTCCCTGCACCTCTGCCTCTGCTTCTCTGTAATTCTGATTTCCAAATAAATAAATCTTAAAAAAAAAAAAAAGATAAGCTCTGAGTGATTTCTCTTAATGAAAAGGCAGCTCTCAGCAGTACCCCCGCCTCCCCTGTATTCGTCCTCACTACATTCATCACTGTGAACATGCCTGCTTACTGGATGTCTCTGCACGCCCTACACACACTGGAATGTAAGGGGCATGAAGGCAGGGGCTTTGTTCTGCCCACCCCTATGTCTCCATCCTACAGCCATGTCAGAAATAGTGGCTACTCGTCAAATACATGCAAATATAATGAAAAAAAAATGCCTTCGTCTCAAACACAGACATGACCGCCAGGAACCTGCAACCATGCTCAACTCTCAGGAAGTGGTACCTCGAGCCCTATTACTATTACGAAGTCCTAAGCCGAACGTCCCTCTCTTCGAAGACATACGGTAGTGCTTCCGCCCTCGCTCGGCTCTCGCTCAGAGCTCGGGAAGGAGGGGCGGAGGGTCATGTCATCATTGTGCGCCGGCCTGCCCCGCGACGCGCCGGCGGCTGGCGCAGCCTTTCGCTCGCCCGGCCTCCCCCTCCCTGGTTCCGCGCTCTGGTTCCGCCATGGAATCCAACAAGGATGAAGCCGAGCGTTGTATTAGCATCGCCCTCAAGGCCATCCAGAGCAACCAGCCCGACCGGGCCCTCCGCTTCCTGGAGAAGGCACAGCGGCTGTACCCGACGCCGCGAGTTCGCGGTGAGTGTCAGGTGCCGAGAGACGGAGGGACGAAATTGGAACTGAAGGGGGGAATACGGGAACGGACCGACGGGAGCAGTTGGGGGAGGGGGAGGGGTGGTGAGGCGCGGCTACGCCTGCGCACTGCCTCGCGCGGTGGCTGCTGGGAGGTGTAGTCTTTCCCTCCCGCGCCTGCTTGGGATGTCGGACGCCTGAAGACCGGGGTGTCGGGGACGTCGGCTTTCGGGGTGCTTGCAGACCGCTGTGAGATCTGACGCTCTGAAGGATGCGATGCGCTGGCGGACGGGGCTCTTGGAGCTTACCGGGGAGCAAACTCGAACTACTTCTCCCAAGGGGCCGTTGGGTGGCCCAGGGCCAGTTGCCGGCCTGGGAAGTATTACAGTTAGGTAGATAAACATAACTTCTCTGAGGGAGAGAAAGGGCTCTAGAGAGAAGGGTTTTCGCCTCTCGGGCGCCCTGGAGAGGTTCCTCCATGTCTCCACTCCCCCGCACGTCTGCTGGGCAGGGCCGGGGACCAGCCTCCCGACTCGGGAGCCTGCGTGTTTGCCCCCTCCACGCCACCGCCGGGACGGCCGCCCTGTCCTGGCCCCTCGCGCCCTCGGATGGACCTCGGGGCTGAGGGCCCTGGGTGGGGTGGGCCCTAGGGGCGGCCCTGGACTGAAAACCGCCAAGCCGTGCGCGGAGTAGCGAGCTTGTCTCCCCTCATCCCCTCACTTCACCCAGGACCCCTTCAAACAAACGTGCCGGCGCTTGTCTGGCTCACAGCAGGCCCTGGGAAAGCCGGGCTCGCTCGCCTGACCGCCACCCGCGGACCCTCCTGAGCTGGCCTTGCTCATCAGCAGGATGGGAGGCTGGCACGGGTGCTGCGGGTCCCAGCCGTGCCCACAGGGCCTTTTAGTTTAGAGAGTTGGGGAGACAGAGCAAAGAGCAGCGTCGGCGCTCTGTGGACGAGAGGCCATCCCAGAGAGACTTGCCCAGGATTCCACAGCTGGGCGTTGGGGAGTTCTGGGACTCGGCGAGGGGTCGCTAAAGGAGGGCAGTGAAACTGAAGAGCAGCCGGCAGCCTGCTGAGCCTGCCCGGGTTATGCAATGGCGCCGGGAGAAGGCTGGCAGCAGAGGCGGCTGGAGCGCTTGAGCCTCCCTCCCGCCTGACTCTGCAGGTTGATCTTTGGCCTGTTTGCCTGCTCTTGGAGAGAGTTCAGGGTGTGCTTGCCAGGCCTCCTGGGTAACCTGCTCGTGGAGTTTCCACGCAGTAAGCCACGTGGTCTACATGGGGAGTCCCAGGGCTCTGGACCTCCGGCTGTTGGCTGTCGGTGTTCTCAGGAGGAGGCAGGAAAGGAGCAGCCACAGACCTGGTGGAGGTGGGGGGGGTCGTGCTGTCAGCACCTCCTGTGCCCGTTCAGGGGCTGGGGGCTGTCCTCCCTGCGGCTCAGGCAGGAGACTCGCCGGCTGTGTGTTTTCACTCTTCTGCATCGCCTTGTGCCCTCACTAGCCCTGCGCTGAGTTGACAAGGACCTGAGTTAGCCTAGACCAGGGACAGGGAAATCTTGGCTAAGAAGTCTTAGATGGTTGTCTACACTGGGTGCTTTGGGCTTGGGCTCATTTCTGATGCTCATTCAAGGCAGCAGACTTCTGTGGGAGATCTGCTTGCTGTGTTTGTTTGCAAAGTTCAGTGCTTCATGCTAAGTGGTGTGGTGGCGCTGGTGAGATGTGAGCCCTTGCTTCAGAGAGCTTACAGCCTAGTGAAGGAGACAGAGTTATGTGGAGAAACTACAGAGCAGAAGGTCCTGACTGTAACCGAGCAGAAATCCCGCCCGCACCATCCGTGGGTGCACGGTGGGTGGGGCGAGTGTGGGGGACAAGCACATTCGAACTGTGAGCAGTGCAGTTGGTGCTAGTGCAAGGGCGTAAAAGTAATGTTACTCCACCAGAGGGAAGGCCGTGGAGAGTAAGAGGGGAGGCAGCATTTCAGCTGTGCTTTTAGGGGAATTTGAGGCTTAGAGAATGAAACAGTGGGAAAAGACGTGGAGGACAGGGGGCCGGCACTGTGCCGAAGCAGGTAAAGCCGCCACCTACAGTACATCGCATATGCACACCGGTTCGAGTCCCAGCTGCTCCACTTCTGATCCAGCTCTCTGCTATGGCCTGGGAAAGCAGTGGAGGATGACACAAGTCCTTGGGCCCCTGCACCCGCGTGGGAGAACCCAAAGGAGCCCCTGGCTCCTGGCTTCAGATTGGCGCAGCTTTGGCCATTGCATTTGAGGAGTGAACCAGCAGATGGAAGACCTCTCTCTCTTTCTCTGCCTCTGCCTCTCTGTAACTGTCTTCCAAATAAATAAGTAAATCTTTAAAGGAGGGGGGCTGGGAGGGGGAGAATAGGTGGGGAAGGGGGGTGCTAGTGGGATGTTCCAGAGGGGTTGTCAGTGTGGGACTCAGGAGAGACCTCAGGTTCCACGTAGAAGTCTGATAGCGTCTGCTTGATGGAGCGTATCAGAGCTGTGCGTGGCGAGGGTCACCGTGGGGACGGGTGGGACAAGGAGAGAAGGCTGCTGCGGGCCATTGTGGGCAGAGGCAGAGCGAGACAGAGCAGCAGCGGGAAGAGGTCCCCGGGGGTGGCAGCGGCCGGGTCGCCATGGAGAGGCGGTTCAAGGAGGCTGTGAGCAGCGGCACTGTGGGATGCTGCGGAGGCCACCTGGGAAAAGGCCAAGCTGAGAAGTCAGAGAAGGATCAGGAGCAGTTATGGAGTGTGGCATTGGAGAGGTAGAAGCTCGCATGGAGGGAGGGGTTGGTGAGGGAGGCTCAGAGGCACTTGGAAGGACTTGGCCTTCTCCACGTGAGCTGAAGCTGACACTGTGGGAGGTGGCCAGGGAAGCCCCGGGGGCTGGATGGTTGCACTGTCGAGCAGTAGCTGAACTCTCAACTGGGAGGTCACAGAGCAGGGGCGATGGACCTGGTTAGTCCCTTCCTGGGAGTTTCTGTCTAGCACTGGCTGCCTGAGAGCCATTGGGTTTTCTGGAGGCTTAGCAGCAATGGTGGAAGGTACCAGATTTTCTTTTTTTTTTTTTTTTTTTTTTTTGATATTACTCCAATAAGTACAATATTTATTAAACATATCTTCAGTTGTTTGTTACATAGTGTGCAACAAATTACAATATCCTGCAGCCACAAATTATATGCAGAGTATGAAGAAACTATTAATCAGATAGTGTAATCTTTCCATTTATAACTCTACAAGGAAGAACTAGCAAATCAGATCTTACATAGAACATCTCACTAAACTTTATGCATGGAAAGTGACAGACACTGGTTGTGCTGTTTGTTACAAAATGGCTGAACTTCATCTTCAGAAGACTAAACCCGACATCTAAACATGCCAATATAAACATCAAAACAAAATATATTCTAACCAGATTTTCTAAGGAGCTCATGAAAACATCTGTAGGCCTCAGTTTCCCCAGCATGCAAAGAGAAGGTTGGCCAGCATGGGCCCCAAGGCTGCCTGAGGTCTGAGCCTGGCTCTGGGCCCCGGGCTAAGTCAAGAAGGCCAGGCTGCATGAGCAGCCCACAGAGAGGGCAGGGTCAGCGTCAGAGAGGGAGACACTAGTGCTGGCAAGGCCCAGCGTAGGGATGGCCGCTCAGTCTCGGCCCCCGCGAGCCCCATGCTGCACTCCCCCATTCTCTTTGTTACTGAGTCTTGTGCCACCTAGGAGCAGCCCTGAGATGGATGAGCTAAGTTGGCAGGGGCACACAGCTGATTAGCAAAGGACTGACAGGTGTCCACGCCATTGGGACAGGCTCCCTCCCCACTCCAACCTCTCTTTCTGAGATCCTGAAACCCTTGCTTGCCTAAGGACAGAAGCAGCAGTCACACTGCACAGTGGTAGTCGCTGGGCATTGTGCTGAGTGCACTCACTCTCAACCCTCATGAGGGAGGTACTTTTAAAAAAATTATTTTTACCTATTTGAGAAGCAGAGAGAGCAACCCCATCTGTTGGTTCTCTCCCTGAATGCCTGAACAGCTGGATCTGTGTCTGGTTCAGAGCCAGAGCCAGGAGCCGGGACCTCTGTCCAGGCTCCCTCATGCGTGGTAGTGACCCAGTCATCACTGCCTCCCAGGGTCTGCTGCCAGGAAGCTGGAATCAAGAGCTGGGGACAAGTGTCCGACGCAGGCACTCCGAGGTGGTACACGATGCCTCAGCCACTAGGTGAGGTGTCCACTGCGGGGAGACCGTTGTGCACGGAGAAGCTAGGATGCCCTGCTGGCCGTGGCAGAGCGGGTTTGAAACAGCCGGGCAGCCTGACTACGTGGCCTGGGCTTGCGAGGGGCAGCCCCTGCTGGCCGTGGCCTCCACCTCCCCTGCCGCCCTCCCAGCTCCAGCTTTGTCTTCTTCCCTTGCTTTCCTAGGAAGAATCAGAGCAGGCTTAGCATGAAGCTGTTCCGTCTCCTAACTGTGGCATGTCCTGTCGGCCACTGTCACTGGGGAGGTAGCAGAATCAGGATGAAGCAGACATCCCACGGGCCTGGCGTGGGGGTTGCCCAGGCCATGAGAAGCACCTGCTCACCAGCAGCCAGGAGACGAACTTCCTACTCAAGTGGGAAACTGCGGTGTGACCCAGAACACATCCATTCCCCATAGGGCTCTTCCATCGGTGTGGCCAGATTCGAGTGGCTGACCCCATGTCACTGCCCTGAACAACTTCCAGAATCTCCCCTGAGAGGTACTGAGGAGAGTCCATCCATTTGCTGGCTGATGCTTCTGTGTGTCTGTGGCGATTGGATGACTGCTAACGTTGACCTTAAGACACGTCAGGCTCAGTCTAGACCACTGAACTGCCAGAGAAACTGGAAGAAACAACTTCGTTCATTTTTATTTCTTCATTTGAGAGACAGAGATCCAATCTGCTGGCTTGCTCCCCAAATGCCCGCAGTGCCTAGGGCTGGGCTGAGGCCAAAACCAGGAACTCAAACCAGGTCTCCCACGTGGGTGCCAGGAACCCAACGACTTACGCCATGACCGCAGCCTCCCAGGGTCTGCATTAGCAGGAAGCTGGAGTCAGGAGCCTGAGCCAGGAATGGAACTTGGACATTCCAGGGTGGGACCCAGATCTCTGCTGCTAGGCCCAGTGCCCACCCCAGCAACTTCTGTAAGCCCCAGGAAAAACCAGCTCTGCTCCGTCCCACCTCAACCAGCATCCCTTCGTCTGTTGCTTTCTTCCCTCGCCAGTCCCCTTGGTGCCTGCCTGGACTTGGCATTGGGCCTGCCTGAGATCTGGTCCTGAGCCGGCTGAGTGCCGAGACTTGGCCTTCCTAAGCCTTGGAGCTCCTCCCAGCCTGCCCCCCACCCCCGCTGGGGTTCCGCCACCTCCCTGGCAAGTCTGCTCCCATGGCCACTCATGTCATCTGCCCAGGTCCTAGCAGCTGCTTGTTTTGAACTTTTTTTTCTTTTGTAAGGATTTATTTATTTGACAGAGTGACAGAAAAAGGAGAGAGAGAGAACCTCCATGTATGGGTTCACTCCCCAATGCCCACAGAAGCCTGGCTAGTCCCAGCTTAAGCCAGGAGCTCCATCCAGGTCTCCCACTGAGTGGCAGGGCCCTAAGCACTTGGGCCATCAGCTGCATCATAGGCCCGTTAGCAGGAAGCTGGATCAGAAGTGCAGAGTAACCATGGTCAGGATGACCCACCTCCAACATGGATGTGGCTGTCCCAAGCAGGGCCTTAGCCCGCTGCACCACAGCGCCAGCCCCTCATGTTGAATTTTTCCTCCGGTCAGTCTCTGTGCCGTCCTTATACCACCGTTGTGAGGAAGCTGAGCTGCAGGCACATTCCATAAACCAGCTAGTTAGAGGCAGAGCTGAAATTTGAACCTGGGGCTGTCTGAATCTAACATCCCTTCTATACTTGGAGTGACTTTGCTGGCAGCCCCTCCCCCACCCAGACATGTGTGATCTGGAATAGCCGCATAGTTAAGGGCTGGTCCTCCTGGGGTTCGCATGTCCCTCGGGCCTTCTGAGCAGCCGTGCCACTGTGGGCGGTGAGGCGGGTAGGTAGTAAGGCCTGCCTTCTGGGCCGCTGTGACAAGCACAAACTGATGCAGGAAGAACATGTGATGGTGCCTGCCTGGCGCATTGGGTGCTCCGTAATGGACCCGATCGTGGGGACTGCTCCTGCGTCCCGGGGCGGGCTCTGCTGGCAGCTCCTGCACTTCGACTTCCCAGCTGCAGACTCGTGAGCTTGCTGCCGTGGAGCTGCGGCGGCTCGGGTCAGAGCTCTGTTCCCTGTGAGCCCTGCTCCCGGCCCTGTGGGTGAGAGCCAGGTGTGTTGCGGTAGTGGTTCTAAGTCCCAGCACAGCGCCATGAGTGCAGCAGGCAGGTAACATGTTGGAAGGATGCTGGGAGCAGTGCAGGCAGTGCTGCAGCGACGTGAGATAGCATGCAGCACACACGCACACATGAGACGTGACACGGCAGTGGTCCGGGTGGGCTGGGGCTCCTTACCGCACCAGGCATGATGGGGGAGGGGAAGTCTTCAGAACTGATTTTGTGCCTGAACTACATGAGCAGAGGGGACTTCTGCCAGAGGTTTGGGCCGTCCTCACTGAGTCAGCAGGCACCAAGGACTTGGATTTGGATAACTGACCTCATGGTGACAGCTGATGCACCGTGTCCACTCCGACATTAATGGCAAAGGTGCAGTTGGGATGGGGTCTAGTGGCTGCCCTGAGAGCCTGGGGTGCCTGGGGACTGCCACAAACGTGGGGATCCTCACTGGGAGTGGATAGGATGACCTCGCATGGGTTATTGCCTTGAGGTCATCTAAGTTCATGCCACGGATATTTGGGGGGTGGCTGACCAGGCATTGTTGCGTTGTCTGCTGTCATGTCATTTTCACTGTCAGAGCTCTCTCCCCCTAAGTCATCAACTGTTGTCTGAGAGACAGGGACCTGGAGTGACAGGCTCTTACCACTCACAGATTCATTATGTTTGGTAATCTGTGTGGGTTTCCAAGAGGGGGGTATCTTTCCCATGTTTGAACCACTTTCTAGCCAAAGGAAAGACAGCCACAGCACTGCTGCCATAACAAAACAAATTCCTAGCACCTCAGCGGCTGATGGCATTCTGCAAGGGGTTCCCTATGTTAGACGAACATACAGTGGTCTATCAGATCGTACGTATGTCCTGTGCTTAGTGGGGGACTTCCTTGATTCGTTAGGTCAAGGCAGTATGCCCACACGGTGTCTCCGGAGCGTCACCTCTCTCGAGTGAGGGAAGATGACTTGGTTCCAAATTCTGGGATGATCAGTCCCTTATGTGAATTTGCCGGGCGAACCAAAAAGGAGGAGCCAAGAAACAACGTTACGCTTCTGGGTGGTGTGTGCCTAACCTGGGGTCACTTTGACCAAGGACAAGGACAAGGACAGGGGCATAGGAGGGGTTCTGTGCTCACCCTCACAGAACCAAACAGCACACAAAACACCGAGGGGCCTACTTGCCGAAATCAAGGGGAGACCTCGCTGAGTCTGACACACTGTCTCTCTCAGTCACATTGGTGCCAGATGTTGCTGTGGATTCGTTCTGAGAGAAGTGTGGTGGGGGCAAGAGGTGTGGAGTCACCACACAGACCCCGAGAGTCGGGTGAAAGTGGGCCAGAGGCGAGCAGCTGGCAGACTCATTTATTTCAGTTAGTACAGCAGCTTATGTAGCCAAGGCAGCCAATCCGGTCAAGGGGCTGTTTATGCCCTAACCAATCACATCCTGTTGCAAGGCAGTATCTGAAGCCATCCAATCACAGCCTGTTGCCAGGCAGGCTCTGTTGCCAGGGGGTTTCCAAAGCCATTCCTGAGTAACTGACGCTGGGTTGCCAGTGGCCATCTTGGCATGGCCTTCTCATTCCACCACACATGTGCTTGGTCTCTGTCCCCTTGAGGGAAACCTAGGTTGAGTTCCTAGCTCCTCACTTTTGCCTGGCCCAGCTGTTGTAGGCATTTAGGAAGTGAACCAACAGATCAGAGTTCTATCTGTATGTCTCTCAATCTCTGTCTCTCTGCCTTTCAAATAAGTAAGTAAAAACAAGAACTTTTTTTTTAGAATACACTTAGGAAATGCTGGCACAGCAGTTTGGTGCAGTAATAAATTTTCGCCTTGGGACCCCCACATTCCAGGTTGGAGTGCCTGGGTACCAGTCCTGGCTCTGCTTCCAGCTCCAGCTTCTTGCCAGTGTGCACCCTGGAAGGTGGCCGTGATGGCTCCAGTACTTGCATCCCTGCCACCCATGCGGGAGACCCAGACAGAATTCTACACTGACTCCAGGCTGTGACCTGGCCTCCTTGGGCTGTTGCAGGCTTTTGGGGAGTGAAACTTGATGGAAAAATCTCTCTGTCTCTGACTCTCTGCCTCTCTGCTTTTCAAATAAAATGAAAATAAATAATATTTTGCCGCCGCCATGGCTCAATAGGTTAATCCTCCACCTAGCGGCGCCGGCACACCAGGTTCTAGTCCCAGTCGGGGTGCTGGATTCTGTCCTAGTTGCCCCTCTTCCAAGCCATCTCTCTGCTATGGCCCGGGAGTGCAGTGGAGGATGGCCCAAGTGCTTGGGCCCTGCACCCCATGGGAGACCAGGAGAAGCACCTGGCTCCTGCCTTCGGATCAGCGCGGTGCGCTGGCCACAGCACACCAGCCGCTGCGGCCACTGGAGGGTGACCCAATGGCAAAGGAAGACCTTTCTCACTGTCTCTCTCTCTCTCACTGTCCACTCTGCCTGTAAAAAAAAATTAAAAAAAAAAAGTGTGATAATGCAAAAAGAAGTGTGCAGATTTGAATGAGTTCAGTAGAAAACCTGAATTAAAAGCAAATACATTGAAGGAAATAAAGTAGAATTCAATGAACGCTAAAGTGTTTATATATATGAAAGGCAGAGTGGCAAAGGGAGAGGGAGGGACAGAAAGAGATCTCCAGCATGGGAAGCAGACCACACAGCAGACTCAGAATCTTTCCTTAGGGCAGAGTTGGTCTTCTATATATAAAGTTAATTAAAAATGAATCTTAATGAAGAATGGGATAGGAGTAGGGGTGGGAGGGCAGGTATGGGAGGAAGAACTGTTATAGTCGTAAAGCTGTACCTATGAAATTTGTATTTATTAAATAAAAGCTTTCTAAAAATATATATATAATTTTTTAAAAGACAAAAAAAAAGAGAGAGAGGGATCTCCCATCTGCTGGTTCACTCCCCAAATGGCCACAATGGTCAGGACTGCACCAGGCTGGAGCCAGGAGCCAGGAGCTCTATCTTGGTCTTCCAAATGGGTGGCAGGGGCTCCAGCATTTGGGCCATCTTCCACTGCATTCCCAGATGTATTAGCAAGAAGCTGGATCAGTAAGTGAAGAGGAGATGAATATACTTGTTTAAATATACTCTCAGAAAAATAAAGTAGAAGTATAGATTTACCCGTGAATTTAGTGTTAACTTTTATTAGTAATGCCATGCACGCAGAAGACAGCAATGGCCTACAGCCTGCCTCCTCCTGAGGGCTGTGGCGCCTCAGAGAGCAGGTGACTCACTCCACTGGCACGCACAGGCCCACAGCAGGGAGGAGCGAGTGGCACTGCTGGGCAGGGATGCGGGGGCCTGGCCTCTCCTGGGCCACACAGTCCCTTGGCCGAGTCACACAGCTGTGCTGGAGCAGGAGCCCTCAATGATGTCCTTGTCCTACACAGCCCTAATCGAGTCCCTCAACCAGAAGTCACAGTCTCCCGGGAGCCAGCCCCACTCCGACGCGCCCCATGCCACCCACAGGAAAG
Source organism: Sylvilagus floridanus (assembly GCA_949820135.1). NCBI lineage: Eukaryota > Metazoa > Chordata > Mammalia > Lagomorpha > Leporidae > Sylvilagus > Sylvilagus floridanus. The sequence goes on from OX463235.1 coordinate 21,258,208, forward strand.
CGGCGGGGCCCGAGGCCCCCTCAGCCAACGGAGAAGCCGGAGGAGCAGAGAGCAGCAAGGGCTACACTGCAGAACAAGTAGCCGCTGTGAAGAGGTAGCACGGTCCGGGTGGGCCCTGGGGTGGGCTTGGGGGACGGAGGAGACTCACAGCACCCCTGCGTACTTCCACAGGCCCTGCAGTAGTGTGGGAAGCAGGACTCCACAGGTCCTCCCACCGGCACAGCCGCAGCATAGGCCCCTGCCACTGGCCCCTGCCCTGGCCTCGCGGGCCTGGGGGCCTCTGACACGGCACCATTTGTCAGAGATGGGACTTGGTGTCCCCGCCCAGATTCTCCCCAGCCCACATCCCCGCCTCCAGCAAAGACCTTTTCAGAGCAGTGGGCCCGGAAGCAGAGTGCCCCTCCAGGCTGTGGCGGGCCCTGCATAGAGCGGCCGCAGGGTTCCCGGGGCCGGGCGCCCGCTGCTCTCCTCGCTCTGCGGTCTGCGCAGTCCCTCCGGGCTGTGCTCACCTGCTGGCTGCCCGTGGAGACGCTGCATGCTTCCAGACGGGGGTTTGCCCGTGTGTGTCCAGGCGCCTCCGTAGTTTGCTGTAGAAGCATAGACTGGGCTTCAGCGTCTGTGGCAGGCAGGGTTTTGACCAGCCCAGTCCATCAGTAGTAGCCACTAGAAGCTGACTTTGGAGCAGCAGCTATCTGCAGGGATCCAAAAGGTCAGAAATGGTGGGGAGCCCCAGGGGTCTGATGGGCACCAAGAGAACACTTCCATTTCTGGCCTTTCTCAGGACGCCCATTGCCGGGGGAGACGACGCCTGGTTGAGCTGGGGACACACTTGCCTGGGGTGGTAGACGTCCACACACGGGCAGGCCCGAGGCCACCACCAGTGAGCAAGCTGTTAGCAAAAGAAGCGCGATAGCAGCTGGCCTTCTCAAGTGCTGAACATGCTCTTGGTGTTGCCAGGGGGCTGTGCCCACAGTTGGAGTCCACTGTGGCTCCTTTGTCCCTACGTCAGGCAGCTGACCTGGGAAGCCCTCTGCCATGCCTGGCTGGTCCCTCACAGCCTGCCCAGGGCTGTCTGTGCCCTGTCGCCCATTCCTCCCAACCTCACTGCACAGCTCTGAGCCCACGCAGGGCGCCCCATCCATGCTCTTCTCCCTCCCAGGGTCAAGCAGTGCAAAGATTACTACGAGATCCTGGGCGTGAGCAGAGGCGCCTCCGATGAGGACTTGAAGAAGGCCTACCGCAAGCTGGCCCTCAAATTCCACCCGGACAAGAACCATGCACCCGGTGCCACTGAAGCTTTCAAAGGTGAGCTGGCCCCACGCCCTGTGCTTTGGCATTCGCAACTCCTGTCCTTGGAGGGACCAAGGGCCCCAGACAGCTTTCCCAGCAAGTGGAGGGCAGGACGTGAGCCCAGGCCCAGGTTCTTGGGGCGCAGGAGCCTCTTCCCGGAAGTAGGTCCTGGCAGCCACCTCTGGCCGTAAAGCATCCAGCCGGGCTCAGATGGACCACTCCTGCCTCCCCGGGGTCAAAGGACGGGAGCTGAGCAGAGACTTCCAGGGCCTTCTCCAGATCACACAGTGGGCGAGGGGAGGTGTGGACCTCCTGACTGGCCCTTGGGTGATTCCCATTAGGCAGCGGTCTCACCATGCTGGGGGCAGAGAAGCCCCTGGCCCAGTGGCCTCCTCAGTGCCCCCCACCCACACACCCCACACGCACATCCCTTGGCCTGCAGGGGAACAGCCTCAGGGACTTTGTGTGGGGATGGGTACGTTACTTCCGGCTGAAATTGTCAGCTGCATTCACCTGTCCGTACCGACTCTGTGCCTGCACTGTGTTTCTGGGCTCTTCATGTGCTTATTCCCCAGACATCTCTGTCCTGCCGTCCTCCCTGCCCACCTGCCCTGGGAGGCGGCACAGTGGCTGGTCCCCGTCCACCTGCCCTGGGAGGCAGCGCAGTGGCTGGTCCCCGTCCACCTGCCCTGGGAGGCGGCGCAGTGGCTGGTCCCCGTCCACCTGCCCTGGGAGGCGGCGCAGTGGCTGGTCCCCGTCCACCTGCCCTGGGAGGTGGCACAGTGGCTGGTCCCTGTGGGCCTGGGCAGGGTGCTGTGCAGCGCTGGTCCATGGCCACAGCCAGGTGGGGACCTGTAGCAGAGCAGCCCCCACAGCCTGCTGCTGTCTGCCAGGGGCCTGCCCTGTGGGAGAGGAGTGGGCACAGGAGGCAGGTCAGCCGTGGTTGATATTCTTTGTGCTGACCTCTGCCAGCTGCCTGCCCCCGCAGGTACAGAGAGGCCAGGCCTCTCCCTGTTCACCCCTAGGGATTCCTGACGCTGCCATGGCCCACTCCTCCCAGTGGGCAGCTTGAGGAACAGGAGCAGAGAGAGACCTGGGGGGCGCAGAGCTGGGGCCTGTGGGGGCACAGGCTTCCTGCCCAGAGCCAGGCGGGGCACAGAAGCTGGGAGCAGGCCTGCCGGGAGGAGGGTCACCCCAGCTCCCCAGCTACGTGTCCCTGCTGCTTTCCAGCACACGCTGAGGACATCATGTATTGGGTGGCCCCTGGTACACTGCAGTTTGCGGATTCTGTCACCTCTAGGAAGGGCCGCCACAGCCCATTGAGAGGAGTGAGGATGGGGGTTGGTGATGTTCATAAAGTCAGGAAACGGAACCAGGGGCCTGCATGGTGGCCAGTGGGTTAAGCCATCACATGAGATGCCGGCATCCCCTTTCAGAATGTTGGTTCAAGTCCTGGCTGCTCTGCTTCCCAGCCGGCTTCATGCTAATGCCCTGGGAAGGCAGCGGAAGATGGCCAAGTGCTTGGGCCCTTGCAAGCCACCAGGGCGGAGTTCAGGCCTTGAACTGGCCCAGAACTCCCTATTGTGGTCCTGAGAAGTGAACCAGTGGATGGAAGGTCCTCCCCTCTCCCTCCCTCCCTCTTCCTCTGTCTCTCTCTCTCTCTCCCTCTCTCTCTCTCTCTCTCACACACACACACATACTCCTTCTTTTAGATAAAAGATAGATGGATCTTTTTTCATTATTATTATTATTTGACAGATAGAGAGAGACAGAGAGAGGTCTTCCTCCCCCAAATGGCCACCACGGCTGGAGCTACGCTGATCCGAAGCCAGGAGCCAGGTGCTTCTTCCTGGTTTCCCATGCGGGCAAAGGGGCCCAAGCACTTGGGCCATCCTCCACTGCCCTCCCGGGCCACAGCAGAGAGCTGGCCTGGAAGAGGGGCAACTGGGACAAAATCCAGCACCCCGACCGGGACTAGAACCTGGTGTGCCAGCGCCACAGGCGGAGGATTAGCCTAGTGAGCTGCGGCACTGGCCTTTTTCTTTTTTAAGAAAGATCTATCTAGGCCAGTGCCATGGCTCACTTGGTTAATCCTCTGCCTGTGGCGCATATGGGCGCTGCTTTCCAGCCATTGGCACAGCGTATGCGGTACTTAGCAACCCAGAGAAAAGGAAGCAGTATGACCAGTTCGGCGACGACAAGAGCCAGGCGGCACGGCACGGCCCTGGGCGCGGGGACTTCCACCGTGGCTTCGAGGCGGACATCTCTCCTGAGGACCTCTTCAACATGTTCTTTGGTGGTGGCTTCCCTTCCAGTGAGTTCCCTCCCGCCTACGGCCCCATCCCCCTGGGGGTGACGGTGGGAGCCCCGGTGCCAGCCTCCTTTCCTTGTCTCTCCTGACTCAGCTCCTCTGACCCCCAGGTAACGTCCACGTGTACAGCAACGGCCGCATGCGCTATACCTACCAGCAAAGGCAGGACCGCAGGGAGAACCAGGGTGACGTGAGTGAGGAAGGCGCCAGGGAGAGCAGGGGGAGGACGCCGAGCCCACCCCAGGGTGCGGGTCCTGGAGGAGGGCGCTCTCTCCTGTGCTGTCCCTTCTGGGCCCCGCGGTGCAGCCACAACCCTTGGCCAAGGAGCCATCATGGCCGCTCCTGCCATTCTGCAGAGCGACGCCAGAGGGAGCCACACTCCACGTTGCCTGCAGGCGTGGGGCTTTGCTGGGCGCTGTTGGGGCCTGTATTGCAGAAACTCCTCCAGCTACGCGCAGGCTCAGTGTGAATGGCTTTTGTGCAGTTCCTCATGCTGAAGGCCTGCATGACGTTTTCCAGCAACATAAAGTCCATGAGAAAATTGTCGAGGGTGACAATATAGTGTTGACTCTTCTTCCTTCCTTTCAACACTCAAAAAAAAAAAAAGCGTACGCAAAACCGATAGCTAGATCGTGTAGGTCCCGCATCGCTGCACCGCGCCTCAACGAGCAGCCAGCCACCGAGGTTACAGACCTGCGGGCAGCTGCTCAGTGCTTGCAGTCCTGGCGGCAGAGGGCTCTGTCGCTCTGACAGTGTTGATTGTTTATTTGGTTGGAAATTTTTCTTTCGTACTTAACACACAAAAGAGGTTTTAAATCCTAAATCATCTTACAGTGAATGAATGCATGTTTTGATTTCTAAAGGTTTAAATGAATTTTTGTTTCCTGGTTTTTTTTTTGTTTTTTGTTTTTTTTTGTTTTTTTTGACAGGCAGAGTGGACAGAGAGAGAGACAGAGAGAAAGGTCTTCCTTTGCCTTTGGTTCACCCTCCAATGGCTGCCGCGGACGGCGCGCTGCGGCCGGCGCACCGCGCTCATCCGATGGCAGGAGCCAGGTGCTTCTCCTGGTCTCCCATGGGGTGCAGGGCCCACGCACCTGAGCCATGCTCCACTGCACTCCCGGGCCACAGCAGAGGGCTGGCCTGGAAGAGGGGCAACCGGGACAGAATCCAGTGCCCTGACCGGGACTAGAACCTGGTGTGCCGGCGCCACAAGGCAGAGGATTAGCCTGTTGAGCCACGGCGCCGGCCTAAATGGTGAATTTTTAAATTGGTAGATCATATGGTGACAGTTTCCTGCAGCCTGCCTCCCGTTGTCCCGGCAGCAGCTGCTGGCTGAGTTTCTGGTGTCTTGTCACAAGTCAGCGCGAGGACCTCACCTGCCTGGACTGTGCTGTTTCATCTGGGAACGCTGGCAGGCAGCGGAGCGGCTGTGTTTTGGGGTCCCGTTGCACTAGAGGAGCTGGTAGCATCTGTGGCTGATGCCATGCACACACAGGTCCAGCCAGGTGACCATTGGCTCTTCCCTCCAGGGCGGGCTTGGGGTGTTTGTCCAGCTGATGCCCATCCTCATCCTGATCCTCGTGTCCGCTCTCAGCCAGCTCATGGTCTCCAGTCCACCCTACAGTCTAAGTCTAAGACCGTGAGTACCCGCAGGGGGGCGAGGCCAGGGCCACAGCCACGGGCAGGCAGGGGTTTCCCACCCTGACCCGGCAGGTTCTCCATCACAGTGCACAGAGCTGGCCGAAACAGATTTCCTCAGACTGTGCAGTGGAAGCTGCAGGCCTTAGGCTTTGCAGAGATGTCAGGGACTTCATGACTGCCACCCCAAGTCCCACTTGAGCTGCTGAGATCGTAATCTCGGGGTGGGGCCCTGGGGCCATGGGCGGAGCAGGATCTGGAGAGTCAGAGCAAAGGCGGCTTGGACTCCTGGCCTGTGCACTGGGATGGTGTGACCTTGGACAAGTGACATGACCTCAGTCTCCCCATCTGTGAAATGGGAATTCCACATGTGAGTGCCTGGCTCAGGAGCGGCCAGCAGCAGCTGTTGCGGGGTTAGGTGACCTCCGCGGCCAGCAAAGGTTTGGCCCTGTGAGGGGTCTGCTCCCTTCACGGACTTCCAGCGCCTCGGCCTACCTGGCATGCAGTCGGCAGTGGGTGCTCGCCTCCCATGCTGGGTCCAGGAAGCCTCTGCTCCTCCCAGGCCACCGGGAGCCTGGCGCACTCCTGCTCAGAGACAGCAGGGGGCAGAGCTGGCCCACTGGACCCACAGTCTCTGCTCAGTCTCCTGTGGCCAAGCGCCAGTCCTTTCCTGCAGCTGGGGCGGGCAGGGGGCTGTCCTCGGGGGCCGCCTCCTGTCTGCGTGTTGAGGCTGCTCAGCAGGCTGCAGAGCCCGTGAAGCGTGGCCTGCGTGTGCTTGGCGCCGGAAGCTGGGACTGCTCCTCTGAGCTCGGGGCGTCAGTTCCTGGGAGGCGGGGGCGGGCAGGCCCTCAGTGATGACTGTCCCAGGGAATGAGGGACACAGGGCCGGCACCTGCACTCCTTCCCCAGTCCCAGAGCCTAGGGCCACCCCTCAAAAGGGACTCCCCCCTACCCCCCCAGTGTCAGCGGTGTGAAACAGCCTGAAGGAAGAGCTTGTCACCGTCCAGGCCCCTTGTGCCGGAGCGACCCTGGCCTTTGCCTCAGTCCTCGTTCTGGGCAGCGCGCGAGGGGAACCCACTCCTGTGGCATCTGCGGCACTCCTGTAGGCGGCCCCAGCGTCCCCCTAGGGCTTCCTGGGGCCTGAAGGCCCAGGCCCACTGAACGCCCGCTGTACTTCCGGCCAGGTCGGTGGGCCACATCCACAAACGAGTCACTGACCACCTGAATGTCCCGTACTACGTGGCCGACACCTTCGCCGAGGAGTACACGGGCTCCAGCCTGAAGACGGTGGAGCGGAACGTGGAAGACGACTACATCGCCAACCTCCGCAACAACTGCTGGAAGGAGAAGCAGCAGAGTGCGTGTGCGCATGCGTCTGGGCGGACCCTGCAGCGCGGCGGCCTGAGTGTGCGCCCGTGTCTGGGCGGGCCCTGCGAGCAGGGCGGGAGGAGGCCTTGCCCCTACCTGGCGCCGGCCTCACGCGCAGTCAGCACAGAGGGCCCTGTCCCAGGTTGGAACTGCTGCTCCAGGTCCTCCTGATGGGAGGCCAGCTCTGCCCAAGCCCCTGGGCCTTTCACGGCCTTCCTCCTCCCACAGGCCCAGGCAGGCTTCCAGCAGGTTCTGGGGGGCGTGGGGGTGGGGCTGGGCGGGGGCTCTGACCCATTGCCATTGCTTTGCAGAGGAAGGCTTGCTGTACCGGGCCCGCTACTTCGGTGACACCAATATGTACCACAAGGCACAGAGGATGACCACCCCAAGCTGTAACCGGCTGTCAGAGGTGCATGGATAGTCCTGGGCCCGCCACACCACCAAGGTCCAAGTATGAGCTGGGGCTGCCTCTGCCTTGCAACTCCTGGCAGCTTTGGCTCTGGTCATGAGGCAAAGGAGGAGAGGAGAGGGGAGGGAGGAGGCCGCGGTCGTGACGGGCCGCCTCCAGTCCACCTGCGGTCTCCGGAGGCGGGCAGCCGCAGGCCTCCTTGGAAACTGCTGCTGGTTTCACCCTCTGGTGGTGCTCTCACCCCATGCTCCCCCTACTCTCTGGCTCTACGGCTGTGGGGTGCCCCAAAACCAGGCAGGGTGCAGCTCTTGGTATACCCCCAGCGAACCCCAGGCCCTTTTCCAATCACAGCACCCTATAGTCTGTGCTGGAATGTAGGCCCCCAAGTATTACCAGTTCCAAGATAGCCCTCCTGCACTGCACACCTGATCCCAGGCAGAACCTTGTGGGAACAGGTGGGCCAAGAGGAAACGGAACAAGACATCTGGGCATCCTGACAGCCCAGACGAGGAGAGGCCTGGGCACCGTGGTCACTGCCCGTCTGCCTGGTAGGGCCCAAGGCCCTCTCTTGAGGGTACCACACCTTGCAGCCTGGAAGCCACAGGCATCCGGCCCGCCCAGGCATCGCACCTGTGGTCTGAGAACGGCAGCGGAAGGTCACGAGTTCATGTTCAGATGCAGCCGCTCGGTACAGGCACCCCCTCTGCCTGTGTGTGGGCTGTGGGCTCTGTTCCCAGCATCTGCCAGAGGGGCAGCACCGGGAGAGGCTCCTGGCTGTGTGGGTCTCCGCCCGGCCCCTCCCTTGGCAAACTCTGCCTGCAGGCTCTTTGTTGGAGCTTCCAGAAGGAAGTGCAGCCCCCCGCAGGGGCTCGGAGGTCTGCTTGCGTGGCGGAGCGGGGGCACCAGCGGCGGGGCCGCCGAGCTAACTGCTACCCCTCTCTTCCCCAGACTATGAAATCCCTGGAGAACTTTTGGTGACACGCACTGAGCCAAGGTGATAGACTGTACATTTAAAGAAAGACATACAAAGAAAAAAAAATTAAAATGGAATTGGAGGCCCAACGCCACACAGCTGCCCTCTCTCTCACCCAGCGACGCGGACGGCTCTTAGGACAGACGGAAGCCCTGCCGCGGGGCTGCCTCCCTGCTTCCTGGGCCTGGCAGAAGCTCTGCACCTGCTCTCTCCTAGGATACGGAAACCATGGCAACGGAAGGAGAGTGGAACCCTCCTGGCGCATGTCTGTGGGAAGGGCTGGGGGCACCCAGTGGCCGTTCCCCCCACCGGGCAGCCGTCACCAGGCAGCTGTCAGGAGAAGCCAGGCAGAGTGGTGACCCAAGGGAGAGACAGAGGAAAAGGAAGGAACACTCTCCGTAGAGCGGAATTTGTAGATGCGTGTGTATGTATATATATCTATTTATATGTAAATAGGCATATATGAAGATATATATATATATTCTACTTTTTAACTATGCAGGGATTTGGCAAGGTTGTTTAGCTGATTTCTTCCAGGTTTTAAAAGACGAGGCCTGTTGCGGGGAAGGCAGCCCGGTCCGTCCAAAGCTGGGCACTGGCCTTGGCTGCCAGCCCGAGGCAAGCCAGGGGGGCACTCTGCGTTGCCCACCCCAGCCCGTTTTAGAGGCAGTAGTAATCATGGTAGTCTAAATCTGTAGAAAACTTCTAAAGGTCACCAGGTTGGCGGTTAAGCTGTGGGGAGAGGGGGGCCGGGTGCCCCTAGGGTAGGAGCCAGGTCAGTATTGAGTCAGCCCCAGGTAGGGCCTGCTGGCAGGAGACTGGCCGCCCCCGGGCCCGGGAGCCCCCCGGCCAGCCCCCCACACCCTCCAGGGCAGCGGGGCCTGGAGTGGAGACCAGGTTCTACTTAAGCGTCTCCCCAGCCCTAAGTTCCTGAGCAGGTTTTGCCTTAGAGGTGCCATGGGGCACAGCTCCGTCTTTGCCGCTGGTTTTCCGGAGTGGGGCACCACGGACTCCAGAGGTTCCTCTCCGAGAGTCAGCAGGTGGTGCCGGGACCCCGGCCCGCAGCCCAGCTGCTGAAGAAGAGGTGGTACTGCGGGCGCCGCCGCCTCCGAGAAAGGGGCTCTGCCCGGCCGCCTGCTGCACCGCGCACAAAGTAGAGTCCTGAACCAGAGCGTCTTCTCTCCTCACCTTCAGACGCGGATTTCCTCCGAACAGCGCTCGCTGCCGGGGAAGGAGGGGGTTATGCATCCCCGTGGGGTGTGCCGGGCGGGCGAATTGGGCTGGTTGGAATCTCCCAGGTCTCCTGCAGCGGCAGCCCTGTGTCATCGCACTGCCCTCCAAAGCCTTACTCCCCCAGCCGCCCACTGGCAGGGAGGGAGCCCTGGCTGCCCGCCTGCAGCTTCTCCCGGCTCTTGGTCTTAAAGTACCCAACCAACGGGATGCTGGCTGGGAAGGAAGTTGGATAAGGAAATGTCAGACCTGTTTTTTAAACAAGGCCCCACCCTGCAATGAAGTGGCCACCCTGGCCCAGGGAGATCGCGAGAACTGGATGTGGGCCGGAGCGCCCCGCCATGGTGGCCCTGGTGCTCTGCCCCCGCCTCCCCCGCCGACCTGCTGGTCTTGATAGACGTCCCTAGACGGCTGAGCCACGTGCAATAAGAACACAGATCCTAAAGGATCCCTGACAAGCTGTATTTCTTGAATTAGAATTCTGAAATTGTACATCTATAAATATATGTTTATTATGTGATTGGCCTTGGTTGGTCCGCATTGAGCAGGGGCGCGGTGGGGGGTGGGGGGTGGGGGTGAGACGCAAGCACCTGTTGCCACCGACGCTTCCCTGTGGCAGGGCAGATTGCATCCGGGCAAGGGGGAAGGCCTGGGCTGTGTCCGGGGCACAGGGCCCTGGGGTCCCCTGACGGCAGTCCTGGGTGGGCACCCGGGCCAAGACCACCGCCCTCTGCTTTCCTGTTCCTTCCCCCTCGGCCCCTCTGGCCTGCTGTGTCCTGAGCACAGCCTCGCCACACCCTGCTGCCTCACCCTGCTCCAAGCTCAAGTCCAGGGGCGGCCACAGCATTTGTTGGCTGTGCTGTCTTCCTAGCCGCTGTCCCCGCACCGCCCCCACAGGACGGCCTCCTCCCCAGGAGGTGGGAAAAGTTGAAAACGTGGCAGCCCAGTCAGCTCCCAAAGACGAAGAGTGCAGATCTGCCTGGGCCTCCTGGAGACAGGGCCCGGCAGCCCTGACTGGCGGGCTGAGGCCCCTCCCGCCACCGCACCAGCCAAAGACAGGCGGACTCCCCGGTGGTGCCACCACAGCCTGGGAGCTCATTGGCTGCCCCACCCGAGGTCACCGCAGCCTGCTCAGGTTTGCAAGCTGCCACTTGTTAGCTGCAGCGGACCCAAGTGTTGCCAGGCCCCCCCATTCACCCCTCCATCCCCCTGCCCTCCCCACTGAGAGCCAGAAGGGGTGGGCCCTCTGGGTCTGTTTGCAAGAAAGGTTTGCACAAGTACACCCCGCCCTGTCAGGTGGCAAAATAAGCCACTATCCACCCGGGCTCTGGGCTCTGGAATCTGCCGGCTTATCTGCATGTCTCATGTGGCTGGGCTCTAGCGAAGGGAGTGCTCCCCCAAGGGGCAGAGAGCAAGCACCCTGTTGGTCCCGGGCCCATTGTCGCCAGACAAAGTCACCCGGCTGTCTAGGCAGGCACTCAGCAAGCAGTGCCAAGACTCAAGTTCACAGTCGGTCAACAGTGTCACTTCTGGAGCCACTTGGGAGCCCTACCAGACATCCCACCATGTGACAAGAGTGAGCCAGCCCATTTCCTGGACCAGGAAACTGAGGCTCAGTTGGGGGAGGGGAGTGACACCCAAGAGTCTCCCAGAAGCGGAGCATGCTTTGAGGTCCATGAGGCAGAGTGATCTGCAAATACTGGCTGAGCCCAGACTCGCTGTGCCAGGTACAGGTCCAGGAGGGTGGGAAAGGGCGAACGGGCCGCATTAAAGACAGGGCCTAATCCACGGGCTTGGCGGAGGCGGCGAGCTGCCCTTTGGAGCAGGGGTCTTTCCTGGCTGACCGAGGTGTCCACCCTGCTGTGCAGGGAGGCATCGCCAGGAGGCAGCAGACTATGTTGTGTGGCAGCTGCGGTGGCTGGAGCCGGACCTGCCTTTTCCAGGGTGAGTGGCCACGGGCAAGCCGCCTCCCGTCCCCCGCCGGGGTGTCGGCATCAGGAAGACGGGGACCTCATGAAGGCCTGCCTGAGCAGGCGGGCGTGCGCAGAAGTGTTGTCACACACAAAGCACTTGGATCAGCGTCTGCGCCTTGGCAACCCATGTTCAAGTGTTTGTCCTTTGCCCTCAGTCCACAGCGATTAGCTGGCTGGCGGGGTGTCAGGTGCCACTCCAGGTAGTGAAACCTCAGTGACAGCCGGGGACTGCACTTGAAGAAGTCCAGGGTGGGAGATGAGAGGAGCAGTCAAGCCCGGGCCGCGGGGCAGGTGCCAAGGCCCTGTCTGGGGACTCTCAATAGAGGAGGTGGCGAGTGTGTGCAGGGGGCATGCACCCAGGGGACACTTGGAGGCCAGGGCCCCAGTCTCTGATTGCCACCGAGCCAACCTCACATGGTGAACGACGCCGGGAGTGAACGGCAGAGGGACCCTGCACTGCTCCTGTCAGTCCTGGCTGCCCCATGTGCTCTGTCACTCCACAGAGACCCTCCTAAAGGGGTGTTCCCCAGGGACAAGGGCCCAGCTTCCGCTGCTTCCACGGCCCATTGTGCAGGAAGAAAAGGTGCAGGCCCTGGGCTTTGCTTGGGGAGAGCGTGTCTGACCACCATGCCTGGTGCCAGCCCCCCAGCTCCCCTCCACCAGGCTGCTCCAGGGAGGGCAGGGCTGCCTCTTCTGTACCTTGGCCAGGCTGGGCTTTTCCCGGGGGAGTGGGTCCCCGCAAGACAAGGGGGAGGGCTTGGGGCCTTTGGGAACTCTGACTGGCAGCCCCACTACCTTTCTAGGTGTTCTCAGCTTGCTGATGGACACCTGATAGAGGCCCAGGAGGCGGGGCCTGAGCCGAGCAGGAGGATGCTGGTGTCTCTGTACAGGTATGGGGATGAGGCCGGGGAGGGAGGGAAGACCCTGTCCATCCTGGCTCCCTGCTGCACCCCCAGGCACCCTGCAGGGCCCAGCCACCCTCAGGCCCTTCGGGGCCTTTCACTTGTGATTCTTGCTCAGTGGTGTCCGGTGTCCCGGGGTCGCTCTGGAGAGGCACGGCCCTCAGAGGTGGTTCAGAGGCACAGCCCCAGGCCCTGACACTGGGATCTCCAAAGGAGGAGGGGAGGCTGAAGGCTGAGCCCCGGGGCAGCCAGACCTCTGCTTGGAAACCAAGCTCCCCTGCAGCTGTGTTCCGCCCAGGGCCAGCCTTCAGCCTGTGCTCCTGGGCAGCTTCTCCCAGACCTCAGAGGGCTCGGGCCTGCGCCAGGTGCCAGCACCTGCTCCTGGAGCCAGACTCAGTGTCCCTGGCTGCCCCAGTGCTGCCCTGGCCACCAGCCCGGGGGTCACCTCGTGCAGGCTCACCTGCCGGCTGCCAGCCCTCGACCCCATGTGCTAAGGCTGGCACCCTGGGCTGTGAGTCTGCTGCCAGCCACATGTCAGGCAGCCCCCACTACCACCACCACAGCGCCACACGCGGCAGTGGCGTCTGTGGCGTTCCAGAGGCAGGCCGGTTGGTGCTCGGGGCTGCTTCTCTTTGCCAGCCGATGGGCCTCAGTCCCCTCTGGCCTTTGTTAGCACTAAAGCAACCAGACACAGCCCGAACAGGACACACCATGTATTATCTGTAAAAGGTCATTGTCAGCATTGTCATCACTCCGCAGACTCTCGGCTGCCAACCCCTGGTGGCCACAGGACTCGTAGGTTCCCCAGGCTGCTCGCATGCTAGCCGCTAGCCTGCCTGCCATTGGCTTTGCAGGGATGAGCACCCCGTGGGCTGGGCTCCCTCCCAGCCCCACCCCCCCAGGATCGCATGCCTAGGGGTCTTTTAGGTCCCTGAACCCAGCGTCCACCTGCTCACGGCCAGCCTGGAGCTCATGAGCTGGGGTGAGCCTTGAGCCCAGGGGATCAAGTTGCGTGACCTACATCTGCCAATATTATTAGCTGTGGGGCTGGTGCCGCCTGGGCTGTGACACAATTTGAGGAACTGCTGACTTGGCTCAGGTGCCAGCCCAGCCACCAGCTCAGAGGCCCCTGGCTGCCCCCTGTCCGGACTGGCCCCCCGGCCATGCCCAGTGTCACTAGGACCATCGAAAACCAGGGAGACTGACAGTCGCTCTGGGGCACTGCCCTTGGCCAACCCTGGTCTACTGCCTGGCCACTGCCCCTCCCATACCTGTGTATGGGATCCCTGCTCCTCCCTCTGCGGGGCCCTGCTGACCACGCCCGAAGCCAAGCCGAAGGCGGTGGAAGGGTGGGGAACCCCCCACAGCTGGCTGGAAAAGGACGCCCCCAGGAGCCCTCCTCTGCCACCCTCATGGGTTCCCCGCTGTCTGTCGTGGGTGCCTGCAGCTGCCAGCCTCCAGGGCTGAGCCGGGGGAAGCCTGGGCCAGGGCCTAGTGCCCCAGACTGTGGCTGCAGGACGCACCCCAGGTGGGGGAGCTGGAGCCAGTCTCCCGAGTGCCCCCTCCCCAGAACCCTTGCTTCATCTACCACATGGGGACCTCCTGCCCGCCCCGTGGGCTGTTGGGGGACACGGGTTGAAGAGTGTGGCTGTGGCGTGGAAGGTTCTGACACTGAGACTTCTCTGGGGAGGGACAGGCTTGCGGCCCCCCTGAGCTGCACATCCTGGGAGCTGCCACTGCAGGAGAGCCAGCAGCGAGGGCCGGCACAGCAGCTGCCTAGAGGGGGAAGTGAGGACAGCGGTTTGTCAGTCATTGAGGCACCAATCAGCGCTGGCGTGACAGGTGCTGAGAGGACGGGTCCCCGGGGTGCGGCGGGGAGAGGAGGCCTCTGGGGCGCCAGCACCCCCCTGTTCTCACTTTCACTCAGTGCAGTTACAACTCACAGCGGGGAAGGGGCTCCCCTACAGCAGTAACTCACCAAGGAGGACACTGGCGCCCAGAGAGAAGTGATGGCCAAGGCCGCCTGATCCTGGGGCATCAGAGCTGCCGCCTGGACCCCAGACCCCAGGCCATGGAAGAGCGCCAACACGCCACAGATGAGCACAGAGGAGAGGTCTGGGCGGCGGCCACTGCTCCCCTGACAACCCTCATGCCAAGGAGGCAGCGCCAGCTCCTCATCCGGGTGGGAAGCTGGGTAAGGCTTCCTCCGTCTGCTTCCAGGCCTCGGGAGCTCTGCAGCTGGGCCTCTCCTGCCCCCAACCAGGCGGGGGTCCACTGCCCCCCACCCCTCAAACACTCACCCCGGATGCCAGGCAGCCAGGGACACGGAGGCACCGAGGCCTGGGCCAGACGCACCTGCTGCAAGGCCGTGCCCTTGTGCTTACTTCTTGCTATTGCTCAGGGTCTTCTCCAGCCCCCTAGTCCCCTCCCTGGCCTGTGCCTCTCCTTCCACCCAGGGCTGCACCTGGCAGGCCCACCCTTCTGCCCGGTGGTGCTAGCAGAGACGTCCCAGCCAGCACAGAGCTCTGCCCCCCCACACACAGTCCCAGCCCAGTCCTTCCCCTGGGGGGGGGTGAACAGAGATGTCCCCCCGACTGCACAGGGGAGCCTTGGACTTGGACCCTGGGACTTGGGCTACCAGGAGCCCCGATGAGGTGAGACTGGATCAGGAACCCACAGCACCCTCCCACACCTGCCCTTTCTCCAGGACATGGCCGATGGCTCAGCTCCAGGGTGGCCAGTGTCCTGGCTTGCCCGGGACTCTCCTGGGTGGCAATGAGCATCCCCCATGCCGGGAGATGACACAGACCTGGGCGCGTGAGGACAGGAGGTCGCCCAGCTGGTACACACCTACCCAGGGACATTGAGCAGGCTCTTCTCTCCAGCACCCTGGCCACTGAGGAGGTCAACGAGGGACCACACTGTCCTCTGCTCGGAGGCCCACAGCCGGCTCAAGTGGAAACTCCACAGCCTGCCAGGGGCTTGGCCTCCCGGGGCCCTGTGCCATGAGTCACTGAGGGAGCCCCCCGAGGCCTGGCAGGATCCTGGGGCCCTGCACCCCAGTTTTGCCCTCAGGCTACTGGACAGGGCATTTGAAGGTGGCCCCAGGTAGGGCAACCCCAAGGCTGCAGCCAGGCACAGCATGCCTGGGGCCCACTGAGGCTGTCTCTACCTGTCTGGGTGCAGGGTGAGTCATTTCCTCGCTCAGCTGGGACTAAAAATAGCAGGGCCCAGACGGGTGGCAGACATCTCAAGAGCTTCCCCTGGGCTAGTTTCCTGTGGAACTGACGCCTGCTGCGGCCCCCACCGAGACCCCGGGGAGGAGCAGGGTCGGGGCTGAGACCTCCTGCCCCTGCCCTTCCCGGCTTCGTCGGCGGTGCCCAGGTGCAGAGGAGGTGTGGACCACAAGGCGCCGTGCTGGAGGGGAACAGGGGCTTGGAGAGAGGTGACCTGGGGCAGCGGGGCCCGGGATAGCATGGGGTGGATAAAGGGTGTGATTCAGCTCGCTTAGTCCTCAGTTCTGGGCACCAGCCGGGAGTCCCCTCCCACACCATTCCCGGTGTGGCACATGCACGTCCCAGCCCCCACACACAGACACAGGCGTGCACACACGCCCACACGTGCACAGCCCTCACGCTCAGTCACTGACTCATTTCCCCCTAACAGGACTGCTGCTCCATTTGTGTGGTCAGGGTATAGCCTGAGGACCCACTATGTGCTGCAGCCGCGCCCTGCAAGACTAGGAAGCAATGCTCATCACTGCCCCTGGCTTTGGGAACTGACACCATAAGAGGCAGCGACAGGGCCAGCGCTGTGGTGTAACAGGTAAAGCCACTGCCTGAAGTGCTGGCATCCCATGTGGGTGCCAGTTCGCATCTCGGCTGTTCCTCTTCCAATCCAGCTTTCTGCTATGGCCTGGGAAAGCAGTGGGCCCCTGCACCTGCTTGAGAGACCCAGAAGAAGCTCCTGGTGCCTGGCTTTGGATCGGCGCAGCTTCAGCCATTGAGGCCATCTGGGGAGTGAACCAGGGGATGGAAGACCCCCCCACCTTCTGCCTCTGCCTCTCTGTAGCTCTGCCTTTTAAATAAACTTTTGAAACAATAACAACAATGAAAGGCTGCATCAAGAAAGGGCAGAGAACACTCAGGGCAGAGACAAGAAGCCAGCAGGGGCCATGCTTGGACTCACCCCCAAGTCCCACAGAACTGGGTTCAATCCTGGCATTGCCTCTCTCTGGCTGCATGACCAGAGACAGATGGTTTGACCTCTCCCTGCCTCAGTTTCTCCATCTGTATAATGGATGTCATGGAGGCCTTCACCACACACCCAAGACAACCACGTACACAAAGTGCCCTGGCACACGGAGCTCTTCCCTGGGGGCAGACACCCTGAGGGTTTCAGCACACGCTTCCATGGCAAGGACCCAAGATCAGACTCTCCCACCTGCGGCAGCGCCGGGGCCGGGGGCTGGACCAACGCCTGCAGCAGGGCCCTCGGCTGCGAGCCCCTTGCATTCGGCTCATTTTCTCCATCCTCGCTGCATGGTGGGGAAATGCAGGCCCGAAGACACGAAATCACTCGCTCCAACCATACAGCCAGCTTTGATGGGAACCACCAGGACACAAGCCCGAGTCGCAGCCCTTCATGTGTCCCAGGGTGCAGACAGCAGTCTGTGGTGCCTGACCCTGGCTGAGGGAGGGTACACTGAACCCACTCTTCTGGGGTGAGTCCCTTCAATCCCCTGCCCGGAGCCTGGGCCTGGGGCCACCTTCCTCTGAGCTGCCCCGCCTCCCTCTCCCGGAGCTCCCCCCAACCCTCAGGACCCCTCCTGGACACACAGAACGTGTGGCGCTTTCTTGGGGATGACCGCCTCAAATTCGGACAACAGCTGGGCAAGGGAGATGCATGACCCCCGCTTGACAGACGGGGCCTGGCCGGAGCCCGGCATCCCCACAGCCCAGCTGGCTGGCGGGGGGGCGGGGCCTCAGGGCTCCCGGGCACCACGGCTGTTTGCATGGCGGGGTTACAGGCAAAACCCAAGCCTTGCATCAGCCAGCGGGGCCCTGGCTCCAGCCGCAGCCTCTTTCTGTTTCTCTGGGCTTCCCCACTGTGCTCTGACTCACGCTCTGCCGGTCACAGGAGACTGGAGAGGGACGAGGCCTCCTGGCCCTGCTGCACAGATGGAGAGACTGAGGCCGGAAGTGACTTGCTCCAGCGAGTCAGGGCCAGGACAGGAAGCAGCACGGACTGGGCAGGCCACAGATGTAGCTGGGGTGGCCCAAGGGAGCGTTCCCAGGGGGCCACACATTCAGGGATGCAGTTTTTGGCATCTCACAGTGGCACAGATGTCAAGAGATTTGTATTAAATGAACGAATGAAAAATGTAAGATCTGGGTGAAGAACGAGGGGTCATAATGCAGAAAGGATGAACAGGATACAAGGGAAGACACCAGCCTCTGAGCCCAGCTGGCCTGGTGGCTCACAGCCGCCCACCCCCCATCCCCACCCCCACCCCGCCCATAGGTGTCATCATTGCTATCACTTAGTGGGTGAGTCCAGTGACCACTGAGGCTTAACACTCTGCAGCCACTGTCTTATGTAATCCTCACGGCAATCTGTTTGACAGATAAGTTATCTGGACGCAGCAAGGTTAAGCAACCTCCCCAAGGACACACAGCTCAGCCCCTGCTCCAACAGGCAGGAGAAGACAAATCCAGGGGCTGAATTAGATCTGCTCTCCAAACAAGCAGGGCAGGCAGACGTGCCCGGCTCCTGCAGGCGCCCCACGTGGAGCTGCCCAGGTGTGCGCGCAGCTTGGCGCCGGGGTCCTCGCGCGCCTGCAGCGTAGGGCGGGGTTGGGGGGTGGAGAGGCAGGGGCGGAGCAGAATGCGGGCGGCCGGGACCCGCAGGCATCTCGAGCGTGCGTGCCCGCCCACCAGTGTGTGCCCAGATTCCCAGAGCCCTTCCCAGAAACAGCTCCACCGGGCGGAAGTCGGCTGCTGGGGGCGGACTCGGGCACCAGTCCCTCGCCGGCCGCGGACGGCCCGGGCCGCACGTTCCCGGCGATTGCCCCATCCCGCTGCGTCCGTCTTGGCCGCCCCGCACGTCGCGCGTTTAGCGCCGCCCGGGTCCCCAGCGGCCCATTACCCCGGCAGTGGCGGCCGGAATCTCGTCCCAGACACCTCGAAGGCTGCCCTTTGCTCCGCCTGGCCTGAGCGGACAAACGAGGGAAATCGGGCAAGGCAGCCGCTCGGCAGGGCAGGAAACCCTTGGCCGCTTTGTCTGGCTTTGTCTGGTAGGGCAGGGCCGGGCGCCCTGGGCGGGCAGAGGGGCTGCAGATGCTCCCTCCCACCCTCGTCCAGCCTGGGCAGCTGCCAGGAAGACTCCCAGATGAAAGCGGGGTGGGCTCAGGGCCGGCTGCGCTGGAGGCTGACCGTGGGGGCTCTGGGGTCCCGTCCCGTCCCGCCGCTCTACTTGGGCGGCTCTCTTGGCCTGCCTGGGTCACTTGGTGTGGAGAGTCGGTAATGGGGGGAGAGGGGCTAGGCTCAGCACTGCCAGCCAGCAGCACCAGGAGCCTCCCACCCGGCTGGAACCCCAGCCCCCCCCCCCCACACACACACATACACCTTGCCCCAGGCACCAGGGTCCTACCCCCTGTCTGGCTTGAGCTCCACCTCCACCCCTGCCCTGTAATTAGGAGTCTAGAGCTCCCCAAGGACCCGGTGCAGTGTTCCTGCCCATGCATCCCCTCAGCCCAGGATGCCTGTCCTGCCCTCCTGGGTGGATGATCGGCTCCGTGGTGGCCCTGGTGTCACCACCTCGTCTCGGAGAGGTCGGGAGCAGGGGTCCCGTGATTCTCCAGAGCTTCCTGTCCTGTCTCCTCTGGGCTCTGATTGCATCTTGGAATGCGAAGCTGTCTCTCACGGGACACGCAAGTGCATGCGGGCTGGAGCGCGTCTCTTCCTCACCTCTGCACACTCAGCACCCCCAGGGTGCCCAGCACAGCGGGAGAGCTGGGCAAATGCTTGTGGGAAGGATGAACAAGGATTAGCAAAAATCTTGATCCACACCCACGAGGACAGGGCTTCTCCCCCCTTCAGAAGTGAGGAGAGGCCGTGGCAGCCCAAGACACTAACACAGGTGCTGGTATTGTGGCACAGTGGGTTCAAACCCCACCTACGACACCCACATCCCAGATGAGTGCCTTTTAGAGTCCCAGCTAGCAGCTCCACTTCTAACCCAGCTCCCTGCTAGTGCACCTAGGAAAGCAGTAGAAGATGGCCCAAGTGTTTGGGCCCCTGCACTCACATGGGAGACCTGGAAGAAGCTCCTGGCTCCTGGCTTCAGCCTAGCCCAGCCCCAGCTATTGTGGCCATTTGGGGAGTGACCCAGTGGATGGAACTTCTCTCTCTATTTCTCCCTCTCTCTTTCTCTCTGTAACTATGACTTTCAAATAAATAAATAAATGTTTAAAACCAATAGACATTAACTTGATCCTTTGGTCATTTAAAGTGAATGGAGGGGGCCTAGATGGGTCTGAAAGCAAAGCCAGACACGCATGCGCCGCTCTGATCATTGCAGCAATGGGCCACGGACATTGTCACAGGTCACTCTGTTTCCCTGGGGAGTCCCCCTGCTCCCGCCCTGTGCGGCAGGAGCTGTGAACGGGGGTGGGGGCTGGGGGACTGCTGCACCTCCCCAGAGGCCATGGGTGTGAGCAGGCAGGCCAGGGCAACCAGAACAGGTTCACTGTCACCTCAGTTTGTCCACTGGGTGCAGGTGGGTGCAGAGCGACAAGGACAATGACGACAGCAGGACAGGCTCCAGGTGACATCGCTGCAAGTAGCCTAGGGCTGTCAGCAGTGCCCCCCGTGTGACAGGAAGCCTGGCCCAGTGCAAGGCCAGGCCACACTGGCTCCCTCCCAGGTGCGGGACACAGCCTGGGCTGTGGGAGGCACGCAGGGCAGCTTTTCCCGGCCCTTGGCGGGGCCGCGGAGTCACGCACAAAGGGGCAGGGCCAGGCTGGCGTGAGCAAAAGGCCTCTTCCCGCCCGCCCGCTGTCTGGCTCCCAGCGGTTCCCAGGAGGCCTCCAGCAACACGACTCAGAGCAGCTGGGCCAGCGCAGAGGAAGGAAGAGCGGCCAAGGGCTCTGGGTCAGATGTCTGAGCCGCCGTTCCCACGGGGGCCTCTCATTATGCTCGTCAGGAAGCAGAACAAAATGCAAACCTTTGCCCTCATTTCCAGTACCCGGCTCCCTCCGTCCTCCCCTGCCTGTCTCAGACCCCCTTCCCCATCAGGGAGACCATGGGGTGGCGCGGGAGGGCACCCTCTGTTCTCCAGGCACGCAGCTCCCAGTGCTGCGACCCTGGACAGCTGGCTTTGCCGCTGGGTGCCTCAGTTTCCCCCATAAATTAGCCAACACATGGAAAGTGTTAGGAAGAGGCTCGGTAGGTAATCTATCTGTGCATGCGTTAGCCGTGGTCCGAATCCCCAGGGTTATCACAGCACCTACTTTAGGGAGCTCCTTTTGAGGGTTAACTCAGATACTGCATGTAAGGTGCCTGGCTGTGTTAAGTATTACTTGTCTTGCTAAAGGCAATCAAATGGGGGTACAGCACTTGCTCCCTGAGATGCTGCGGGCCAGGCGTGGTGGCTGCTGGTGGCCCCTTGGGACTGGCGTGCCAGCCTGCCACAGTTTGGTGGTGTTACCGAGTGGCGTGTGCTGAGCTGTTCTGTCAGCTGCTTGCCCCCGCCAACTCTCTTAAGTCAGCGCCTTCTGGCCTGGCGGCTGTCGCAGGCCAGGCGCACTGGGCAAAGGGTCAGGCTTGCCGCCAAACATGCTGGCACTTCGTCTGACCCCTGCTTCCTGTTCCAACCAGAAATGCACTGGCCAGGCCTCGCAGCTGCACAGGAGCAAGCGGGGGGGGGGGGGGGTGCAGGAGGAAGGCGGCCTGAGTCCTCTCGCCTCCTATCCCCCACCCTCCATGCTCGCTGTTATTTGCCCAGTTTTTCGATCTAATGCTGCTCCTAGGTAGGAGGCAGCGTTTGAAAACCTGAAGCGTGGTCCCAGGGCCCGGTTTGCAGAGAACCAGAGAAAGGTGCGTCCACCCAGCAGCCAGGATGCACACTGCCTGGCTCACCGCTGCCTTCCTTCAGTGCTGATCTGCAGCGGACTCTCGGGAGGCCGGGCCGATCTTCTGTGTGACGGCCCCGTCTGGAACTCTCCAGAAGGAGCCCGTGACAATGGCAGCAGCGACAGCCAGGCCAGGTTGGAACTCAGCCAGCTTTGGAGCAGGGGTGGGGTCCTCAGTCAAGGGCAGGCCTCCCTTCCTCTCCCCCATCCCCTTGGCAACTCTGGCAGGGAGGGCCCAGGCCAGTCTCAACAGGTCTTCCTGCAGGTGCTTCTGGAAAGCCATTGTCTTAGAAGAAGAGGAATTCCAGGGCACCCCACCCCAAGCATGCACTGGAAAGGGTTTGGGAATGGGAGGCCAAGACGCAAGAGGCACAGGCAGTGTGGCAGGGCTGCGGAGTGTGTGACGTTAGGTCACAACCGTCAGGCAGGTAACAGTGTCAAGGCCAAGGCTCGTCAATCCGGAAACCGTGAGGTTGGAGTTGTTAAAAATCAGCCTAGTCAAGTTAGCATTGGGACTGGGTAGGATAGGGCCTTGTGGAACCCGGCTGGTGCCCACAGATCTGAGAATCGCGGTGCAATCACACAAAACAGCCCGCTCCTGGGGAAGTCCTGCCGAGGTCTCGGGGGTTCACCAAGAGGACTGGGTGTGGCCAAGTGGACGGGGTCTGGACCGTCCTGGTGCTGTCCTGGCAACTTCTCTGTGTGTTTGAAAACTTTCCCAGTAAAACACTGGGGGGGGGGGGGGGACAGAGACATTGACATGGAAGAAGCTCTCCATGCACAGCCAAGCCAAGCTTGGCTCCGCTCCGCTCTGAGGACACAAATGGTAGAAACAAATGGCGTCCAGAGAGCTGTTCTGAAAGAGTTTGGGCAGTGCTTGCGTGGAGATGGCGCTACCATTAGAACTCCTTGAGTTCACGGCCAGGCCGGGACTCAGCCTGCAGACTGGGAGGTTCTGGCTCTTTCAGCTGCTTGGCATCAGATTTAATATGAGTCGAAGAAACACAACCTCAAGACCTACTCTGAGGGGCCGGCGCTGTGACACAGTGGGTTAAAGCCCCAGCCTGCAGCACCGGCATCCCATATGGGCGCAGGTTTGAGTCCCAGCTGCTCCTCTTCTGATCCGGCTCCTTGGTATGGCCTGGGAAAGCAGTGGAGGATGGTCCAAGTCCTTGGGCCCCTGCACCCGTGTGGGAGACACGGAAGAAGCTCCTGGCTCCTGGTTTTGGATTGGCTCAGCTCCAGCCATTGCAGTCATTTGGAGAGTAAACCAGCAGAATGGAATACTCTTTCTCTGTGGCTCTACCTCTCTCTGTAACTCTGTTTTCAAATAAAATAAATCTTCGAAAAAAAAAAAAAAAAAGCCCTACTCTGAGCAAAGCCTTCCCTCCACAGCACCCGCTGCCCCAGCCCATAAAATGAGAGTTGGGGTGGCCACAATGTCCTTACTGAGGTTGTTATGAGTTGGCTTGGGCCCTCCCCTAAAACTCAGATATTTAACTCTTAATCTTCAGTGTCCCGGAATGTGACCTTATTGGAAACAGGCTCTTTGCAGACAGAATTAGTTGAGGTGAGGTGGGGCCTGTGTTGTGGTAAGCTGCCGCCTGCAGCGCTGGCACCCCATTTGGAATGTGGGTTCCAGTTCCAGCTGCACTGCTCCGGATCCAGCTCCCTGCTAATGCGTCTGGGAAAAGAGCAGAAGATGGCCCATGTGCATCGGCCCCTGCCGCCCACAGGGGAGACCCGGAAGGAGTTCCTGGCTGCTGGCTCCTGTCTTTGGCCTGGCCCAGTCCAGGCTGTTGCAGCCATCTAGGGAGTAAAACAGCAGAGAGAGAATTTCTTTTTCTCTCTCTCATTCTGCTTTTCAAGGAAAATAAATAAATCTCTTACAGAGAGAGAGGAGGATGAGGATAATAGGGTAGGTCCCCATCCCAAATGCCCGGTGTCCTCAGGGGAAACCATGGACTCAGAGGGTGGCCACGGCATGCCGAGGACGCCAGAGCAAGGCTATGCACGGACGCGTCCTCACAGCCCTCGGAAGGAACCAAGCCCACTGACACCCTGACCTGAGACTTCTGGCTTCCAGGACTGTGAGAAAATCAATTTCTGTTGCTCATGCCACCAGGTGTTGCAGTCATGTGTTTCGGGAGCCTTAGCAAACAAATACACAGTGAAACACACAGCCCAAAACGCTCTATTGTAAGCATTTTTATGCCACTCAGGACGTTCAGTTGTGTCACCATTTATTTGTTTTTCACTGGAGCCAGACCCAAGCATGTGGGGAGCTGGGAAGGGTTGGGCTGCACCTGCTCTGCGCAGCTGAGTGGCTGTTTTGCCCCGTGCCGCAAGCACACACAGGCAGACCACTTCCTGCTCCGATGCTATCGCTGCGATTTACTGCGCAATTATTGTGTTCCAGGAACATACTAAGGGCTTTCCGTGGCTTATCACTTTTAATCATAACTTTATCAGGGAGGTATCATTGGTCCCATTTCACAGATGGGGAAATCGAGCCTCAGAGAAAAGAACCGACTGCCCACTTGCAGCAGTCCAGGGATTTGAACATGCACTGTGCACTGTACTGACATCCAGGTCTTTTGCACAGTAAAAGAGACAAAGCATAAAGCATTGATCAGGTTGAGACAGCTCGTATCTGTGCCCGAGGAGCTCACCGCCCCAGAGTGCCCCGCCCAGCGGCATCGCCAGCCAGGCTGCCCGCCCCCCCAGGGAGGGGCACAGAGAACTTGGAGGATGCCGAATTCACAGCTGACTTCCGGGGTCTTGCTGACGGCACATTTGAGGAGGTGGGAGATAACGCCAGACACCAGGCATGTGGGTCTCCTAGCCCTGGCTATGGAAGGGGGAGCAGCCTGCTGGCTGCTGATCTCCAGTGGCCTCCTGGTGGGGGCCGGAGCTCACAAGTCCCGGTATGCCAGAAAAGGGAGAAGCCACAGGCTCTCAGCCCCGCCACCAATGGCACCCACGAGGCCACCAAGGGCAGGAAGGAAGCTGCCCGGGAGGGGCAGGACGTGCGTGCGGCTCAGCCCCCAGCCTCACCTGGTGTCCCACGGCACGTGCGCCCTCAGCCCAGACTTTCGGCAGCCTCTCACCACGTTTGTTTTCTTTCCTGTCCACAGCTCTCTTTTTCCCAGAAGAAAGCCTGGACAGGTCTGCTGGCCAAGGAGCAGGGAAGATGAGGTGAAGGAGCCGGCAAGGGGCCACCCCAGGGCAGGGTCCTGGAGGGGGAGGGCGGGAGCAGAGCCAGACTCTGGCCTCCTGCTGGGAACAGGAGTGGCCAGGAGGACAACCCCAGCCACTTGGGCTAGGCCCTCAGGGCGTGTGGCCTGTTGGCCAGACTGCAGCTCTGCAACCAGGCCAAACTGGAAACGCGGACCCAGGCTCCAGGGTGGACCTGAGGGACAAAGGAAGCTGGGAAGTGGCTAAAACTGCCCAAGTCTGGCTGGAGCCCTTTCCGCTGTCACCCCCACAATCCCCTGCAGCGGTGGCCAGACCCACAGATTCCGCCCCCAAGCCCCTCACAGCACGCCTGCGTGCAAGGCTGGGCAGCAGTTAACCCATGTGGCTGAAGTGGGAAGTGGACAGGTGCATAGCCGGCTCAAGTCCTGCAGCCAGGAAGGCAGGAGCAGAAGGTGGGGCTGTCAGCCCAATGTGGGAAAGGAAGCCAGTGGCCAGAGAGGATACCATTGTTGGGGTCTTTGTGAGATCTCAGGGGAAAAGCCCTTCTGGGGCGTATCTGGAATCACCTGTTACTTCCAACCCCTATTCTACAGGTGACGCATCTGAGGCCCAGAGAGGTGAAGTCAGTAGCCTGAGGTCACACAGTAGCCAGTGATGGACGGCCAGGCCAGATCAGCGGGCAGAGCAGGGTGGCCCGGTGCGGGGTGCATGCCTCCACCTTGAGCTCCTCGCTAGCACGTGGAGAACGTGCCAGGGGCGGGCGGCGCAGGGAACAGCTGTGTCGGCAGCTGGAGGCCGAGGGCAGCCCGGCTCCGAGAGCGGCACACAGCGTGGGAGTGTGTTGACGCAGGCCGTGGGGTGGCAGCGCCATCGCCGTGTGTGTTACTGCTAGCAGCGGAATGTTCTGGTCCGTGTTGATAAACAACAGTTTGAGCAGGAGAGAGGCTGGGGCAGGGACGCGAGAGGAGCGGGAGGCACTGGGGGCGGGGCGGGGGCGTGCCCTGGTGACGTGGCCCCAGCCCGCAGCTCCGGGGGCGCGCGCGCGGGGCTGCAGGGCGGCGGCAGCTGTTGATTTCGCAGCTGACCTCACCGGGTGCGCACGTCTGGGTGCGGATCCCTAGCAGAGCACCTGATGCCCGTCAACATGAAAACAGGAATGGGGACACGCTGTGCGGAAGGCAGCGTTCCGTTCCCAGGGTTCGGGGCACGTTTGATCAACAGCTGAGCTGGCACAACAGGGGCTGGAATCGCAGGGCCCGCCGGGCCTCAGAAGTCAGCGTCTTGGCCGAGGCCACAGCCACAGCCGCAGCCCCAGCGCGTGGCTGCTCGTGACTGTAATCCGAGACCCGCGTAGCACCTGGCCTCTCGGCAGGCACAGGTGGGGGCCCGCAAGGGCTTGCGAACCCTGGCCCCGCCCCCACGCCCCCTTCCCCAGCTGCCTCGCCCAGCAGGACACCCCACTCAGCTGCTTCCTCTCTGTTCCCTGAGCTCTTCCTAAACTCCAGGACCCCACGTATTTCTCACCTCCTCCTGGAAGCCCCCCAAAGCCAACCCTAAAAGGGAGGGCCTCACAACTGCAGCTGCCCTGTCAGGACCCTCACACAAAGCTCCCTGGGGGGTGTTGCCTTAACATCTGCTCCGTGCTGGGCACTGAACAGGCACAAGGAGGGGCTCCTGAGACCCTAAAGACCCCGGCCCTGCTCATAAAGGTCTTACAGCTCAGGTGAAGTCCATGGAAGGCAGAAGCACCAGCTAGTTGAGCTGTGGTTGAGTGAGGAGCACATAAACCTGGTTTGATACTAACAAGAGACGCCCACTCCCCGTTCCCACCCAGTGGAGGGCCAGTACTCAGCGGCAGGGGTGGCCTTGCCTGCTGAGCCAAGCTCCTTGGGTTCAGGGTGCTTGTGAGGGCTGCACACGATCTCCACTCAACGGACGCCGTGGGTTCCTGACTGAAAGCCCCCTGGCCACCGACCGGCATCCCGGAGCCCCTCCCCAGTCTTCCTGCCCTCTGTGCGGCTGAAGGGAGGAGGCGCTGCCCAGGCCAAGCTAATGCAGGAGGTTGGCGCCTTCCTGCAGGGGGGCGGGGGCTGCTCCTCTCCAGGGCCGCTTTTGTCCCCAGCGTCCCGGCCCTTCTTGTCCACCAGGCTCTGCAGCTACTGCTCACCCCCAAGGCCAGGGCCAGGGACCGAGGCTCCAGCCCGGACAATCACAGCCTCACCCCAGGGTGGCTGGGCGCTCTCTCCTGGCTTCTCCTTGGGAGGTCTTGGCAGGTGACAGACCCTTCCCCCAAGCCTGGCACACCCAGGCCCGACTTGGGTTGACCCCTTCTGTGTGCAGATTCGGACAACAACCTCAGAAGAGCCATGTGCACAGGCCCCATGAGGCCTGACGAGGTGCCTGAGGTTGCACTCTGAGCACTTTCTCTAGGACTTCTTCATCCAAGTAGAATTTGCGTGCACTTAAAATGGCTCCATGACGTTATGCACTATTGTATATATCACTACACACAGAAAATTCTGGAAGGATATGTTCCAAAACTACGGTTTTTTAGATGACAGAATTTTGGGTAAGTTTTAGTTTTACTATCATTTTCATACTTTTTGTACTTTAACAACTAGGAGTATATATTTATGTTATGAGAAAGGAATATAATGCTTTTTATTTTGTCAAATACTTTGAATTAAAAAAAAAAAAAACTCAAGCAGGAAAGGCTTTGGCACAGCAGTTCAGATGCGACTTGGGACCCCCTCATCCTCATCAGAATTCCCCGGGTTCGAGTCCTGACTCCCGATTCCAGTTTTCTGTTAATGTGCACCTGGGAGGCAGCAGGTGATGGCTCAAGTCCTTGGGTCCCTGCCACCCATGTGGGAGACCAGGACTGAGCTCAAGGCTCCTGACTACGGCCCAGCCCTGTCCTGGCTGGTGCAGGCATTTAGAGAGTGAACCAGTGGTTGGAAAAATCTCTGTCCCTCTGTTTCCGCCTTTCAAATAAGTAAAACTAAACCAAAGCCCTGCTGTCTTGAATTTTTTGAAAAGTTTAAATTTTTAAAAATTTGGCTTCTAGAGAGGCAGCAGCTTAGGTCAAAATTTAAAAAAAAATCAGGTTGTAGTCAGATTGTAGACCTCTGCCTTCGAGGCCTGGGAGGTGGGGGGCGGGGTGGAGCTGGCAGAGAGAAAGAAAAGGAAAGGAGGCCAGGCTCCAGCCCTGAGCTCTCCTGCTCCCCTCCCCAGCCCTCTGCACCCCCTGCAGGTGCTGCGCACCCCAGATGAGGTTTGTCACAGTTCCTGTAAGTTGGAGCTTACCTGCCTCTCTTTGCTAAATAGCTGCTTTGGGGAAATGACAATGATGACCGCCTTGATGGCAGGGTGCTGTAATCTCTGGGACTGGAGGAGGCCTCCAGAGGTCATTCAGTCCATTCCCCTGCCTCCAGGCAGCATAGGAATTATCCCAGTTGGGCAAGCCTTTATCTTGTTTTCAGGACTTCGGAAGCTGCTCATTCCCCACGCCCTTCCTCGGGCACTCATTCCCATGTCTAAACATTTCTTGCCAGGAAGTCCTTCCTAGTGTCTAATCCAAACTCCCTGTGCTTTGAGTTTGCATGGCATGGCCCCTGTGGTCTGGCCAGAGATAGGGAGACACGTTGGGACAGAAGCAGCGTGGCCCTAAGGAAGTCATGACGACCCTTTCTTAATTAAATTCTACTCGTTTCTTTTGTATTGATTTATTTTCATTTTGTTTGGAAGGCACAGAGACAGGGAGAGTTCTTAGTCCCCACACATGCAGCTCTCTGTGGGTTCCGGGATGGGGGCAGCCTGGACTAGACTTGCTGACCATACTCCCAGCCCCCAGGTTTGGGGGCCCTTTGCATTCAGCTGTCCCATGCCAGGGGGAGGGAATCCCTGTAACCCTGCCTGAGCCCCACCCCACCCCCACTCTGCTGCAACATCATCCAGGGGTGCTCTCCAGCCGGTGCTGTGGAAGGCAGCAGGGGCAGGAACTCACAGCTTCCCAGACAGATCCCTGCCTCCGCTCTCAGCGCAGGATGGGCAAAGACAGCTGGCAGGGACAGTACTGCTGCTTTGAGAGCCCCTGGGCACTGCTGGCCTCTCACTGAGCACCAAGGACACAGTGAGGGAAACAGGCCCCTGCCTTCCAGGGGCTCACAGCCCAGCCCGGAGACCCCCGTGGAGCTGGGTCTAAGGCTCAGTGGGGCTGGCGGTCCTCGCCTTCCAGGGCCAGGTGGGGAGGAGACTCCATGACCTCCGTGCCCTCCGGCCCCTCCCTTGCCGAGCCCCAGCTGAGGCTTCTTGAGGCGTGGTAGGGTCCACAAACAGGCTCTCTAGAGTCTGAGTGCTTGCTGCAAGGCTCTTAAGTGCTTATGTTTTCTAGTTTGGAACAGTCTAGAAAAAAACAATAAAAACATATTCGGCATCATATGGATGCTTGGCTTATCTCCAATGACGTGATCACAAAATTTCAGTGTCTGTTTCCACTGATGTTTATGGGAAGCGTTTACCTTGTTTATTTCCTTGCAGTAAGAGCTGCACCCAGGCACACACAGAACCCTGAAGCATGAAGCGGGCACGCCTGGGAAGCCAGCGCTCTCAGGTCAAGGGAAACATGACGGTCGCCACCCCATGCTCCTCGCGCCATTCCCCACCACTCCCTCCAGGGCAAGCTGACCACAGAGTTTGGCCACACAGCCGCTTTGCCTAGTCTGGACCTGCAGGGGACTGGTTCTTACAGAACGACTCCTGAGTCTCCGGGCCTCCTTGTCCCTGTTTCAGGCGGCGAGGCTGTTCAGGGAGCCAGGGCTGACATGGGTTAACTTCTAATCCAGGGCCAGCACTGTGGTGCAGGGAGGTCAGCTGCCATCTGCAACCCTGCATCCCATCCGGACGTCGGCTGCTCCACTTCCAATCCAACCCCCTGCTACTGTGCCTGGGAAAAGCAGCGGAAGATGGCCCAACTACTTTGTGGGAGACCTGGATGAAGCTCCTGGCCCAGCCCTGGCCGTTGTAGCCATGTGGGGAACGGACCAGTGGGTGGACGATCCCTGTCTGCCCCTCCCTCCCAGTGCTTCTCCAGGTGGTGCACTCAGGAGTGGTCCTTGGGGGTCTGTGAATCTATCAGAGAAAAGCCCGCAGCTCGGGGACACATGGCCTGTCCCTGTTCCCTTCACAGCCTGGGAAGACCCCCAGACGTGCTCCCCTTATGCACCCTGCTCAGCTGTGTCTCCAGGCCTTTGCAGTTGATGTTCCCTCTGCCTGGGGTGCCTTCCCCTTGCCTGTCTGCCCAGCGACTTGTGCCGGTGGAGGTCCTGGCACCCTTCTCTTCTTCCCGTCCTGGCTGCCCCAGCAGCGTTTCTCACGAGTGTCATCCGACAGGAATCAAGGAAGGGGTTCTGACTACATCTCCCCCACCCCATGGCCATCAGAGGCACAGTGCTCATTAAATACGGGGTTTATTCTGCCCTGGCATCCCTGCACCATCAGCAAGGCAGCGGCATCGGCGCTGTGGCACAAAGCTTCCCTGAACCAGGGTATTAAAAAGCCCTGCTTGGGTCAGTGCCAGGCCCCAGGGCACAGGCAGGCGTCAATTTCCTCATCTGCGAAGTAGGGACAATGAACCTGGTCACCTTCTTCTTTCCTGGGAAGAGTATGAACATAATGAATGCCCAAGACCGGACATGACTATACCTAAACTGGAGCACAAGCTGCCTGGAGGCAGGGGAATGGCCCTGGTGACCCTTGGTCCT
This sequence comes from Sylvilagus floridanus, assembly GCA_949820135.1. Classification (NCBI taxonomy): domain Eukaryota; kingdom Metazoa; phylum Chordata; class Mammalia; order Lagomorpha; family Leporidae; genus Sylvilagus; species Sylvilagus floridanus. Next base: position 21,288,395 of record OX463235.1, read on the forward strand.
CTCCACCCGCCTGCCCAGGGCTCAGGACGGTGTGAGACCCACAGTCCAGCAGGCTGCTCATCTTGCTTGGTCCCCCATCCTGCCTGGGTGGGGCTTGGCTTGGAGGTCCGAATCTGCTTGCTAAGTACCTACCCCTTGAAGTCCTGCCTAAGCTTGCCTGGTCTTCAGCCTTGCTGTGTCCACTCCACGGCACTACATGGAGTTTCTTGGTCTCTACTGACAGAGCCCTACCCAGCGTCCCTCCTAGAGGCAGCTGCTTATCACCCCTGGACCTGCAACTTGCATCCCCCACCCCATCCTAACGCGGGCCTGGGGTCACGGCGACCACTGCCAGGGTGTCGGGCCTCAGAAGCGAGGGCTCTGCCCTGCGGGGGAAGTGAAATGCAGCTGCCTGTTGCCATGGCTACCGACAGCACCCCCGTGAGCTTCCTCATTGGCCACTGAGGTCGAGATCCCGCCTCTGCCGTTGGAAGGGACCAACCGCAGGCATACTTGGTGAGGCCGAGTTGACGGGGCCAGGCCGCTCAGCAGGGAGACGCAGAGGGCCTGCACCTCCGCGCTTCACGGGGCTTTGACGGCGATGGAGCGGTAGCCACCGGGGAGCTACTGTCCCGGCCGCCGGGGCACAGGCAGGCAGCACCTGGCGGGATTTTCCCTCGGGCGGCGCCGGGGAGGCGCTGAGCTGCGCGTTTGGAGTAGGGGCGGGCGCAGGGTTTCCTCCCGGGCAGGGTGGGCCCTGAGGGCCGCGAGGGCGGGGTGTGTGTGCGCGCGGAAGCGCAGGAGGCTGGGGAGAAGTGTTAAGGAAGAGGGCGGAGAGGAGCCTGGGGGTCGCGGTCTCCTGAGACGTGGGTTCGAGTCCCATCTGTGCACAAGCAGGCAGCGTGACCTTGCCCCCCACCCCACATCGACCCCCCACCTCCGCCCTGTGCCTGCCAGGCTGTTTCCCGGGGGTGAAGGAGGGGCGAGCACTTGTTACTTTGTGCCATTCGTGTGCCGAGTACCCTAGGAGTTTTGTCTTCGCAGTTCCCTCAAAACGACCCGAAATAGGCGGGTGCTGGCTTCACCCCCATTTTAGAGGACGAGGCCCAGGTGAGCTCGGTGGCCAGACGTCTAGGGGAAGAGGGCGGGGCCGCGCGGAAGGAAGGCTCGTTCCCAGCTGCGTGGTTTCCTGTAGCAAAAGTGCGTCAGTCAGCGCTCTCCCGGGGTCAGCCGCCGCGACCTGGTGACTAGGCTGTGCGATGAGAAGGGGGAACCGAGCCTCCTCTGCAGAGTTGGCTTCGCTGGGGGCAGAGAAGACGGGGCTCTGCCAGCGCCGAGGGAGGCAGGGGCTGGAGCCGCGTGTGCCCCTCGCAGACCCCTTTAAGGGCCTGGCGAGGACTGAGCCCCACGGGACAGCACTGACGGGCCCCAGGGAGGAGCTGGCCCTGGAGTTTCCATGGCCCCCACAGAGCCACAGGGAGAGAGGCTTCTGCCCGGGCCAGTGTTGGTCTGCAGTTGTAAACAGCTGCCGTTGGCCCATCTAAGCACTGATGGGTGTTCTTGTTTTCTGTTTTAAAACTCTTATTTGTTTATTTTATTGAAAAGAGAATGAACCCCCAAATGCATGGAACATCTGGAGCTGGGCCACATGGGTAACGGGGACCCAACTACTTGGGCCATTAGCCTCCCAGGGTCTGTGTTAACAGGAAGCTGGAATGGGGATGGGGGTGTAGCCAGTGTCTTAACCATACACTGTGCCTGCACCTGGTGGGTGGGTGGGTGTTTAAAGATTTATTTGTTTGGAATTCTGAGTGACAGAGTGAGAGACAGAGAAATCCTCCTCTGGTTCACTCCTCAAATGGCCACAATTTCCGGGACTAGCCCTGCCAAAGCCAGGAGCCCAGAACTCCATGAAGATCTTCCATGGGGTGTCTGGGGCCCAAATTCTTGGGCCATCACCCACTGCCTTCCCCAGGCACATTAGCAGGGAGCTGGGTAGGGATGGAAGCAGCCAGGACTCTAGCCAGTGCTCCTGTGGGATGCTGGTGGGATGCAGTGCTTAACTACCACCCCACAATGCCACCTCCCACCCAGCCCTCCAGACTGCTGTGAGTGTTGAGTACGGGCCCTGGCTGTACCCTCTTCATCTTCCTTTGGCCTGGAAATCCCTGCTGTGCGCATCCCCATTCTGCAGATGTTGAGAGAGGTTGAGAAAGTTCATGTGGATTTCAGGCTCTGTCACTGATGACAACGACAGAAAATCTGACTCAAAGTGGTTTATGCCAAGAAGGGAACTTACTGGTTCACGAAACCAAGAAAATCCAGGCGTGACTCAGTCAGGAAACTCAAAACACTATACACACAGATTTCTCCTAGTTGTAGTTTAGTACGTAAGACGTTCCTGGTAATTATGACAGAGGTCCGAGGAGTTACTCTGATTGGAAGTCAGGGTCACGTGACCAGCCGCTCGCCAGTGCAATGCTGATTGGCAGGTTGGTCCCAGCCCTGGGTCTTGTAGCCTCCCCTGGAGTGAAAGGGAAGGAAGCAGGAGAGGAGGAGCAGAAGAGATGGGGATTGGGTGCCCACATTAGGAGGATTGCATCCTCACCCTGTTGGATTCCAGCCCCCTCTGCACCTACTACAGGTGCTAGCCTGGTGCTGGGCACCAAGGAGAGAAGACACAGATTTGAAATGTGAACATGCCTTTCCTGCACCACATCCCTGCCCATCTCCACAGGGGCCCTGGCTCGGTTACTCCCTGGAGGGTTCTGGAAGCCTTTCTGAGAGTGGTGGCGGTGGCAAAGGCTCTCCATATTTAGCCTGGTCCCGCGTTACCCTGGGGGCCACTTGCTTCTGGTTTCCCCAAGTAGAGGACGGTTTCCTGGGGGCCAGGACTGTATTCTTTTTTTGTTTAAGATTTATTTATTTGAAAGTCAGTTACACAGGGAGAGGAGAGGCAGAGAGAGATCCTCCATTTGTTGATTTACTCCCCAGTTGGCAGCAACAGCCAGAACTGTACCATCTGAATCCAGGAGCCAGGAGCCTCTTCCAGGTCTCCCACGTGGATGCAGGGACCCAAGCACTTGGGCCATCTTCCACTACTTTCCCAGGCCATAGCAGAGAGCTAGATCAGAAGTGGAGCAGCCAGGATGTGAACTGGCACCCATGTGGGATGCTGGCACTGCAGGTGGCGGCTTTACCCACAATGCCACAGCGCTGACCCTGGGTACTGCATTCTTTCCTCCCCTGTGTGTGTGGTGCCTCTCTGGGACCTTGCAGCAGCCGAGATTTGGGGGGCCCTAGGACGGCCCTGCCCTACCCCCCATGTGTCTCCTTTATCTTTTCAAAACCCATCACTTGATGGTATTCCACTCCTTAGTTCCTGCTGAGAGTCAGATACCCCTGGCAGAGGGCACATAGTAGGTCTGAGCATTTGTTCACACTTTAGTATGCAGTAGTTTACAGAATCCTTCCAGAGGACAGGGTTTGTTATGCATACCGTTCATTTAGTGCCTGCAAATTCCAAAGCTCCCATGCAATCCTCGCAAAGCTCTAGGAGGTGGGTACTGTTGTTCATCCGTGTCTTACATACGAGGAGCTTCCCACGTGTGTCTGTTAGCAGTGGAGCAACGATGGGAAAGCAGGAAGTCTGGGATCCGGAGCCCACGCTGCTGGTCACTCCACCCAGACAGTCCCCAACCCCGCTGTTTACAAACACAGTCGTACCCGTCTTCAGGGCCTCCCTGTAATTCACGGAGGCAGTAAGTATGATTGTGCCCATTTTATGGAAGAGAATGTGTCAGCTAAGTTCACTGGCAGGTCCAAGACTTGAACCCAATACTCCTGTCTCAGGTCACCGCTCCTTCTAGAACGGCACCCAGTGTACAGAGGAGATTTTAGGTCTTGGAGACAGAGGGAGTGAGAAGGGTAAGGATAGAGCTAGCAGCTCCCAAGACAAGCTTGCCCCTCTCCCACTCCATTTTTTAAACCAAATATGTGCACTTTAAAAATTTTTTTAAAGTATTTTCATTTTGCCGGCGCCGTGGCTCAACAGGCTAATCCTCCGCCTTGCGGCGCCAGCACACCGGGTTCTAGTCCCGGTCGGGGCGCCGGATTCTGTCCCGGTTGCCCCTCTTCCAGGCCAGCCCTCTGTTGTGGCCCGGAGTGCAGAGGAGGATGGCCCAAGTGCTTGGGCCCTGCACCCCATGGGAGACCAGGAAAAAGCACCTAGTACCTGGCTCCTGCCATCGGATGAGCGCGGTGCGCCGGCCGCAGCGCGCTGGCCGCGGCAGCCATTGGAGGGTGAACCAACGGCAAAGGAAGACCTTTCTCTCTGTCTCTCTCTCTCACTGTCCACTCTGCCTGTCAAAAAAAAAAAAAAAGTATTTTCATTTTATTTGAAAGGCTGAGAGGTATAGATCTTTGAGCTGCAGACTCACTCCTCCAGTGACCACAGCAGCAAGGGCTGGGCCAGGCCAAAGCCAGGAGTCAGGAACTCCGTCTGGGTCTCCCAGGCAGCTGGCAAGGACTAAGGTCCCTGAGCCGTTCCCTGATGCCTCCAGGGTGTTCCGTAGCAGGAAGTTTGATTGGAAATGGAGCAGCTGGGACTTGAACCTGTGCTCTGATATGAGATGCCGGCAGGTCAAGCGGTGGTTAACACCCACCACCGCACCCACCACTCCAACACTTGCCCTCTCTCACTGTCTCTGGTGAGCGGGGCCCTGGGCTGAGGCTGAGCGTGCCTGCCCTCCCCCTGCTCTGGAAGGAGAAGGGGTTTACCAAGGGCCACCCGAGGCCTACTCCAGCCTGACTCCAGACTTGAGCATCTTAGCATGAGGCTGGATGCCTTCTCTGAGTATGGTGAGGGGCCAGTGGGTATTTGTGGACTGATGAAATCACACACACACACCCGCCTCTGGTGCTTTGACTCTATCCCCCAGCACCCAGAGAGCCATCTCTGCTATCTTCAAGGAACCCGTGCCACCCCAGGCCGGAAGCCGGGTGGGGATGGCTGGCACACTTCAAGGGCTTGTGTGGAAACTCCCTGGGAACTGAACAAGAGTGATTTCACCAGAGGTGCTTGAAGGAGAAACCAGGGCCGCATGTGGAAGGCAGGGGGAGCTCAGTGGGTATCGCCGGGTGATCTTTTCCGTGTGACTTCCTGGAGTTTCCTCCTCCGTAGCTGACCTGCTCACAGGCTGCTTCTAAAGCATTGTCCAGGGGCAGGCGTTGTGCCACGGTGGGTTAAGCTGCCATGTGGGATGCCTGCATCCATAGGGATGGAGTCCTGCTCCTGTTTCGTATCCAGCTTCCTGCTAGTGGGAGGCAGCAGGTGTTGGGCCAGCTGCATTGGTCCCTGCCACCCATATGGGAGACCTGGATGGAGTTCTTGGTTCTGGCTTGGGGCTGGCACAAACCTGACTATGGCAGGCATTTGGGGGGTGAACCAGTGAATCAAACTCTCTCTCTCTCAGTCTCCATCTCTCTGTTGTTCTGCCTTTCAGATAAATACAAATGGATAGTTTTTAAAGAGACGTAAACATAACAAATTGTCCATCAGAACAATGGAGGCTGCACCCTCTCTGCTCTCTGATTATGTTTCCCAATTTGCAGCTGTGGGAACGTGGTTCCTCGTGTGGCCCAGAGCCACACAGGAAGCATTAGAAATGCAGTAAGAACCCACCTACCTCTCGAGTCCGTCACCCCAGTATCTATGAAGCATGCACTGTGTAGCCAGAATCTGAGCTGTGCCCAGGAGTGTAGCAGTGAGCATGGCATGTGTGTCCTGCCTCTAGGAGCACCAGTTCCAACAAGGGGTGAAGACAGGTGAGGGCAGGACAAGATGACAGGAGCTGGCGCTTGGCAAGGTGCAGGACCACAGGCTGCTCGGGGCCTTCTTGGCTCCCCCACTTGGGAGGGCCCAGCACAGCCAAGGTCTGGCGGCGTGGAGGGGAAGTGCGGACGGCTGGAGCCTCAGATCTCTTCCTGGCTCCAGGAGAACTGGAGCAGCCCCACCCTCAGAAACCCAGGAGCAAGACCCTTCTGCTCTCCTGGGCACTCTGCCTGCCTGCAGTGTCAGGCCCCAGCCCTCGCAGTTTCCGGGGCTGGGTGGTTTCCAGCCCCGCCTGCTTTCATGGAACCGGGTTCATCCTCCACTCCCGCCAGGCGTGTCCCATGTCACTCTGAGTAACTCCAGGGACCCAGGTGATCTCATCCACTCCTGATTCAGTTTGAGTCACTCTGTTTCTAGAAGGTGGCTGTCAGCTCAGGCACCTGGAGCCTGTGGGAGTGGCAGGTCCCAAGTCCCCGCTCCCAGTGGTTACCCAGGTCTGTGTCATGCAGAGGCTGCTGGGGAGCCCTGGGAGGGAATCCTGAGCCCCTGAGACTCCTCTGCAGCCCACCTCTGCCCCGTCCATCCATCCACTGAGCAGCAACTCCCCGGTGTATGTATTCTTAACAAGCAAAGGGCATTACAATGGCTATTATTGTTGTTGTTGTTTAAAGATGTATTTTATTTATTTGATCAAGTTACAAAGAGAGGGAGAAATCTTCCATCTGCTAGTTCACTCCCCAAATGACCAAAATGGCCAGGACTAGGCCAGGCCAAAGTCAGGAGCCTGGAACTCCATGTGAGTGGCAAGGGTCCAAGCACTTGCTGTCCCGGGCACATCAGCAGGGAGCTGGTTGGGAAGTGGAGCAGTGGTCTCAAACCGGCACCGCAGGCCTGCGCGTCATCCTTTGAGTGAGTGAATTGGGCACTTTGTAGACGTGTCCCAGTCTCACAGCATTCCGGCACCGGATTTCATCTCCCAGGTGCGGAAGCCGAGTCGTGTCACTCAGCAGGCTCCAGCTAGGTTTGGAACCCAGCTAGCTGGCCAGGGCCACACCTAACTACCCCTCTACCCCTTCCAGCCACCAGGAGACTGGGTGGGGGGATTTCTCCGTCCATACGGCCTCATCACCCCAGGACACCTTTGCGGGGGTGTGGGCAGTGGGGGCTAGAAACTGACAGCAGACCAGTTTGTTCCACTCAAGCTTCTGCAGCCAATCCTTCGTTGGTGGGCGGGGCCTCCTGGCTCCAGAAAATCATCTTTGTGAGCCAGCAGGTCTCCCACGTGGGTGGCAGGGACCCGCGCTCTTGGACCATCATCTACTGCCTTCCCAGGTGCCTTAGCAGAGAGCTGGATGGGGGCACCTCTGGGCCCACCCCTCCCACTATGTGCCTTGCCTCCAGCCTCCCTCTCACACCCTGCGCCCCTCCTGTCGGCTGAGGCTGCATCAGCATGTCAGGCACTGCTGGGCACCTGTGGCTGTCGAACACTTGCGATGTGACCACTGCAATGGAAGACCTAAATTCTAAATTTTATTTAACTTTCATGAATTTACATTTAAGCTTAGAAGCCAATATTCAATTCAGTTCTTGGAAAATGTTTATCTCGGTTTGGAACAACTTGAAGATGTCCATCTATGTTTTCAACTGCAGATTTTTTGAAATCTAAACATAAATCATTTTCTGATGAAAATGTAGCAGGCAGGGCCAGCATTTGGCTCTGGGGTTAAGATGCCGCTTGGGATACCCACATCCCACACTGGAGTACCTGGGTTCTAGTCCTGGCTCTGCTCCCAATTCCAACTTCCTGTTCATGCACACCCTGGGAGGCAGCAGGCTCTGGTTCAGCCGCCCACGTAGGAGACCTGGGTAGTATTACCAGGCCCCTGGCTTTGGCCTGATCCAGCTCCAGCTGTTGTGGCCATCCGAGGAGAAATCAGCAGATGGATAATCTTCCTCTGTTTGTCTCTCTCTGCCTTTCAAATAAATAAAAATAGAGAAAAATTTTAACAAGTTTTGCAAATGTGAATTAGCCCTAGATTTTGAAGACATAGTCAAATAAAATGTAAAATATTTTATCTCACTAGTGTTGTATACTGATTCATGTTGATACTATTTTATATGCCAGGTTAAATAAATTGTATTACTAAAATTAATTTCACCTAATTCTGCATTTTTAAGTGACTACTGGAAGTATTTGTGTCACTTCCATGGCTCACATCGTATTCCTATTGGCCGGTAGGTTCAAATCCTGGCCCCGTGCCCTTGAGCAGCTTAGCCAATCTCTGGGCCTGTTTCCTCACCTGTCAAACAGGTGGCACTTCCCTCCGAGAGCTGTTCCGAGGGATAAATGAGATGCATTTTGCAGAGCACTTTGTCATGGGTGCTTAGGGACAAACTCGTTCTTTTACCTGACTCCCGAGTACAACTCAAGGGAGCGCTCCAGTGTTTATCTACTGAGCCTGCTGGGCAGCCCACTGATGCCTCTGCCCTCCCTGCAGGAGCAAGGCTGGCTCAGTTCTGGTAGCCAAGGAGAGAATGAAGCGTGGAGATGGGCTAGACTGGGGCTGCTCCCACAGCGGGGCCCGAGGCTTCCCTGGGGAGCAGGGGACGCTTGCAGGGAAGGGCGGCCCCAGCAGTGGGAACAGAGGTGTCCAGATGGCAACTGGGCATCCGCCCTGTTCCTGCACCGTGTTTTCCATTTTGTGGATCTGGCCCTCTCCTGGTCACTGCCCTGTCCCTGGACTGATGGCAACCCTTGTAAAGCTGGTCACATTGTTCCCCTTCTCACCCATCCTGCGCTATCCTCCCTCCCTCCCTGGCCCCAGTTAGGGTAGGCTTTCTAGGAATGTGTCCCCTGATGGTTCCTGGTCCCCATGGTCTCTCTCTTTCTCTCTGAGGTTCTTCCTGCAACCCCAGCCCCACATCTGCCCCTTCTCCCTCTTGGTCAGTCACTCCCCACAGCAAACTTGCCCCTTTCCTGGGGCAGGAAGCCGGTCCAGGCCCTCCACTCCTTCGAGGGCTTGGCTGAGCCTGCCACAGCCCTGCTCTGGGAACACTGAGAACCACATCTGCCCAGGCAGAGTGGAAAATCCCTCACTGGGGGAAGGGCCATGGAAATTTCTTCTTGGTGGTGCCCTTCCAGACTTGGACTCGCCCCCGCGAGCAGTCAAGCGTCTGCAGTTCTGCTCCTCCTCCCCACCCCCACCCCGGGAGGGCGGGCCAGTGGCCTTGACTGACAGCTGAGCCCAGCTCAGGAATCACTCTCAGATGTCATCCTTCCCACACCCTGGGTTCAAAGGTGAAGAAATAAGAGACAGTGACAAAACTCAAGCCAAACCGCAGGTTTCTCCACTTCCACTGCCCTGTGTTTCTCAGTTTCCTCATCTGTATAATGGGGATAGTGACAGCAGCGTCTCCCTCGTAGGGGTGCGATGTGAGCAGACAAGAGCTCTGTGCACCTGAGCTCTTTGGCCTCCCAGGCTCTGAGCCTGTCCTTCCTCGGAGCCCCACGGTGAGGTGTGCAGCTCCCCACTGCCTGCACACAGTGGTCACGGCGTGTCTGGCCCTATTTCTCCTGCTTTTTTTTTTTTTTTAAAGATTTATTTGTTTTATTTGAAAGGCAGAGTTACATGCAGAGAGAAACCTTCTATCTGCTGGTTCACTTCCCAAATGGCTGCAAGTGGCCAGAGCTGAGCCAGTCGGAAGCCAGGAGCCAGGAGCTTCTTCTGGGTCCCCCATGCAGGTGCAGGGGCCCAAGGACTTGGGCCATCTTCCACTGCTTTTCCAGGTGCATTAGCAGGGAACTGGATCAGAAGTGGGGGCAGCCAGGACTTGAACCGGCACTGATATGGGATGCTGGCACTGCAGGGGGCATTACCCACTATGCCACAGTGCTGGCCCTGCTTTTTTAAGTATGTAATTGCAGTTATGGTGAATAAAATTAAAAAGGCACTTATTGCTATGAAAGTCACAGGTTTGTCATACCTTGACAATATTGCTCATCAGTGGTAGCCAAAGTCAACCAACAGTTTTGGATGTTCAGAATGGGTTGGTGGAGCCAATGTTGAGGCATAATGGGTGAAGCTACCTCCTGTAACAGTGGCATCCCATATGGGCACCAATTCAAGTCCCAGCTGGTCCACTTCTGATCCAGCTCCCTACTAACGACCTGGGAACGCAGCAGAAGATGGCACAAGGGCTTGCTTGGATCCCTGTACCCACATGGGAGACCCAGATGAAGCTCCAGGCTCCTGGCTATGGCCTGGCCCAGCCGTGATCATTTCAGCCATCTTGGTAGTGAATCAATAAATGGAAGACAGCTCTCCTTCTCTGTCACTCTGCCTTTCAAGTAAATAAATAAATCTTTAAAATAAAACTCTGGATGGATTTAAATAAATTATTGTCCCAAATAATGATCTTTTAATTCTGTTTTTTCCAGGAGCTTGTTAAGTTGCCTTGTACTTGGGAGGGTGTTGCATATTTTTTAAAAATTGAGGTATAATTTACATATAGTAAAATGTGCCCTTTTTCAGATTTACAATTTGATGAATTTTGGAAAATGGGAGTTTTTTAAACAATTTATTTAAAAGGCAGAGAGACAGGGGCTGGTGCCTGGCACAGAGGGCTAAGCCTCTGCCTTTGGCAACAGCATCTCATATGGGCACTGGTTCGAGTTCCAGATGCTTCTCTTCCAATCCAGCTCTCTGCTGTGGCCTGGGAAAGCAGTAGAAGATGGCCCACGTCCTTGGGCTCCTGTACCTGCATGGGAGACCCGGAATAATTTCCTGTGGCCAGCTGGGGAGTGAACCAGTGGAATAAAGACTTTTTTTTTCTATCTCTCCCTCTCTCTGAAACTCCACCTCTCAAATAAATAAATAAAATCTTAAAAAAAAAAAAGGCAGAGAGACAGAGAGAGGGAAGTGAGACCTTCCATTGCTAGTTCATTCCCCAAGTATCCACAACATGCAGGGCTGGACCAGGCTGAAGCCAGGAGTCCAGAACTCCTTCTGGGTCTCCCACGTGGGTGGCAGGAGTCCAAGCACTTGGCCCACCACTTGCGGCCTCCCAGGAGCGTTAGCAAGAAGCCGGATCAGAAGCAGAGTAGCCAGAACTCGAGTTGGCACTCCAGTACAGTATGCTGTCATCCCAAGTGGTGGTTTTACCTGCTGCACCTCATGCCTCCTCCTGCTAATATAGTTTACATATCACGAATTTTATCTGTAGAAGGTGTCCAGTTTGGTACAGGAGTTAAGACACCACTTGGGACACCTACATCTCGGAGCCCCTGGGTTCTAATCCCAGCTGACTAATGCAGATCCCGGGAAGCAGCAGGTGATAGCTGAGGTACTCGGGTACCTGCCACCCATGTGGAAGACCCAAACAAAGCTCCACTCTCCTGGCTTTAACCTGGCAGAGCCCCAGTTCTTGGCGCCATTTTGGAAGTAAACCAGTGGATGGAAGATCTCTCTGTCCCTCTCTCTGAATAAATCAATAAATAACTTTAAGTCAACAATTTAGTGATTTTTAGTATATTACTGAGTTGTACAACCTCATCACCATCAATTTTTTATTTAGAACATTTTGTGATCGCATGTAATACTTGCACAGTTTTGTGGACAGCAGTGCAGTGTCTTACATATATACCGGGTAAACCAGTCTCACGAGACCACCAGCCTTTCCATCTCCTATTTTCTCTCTGAGTTTGGAACCTACCAGCTCCTCTCTCTCAGTTCTTCATACAGAATACCACACGTTGTTGTAAACTAAGGTCATCCCGCTGAGCTATGGGACCCCAGAACTTGTTACTTCTGTCTGTGCTTTAGTACCCACCACCCAGCCTCCTTCCTCCCCACTCTCCACCACAATCAATTTTAGAACATTTTTCTCACCCGAAAAAGAAACTCTATAGCTCTCAGCAACCATGCTCTATTTCCGTACACTCTTCCCTCTGAGTAGCCACTACCCGACTCTGGACCTGTGGATTTGCTGTGGAGTCACATGATAGGATATCTTTGGTGCTTGTTTGGCAATGCCACAGGCATCCTTCAGGATCACAGGGAACTGTGACGCAGTCAAGTCTTTGCAGCCAGTTGGCAGGTCTGGTCCATCCCAAGAGCATGCGTGAGACCCATGATGCCAGCTTAGGCAGCAAAACTGTTTGCACTCTTTTAATGTTATGGATAACGCTGTTAGGAATATTTGTATACAAGAGTTTTGTGTGGACATAGCTTTTCTTTTTTCAAGATTTATTATTTATTTGAAAGAGTTACAGAGAGACCTAGAGCTAGAGTGAGAGAGAGAGAGAGAGAGAGAGAGGGGAAAGAGGTCTTCCATACACTGGCTTACTCCCCAGATGACTGATCCAAAGCCAAGTGCCAAGAGCTTCTTCTGGGTCTCCCACGCAGGTACAGGGGCCCAAGAACTTGAGCCATCTTCCACTGCTTTCCCAGGCCATAGCAGAGAGCTGGACCAGAAGTGGAGGAGCTGGGACTCGAACTGGCGCCCATAGAGGATGCCGGCTCTGTACGATGGGCCTTTAACCTGCTGCTCCAAAGTGTTGGCGGACATAGCTTTTCATTTCCCTTGAGTAATATTTTATTTTATTTTATTTTATTTATTTTTTACAGGCAGAGTGGACAGTGAGAGAGAGACAGAGAGAAAGGTCTTCCTTTTGTTGTTGGTTCACCCTCCAATGGCTACTGCGGCCGGCACGCTGCGGCAAGTGCACTGCGCTGAACCGATGGCAGGAGCCAGATGCTTCTCCTGGTCTCCCATGGGGTGCAGGGCCCAAGCACTTGGGCCATCCTCCACTGCACTCCCGGGCCATGGCAGAGAGCTGGCCTGGAAGAGGGGCAACTGGGACAGAATCCGGCGCCCCGACCGGGACTAGAACCCGGTGTGCTGGCGCCGCAAGGTGGAGGATTAGCCTATTGAGCCGCGGCGCCGGCTCCCTTGAGTAATACTTAGAAGTGAAATCACTGGATCATGGGGTAACTCTCTGTTTAATATTTTGAGGATGCATCAAACTGTTTTCCAAAAAGGCCGTACCATTCTACCTTCCCTCCAGCCATGTGTGGGGATTCTATTTGTTCCACATCTTTGCCAACACTCGTTACTGTCTCTCTTTGATTGTAGCCACTCTGGTGATGTGAAAGAGGGTCTTGGTGCAGCACATTTCTGTAATGGCCAATAATACTGAATTCCCACGAATGGCTCATCGAGCATCTGGATCTTCTTGGGAGAAATGTCTATCCAGGTCGTTTCCTCATCTTAAAAATTGAGAGGTAAGAATTCTTTTTGTATTCTAGATGCACATCAGTTATCAGCTCCATGATTTGTGGACATTTTTCTCCTAGTCTGTGGATTGTATTTTCATTTTCTTGGTGGCGTCCCTTGAAACAAAAACATTTTAAATCTTGATGAATCCGACTTGTTCAGCTACTCTATATTTTCATGTTTATTTTATTTTTAATATTTGAAAGGCAGAATGACACAGAGGGAGAAAGAGAGAAAGTTCTTCCATCAACTGCTTCCCTCGCCAAATACCCACAACAACCTAGGCCAGGCCAGGCTGAAGCCAGGAGCCCAGAGTGCCCTCCTGGTCTCCCATGTGAATGGCAGGAATCCAAGCACTTGGGCCATTAGTGGGAAGCTGGATTGGAAGTGTGGAGGAGCTGAACTTGAAGCAGCTACTCCAACATGTAATGCAGTGGCTTAACCTGCTGTGCCACAATGCCTACCACAAAGATATCTTCTAATTAATTAAGTAATTAGGCAGAAAGAGAGATACAGACACAGAATCAGAAACAGTGACACAGAGACAGAGAGCTCCCATCTGCTAGTTCACTCCCAAAATGCCCACCACATTCAAGGCTAAACCACACCAAAGCCAGGAGGGCCGCAACTGGCAGGGACCCAAGTACTTGAGCCAACATTTGCTGCCTCCCAGGGTGTGCAATGGCGGGAAGCTGGATGGAAGGGGAGAGAGGACTTGAACCAGGCACTCTGGTATGGGATCAGGCACCCCGTGCAGCAGCTTAACCCTCTGCACCACGATACCCACCCCTCATCTTCTCTCTTCTCATGTAGAGCTCTGATATCTCTTTTTTTTTTTTTTTAAGATTAATTTACTTGAAAGTCTGAGTTACACAGAGAGAGGAGAGGCAGAGAGAGAGAAGTCTTCCATCCAATGGTGCACTCCTAAAATGACTGCAACGGCTGGAGCTGCACCGATTGGAAGCCAAGAGCCAGGAACTTCTTTGTGTCTCCCACGTGGTTGCAGGGGCCCAAGGACTTGGGCCATCTTCTACTGCTTTCCCAGGCTATAGCAGAGAGTGGAAGTGGAGCAGCTGGCTTTCAAACCGGACACCTATATGGGATGCCGATGCTTCAGGCCAGGGCGTTAACCCGCTGCGCCACAGTGCTGGCCCCTCTGATATCTTATCTAAGAAATCTTTGCCTAACCCAAGATCATTAAAATTGACTCCTATACTTTCTTCTGAGAGTTTTATGGTTCAGCTTCTCCATTCAGGCCTATGATGCACCCCACCCCGAGTTTATTTTTGTGTGTATATACTTAGTAAGATTCAGATTTATTGAAAAAAACATATATTCAATTAAATTCATCAATTTTAATTATGCAGTTCAATTAGTTTCATTTTATGTACCTCTAAAAAGATATTATTTATTATTTTAAAAGATTTACTGGGGCCAGTGCTGTGGCATAATGGGTAAAGCCGCCGCCTGCAGTGTCAGCATCCCATAGGGGTGCTGGTTTGAGTCCTGGCTGCTCCACTTCCGATCCAGCTCTTTGCTATGGCCTGGGAAAGCAGTAGAAGATGGCCCAAGTTGGGGCTAGTGCCATGGCTCACTAGGTTAATCCTCCACCTGCAGCACTGGCATCCCATATGGGTGCTGATTTGAATCCCGGCTGCTCCTCTCTGCTGAGGCCCAGGAAGGCAGTGGAGGATGGCCCAAGTGCTTGGGCCCCTGCACCTGTGTGGGAGACCTGGAAGAAGCTCTTGGCTCCTGGCTTCAGATCGGCGCAGCTCCAGCCGTTGAGGCCATCTGGGGAGTGAATCAGTAGATGGAAGACCTCTCTCTCTCTCTCTCTCTCTCTCTCTCTCTCTCCATCTGCCTCTCTGTAGTTCTGCCTTTCAAATAAATAAATACATCTTTCTTTAAAAAAAGATTTATTTATTTGAAAGGCAGAGTTAGCAGAGAGGAGACAGAGAGAGAGACAGACAGACAGAGCATTCTTCCATCTGCTGGTTCATTCCCCAAATGTGTACAACAGCCAGGCCTGGACCAGGCCAAAGTAAGGAGCTGGAACTCCTTCTGGGTCTCCCATGTGGGTGGCAGGGGCTGTCCTCAGCTGCTTTCCCAGGCACGTTAGCAGGGAGCTGGATCTGAAGCGGAGCAGCCGGGACTTGCACTAGCCCTGCAGCATAGGATGCTGGTGCAGGCGCAGGTGGCATAGTAACCTGCTGCAGGCTGCAAGGCTAGCCCCAATTTCTGTACTTCTAGTCACTCTGTATTGTTGGAATTTTTTCCTTGAGAAGTTAGGGATAGCCCATTTCCTCCTTTGTTTATGCCCCATAGTTGGGCCTGCGAATTCCTGGGCGATTAGGCATGAGATAAGAGAATCTTGAAATCCTCTTCTCAAGCTTTTCTTCTGCAGGCCTGGGACCTATTTATCATGTGTAGGATGGGTGGGTGGGCCAGTGAATGCAATCATCCACCCCCCCACTCTGCCTTCAGGACCTTCAGCATGGCCCCAGGCTGCCCTGTGGCTGCGGCAGGCCTGTGAAGCTGCTCAGAGGTGTGACGGAGGTAGAGCCACCTTGGGAGGGGGGGGGCTGCACTGACTCAGAGTCTGGGCTTCAGGGCCTGCTGTCCCATTTGTGATTCCTTATCAAGAGGCCTCATTCAGGATCTTGCTAGCTAGGCCTGGCTTTTGTGCCCCCAGTTTCTTCAGGCTTTCCTTGGGGCTCCCCCTGATAGCAAAAGCAGGGTGTGGCTGACCTGGAGCGCCCCCCACCCCAGCTGGGGAGCAGGAGGGCTTTGGGTGTGGGAGACCACATTTCCTGTCTCACCCCTGCAGCCCTGCTCAGTGAGCCATCCCAGACCTTGGTGTTTCCTTTCGAACCACAAAATGGAATTGACAGAAGCCTCTAGATGGTGCTTAATGTGTGCTGGGCTTAGAGTAGAAAACATCTTTAGCAGCATGTACCCCCAAAGTGGGGTTTTGACAAGCACTCGGTAGGGCCGTGTGTGAACAAGATATTGCAGAGGCAGTGGCTCTGTGGAAATGGTAGAGACACTCGGGCCTAGAGGAAAGGAGTCGAAAGGTGATCTGTTAGAGGTGCCTGCTCTGTGCCAGGCTCGCCACAGCCCAGACCCCACCACCCACCCAGCCACTGATGGCCTCTGCCTCTGGCTGCAGGGAGTCCCAGTCATGTCTTCTCCTTGCTGCTATTTGCATTTTACATATGAGAAAACTGAAGCTTAAAGAAGTGACGTGACTTGTTCCAGGTCATTGGTTAGGAAATGTTGGCGCCCAGACTCGAACCTGGTTTTCACTAAGTCCAATGCCTGTGGCCCTAGCTACAAAGGACATCAGTCTTGACTCTCGCTGTGAATGGGCAGTGGCATCAAACACATGTTCGTACTCTGCCCTCTTCTCTCTCCAGCCGGGGGTTCTGGGGTTCCCTGAGCCTCAGGAGAGGGTGCCTGGGGGGTCAGCAGGCCAATACTTACATGACCACCATCTGCCAGGCCCAAGGGGAACCATGGGCTGAGCCATGGAGCTGGGATGTGCAGAGAGCTGGGAGGTTTTGGCATGGATTGTAGACACTGGGAGACAGAGAGGGAACATAAAAGCTTGCTTGGGCCTTCATGGAAGGGCAGTGTTTGCAAGAAAACAGAAGGGCAGACATCTTGCTGGCTCCATCAGAAGGAACAGAGTCTAGGGTGAGAGAAGGGGGTGGACCATGCTGACCAGAGCCACAGTAAGGGCAGTGGTGGGAGGTGAGCCTGGGAAGCAGACCAGGGCCCAGCAACAAGGTCTTGCAAGGTGACCCTGGAACCTGGCCATAGGGAGCCACTGCAGGTTCCAGTGCAGTGGCTGGAGGAGGTAAGAATCAGAGAGGGAATCCTACACAAAGAGAGGTGAGCAAAATGAAAAAAATTTTTAAAGATTCATTTATTTTATTTGAAAGGCAGAGTTATAGAGAGGCAGAGGCAGAGAGAGAGGTCCTCCATCTACCAGCTCACTCCCCAAGTGGCCACAATGGCTGGAGTTGAGCTTCCTCCAGGTCCCTGTTTGGGTGCAGGGGCCCAAGGACTTGGGCCATCCTCCACTACTTTCCCAGCCATAGCAGAGAGCAGGATCGGAAGTGGAGCAGCCGGGGCTCGAACAGGCGCCCATATGGGATGCCGGCACTGCAGGCAGAAGCTTTACTTGCTATGCCACAGTGCCGGCCCCCAAAACAAATTTTACATGCCAAATAGAACCATTTCCAAAAGCATTTTCCAAAGTTGGATTTTATGTGGAAGTCTTTATAAGCTGTTGGCTCTTTGGCTTAGCCACAAAGCAACCCACCCCATCTTCTCCTAGGGAGCTCGACTGCTGGGCCAGAGCTCCCTGCCACACCACAGAAGGCCTGGGGACCCGGAACTGGCTTGGCCCTCTGCAAGCCTCTTCCCCTTCTTGTGAAACCCAAGCAATTGTGTTGTCCCTCGGGGGCCCCTGGCCTGCTGGTGGGGATTGTCAGGTCCTGTGGGCCCAGGCCTTGCTCAGCAGCCTTGTTGGCATGGAGAGAGCTTACTGCTTCCTGAGCTGCCCAGCTCAAGGCTCCAAATTTGGAGCCAGGCCATGGCTGTCTTTGCTCCTCTTCTGGGATCAGGCAAGCAGGGTTGTGTGTGCCGGTGCAGATCTCAGGGCCTGGAAAACTGTCCTCCCAACACCGCCCACTCTCTCCCCTCCCAGAGCCTGAGAAGCTGGGCATGGACAGGTCAGCCCTGGTCCAAGAAAATGCGCATTCACAGGCTTGGGCCTCTCTTTGCTAATCTGGGAAACATTACAAACCCCTGCCCCGCTCCCACTAGCCCAGGGTGCCAATTAGGAGGATGTGCTAATCAAAGGGGTGGAGGGCTTCCTAAAACTATGTTCTGGGTCCCTTTGTTGTCAACATCCATTCTCTTTGTTTGTTTTTGAATATTTATTTATTTGAAAGGCAGAGCAGTGGGGGTGGAGGGAGGAGACACAGAGAGAGAGAGATGTTCCATCCACTGGTTCACTCCCCAAATGCCTTCAGCAGTCCGGATTGGGCCAAGCAGAAGTCAGGGACTCTAGTACTCCCGAGTACTTAGGCCATCAGCCCCTGATTTCCCAGGCACATTAGCAGGAAGCTGGATGGGAAGCAGAACAACCAGGAATCAAACAGGCACCCTGATATGAGACGCTGGAATCGCAGGTGTCAGCCTGATCCATGGCACCACGATGCCAGCCCCTCCGTTTTGTTTTAATTTCACCTATTTGGAAGGCAGAAGGACAGAGGCAGGATCTTCCATCTGCTGGTTCACACCGCAAATGCCCACAGCAGCCAGGGTGAGCCAGGGCAACGCCAGGAGCCTGGCACTCCATTTGGGTCTCCCACATGGATGGCAGGGATCCAAGGACTTGAGTCATCCCGGCTGCCTCCCAAGATGCACATTAGCAGGGAGCTAGACATGGAAGCAGGGCTGGGACTTGAACCCAAGCACTCTGATGTGGGATAGGGTGGCCCACAGTCCTGCACACTGCAACAAATGCCCACCCCATCATCCAAGTTCCAATTGCCCTCTAACTCAAGTTTGTAGGTGCTCTGAGCTGTCAGAACCCCACGGGGGATGCTGGCTCCCAGACCCTGCCCAGCCTGCATCCAGGGTCTCCACTGGGAGCCGGGGCCCCAGGCGATCCGACTCCTTCCTCAAGTGGAAGAACCACTGTTTTACAGCCTTGAGCTAACAAGACCTGTCTGGGACCAGGAAGAGAAAACAAGGGAGATAACAGCTCTCTGCACAGGCTAGTTGGTGTGGGTGGACCTGACAGGGAGCAGAGGGAAGGGCTTGGCCATGATAAGGAAATCGGGGCCCAGGCAGTGCAGTGAGTCCAGGTCAGCAAGGGCATCTGCGAAAAGCCCACCAGGGTGTATGTGTGTGGGGTGTGTGTGTGTGTGTGTGTGTGTGTGTGGTATGGGGGGGATATGAGTGGTGTAGGGGTGTGTGTTAGGGGTCTCTGGGGGGGATATGCGTGGGGAATATGTTTGATGTCTTGGGGGAGGTGTGGGATATGTATGGGGGATGTGTGGGGGGGTACAGGATATGTGGGGTGTGTTGTATGTGTAGGGAGGCCTGTCTTATCAAGATTGGTGAACTAGACCTTTTGTGTCTAGAGGTAAAACTTCTACTTTTCATGACTGCTTAACAAATAAAACTTGCCTTCTCACACAGAGAGAAACCCAAGTCTCCCCTACCTGCACTGCCTGTAGGGACAGCGGACTTGGGGGGGGGCTCACACCTGGGCAATAAGGTGCGCTCTCCCCACTGGGCCTGCTGGGCTGACTCACCCCTCCTCTTCAGGTACTTTCCAGCACGTTCCCTGGTAGCCTCACTCACAGAGCGCCAGGAGCCGAGCTGCCTGGCACGGAGCACAGTCCGCACGGCCCTTCCCAGCCTGGCAGGCAGCCCTGGAGAGAGCCAAGGAGCACATAGGGGAACCCCAGGGGCTGAGGCAGCACCCAGTGCCCCTCCTCTTCCTCTCAGGGCACTGACGAGAGACTCAGCCAATTGTTTTAACAAACATGTTTATTAGAAAAGTAAAAAATATTGCATAGGTCTTAATACTTGAACATCAAGTGTATTCATGAACAGTGAGAATCTTCATGTAAACAGTTCTAGATGGAAGACCCAGATGGCACTCCTGCGGGGAGGGGTTCCAGCCCCCACCCCGCCTCGGCCCCTTCCCCTCACAGCTCAGCTCTTCCGTAGGAGGTGGGACGGGCTGAAGGCAGCTCCCGGGGTGGCAGGGATCGCCAGGGGTCCCTGCACCCACCCCTTCCTCCTCTTACATTCACCCGTCTGTGAGATAGCTGCCCAGAACAGGTCAGTAGTGAAGCTCCACCAGAGACGCAAGATACAAAACAAATGACAAACACACTCAGGTCCCCTCAGCCCAGGATACACACAAACCACCTCCCTGACCACCCCCCTCCCTCCACAGGCTGCCGTCAGCACACAGCCCTTGGCAGAGCCCGGCACAGCCCAGCTGCCCTCCTGGCTCTGTCGTACTACTGCTTGTCTTAAACTGTCAGTAATAATACAAAATAATACGGTACATGCTACATACACAGCCAGCCAGAAGCCTGGCCGGCCCCTACGCCTTTGTTTCATGCTACAGTACTGCGGGGCGCGCGCCCCCACGGGGAGCCACCTGCACACACAGCCGGGGAGCTGCCTGGAGAACACTTGCACCTCCACCTTCCTCCCCTCGGGCGGCTGTTGTCCTTCTCCTAACCGCAGGCAGACAGCGGGTCTCTCGGCTCCGGCGCTCTAGTCTCAACCCCAGAGTTCACGGTCTCTACCGTGGGGGTGGGGGGCAGTGTGGGCCCCGCCCCCAGACTGAGGCTCAACACTCCTCAATGAGCAGCTGCTCAGAGCTGTACAGCTTCTTCTTGATGACACGGAAGCCCGTGCTCAGCGTCAGGGACTGGCTGAAGCCAGGGACGAAGGTTGAGTTGGCCGAGCTGAGCAGCCCCTGGATCTTGGGCCAGAGGCGCGAGTCCAGGCGCAGCACGAGGGTCAGCTGGAAGGTGGGCACCAGGCTGGGGTCGAGGGCCAGCTGGCCCACGCTGTGGCAGCTCTTGCCCTGCTCCACGCAGACGTCCAGCAGCGCCCCCCGCAGGCCGCACGGCTCGCTGTAGGCCAGGCGCAGGAGTTCCTTGCCCACCTGGCTCTCCAGCTGGCTGGGCATCAGCAGGCGCGCGGGCCGCCGTGAGCCCAGCCGCGCCTGGGACAGGCTCTCCTGCAGCAGCTGCATCAGGGTGGCACACAGGTGCTCATCCTCGGGGTCGCTGAGCAACTCGAAGTCGGGCAGGGACACTCCGTCCAGGTACGCGGAGTCTGCGAGGGAGAGAAAGCAGGCGAGGGCAGTGTTAGAGCGGCTTCCCCGGGAGGCCGGCAGGCGGGGGCGGCACCGTTTCCCGGAGAAACCAGCTCGCCTAACCCCCTTCGTGCCTCAGTTTTCGCCCCATAATCGTCCCCTCCGCCCCCGGGCAAGCTGGGTCGTGGCGGGGTAGGAAGGCCAAGGTGGCTTGGACCCCCTCCCAGAACGGTTTCCTAACCTCCCGCGCCGCTTACCTTCCTCCGGCCCGAAGCCACTGTTGCTGCTGTCCAGGGACTCGCAGTCCGAGCTCTCCAGGCTCGCACAGCGGTCAAGCCCCTCCTCTCGGGCCGCCGACCCCCAGGCTGAGCGCGGCGGCCGATCCGGGGTGGCAGTTCCGGAGGAGGACGAAGGGGAGGACGACGACGAGAAGCGGTCCCAAAGGCTAGGCATGGTGAGGTCGGACGCCAGGACGAGTGCGGATGAGCGCGGGGTACGAGAGCGCAGACGCCGCTGTAAGACAAGGAGGACAAGGACCGGGCGTCAGCTCTGGGGGGGAATGGACCAGCTAGGGATAGCCAGGACCCGCACACCCGAGGCCGCCCCACACTCACCAGCTAGCGCGGTCAGCGGGGACTGCTGGGACGAGCGAGTGCTGCCGCTTGAACGGGTGCGCGAACCGGTGCCAACCCCCGAGCGCTGCCCAGACCTGTCCCCTCAACCCGCCCGAACCTCCCCCCTGGCCTGCCGCGGTCCCTAGCACCAGCGAAGAGCAGCCTATAAGGACTGGCGCGGCGAGGCCACGCCCCCTCCGCGCCACGGCCCAATCCAGGCCCGGGAGTGTGGCCCGCCTCGGCCAATGGGCCTCCGGCGCACGTTCGCAACGTTCTCTCCTGCCCGGTGACAGCGGCCGGGCCCCGCCCCCACCGGGCCCCAGAACGCTCCCGGCCGAATCCCGAGCCGCGGCCACGCCTCCTTTCTGGAAGGGATCCGCGGCGGCTGCAGCTGCCAAGGTCCCCGAGGGCGCTCGCGGCAGGGGAGGATCAAGGAAAGACTTGTTTATTATAGGGTCGTGTTGCTGGGGGAGGGGACGGCCCGTGACCGCGCTGGGGGGAGCGGCAGGGGAACCTGGGGCGGGGGGCAGGGAAAGCAGCTCCCCCTCCCCGCCATTCCCCGGGCTTGGCGGCCTGAGAGCTGCGGGCCCTGCTGGGCGAACGGAGGATGCCTGCGGGTCGGCGGCGCAGGGGGCAAACGTTAGCCTGGCCGGCCCTCGCGCGCGCAGCCCACGCCCCTCTGCCCTGCGCAGGGTCGGGAGTTGAGGGAGGGATCCAGCCACTGGGCGACCCCGGGCACTAGGTTCCTCCCTTGCAGACCCACCTGCCTGTCCTTGCAGGAGATGGGTACAGTGGTCATCCCTGCCCGCCCGATGGAAGCCTGGCCCCCGAATCCTATCTGCTCCCACCCCCACTTGCTCCCCAGGGGAGGGCTTGAGGAGGGTGGATTAGCTGTCTCCTGGGCTCCCAGCGCCCCGTCCGGAGGCCGAGAGCAGGGACTCGAGTCGGATGGACGCACGGACACCCGCGGGCCCTACGGACCGAGCGCGGCACAGCGGTGCCAACTCCGCTCGCAGCGGCCGAGAGCCATCGGCGGCGGCCACCAGGTCCTAGCGCCCTCCCGCTATCGCGCTTTGTGCAAAAGACCGAGAGAGTCCACCAGGCTCGAGCGCCGGGCGCTCTAGAAAAGCCCCGAGTGCAATGACCAGTCCCAGTTTCATCATTTGGGCGAGGCCGTGGGAAATCTGGGCAGCTAGCGGTGCTTGGGGGCTGACAGTGGTTGCCGGTGGGAGGAGGTTCGGGTGGAATCGAGCTTCGTTTCTTTAAAGGTTTTATCAGTCTGGGACACGGGGACCCTGATGGAAGAGGGAACCACACTTACATCAGCCGCTCCGGCCCCGCGGGCAGGAGCCGAGTCTGATCTGGCGGCAGGCGGGCCTCGCCCCTGGGCAGGTTTGCACGTGATGGATGACACTTGCCAGGGAAGTCAGGCCACTGCCGCGGCTGTCCCCCACCCCCCACCCCAGTTTTTAAAATAAAAGTCTGACCCCCAGGCCAGCCGGGCAAATCCAGACTTAGAACCGGAAAGGGCCAGAATCCAAGTCCTGCTACCCCACCCCCACTTGACAGAGGGAAGAAACACCTCTGGGGACAAATTTATAGATTAAAAAAAAAATAGGGGGCTGAATAGGAGCTTTTTTGAAGACAGGGGAAGAATGGTATAGTCGGTGAGCCACTGGGCCTCTCCTGGCCTTAAAGACCCCCCACCAGCCTTAAGGCTTGAAGACCCCAGAGGAAGGCAGTCAGATGGAGAGCTTGCAGGGGCCCAGTGGGGGGGGGTCCCCTTGAACTCACCCTGCAGGAAAATAGAGGTGTGTGTGCCAACAATTCGGAGCCAGTTTGCAAAGGCCAGCTTATTAGGTAGCATGCATTCATTCAACAAACACCATCACAGCCCGGAGCCCAGCGCCTTTTTTCATTCATTGTTTCATTCTGTTAATAAAACAGCCTCCCCCAAAGCGGAAGGGCAATTGATGGGGACTGGGCAATTTTGTTTCTTTTCTAAAGAAATTCATTTATTTTATTTTTTTTAGGTAATGAAAAAACCAGCCAAGTCCTAAGCCTGGAAGTGTTTCTCAGAGTAGGTGGGCATGGATAAACAACCTCCTGCAAGGAGGTGTGGGGGGGGCAGTTGGTTGGGAACACTTTCTGGACCTGGAAAGAAGGGCCCTCTTAGCCCTTGACCACTAGGGAGCCAGGGTAGAGAGGCTCCCTCTGGGGAGGGGTAGCCCCATCTCGGGGCTTGTGAGCCAGACCTCTTCAGATGCTCCGGGAAGCTATAAACTCTGCCTCTGGTGTCCCCTCCTGCCTGTCCTGTGGCCTTTGAGCCAGGGCTGCCCACAACGTGTGCTTGCCCGGACATGCTCCCACCAACAGCCTTGGAGCCCCAGCTCTGGTACCTTTCCCCAAAGAAGCGTTCTGAACCAGGCCTTCCGCACTGCAGGTGATCCCCCCGCCCCCCCCCGCAGGTGCCTCCCCCCCAGTGCACAGCTGTTAGGTGTAATTGCTTCCACTGGAGTCTGCCTCCACCAGACTTGAGGGTGGGGTTTTATCATGTGAACCTCCAGGATCCAGTGCCTTGGCAGGTACTGTTGCCTGAGTGAATGAATGAATGAACAAATGAATGAGTGGATACAGGGATGACTAGAGGAAGTAAAAGGTGGCTTCTCCCAGAATTGCAAACACCTCCATCTGGGTGCCCAGGCTCTGGCTGGGCCCACGCGTGGTCCAGGGAGGACCTCAACGTCCTTTCTATCCCCTTTCTGACAAGTGCTGCCAAGAACCTTGGACAAGCCTGAACAGTTCTTCCTCCCTCACTGGGGGTCTGGGAGCCGGGCTTCTGAAACAATCTAGTTCTCTTGGCTGAAACTGAGTCAGCAGCCCCAGGAGAGGTGACAGTGCAGAGGGCAAGCTCGTAGGCAGTCTTTAAAGCGCACACTACTTTCCCGTTAAGTGCCTTAAAATAATTTTTTTTTAAATGAAGTGAAATTCATATATAAAACTCAGCATCTCAAACCTCCCCTATCCAGTTCCAAATCTTCTTGGTCAACTCAGAGGAGACACTGTACCCAGCAAACATTCCCAGTGGGAATGGGGTTGTTTTGCACAACTCCACAGGGCGCCATACCCACTCGAGTCTGCACATTACAGGTGTTTTCTGGAGGTAACGCTCCTGGGAGCGCTCGTCACGTAGCCACTGTGGGCAACATGGATTCTGCATGGAGGCGACCCTGGTGGGGAGACAGGCTGACCACATTCCAGGTGACTCGGCTGCTGGGATTGATGGTCAGGGCCCTAACCACGTAAAAAAAAAACCCTGGGTCTGTTTGGGCTGTGCTTTCTTCCCGTGGGATCCACTGCAGCCTGCAATTTGGAGTCAGTGAGCTCTCACTCCCGGCCACCTGCCCCTCCCTGTTCGGGCGGCTCCTGTCCGGAGCACCCGTTCCCAGGGCCTCTGGCAAGTCGCCCCAGTCGGGTTTGGGAAGTTAAACCAGATCTTGGGGTGGGAGTGTGTTTCTGGGAACCCCAAAATTCAACATGGGAGCCCTTGGAGGCCAGCCAGCCAGCTCACTTTGGAAACGTCTCGTGGGCAGTAGAGGTGGCCTGGGCTCTGAGTGGGTGGGGAAGAGGCTGGGGTGGTGGCAGGAGGCGGAGACAAGAAGCCAGCCAGGGTTCCCAGGCTTTTGGTGGCTTTCTTACTTGAAAAACAAACAGCATGGTCAAAATAGCAAGAATATAAATGCACCTGGCTTTCTACAAAGACAAGGTTTCCACAGCTGAGGGCTTTGAGTAGGATTTTGATTGTTTTGCTGGAGGGAGAGAGAAAAACTCAGCAGGGAGTCTTTTTGCAAATGAAGCTGGTTTTTGGAATGGAAATGCTAACAACACAATGCACCGGGCAGTCTTTCAAAGAAGCTCTTACTGTGCGTTGTCTGCGGCACACTCCGAGCACCAGATGCAGTGCCGTTCTGCAGATGAGACTGTTGAGCCATCAGTGAATAATTAGAATCACCTGAGGAGCTTGTGGAACAGCGTCTTGGCTCAGCAAGCCCCATTCTCATTGGGTAGGATGTGTGGGGGCCTTCTGTATACAGTTCTCCAGGCCATCCTGAGGCTCTCAAAGACAGAAAGGTGCTGGGTTGGCTCCCCAGTTAGCACAGGGCCTCGGTGCTGGGCGGGGGCGGGCGCACAGCTGCGCAGACAAGGCCCGCGCCGGGGAATGGTGAGCTCAGACAGGGCTGGTTCTGCTGGAGGCCTAGGCTTCGTCCGCAGGCATTTTCTTCAGGCACAGGACAGGGGCCACAGAGGACCACCCGGACAAACCACTCATGCCCAGAGGTAGGTCTTGAGGCCTAGGAAGGCAAACCTTCCTGGATATCTGGGGAGTCTGCCCAGGTGCACACGGGTGACCAGACAGTGCAGCCGTCTCGCTTCCCCGCGGAGCCCAAGTGCTAGGGATCCAGCCAGGTGGGACCTTGGTCCTGCCTCCAGACCACTGTCTCTCCTCTCCCTAACTCCCACCCTGGCTCTCAGCACCAGCTTCCGGCCAGCCTAGGTTCTGAATCTTTATAAGGAAGCAAACAGTGAGGTGGGGGGAGGGCAAGGCAGCCCCCTCCCTCTAGGACCTGAAACCTGGATTAAATAGCTCGCTTCCCAAGACTAGCCTGAACCCTGTTGGGAGAGGGACAGGGGTCAGAGAACGTGTAGGCTGTAGGACCACTAGGAGGACTAGGAGCCTGGACAGTGGCCTCATCACAGCCTGCAGGAAGCATGACATGTCTTTGAAGCCCAGTATTTTTATTACGCAAAATGCAATTCGGCATTCTGTTACACGGGAGGGAGCTTCAGAATGGTCGTGGAAAGATGGAAATAAAAGATCAGTTTATTTAGGTGAGAAAAAATTTGAAGTCTATGCAAACTAGGGGTTTGCAAAAGGTCTTTGAAAATGCACACAATGAAAAAGCTATGTGTGGACTTCGTTCTATTTTGTACCCAAAAACATCTTTTAATTCCATTTTCCATGAACATTTTAAAGTACCCTGGTATTTTATCGGTGTAGATTTTAGTGCAGACTTTTCCATTATTTACTAAATGGCCTAATTACCCTTACCCTGCTCCCCTAACCCAATCCCTTTTCAACAAGAAGACTACACCGTGCTCACCCTGGGACTTTCTGTGGTGGTGGGATTGCCATACCCCAGTCTAGCAAACCAGAAGTAGCAAGGAGCATGGGGAAAGAAAAAAGGATACGACAAGGTCCATTAACTGCTTTCCCAACATCTCCAGTCCCTCAAATATAATTGGGTAAATAAATAACACAAATCCCAGGCCTGGCCTGGGGGGGATTGGGCCATCAGCAGTGCTTGTGCCTTTTGAGGGTTTCCAAAGAGGGATGCAGGGTCAGAGTGGGCTTTGTTCATCCAGCTGGGAGGGAGCGTGAGGGCTATGACGAGGCAGGGCGGCCCGGACCCAGCCCACCACCTGCTCGGACAGCAAAGTAAGCTCCCTGTTTTGTTTTGTTTTACTGGGGGAGAACAGAGACTGAGGGAGCAGGGTGGATAAGACTGCGCTGGCTGCTCGGCAGAGAGGAGTGGTCTCTTGCTGTCAGAATGATCTGTAACATCTCTGAGTGCGGGCCCAGTGTTTGGCAGGAGGGTTAGAGACGCCGCTTGGGATGCTGCCCACAATTCGGTATCAGAGCGCCTGGCTTTGCATTCCGCTCATCTGCCTGTTCTGCCTGCCTGCTGGTATGTACCCTGGGAGGCAGCAGGTGATGGCTCAAGTATTGGGCCCCTGACACCCACATGGGAGACCTAGATGGAGTTGTAGGCTCCTGTATTGGCCTGTGCTGGCCCTGACCAGTGCAGGTATTTAGGGAGTGAACCAGGAGATGAGAGATCTCTATTTTTCTGATGAAATGAAGACATCTTTTCAGATCTTTGAATGTTAAGGCAAGCAGCCCTGACAGCGTGCTTCTTCCAGCCTCCACCCCTCCTGTTCCTGGACAAGGCCCTCAGCTGCAGGGCAGGGGGCCTCAAAAGGGATCCATGACCTCTCCCCCTGCAGTCAGGCCTTAGCCAGTCGTCCAGAACTTTCTTGTCTGCAGCTTGGAGCCCCTTCCTCACCACTCTGCCAAACCGCTAACCTCACTCAGACACGCGTGTTTATCTCATAGCCAAAGGCTTGGGAAACTCGGGTCTATGCAAGAGGCCTGGGGGCTGGCTCCAGAGCCGGTCTCTGGAATTCCTTGGCTGGCAGCTGATGGGAGCTGTCAAGCCCCACCTAGCAATTTTGCCACCTCCCCACAAAGATCTCTGACCCTTACCCAGGGCTCCGTGATTTTAAAAACACTTCCCTATCCTTTCAGATTCTCATGACTCTGTCGGTAAAAACCACAACCGGTATTTGTGTGATGGACCAGCAGACACACATCAAAGCCGGTCTGTCTCGACATTCAGGTGGGGACGCTGGCACTTCCCCTGGGGGCAGTGACTGTAGATCCAGGTTCTTGTCCTTGATCCCAGGCCACCAACACTCAGCTGGGGGTGGGTGTTGGGGGCGGGGCGTGCACAACAGGTGAACACCTGCAAAGCTCCGAAGTTGTTGACACGAGAAACTTTCTCTGGGGTTGGCCCCTGTGTTATCTGATCAGGTGCTTCCTCCCCCCCCCTCCCCACCCCCCGCAGAGCGGAGCAGGGCCCAGCAGTGCTGACTCAAACTGCACCCCAGACTGACACCCCAGGGGTTTCCTTTTAACTAGACACCCTGAGTCCCAGAAGTGACAGTGAAACTGTCACCACATCCCCTTCCCGGTGTCCCCCGGGAAGGCTCCAAGAGGGCCCTGCCCTGTCCCGGTTGCCCCTTGGGAACCCACAAAGGGACACCCCTCCCCCACAGGCATCCAGGAGCCTCTGCTCAACCTTTTTGTTTGAAAAACAGATGCAGGGAAACAGAGAAACGTCTAGACTGGGCTCTGGGAAGTGGTGCGCGCAAGGGTTTCACTACCTGCCCCGAAGCGGCTGCAGTGGCCTGTCTGGGGCCGCCGAGGTGACAGATCTGAGCGGCTGACGTGGGAGAGGGTCCTGGCCCCGCCGACCCCCTGCTGGGGGAAGCGAGGACGTGACTTGGAGAACGTGCTTGGGGCGACGGGAGGGGGGATGGAGGGAGAGTGCGAGATGGACAGGAGGGCGGGGCTGCGGCACCCGCTTGAGCCGGGAGGCTCCTCCCACCGCCGGGGAGAAGGCGGCCCAGCCGCAGAGATGCTGAGCTCAGCGCTTTGGGGACCGGCTGCTGGGTGGGGGCAGGGCGGGCGCCGTTCTGAGGAGGGCGCGAGAGGGGGGCGAGGGGAAGGGAAGCCGAAACCGGGGAGTCCCTCACAACCCTGAGGCTGTGGGGGTGGGGGCGACGGGACATGCTAACAAAGGGCTCTCTGTTGGGGTGGGGGAGGCCCCCCAGTGCACACAAAACCTAATGGAGAGGGAGGAATAGATCTGTGAGTCAACACCCTAAACCCTGCCCTAGCCCCTGGAACTCACGTCAGAGAGGCCTAGTCTTTGGTGCCCTCTGACCCCAGGGTTTCTTTGGTTGGGGGATGCCTTCAGCAGAGCGAGGCCTGCTGGGGGAGGGCTGCAGCCCACAACTGGCCCGGCCACCCCCCAGCTCGTGCAGGGAGGGGACTTTTATTTAGGCAGCCTTGCAAAAAGCAGGGGACACAAGCAAAGCCTTTGTACCCACCTGGCACAAATGGTTCCCCGGGCCAAGTGGGTGGACGGCTGTTTCCTAGCTGACCTACAAACCTCTTTGCCTGTTTATCTTTTTATTATCACACAGGGTTATTATGGGAGCTTTCCTTGAGCACTTGGTGCAGCTGCTGTGTTTGCTGAGGGCTGCACAATGAGTTGCCTTGCCTCGCTGACCTGGGGCGTTTGCAGAGTGGCTGGGGCTGGAAAGCAGGGCACCAACAGGTCTGCAGACGCTTCCCCAAGCTCTTCCCCACGTGACCAGGATCCTGGCCCTGATGCACCCGCACCACAGCTGGGCAGCCTGGAGGCAGAGATCCAGATGGGACAACAGGGCCGTGTGCCAAGGGCGACCCCTTGGTCCTCCAGTCCCTACCACAGCTTTCCTCCACAGACTGAGCAAGTGTGGCACAGAGAAGAACCCTGGGCCGAGCAGCTCACGGCACTTTGCTAAGTAGAAGCAGGGAGGACCTGGAATTTTCTGTTTATTTTACCTTTGTTCAGCCTCACTAGGGCCTCCTTCTCCAGACCTTTTCATAGCTCCCCTTCCCTTTAGAGTCTGGCTCCTAACCTCAGCCTAGCAAGCCTCCAGGGCAGGCCCTCGCCTATCTCTAGATCTCTCTCCCTCTCACAGCCCAGGAGGGGAAAATCACATATGGTTCTAATTACCCCTGAAACGCTCTTAAATTTTCCATAAAGTACAGTATGCATGGCTTGTGTGTACAGCTTAGCACAGTAATATGCATGTAGATGTGCAAAATATATACAGCCACAGAAGGTGGCTCACAGAGCAAATATCAACAAGGCACAAGCATGTAACTGAAAGCGTTTGTAATCGTGGTGAAGAGGCACAGACCGTGGACCAGGAAGCCAGGCGCAGGGGCATGGGGCAGCAGCACAATTCTGCTCACTCTCCTCTGGTGCCCACTCTGGGGCTTGAAGTCCTGGTCCCAGGGTGCCCTGGGAGCCCCCTGCCGTCTGAACCTGCTCTTTTTCACTCGGGTTTTTCTTTCCGCGCTGATGTAATGGACTCTGGCCAGATCCCCTGTGCCCTGTGGGACACCACTCCTCTGTGGTCCCAAGTGCCTTGCTCCTGCCTTCTCCCTGTATGAACATCTGCTGGCCCGGGGCCCTCAGGAAGCCCTGCTTAACAGACTTGGAAGCTCCATGCTCCCTGGTGGGAACTGCAGGGTGCCCGGCATCTCCTCTCACTCCTTCAGGGTTTACCTGTTTCAAATCCGCCAGCACCATCCTGGCACCCCGACAAGTGCCCCCAGCTCACCCACTCACACCTGTAAGTCCCAGCGTTAGATCTGTATACGTGCACAGCGGGTATTTTTAAATTGTATTTATTTAATTTTATATATTTAAAAAGGAGAGAGAGAGCGAGTGAGCTCTCATCCGCTGGTTCACTCCCTAAATGCCTGCAACAGCCTAGGCAGGGCCAGGCCAGAGCCAGGAGCCAGGAGCTCAATGCAGGTCTTCCATGAATGGAACAGGGACCTAGGAACTCGAGCCACCATGGCTGCCTCCTGGGTTGTGCATTAGCAGGAAGCTGGAATGAGAAACGGAGCCAGGACTCCGATCCAGGCACTCTGCTGGTGGGATGCTTGCCTCCCAAGTTGTGTCTTAACCGCCGTGTCAAATACCTGCCCACACAATGAGCGCTTGACTCAGAATTGACCGGCACTAGAACCCACATGTGACTCAGGGTCAAAGTGGAATCAGCGAGAAGCCACCCCGACCCCTCCCAGGCAGTGGGCATCTTTGAGCCATCTGAACTTGGGTAGCATCTATTCTTGGCACAGTAAGTTAAAACTCAAAGGGGGGATTTCCCCTCTTGTACTTTGGAGGAGACCAAGGGGAAGTGTCCAGGGTGACCCAGAATGGGAACCAGATCCCATGGCCTGGAGGCCTCTCTTCATCGCTCCATCAACTCCTCCAAGAGGCCCTCCCTGGTTGCTTCTGTCCCTTCTCCTGATTCCATTAGTAATTACACATGGGTTTATCTGAGTGCGTGTAATACCTGACTTTGCACTCAATTGCAAGCTGTCAGAGACCAGAGTCTACATCTGATTCATCCTGGATCTTCCAGGGCCCTGCACAAAGCCCAACCCACAGAGCGCCCAGCGCCTCCTGAAAATCCCCACTGGGAAGATGCTTCACCTGGGGATGCTGTTCCCAAGGGGGCCGAGTCCAGCAGTGGTGTGGAGGGCAGAGCGGCAGTCAGAGAAACCAGTGTGTGATTGCAGAGCCTGAAAACCACCTATGTGAGTCTCGCAGAAGAACGGTTCAATAAAGTATAGCATATCCAAATAATGGAAAATTATGTGAGTGTGAAAAAGGGAGAGGTAGGGGAGCGAGGCCTGCATCCCATGGGAGAGTACTCGGTGCCAGTTCCTGACGTCAGCTTCCTGCTAACACTGACCCTGCTCAAGTAAGTGGGTCCCTGACACCCACTGGGGAGACCCGGATGGAGTTCCTGGCTTCTGGTTTCGACCTTGGAGATTCCCCGCCATCACAGACATTTGAGGAGTGAACCAGGGCTAGAACCTCTGTCTGTCTGTCTGCCTCTTTGGGAAGATGTCCAGGACACGTTGTCAGATGACAGCGAGAAGTTGTAGAACAGTCTGTACACTCTCATCAGGTTCGGGAGGAAAACAGGACACTTCCTTGCCAGCACATACCCTTCAACATGCCAAGGAAACATCTAGAGGGATCCAGGAGCTGCTGCTCCCAGAGGCCATCTCGGAGGGCTGAGAGAGGCTTTCACTGTTCTACTTTACGCCTTCTTCTGGTTTCAAAGGCTGATTTCATTTATATGAAAGCCACAGTTAGAGAGAGAGAGGGAGGGAGGGAGATCTTCTACCTGCTGGTTCACCCCCTAAATGGCCACAACGGCCAGGGCTGGGCCAGTTCGAAGCCATGAGCCAGGAGCTGCTTCTGTGTTTGCCACGTGGGTGCAGGGGCCCAAGCACTTGGGCCATCTTCCTCTGCTTTCCCAGGTATGTTAGCAGGGAGCTGGATCAGAAGTGGAGCAGCCAGGACTCGAACTGGCATCCACTGGGATGCTGCCGTTGCAGGTGGCTTTACCCGCTACACCACAACGCCCGCCCCTCCACTGTACACCTTCGACGTGGTTGGAGTTTTACCTCGAGCACGTTGTACTTTCATAAGACATTTTTAGCTTTTGCTGTTATAGGACTGAGGGTGAGTGAGGAGGTGGGTAGGGGCTGTGGTTGTAGGGCTTATGAGAAGTCCTGCATGGCAGGGACACCTGCTGGGATGGAACTCGGGAAGACAGGGCAGTGTGGATGAGGCTCTCTCAAGGACACTGGGTGACCCTGGTCAGGGGACATTGAGCCCGAGGCCAAGAAACCCTGACTCTTGGGGAACAAGGGCAAGGAAAGGAAGAAGGTCGACCTTTAGGACCCCACGGATTCCTTGGCGGTTAACGCCCGTCCTCTGGGTACAGACCGTCCTGGCTGCATCGGGGAAACAAACAGATTGAGGAGGGGCCAAAGCCAAAGCCAAAGCCAAACCCTGGCTGGTGGGCCGAGGCCCGCCTCCCGTCAGTGGTGGTGTGCCGGGCCCTGTGCCCTAGGCCTGCCTGCTCTTGTGAGCTGCCCGCTGGCAGGCCAGGCCAGCAGGCAGGTCCAGGGTGAAAGGCCAGGGCTCCTGGAGACTCAGCTGCCTCCCAGAGGAAGCCAGAACAATGCTGTCCGCTGAGCGATGAGGGCCGGGGAGCAGAGTGGGGGCAGGAGAAGGTTCTTGGCTCAGATAAGCCGGGAAAAGCCTGCAGAAGGTCAAAGATCAAAGAATGTTCTATGACTTCTAAGCAGCTCATTTATCTCATGAGCACTTGCAGTGGTAACACTGCTGCGCTCACAGAGCTGGCTGAGGACCCGCGGGGGGCGGGGCGGAGTGTGCTGTGCTCAGAGGTTCGGAGGCTCTAGGGTCTCTCCGCTCAAGTCCCTGTTTCCCATGAGAGTGGAGGCATTTTCATGAGTGTCTATTTAGTCTGCATCAGAACCTTCTAGAAGTTTTTCAAAGCAAGACACTGAGGCTGGAGAGCGTGGTGCCTTGCCTGTGACCACATGGTTAGGAAGTGTTAAACCCGGGCTTCCATCCTGGGTGTGCCCATGTCCCACTTATAATTTGGTTGCTTGGAGCTCAGAACACATTTTCCCATAGAAATCATGGTGTAAGTGGTGGTTTGGCTGCCATAATGGCCCAACTCGCCCAGGGTATAGCCGGCATTAATTCTATGTTTCAGTGTGGTTGTGGATGAATCAGGCTTCCGTGGGCTAGCCTGGAAACCCACAGGCAGGGGGGAAATGCATCTGAGGTTGTGCCCAGCTGGGAACTCTTGCCCTTCTATAGCTGCCTGACTCAGGGCAAGCAGGCAGGATGGTGGCTCAGGGGGCGCTTGTCCAGTCGCAGAGCTCTGCCAGCCAGCCCTGGTCACTCCAGCTGTTCACAGGAGGGGGCGGAATGCCTGGCAGAGAGTTCTACTTGCTACTAAGAGCTCATTTCCAGGCTGAGAAAAATCTTAGTCTTTGTGCTTTCTTACACTGTCAGCTCTGACCAGAGTCATTCTCGTTCTTCCACCTGGAGAGAGCCCTGAAGTCAAGCTCTAGGGATCGGGAGCCCATGTTGTGGCACAGCTGGTTGAGCTCCTGCCTGCGATGCTGGCATCCCATATTGGAGCACTGGTTCGAGTCCTGGCTGCTCCACTTCTGGTCCAGCTTTCTGCTAATGCTCCTGGGAAAGCAGCAAAGATGGCCCAGGGGCTTGGGCCCCTGCCATCCTCTTGGGAGACCGAGATGGAGTTACAGATTCCTGGCTTCAGAGTGGCCAAAGCCCTGCCATTGTGGCCACTTAGGGAGTGAACCAGTGGTTGGAAGATTTTTCTTTCTCTCTCTCTCCCTCTCTCTGTCTTTGCTTCTCTCTGTAATTTTGCCTTTCAAACAAATGAAATAAAATTTTTGAAAGATTTATTTGTCTTGAAACAGAGAGAGTGGCAGAGAGAGAGAGAGAGAGAGAGAGAGAGAGAGAATCTTCTATTTGCTGGTTCACTCCCCAGATGGCTGCAATGGCCAGGAGTATCTTCTTGGTCTCCCATGTGGGTAGCAGGGGCCCAAGCACTTAGGCCATCCTCCACTGCTTTTCCCAGGCTATTAGGGAGCTGGTTTGGAAGTGGAGTAGCTGGGACTCGAACCAGTACTGGCTTTGCAGGCAGCAGCTTTACCTACTGTGCTACAATGCCAGCCCCATCAAATAAATGTTTAAAAAACAAAATCTAAGGTTTGTTTTCACTACTAACCCTGGCATCTGCCTAGGAAGTGGTTCACTTCCCAGGTTCTGGGCGCAGCACTGGGGGAAGCTGGAGGCAGGGGTGGAGCCCAGGTACTCCAGTAGGATCCACAGGCATCTTAACTGCTAGGCCGAACACCCACTGTGCATGTTTAAAGTGTGCAATCTAATAAGCATTTCAAACTGCATTTTAATTGGCACCTAATAATTGTACATATTTGTGGGGTGTGGTGTGACATTTCAATACACAAAGTGTGCAGTGATCAGATCAGAGTAATTGGCATCTTCATCAACTTCAACACGTATCTCTTTGTGTTAGAAGCATTCAAAATCCTCTCTCCTGTGTGTTTGGAAATATGCAGCTGATAGTTTTCAATCACAGTTAACCACACGGTGCCACAGGATATCGCAAGCTGTTCTTCCTACCGGGCACTCTGCCCCTGTTCCCACTGTTAGCCATCCTTTCTCCAGCCTTCCCTCCTCCATCTGGCTAACTCTGCCTTCGCTGTGGCTCTCCGCTCAGAAATGCCTTCCTCCTGGGATGTTCCTAGCCCTCAGCTAGGGCTTTGTTCTGTGCTTCCCCTCAGCCCCTGGACTTGCCCCAGGGTCAGCATAGCCCTTGGGCTGTCCTTACACCCTGAAGCCTCCTCTCCTAGGATCGTGACCTCCGTGACCTCCAGGGGCAGAGACTATGGCTGCTTGTGGGTCTGTTATCCCACAGGGCTGGTCCCTGTTGAGAGTAGGTGCCCAGTGTGTCTTTATTGCACTGCTGTGACTCACAGCTGAAGGGAAGGCCTTGCGGGGAGTGACTTGCATTCAGAGTGTTCAATTCCTGGTGTTCAAGGACCTGCGCTCATAAGGCAAATGGTGTGATTGGACAGGATATAAAACCGACTTTCGGGGCCCGTTCTGTGATGCAGCAGGTTAAAGCCCTGGCCTGAAGTGCTGGCATCCCATATGGGTGCCAGTTCGAGTCCCGGCTGCTCTTCTTCCAATCCAGCTCTCTGCTATGGCCTGGGAAAATCTCCCGCATGGGAGACCGGGAAGAAGCTCCTGGCTCCTGGCTTTGGATCCGCGCAGCTCCGGCCATTGTGGCCATCTGGGGAGTGAACCAGCAGATGGAAGACCTCTCTCTCTGTAACTCTGTCTTCCAAATAAATAAAATAAAATCTTCAAAAAATAAAAATTAAAAAACTGACTTGCAAAAAAGGCTTATCATATAGTACAAGAATTTGTAATCCAGAATTCATTTTTTCTAAACTTATCTTTTTTTTAAAAAAAATTTATTTGAAAGGCAGAGTTACAGAGACAGGGAGAGACAGAGAGAGAGAGAGAGAGGTCTTCTATCTGCTGGATCACTCCCCAAATGGCTAGGGCTGGGCCAGGCCAAAGC
This sequence comes from Sylvilagus floridanus, assembly GCA_949820135.1. Classification (NCBI taxonomy): domain Eukaryota; kingdom Metazoa; phylum Chordata; class Mammalia; order Lagomorpha; family Leporidae; genus Sylvilagus; species Sylvilagus floridanus. The sequence continues at coordinate 21,324,411 of OX463235.1, forward strand.
CAGGAGCCAAGGTCTTCCTCTAGGTCTCCCACATGGGTGCAGGGGCCCAAGCACTTAGGCCATCTTCTGCTGTTTTCCTAGGGGAATTAGCAGGGAGCTGGATCAGAAGTGGAGAAGCCGGGACTTGAACTGGTGCCAGTATGGGATGCTGGTGTCAAAGGCAGTGGCTTAACATGCTGTGCACAGCGCTGGCCCCAATCCAGAATTCATTTAAAAAATCGCAAACATCTCTTTGAGCTAGAGAGCCTCTGCTGTGGTTTGACCATAGTTTAGCCTTATTGGGTGGGAATAGTGGTGCGGTGGGTTAATCAGCTGCCTGCAGGGCTGGCATTCCATATGAGAGGGCCTGTTTGATTCCCCACTGCTCTGCTTCCAACCCAGCTCCTTGTTAATGTGCCTGGGAAAGCAGTGGAAGATAGGCCACATACTTGGACCCGTGCCACCCACATGAGAGACCCAGATGGAGTTCCAAGCTCCCGGTCATTTGGGAGTGACCCAGCAGATGAAAGATCTCTCTCTCTCTGTGTCACTGCTTTTCAAATAAATACATCCTTTAAAAAAAACCAAACAAACCTGTCCATGTCCTGTAAGCTTGGTTCCTGGTGTGGTACTGCTGAGATGGCCTGTCCCTTAAGATGGGGACATAGTGAGAAGTAGGACTGGGGACTTCACCCTGTGCTGTCCTGAGAGAGAGGGACCACCCCGCAGGAGGGGTTCCCTTCTGTTTTCTGCCATGCAGTGACATAGCCCAGGGGCCCTCGCCCGGGAGTGGCATCTGTATCCACCGGGGTTGTGCACCAGGTCAGCCTTTTTATGGAGTACTGAGCTTCAGTTTTTTTGTTTGTTTGTTTGTTTTTTTTTTTTTGGTTACAGCAACACCACACGATTAAAACAGCCTCCATCCCCTCTTAGGTTGTCCCCTTCTCCCTCTCTGCTGGTCCATTGGTTTGTGGCAACTTGGGCTGAGGCCCAGTGTGTGCCATGGAGTTCCAGGATGCTGTGGAGCATCCGGTGCTGGCATGGCTGCAGAGTGACAGAGCTCGAGCCGAGGGCATGATCTCCAGGCTCCTGGCGGGCAGGCGTAGCCTCAGCCTTCTCTGAACTGCTCTGGGTCACCTGCTGGAACTTTGAGCTCTTTAGAGAACTCTCACGGAGTGCCTCTTCTCCAGTTAGTCCAGAGAGAAACAGTGACAGGAGATCTGCATCCAGTAACCTTTAGTCAGCAGGGGCCCTGGCATCTTCCCAGTGTCCTGGGGCCTGGGAGATGCTACTGCATGACCGTGCCAAGCACATCGAAGACACTTGGGCAAGGCAGACTGGGTCAGAATCCAAGTGCTCACTGGGGGGCCTCACCCGGCAGGGGGCACACAGTGGATACGGGCTCACACAGGTGCAGGCAGGCCCCGGCTGGGGCCGGGCGAGGGGCAGCACTAGGACCCAGGAGCGACTGTGGAGCCCGCTGTGCAGCGAGGTTCACAGCCAGAACACAATGTTCTCAGTGTACCCACAGGAAGCCCAGAAGAGGAGAAGTGCACATGGCCTCCGCTGGGTGTGTTCTGGTCTCAGCCTTTTATTCTTTTTCCTAACCTCAGTCCCCACTTTCACATCCTGTAACCTGCAGAGCTGCCCCACCCGGCCCGGCTGGGCTGGTCCCCCCGGCCCCAGGAGGGCAATCAGCGCAGGAAGCCCAAGGCCTGGGCTGGTTTCACCATTTTTCAACTAAGACCCGTCTGCCCTTAACCTTGGCTTCCTGAATTGACCCTTTGGGATGGAAACTTTTCACTGCATAGAGGGCTGTGTTTGTAGTCTCAGCCGGGGTTTTGGCTCCGATGCAAGGGAAACAGCTGATGCAGGAGGCAGCCTTCCTCCGCGAGGGCCAGAGCCCACCTGGGAGCCGGCCCGCACACAGCAGAAGGAACTGGCAGCCGCCCGGGGAGCCAGGGCCAAGTTTGGAGCAGAACATCCTATGATGTGGTTCCTAGTTTTTATTTCCACGAATGCTATAACATGTTGTCCCACCAAGCTATTTTTATTGAATGAAAAATAAAATTAAAAAAAAAAAAAAAGCAAACCTCTGCAAACCCAGCAGCTGTCAGTTACAGGGAAGGACAAGGTGAACTTTTCACTTCCTTCCCCTGCCTATCAGCTCGGCCTGTGGTTTGGTGTCACCCACACTTGTGTGCTGCCTTCAGTCTCAAATTGTTGCCTCCTTGCTTTTGAAGCCATGGGAGCAAGGCTCCTAAGCCTATGCCACTCCTGAGAGTTGCCTGAGGATTTTTTTTTTTTTAATATTTCATGTATTTATTTGAGGGCAGATGACAGCAGACAGAGAGAGGGAGAGACAGAGAGAGAGAGAGATCTTCCACCTGTTGGTTCACTCCCCAGATGGCTGCAATGGCTGGAGCTGAGCTGATCTGAAGCCAGGAGGCAGGAGCTTCCTCTGGGTCTCCCACATGGATGCAGGGGCCCAAGCACTTGGGCATCCTCCACTGCTTCCCCAGGCCATAAGCAGAGAACCACAGTGCCGGCCCTGCATGAGACTTTTAAAAGCAGCTTCTTAGTGAGTTCTCACAGCAGATTGTAGAGTGGCGACTCCCTGACTCCTGGCTGGCCCTGGACAAAGGCAGGGCCAGGGAGAGGGAGGCCCAGAGGAAGCCCTGCACAATCTCAGCTCAAGCCTGGGAGTCACTGTGCTGCTGGGGCCCGCAGGCCAGGGGCAGAGCTCCCTGTGAGCAACTGTGTTTCTGGCTGCTGGGGAGGTGTGCCCGGCCAGTGCTGGCCAGCCCTGGTGCTGGCAGGCTGCATGCTGGAGACTTCTCCGGAGTGCTGGTGCCGAGGGCGTCTCTGTGTGTCCTCAGGCCAGGCAGGGGTGGCCTCCCTGGGGAAGAGGCTTCCAAGTGCTGCTGCTGCTCCTGGGGACTCTGCACAGGGCTCTGGTCCGCGCCATAGTCTTCTCAGCTTGCTATGTGACTCGGGGCAAGGCCCTTCCCCACTCAGAGCTTGAAGTCCCCCATTTAGTAAAGGAGAATGCTGGGCTAGACAGGGCTGTTAACGCAGTAACTGTGACTTCCCCAAGTCTAATCCTGCTATCTCACACTGCAACCTTCATTGGAGACGAGTGGGGTTTTTTAAAACAATTTTAAAAAATTTTATTATTTTTAAGATATTCATTTGAAAGTCAGAGTTAGAGAGAGAGAGAGAGAGAGAGAGAGAGAGAGAGAGAGAGAGAGACGGAGGGAGAGATCTTCCATCTGCTGGCTTACTTCTTAAGTGGCCACAATAGCCAGGGCTGAGCCAGGAAGAAGCCAGGAGCCAGGAGCTTCATCTGGGTCTCCACGTGAGTGCAGGGGCTCAAGCAGCTGGGCCATCTTCTGCTGCTTTTCCTGGGTTGTCAGCAGGGTGCTGGATTGGAAGTGGAGCAACCAGGACAGGAACCAGCACCCAGGGGGAATTCCAGCATCTCAGGTGGTGGCTTTACCTGCTATGCTACAACGCTGGCCCCTAAAACAATTGTTTATAAAGATTTATTTGTTTATTTGAAAGGCTGAGTTACAGAGAGAAAGGGAGAGAGAGAGTGCGCACAAGAGCTTCCATGCTCTGGTTCCCTCCCCAGATGGCTGCCATGGCCAGGGCTGGGCCAGTAGCCTGGAGGTCTATTTGGGTCGCCCACATGAGTGGCAGAGGCCCAAGCACTTGGGCCATTTTCTGCTTCTGGCACATTAGCAGGGAGCTGGATCAGAAGTGGAGCAGTGAGGACTTGAAGGGCACCCATATGGGATGCCGGCACTGCAGGCAGAGGCCCAACCTGCTCTGACACAACACCATTCTCTCCCTCCCTCCTCTTTTTTTTTTTTTTTTAATTAATTTATTTTAAAGGCAGAGAGAGAGCTGGAATGAGAGAGAGACTGACCTCTCATACACTTTCCCCAAATCTTTGCAAACAGTAGTGGCTGGGGTTAGGGCATAACTTGGGAACTCATTCCTGGTCTTCCAAGTGGGTAGCAGAGACTCAACTACTTGAGCCAACACCTGCTGCTTCTAGGATGTGGGGTAGCAGGAAGCTGCACTGGAAGTGGAGGTGGGACTCGATCCCAGCACTCCCACGTGGGATGCAGGCATCTGAAGCAGTGCCTTGACCCGCACCACAACACCCGCCCACCCTGCACAGGTCATCAAATTAAAATGAGCCACTAGGGTAGACCCTAATCAAGAGTACCGGAGTCCTAACGAAAGGGGAGAGTGTGTGCTGAGGCCTTGGGAGGAGACGGCCCTCCACAAGCCAAGGAGGAAGGCTGGGAGCAGATCCTCCGCTCATAGCCTCGGAGCCAGGCCTGCAGAGCTGCGAGAGCATGTGCTGCGGAAGCCCCCCACCCCCACCCCGTCCTGGGGTGGCCGAGTCCTCTGGGACGCCCGGGCACTCAGGGGCTCTCCTACCATCCACCATACCTCAGTGCCTTCCTCCCCCACATGGCCTTTCTGTCACCCCTTCCCCGAGAGTCGATGACTTCATATGTGGGAAGTGCCTGGCCCAGTGCCCCACAGATAGCAGCTCCGTGCTAACCGCACTGAATGCTGCCAGGGCGGCCAGTGCCCAGCGCCACTTGGACCCCACCCGAGACTCCGTGTGTGGAAATGCTGGGCGTGGCTTCTGAGCGCAGGTGCACCTGAGCACTCCTGCCTTCATCACTGAACACCTGCCCGGGCCCCTCAGTAATTTTTGTTAATTTTTTTTCATTTTATTTGAAACGGAAGGAGGGAGGGAGGGAGGGAGGGAGGGAGGGAGGGAGGGAGGAAGGGAGAGAGAGAGGGAGAGAGAAATATGTTATCTTCCACTGTCTGGTTCACTCCCCAAAGACCTGCAACAGCTAGGGCTGGGCGAGGCCAAAGGCAGGAGCCTGGAACTCAGTCCCTGTTTCCGACGTGGGTGGCAGGGACCCACATACTTGGGTCATCTTTTGCTGCCTCCCAGGGTGCACATTAGGAAGCTGTCATCGTTAAGGGGAGACAGGACTTGAACCCAGGCACTCTGGGTGTCCCATGTGGCAGCTTAACCACTGCACCAAACACCTGCCCCAGCTTTTAACTCAGAGAGTGCTCAGCCGGCCCCTTCCAGCAGCCTTCCTCTTTGTAATGGAAAGCTCATTTTGGCCACAGAGCCGGCCAGGCTAGAACAAGAGAGGGCAGAAGGGGAGATGGGTTTTCTGTCCTTGGGCGAGGGGTTCCTGCTCCCCAGGGTCTCGTGGAGCTGCAGAGCCCTGCCTTCAGTGTGCCCAATGAGGACCCCATTGTGGGCAGGGCAAGGGGTTGGGCATGACCTCAGTGCTGGAGGGCTTAGGCTTAGACCCCAAGGCACTGCCTTCCTCCTAGGCACCTCCCCTCCCAGCCTTTCAGCTGAGTGGGGCGCAGGGGAAGGTGTCCTGCCTTCTGTCTGGCTCAGGCTGCTCTCCAGGGGCTGTTTCTCCTGTGTGTTATCAGGGAGGCTTCCCAAAAGCATTCGCAGCATTGAGAGCCGAAGCAGGGTCCCTGAGCCCAAGTCCTCTCAGGGCAGTGACACTGGTCTGGGCTGGCAGAGGCCTGGCTCGTCCTCCAGGTGGGGTGTGTCGGTTCTGCGAGCTAGGTTGCGTCTACTTTGTAGAATATTCTAGATTGACTGTATTTGGGAGACTGCGGAAAGTGGGTGCTGTGTGACTCCCAAACATGACCTCTCAGTTTGCCAAACAAATGAAATGTCCAGGTTTATGTGGTCTCTCCTCCACTCTGTGCCTGGAGGTTTCTGAGCACCAGGAGGGAGGGGAAGGTGTGGGAGCTGCCGAAGGCAGCAAGGAGGGGAGCCATGGACATCCACCCACTTGGAGCCTCCCTCTCCAGGCTGCCTCTTCTGGGGTTTGGCTCAGAGCCCAGGAGGGAGGCTGCTTCAGTAATCCTCTCTGTGCTCAGGACCTGTGCTTTCCCTAAAAGTAAGTAAATAAGGACCGATCAGTGAACTGAATCCCGGCTCACCACCTAGTGGTCTGGGCTGGGCTGCTGCGCCAGCTGCCCCAGCCGCCCCAGCCGTGTTTAACCCTTCAGTGTCTGCAGGAGCCTGCCTGCTGAGTGGTGCACTGTCAAACTCCAGATTCCGGGCTTCTTAGGTGCCCCTGGCTAATTCAGAGAAATGCTCTTAAAGAAAAATTGAAAGGCAGAGAAAAAGAGACATCTCCCATCTGCTGATTCACTCTCCAAATGCCCACAACAGCTGGGGCTGGGCTAGGCTGAAGCTGGGAATTTTTTTTTTTTTTAAGATTTATATATTCACTTGAGAGGCAGAGCGACAGATGGAGAAAGAGAGAGAGAAGGGGGGGAGGGAGGGAGAGAGAGAGAGAGAGAGAGAGAATGAGAATCTTCTATCCACTGGTTCACTCCCCAAATGACTGCAATGGCTGGAGCTGGGCTGATCTTAAGCCAGGAGCCAAGAGCTTCTTCTGGGTCTCCCCTGTGGGTGCAGGGGCCCAAGGACATGGGCCATCTTCTACTGCTTTTTCAGGTCATAGCAGAGAGCTGGATCAGGAGTGGAGTAGCCGGGACTCGAACTGGCCACCCGTATGGGATGCTGACACTGCAGGCAGCAGCTTTACCTGCTATGCCATAGCACCAGCCCCTCCATGAGATTTTTAAAGTGCCCTTGTATTCCTCATGTCTGTTTACCTGTTTACTCCCCCCACTGGTCCAAATGGCTTCCAAATTGAACATCAAAGTCACGTCATGTGTGTCGCCCTCCCTCCCCCTAGATCCTGTGGACTCCAGGTGTGAGGTCAGGAGGCTGCATTTTTTCAGCTTGGTTCTGAGGCCCAGCCAGGTCAGGGAGCCATCTCGCTTTATCTCCCTCCATTCTGCCAGTGCTACAGGAGGTGCGATGCTTGCTCCTTGCTGACAGCCTTTTCTTGTTTTCACTTCCTTCCCTCTGAAGCCCACACCAGCGGTTTGCTCAGCCCCTTGCCCTTGCCATGCAAAACCTTAACCACTCACTATTCATTTTTTCCACTGCTACTGCCAGCAGCTGCTGGTGTACCTCCCCAAAGATGATGCCACTGCACAGTCAGACTCTTACCTGCAGCGCGTCCCTACATGTGCCTGGCAGTTGTGCCCCTCCAACTGTTCCTGACCCATTGTCCCCGTCCTCTCCTGCCCCTCACTGCAGTGCCTCCTCTCTCATGGAGAAGACAGATGCCAGAAGATGGGGCTCCCTCGGCCACCTGCTGGCCACCCCATTCACCCACCGTGGCACCACCCTTTCCCTCCCTCGCCCCAGCCGGGCCCTGCTGCTTGAATCTTTCACTTCCTCAGGGACCTCAGCTGCTGGCATTCTCTCTCCTTTTCTTTTCTTTATATTGGAAAGGGAGAAAGAGAAAGAGAAAGAGAAAGAGAAAGAGAAAGAGAAAGAGAAAGAGAAAGAGAAAGAGAAAGAGAAGGCAGGGAGGGAAGGGAGGGAGGGAGAAAGATGGAGAGAAGTTTTCCATCCTCTGGCTTACTCCCCAAGCGCCAAACTAAAGCCTGGAGCCTGGAACTCAATCTAGGTCTCCCTTGTGGGTGTCAAGAACCTAATTACTGAGCCATCATTTACTGCCTCCGAGGATGCCCATTAGCAGGAAGCTGGATCGGAAGTGGAATAGTCAGGACTTGAACCAGGTACCCCAGTGTGGTACCCAAGTGTCCCAAGAGACCCAGCCCTGGGTGTGCCCTTTAGGTGCCATTCTTTTCTCACTCTGTGGACTCTATCTACGGACGATCCCATTCATGCCTTATCGTTGGCTCAGCAAACTCTCTCGGCTGGCGAGCCCCAGTTCTAACTCCAGCCCAGCTGAACTCTCCTGAACTGGGGACCCACACCTGCCTGTTGGGCCTTTTGGAGGCCCCTCTCTCTGAACCTTTCCCAGTGAACAGTGGCAGCATCAGTCCCTCAGCTCCTGACAACACACCCGTTTGTCCTCCCAGAGTTCTCAGCTAACAAGTCCTGCAGGTGGCATTTTTTGTTCCCCCTCTGAAGATTTTTATTTCTTATTTATTTGAAAGGCAGAATTACAGATGGAGAGGGAGACACAGAGATCTTCCACCTGCTGGTTCACTCCCCAAATTGCCACAAAGGCCAGGACTGGACCAGGCTGACACTGAGAGCAAGAAACTCCATCCAGTGTCCCCTGTGGGTGGCAGGGGCCCCAAGCACTTGGGCCATCTTCTACAGCTTTCCCAGGTGCATTAGCAGGGAGCTGGATTGGAAGTGGAGCAGCTGGGACTCAAACCAGCACTCATATAGGATGCCATGATAGGTGGCAGATTTACCCACTGTGCCTTGGGCAACACTTAAATCCACGCTTTTGTTTCTGTATCTGTCATTCTGTTTGCAGTCATTTCTCCCCTGCATTTTTCCACAGCAGCTTCCTAAGGAATCTGGATCTTTCCACCACCAGTTCCCCACCATTCCCTCCAGCTACATTCCCGGTAGGGAAACCCGAGAGCTTGTCCTTCCTCCGCCTCAAGCCCCTTAATGGCTTCCCACTGTCCTCTGAAATTCAAATTCCTCAGCGAAGCCCATCAGGACCTGTCTCATCTCCCTCTTAGGTTCTGTGAACCACCATAGGCAACCTACAGCCCTACAAAAGCCTAATGCCTTCCTCACCCTTATTTTGATTCCTGCCACCTAGAAAATCCTTCCTTCCCACCCCATCTACTTTTTCTTAGGTCTTGGCCTAAACAGCTTACCCAGCTCTGCATTAGTCTCTGCTGCGGTGGGGGTGGGAGAGATACCTTTCACTCACCTGTTCACCTTCAAATGGCCACAACAGCCAAGAGCCTGGAACTCCCTGTGGGTGTCCCACATGGGTGGTGGGGCCCAAGTACTTGGGTCACATTCCACTGCCTTTCCAGGCACATTAGCTGGGAGCTGGATCAGCAGAGTAGCCGAGTTGGGGGTGGGGGGAGCAGGGCTGGCATTGTGACATAGCAGGTTAAGCTGCCACCTGCAGTGCCAGCATCCCATGTGGGTACTGGTTCAAGTCCTATCTGCTCCACTTCTGATCCAGCTCCTTGCTAATGTGCCTAGGAATGCAGCAGAGGATGGCTGCAGTCCTTGGGCCCGTGTTGAGCCCCTGCACCTACTTGGGAGACCCGTAAGAAGCTCTGGATGTTGCAGCCATTTGGGGAGTCAACCAGTGGATGGGAGACCTCTCTCTCTCTCTCTAACTCTGCTTTTCGGATAAATAAAATAAATCTTTTAAAAAAGTGCAAAGCAGAGTAGCTGGGACTTAAATAGGCCCTCTAACAGGGTATGGTGATGTCACAGGCAGTGACTTAACCTGCTCTGCCACATCACCAGCTCCATCCATAGTTTTTTCATAGTATGTATTGAAAGTTATTTATTTGAAAGGCAATCAAACAGAGAGACATAGTGAGATCTCCCACCTGTAACAGTCAGGGCTGGGCCAAGCTGAAGCCAGGAGCTGGGAACTCAATCCCAGCTCAGTCTCCCATGTGGGTGGCAGGCCTTCACCTGCTGCCTCTCACAGTGTGATTAGCCGGAAGCTGGAATCCGGAGCAGAGCTGAGAGACTTGAACCCTCTGATGCAGGGTGTGGGCATCCTAAGTGGCATCTTAATTGCTAGGTCAAAAGCCTGTTTCATTTTTGTACCCAAATCAAAATATTTAATTCCATTTCTCAGTTTTTTGAAGTCTCCTTGTAATATTGGTATCTTAACTTTCTCCACACCTGCTTGTTCAACTTCAAAAAGTTTGTGGAACACAGTTATAAATATTGCCTTCAAATTTTTTTTTTTTTTTTTTTTTTTTTGGGCAACAAAACAACCTTATCTAATTCCACTGTTCCGGGAGCTTTTTCTTTTTCTTTCTTTCTTTCTTTCTTTTCTTTTTTTTTTTTTTTTTTTTTGACAGGCAGAGTGGACAGTGAGAGAGAGAGACAGAGAGAAAGGTCTTCCTTTGCCGTTGGTTCACCCTCCAATGGCTGCCACGGACGGCACGCTGCGGCCGGCGCACCGCGCTCATCTGATGGCAGGAGCCAGGTGCTAGGTGCTTATCCTGGTCTCCCATGGGGTGCAGGGCCCAAGCACTTGGGCCATCCTCCACTGCACTCCTGGGCCACAGCAGAGGGCTGGCCTGGAAGAGGGGCAACCGGGACAGAATCCTGTGCCCCGACCGGGACTAGAACCCCGTGTGCCGGCGCCGCAAGGCGGAGGATTAGCCTGTTGAGCCACGGCGCCGGCCCCGGGAGCTTTTTCAAGTCCATCATCCTTGCCTCATCTCTGTGCAGCACGGACAAGAGAATCGAGATAATGCACCTCACACTTTGTAAACTGCCAAGTGTTTTATGCGCAGCAGGCACTGTCGCCTTTGGCTTGTCCAGGCTGGCTGGCTGGGCGGTCCTGGTCCTTGGCGACCACCTACCCTCTTGCTTGCTCACTCAGCTGTCCCCAGACTAGCTCTCCTCAAGTACCTAACGGTATTCTCCCCACACGGAATCTGTGTTTGTCATGCTCCACAGGCCTCATCAGTGAGCCTTGGGAAGAGGAGGGGAGCGCAGTAGAAAGGCTTATTTTTGCCTGGGTAGTTAATGCATTTTACCATGAGAAAAGGTTTGGGATTTTTCTTTGTCCAAGGCACTGCTGGGCTCAGATGGATGCAGCCCCCAGCTCTGGGGGCGGTGGGTGGCACACAGCTTGTGGTGCCTGCATCCCATCCTGGAGTGCTAGGTTCAGTCCTGACTGCCCCTCACTCCAGCATTACCAGGACAAACTGAGAGGCAGCAGGTGACCGCTCAAGTATGTGGGTCTATGCCACCTACATGGGAGACCCAGATTGAGTTCCAGCTCCTGGCTTTGGCCTGGCCCAGCTCTGGCTGTGCAGGAATTTGGGGAGTGAACAAGCAGATGGATTTCTGTTTCTCCAAATGAATCTCAGCTTCAGAGTTGTGTATACTTAAGTCCAAAATCACATGTGGCCACTGACATAGCTGTGGTGCCTCGGCAAGTAACACTTTCCCTGGACTTTAAGTTCCTTTTATTTTAGAAGGTATCACGTATCTTGCAGCGTTACTGAGAGGATTATAATGCATGCCTGTGAGTGACATGTACACAGAAAGTACGTAAGAGATGACAGATGAGCAGCAGGGCCCATGTCCGTACCCAGGGCACCGTGAGAGTTGTGGATGATAAAACACAGCAGCCAACAGAAGAGCAGAGAGGGAGCTGTGGTCTTCAAAACCAGTGAGGCTTTTGTTCTTGGCAGGAGTGAAGCTACAGCTGAATGATCAACGCAAAAAGCTCACAATGAAAGCATTTCAAAAAGCATTTCCATCCAACTTTAAGATCTCTTTAATTTCTGAGGTCATATGAAGGAATGTCCTACTAAAGAAAAAATTACATAAGTTCAAATACCAAGAATAAGGATGAGGCAATTCAGTGTCTGTGGTACAGTTATACAAATGAAACAAGCAAGAGAAAGGTAGTCGTTGCTTCTACTTTGTCACTGACGATCCTATGTATTTATTTTCAAAGATTTGTTTATTTGGGGCACAGTGTCAGAGAGGACAGACAGACAGAAATATCTTCCATCTGCTCACTCCCCAAATGACCACAGTGTTGGGAGCTGGGTTAGACCAAAGCCAAGAGCCTGGAACTCTGTCTGGGTCTCCCCCATGGGTGGCAGGGGTCCACGTAGCTGGGCCGTCTTCCACGGCTTTCCTAGGTGCATCAACAGAGCTGGATCAGAAGTGGGGCAGCTGTGACCACACCAGCACCTAAGCAAGGGAGTGCCTAAGCATCACGAGCAACCCACTGAGCTGGATGCTGGTCCCTGAAAATCCTACTTAACGGTTTATTGAGGTTCAATTTTTCCCTTGTAATTGTCAAGATGTTTTGTTGCTAAAAAGTAAAGAACTCAACTGCTTTCAAACCTGGACCTTGTTGGTTCTGAGACATATTAACATGGAAGAGGTGAGTCTGTGGCCTGGTACTTCTTGTGCTCGGATCTGCTTTACAGATAAGAAATAGCAGGTGGAATTATCAAGCAACTGCGATCTACTTAAGTTCTGCTTGAGCTATGAGTCCACGGGGCAGGTCTTTAACTTCCTTGGGTTCAGCCTTGCTACTGATGGAATGAGGTCGCCACCTCCCTGTCAGGTAGTGCATGTAAAACATTTTGAACCCCTGAGATTAAGGCCAGCTGCCACTGGGATTATACTTACTTATAATTAAACAACTCTAAGCAGATTGGATCCAAGTTATAAAGGAGGAGAAAGGCAAATATGTAGTCTAAGGCAAAATCTGTGTATGATATAACAAGTAATTCTCTTTAGTTTTTATTTATTTGAAAGACACACAGACACACACACATATATACATATGAGAAAGAGAGAGAGAGAGAGAGAGAGAGAGAGAGAGAGAGAGAGAGAGAATGGATCTCCCAAACACTGGTTCCCTCCCCCAGATGTCTGCATCAGCCCGGGCTGGGCCAGGCTAGAGCCAGGAGCTGGGAACTCCATCTGGGTGCCCCATGCAGATGGTAAGGACCCAACCGCCTGCTGCCTCCCAGGGTGCCCATAGCAGGAAGCTGGAATGTGAAGTGGAGCTAGGACTTGAACCCAGGCACTCCAGTGCGGGCATCCCAAGTGGTGTCTTCACTGCTACACTCGATGTCTGACCCTATATGAATCTCTGAATTGTGCAGTGTGGACGCTGGGGTCCCACATGGGCGAACAAAGAGTACGGCTGAGCCTCCCTGGCTTCCCCTATCATGGTCTAAAAACCTACTGATGTCAGTAAATTCTCATACCTCCGTAAAGACAAGTAACTCTGAAGTAAAGCAAATCTACCACTTCTTTGGGAGAAATGGTTTTTAAATTTCCTTCTTGTAAAAAGTAATTTGACCTCTTTTCCCTGGTCCAAATCCCTAAGACTTTGAAAGGATAAAGACACCAATTTGGAGTTCTGTCAAAGGATTTATTTGCAACAGAATTGTTTGAGTCTCCCAATGTGATAAACTCAGAATTTCTGTGTTAAAAGGATTTTGCTCACTGGTTTATTTTTCTAAGTGCTGCAACATTCAAAAAGGAATTCCTTTAGCCAGCAACCGGCATGTCTAGAAGAGGTTAGAAAAAGTTAGAATCTATAGAATTAGATGTCTAAAAATAGGAGAAAAAGTGAACACTTAAAAATTCCTCATTTGGACAAGTCCTGAGTTGAAAACACATTCATCTGCAAAAGAACTGTTTTAGGTTAGAAGCGCTGCACACCGACGGCTCCTGACCATGGACTGGACTGGGGAAGACTTCCAGGCACAGCATCGGTGACAGGATACACACCATTCAGTTGGCCATTTCTGGCATGTGTCCCTCGTGGCTTGTGAAAATTTTATAAATCTATCTTAAACCCAAACCTCCTGGTTCTGTGAAACCGATTGTCTTCATCTCTCAATACTTTTTAAAACAAATAAACAAACATTTTCCCTGCAAGATCACACATTTAAGTATTTGTTGCCTGTGGACAGACACAGAGAAACCAAGTATGGATATGAGTTAACAATTCAGCAACGCAGCTGCGAGTCCCTGTGTGGCTGAGGCTAGAAGAAACTTCCGCGCTGGCTCTCCACTTGCTGCACACCAGAGGTGACCACGCAGGCGACATTAACCTGAAGAGGGCGTGAACCCCAGCAGCTGCTCGATGGGTTTGAACCGCCACTCATCGGCCTCCAGCTCTTCGACCAAACCAGCGAGTTTTTCCATCCGAGCAACCTGCTGATCTGAGAAGGCAAGGAGGTAATGTGAGACACCAGTGCATTTCCCACGAGACTGGCACCAACCACCGACACGACTGGTTCAAAAATAATTTCTAGGTGGATTTTTTTCCCTTAGTAACTAACTAATGGGATCTTACCCTATGCTGGTCAGATGATTTAGTATTAAAAAAAAAAAACAACAACCCATAAAGATATTCCCAATCATTTTCCATTCACATTCTCTCTCTTTTTTTTTTTTTTTTTACAGGCAGAGTGGACAGTGAGAGAGAGAGACAGAGAGAAAGGTCTTCCTTTGCCGTTGGTTCACCCTCCAATGGCCGCCGCGGTCGGCGCGCTGCGGCCGGCGCACCGCGCTCGTCCGATGGCAGGAGCCAGGAGCCAGGTGCTTTTCCTGGTCTCCCCATGGGGTGCAGGGCCCAAGCACCTGGGCCATCCTCCACTGCACTCCTGGGCCACAGCAGAGGGCTGGCCTCACATTCTCTTTTTAACTATAACAAAGGTGAAACCTTCCAGACCACAGTAAGCATTTACCCCTCTGAACATTCTCAGTTTAGTAGGCATTGATTTTTTTTTTCTCCTGTAGCTGTTAAGTCACCAGGGCTCCCAGGCTCCTGACACCCCCACCTTCCATCCATCGCATCACAGTCTCAGCAACCAGGTTTCTCTTTTTTCTTTCTTTCTTTCTTTCTTTCTTTCTTTCTTTCTTTCTTTCTTTCTTTCTTTCTTTCTTTCTTTCTTTCTTTCTTTCTTTCTTTTTTTTTCTTTTTTTTTTTTTGACAGGCAGAGTTAGACAGAAAGGTCTTCCTTCCGTTGGTTCACCCCCCCAAATGGCCACTACGGCGCACTGCGCCGATCCGAAGCCAGGAGTCGAGTGCTTCCTCCTGGTCTCCCATGCGGGTGCAGGGGCCCAAGCACTTGGGCCATCCTCCACTGCCTTCCCGGGCCACAGCAGAGAGCTGGACTGGAAGAGGAGCAACCAGGACTAGAACCTGGCACCTCAACTGGGACTAGAACCCGGGGTGCCGGCGACGCAGGCAGAGGATTAGCCTAGTGAGCCGCGGCACCGGCTGACCAGGTTTCTTTAGAAATGACAACTCTGTGCTCTGTTTTTTCTTTCCTTGATTTTTTTTGTGTTAGCCTAAAAAGTTTCTCTTACTGTTAAAAATCATTTTGAAATGAAATGATCACACTGTCAGCTTTTTTAAGCATTCATTCTCTGTGCCCCCATGATCTGCAGACTACAATCGTGGCTAGTGGTAGAGCCAGCTGCAGCTTCCCCCACAGAATACTTTGAAGGGAGAGGGGGCCTGCTGGGGGAGCAGCACCACCAGGATCAGCGTCCCCACAGAGCGTCAGGCACAACACAGACACTGGAAGGCAAGGAGGGCAACAGTGAAGGGAGTTCCAGAAAGGACAGGAAGATGGGACCCGCAGCAGGAAGCGGTGACTGCCCTGGAGAACATCTCCGACTCCTACAGGGAGTCTCGATGTGGACCTCATGTCTGAATTGACCTGACAATGCTGTTTAACCTAGGAAGTCCACTTAAATAGCCTTGCTGGGTCTGGGAGTGGTGGGCAGGTTTCTGTCACAGGACGCTGACCTTTCAGAGCGCCCCTCCCCCAGCAAACATGTTCTCCAGGTAACAACACCCTGTGCTTACCATGTTTCACCTGTTTAAGTGTGGATGCCACTTGATAGCTGAAAACGGACTCGCAGAGAAATCTCTCAGAGCCATCTACAACCAAGGAGGACAAGGTGTCATCTGCGGTTAGGATCTCACAGCTTCTCATTAAACAGTCCATCTGTCTATTCTTTCCCCAACTTCTACAGTCAGGGTCTGGTTTTCAGTGCTAACAAACATTTAAAACTAACACTGCTCTGTTGTAATAGCTACTTCTATACCTACAATATTAAAATAGTCCTTTTACTTGCATAAGAGTTTAAAAATAGTGTTTAAAAAAACAAAAAACAAGTAACCTCAGTTTCATGTCCTGTCAACATCTCCCCTTCCCAAACAGACAGTTTCTTAACGTTCTATCCTGTGTGTCAGGCAAACAGCGGCAGCTGACACACCAGGGGACTTGGCCCTTGTGCTATGAAAACACAAAGGTACACCAAAAGCCCAAATAATTTTCATTGTGAAAGGACAAAGCTGAAGGAAAAGTTGTTGATGTTTTCATATATCAAATTACATCATGGTGACCATCACAAAACACTGCTGGGAAATTTCATTCTGAAAACGCAAATTGTAACCTTGATTTTCCAACTGAACCAAAACACTGCAATTTGTATGACGATCAGAGTATGGTGCAAGTTCAGAACTTAGCACTGTATTGGTGCCAAGTACTGCCAACAAGACGGCAGTTAACTTGGTAACCACAGCATCTGGAAACATAAGTTAGTTCATGTTATTGCTCGTCAGGCAAGGGCTGGCACAGCAGAATGTATCCCCAAATATACACAGTTCATGTGGGAAAACCAAACTTTTTAAAAAGGCCACAACCCATTTGGGGCATGTATCTTGTTGTAAAGATTCTGAAACAAGTGAACAGAGCTGCCTTCTTGAACAGGTAGCAGTTCATGCCCGCACTACTGGGTGTCAGGCACTCATCCATCAATCATGGGTGGATGGGTAAGCTGGGTATTAAGTGACAAGGAGATAGGACAAACCCATTCTGGCCTTACGCTGAGTTTCACACAAGGTAAAATTTAGTTCAGAAGTTAAGGTAATCAATAAGAAAAACTATGGACATTACATCCAAATGGCTTATAGTAACAACCAAACGGCCTTTCTTCCAAATTTTATGTCCAAACTGATGCAAAGATAAAAGGGAAGAAAGAAATGAAATTATAATTTTTGGGATAGACATTCTTCAAGGAGAGTGTTTTTTCTTTTTTAAACATTTATTTATTCATCTGAAAGAGTTACAGTGAGAGAGGGGGAAACACAGAAGAGAGAGAGGAGTGTGTTCTTCCATATGCTGGTTCACTTTCCAAATGGCTGCAATGACCAAGGCTGGACCAGGCTGGAGCCAGGAGCCAGGAGCCAGGAGCTTAATCCAGGTCTCCCATGTGGGTGCAGGGGACCAGGCACTTAGACCATCTTCTGCTGCTTTCCTAGGTGCATTAGCAGGGGGCTGGACTGGAAGTGGAGCAGCCAGGACTGAAACAGGCACCTGTATGGGATGCTAGTGCAGGTGATGGCAGCTTTACCCACTATATTGTAGCACCAGCTCCCAGGGAGTATGTTATATTCTATAATTCAAGCCTCTTTTCTACATATTGTAAATTATATGGGATATGAGTCCATCCCTATGCCTAACCTCATTTCTCTGGCTGAATGTAAGTCATTGTGAGCAGATCATCTAAACTGAGCAAAAAATATCATTTTCAATTAATTGAATATTAATCTGATTTAAATATCTAGGCAAGCTAATGACATCACTGAAATTTTTTAGGTAAAAGCAACAGGCAGCATATAACTGAATTCCATTATGGCAAGAAGGAAGTGTAAACATTTGGTACCAATGATATAATTTATTATTGTTCTTCTGTGTAAATGATATGTAGGAGTTCATTATCTTATTCCTACCTTTATTTAAAAAGTCCAACTATAACTCAAGTTTTTATTTTAAAAAAGCATAGGGGCTGGCGTTGTGGGTAAGGCCACTGCCGAAGTGCTGCATCCCATATGGGCGCCGGTTCAAGTCCTGGCTGCTCCACTTTCCATCCAGCTCTCTGCCATGGCCTGGGAAAGTAGCAGAAGATGGCCCAAGTCCTTGGGCCCCTGCACCCACATGGGAGACCCAGAAGAAGCTTCTGCCTGCTGACTTTGGCTCAATTCAGCTCCAGTCATTGTGGCCATTTGGGGCGTGAACCAGCAGATGGAAGATCTCTTTCTTTCTCTTGACTCTCTGTAACTCTACCTTTCGAGTAAACAAATCTTTTTTTTCCCCTAGGGGAGGGCACGAACACAGTCCCCCACTACCACAAATTGTAGTTTGAGTTTCCCACATTTGGGGAGATCACAAGGATCAGCACGTCTGCAGTGCAATGGAAGAGCCTCGCTCTTGTGTGATTGTGGTGTCTCCCCGCCAGGTAAGTATCAAATAAATCTTTTAACAAATGAATATGCAAGCCCTTAGAAGTGCTCCCTTGTACTTATATTACTTAAAAAAATATATTGTTTGAAGACGCAGAGAGATGGAAGTCTCATTAGCTGGTTCACTCCCCATTTGCCCACAATGGTCAGGGTTAGGCCAGGGCTGACCCAGGAGCTGGGAACTGAATCCAGATCTCCTACATGGATGGCAAAAACTCAGCTCCTGGGGTCATCACTGCTGCCTCTCAGGTTTGCATTAGCAGGGAATCCACAGTCAGGAGCCAGAGCCTTATGTTGAACCAAGGCACTCCGACTAGGACACAGGCATCTTAACCGCTAAGCTAAATGCTTGCCCCTTGCCCCCTTATATTTAATCACAGTGGCTATTAGAATAAAAACTTGGTATGATATTTGCAAATTTTCCTTAGTAATGGACTTAAAAGAAAAAGGAAAAAGCTCACCTGTCAAAAATGCACCTGCATATTACTCTGCCACACTATGCTGATTTGCAGCTCTGCGTTAACCAAAAAGTCTACTGCTTCTTAGCCACATCCTATTCGATGTGTGATCTGTACTGACCCAAAGCCTGGAATTCTCCAGAAAGGAGTCAGCTGGGGGCAATCTGTCTGCCATTCAGTAATTAAAATCAAACCCTTGGTAACACACCAAACGGTGGTACATCAGCTTTCCTCTTAAGGGAGAAGCAAAGGTTACAGTGAGAAGTTCAGTACATTGCCCAAATCTAAAACCACCACTAACTCCAATAAGTACAATGCTAACAAATTCATTTAAAAAATATTACCAAAAAAAGGGGAAGAATATTACCTCACGGCAGGAAATTATACAAGCCAGATAATTTTTATTTCATGGTCTACAATGTCACTAAAATACAGCCACTTCTGGGCTGGAAGTGCTTCTCAGTAACTGGGTGAGGTGATGCTAGCCAAGGGCAGGGGGATGCTGAAGCCGCGCCCCACTGCTTCAGTGAGGCAGCTGTCATCAGGGAGCACGTGCACCAGAGTTCACGCTCAAGGTTAACTGCAGGCTCCATGGGTTTCTGTCTTAGACTCAGGACACAGCACCAAGCAGAAGCTGTTAGGACTGCAAGTAGCATCCAAGCTTAACTCCTGGCTGGTTTTGTTCCTTACTTTCAACAGGCAGCCTTCCTGCTCCATCTGCACATCCTATTGAACTACTGTAAGAAAGATGGCTGGGTATGTTTATTACCTATAAACATCGAAGAAAATGCTTACCAATCTAGCATCCTTACTGAATCTTTTATATATATATATATATATATATATATATATATATATATATATATATATTTTATTTGAAAGGCAGAGTTGAGAGAGAGAGGAAAAAAAAAAGGCAGATCGTCCATCTGTTGGTTCACACCCCAAGTGGCCACAACAGTCAGGGTTGGGACAGGCCAAAGCCAGGAGCCTTATCTGGGTCGCCCATGTGGGTGCAGAGGCCCCAGCACTTGGGATGCCTTCTTCCTTTGCTTTCCCAGGTACATCAGCAGGGAGCTGGAGTGAATGCGGAGCAGACAGGTCTCCAGCCAGCGCCCACATGGGACGCTGGTGTCACAGGCAGCGGCTCCACCTCTGCTATGCTACAATGCTGGCCCCGCTGCCTCATGTTCAGGAGTACTATGTGGGAGGATGTATAGGCCATATGCCAATACTATGGCGTTTTATATAAATGACTTGAGCATCCATGGATTTTAGGATCCAGGGTGGTGGTGTCCTAGAACTTACAGATACTGAGGAAGGGCTATTTTCAGTTTGAATTTTTAAAAAATTTCACTTGTTTACTTTTACTTAAAAGGCAGAGGGGGAGAGGGGGAGACAGGGGAGGGGAGAAACAGACAAGCGAGATCCCATCTGTCAGTTCATTCCCCAAATGCCCACATTGGCCAGAGTTGAGCGGTCAGGCAAAAGCTGGTAGCTGGGAACTCAATCCCATGAGAGCGGCAGGACTCAAGGACTTGTGCCAGCACTGCTGCCTCACAGGGTGCACAGTAGCAGAATGCTGAAATCGTGGGTGGGGCCAGGACTCAAACCAGGCATTCCAGTATAGGAAACAGGCATCCTGACCAGTGTCTTACCTGCTAGGCCAAATGCCCTTCCCCAATTTAATATTCTTCGTTTGACTTAGGAGAGTTCAGGGGTTGACATCTCTGCATTATTTTCCATAGTCTGTCTTTAAGTAGCTTTAAGTTACTGATGAAGGCCGGCGCCGCGGCTCATTTGCTAATCCTTCGCCCGCAGCACCGGTACCCCAGGTTCTAGTCCCGGTTGGGGTGCTGGATTCTGTCCCGGCTGCTCCTCTTCCAGTCCAGCTCTCTGCTGTGGCCTGGGAAAGCAGCAGGAGATGGCCCAAGTCCTTGGGCCCCTGCACCCACATAAGAGACCAGGAAGAAGCACCTGACTCCTAGCTTCAGAATGGCGCAGCTCTTGCTGTTGTGGCCAACTGGGGAGTAAACCAACAGATGGAAGACTTTTCTGTGTGTCTCTCCCTCTCACTGTCTTTAACTCTACCTCTCAAATAAATAAATAAGTTTCAAAATTAGCATCAAGTAGATTTTTTTAAAAAAAGATTTATTTATTTATTTGGAAGGCAATATTAGAGAGGGAGAG
The DNA here is from genome assembly GCA_949820135.1 of Sylvilagus floridanus. Lineage (NCBI taxonomy): Eukaryota > Metazoa > Chordata > Mammalia > Lagomorpha > Leporidae > Sylvilagus > Sylvilagus floridanus. The sequence goes on from OX463235.1 coordinate 21,344,938, forward strand.
ATGGAGAGACAGATTTTGCATCTATTGGCTCACTCCCCAAATGGCCACAACAGCCGGGACTGTGCCAGTCCGAGCTGGATCAGAAGTGGAGCAGCCGGGATTCCAACCTGTGTCCAGATGTTGTCAATGTTTTTCAGAATATGATAAGGGGCTGGCACTGTGGCACAACAGGTGAAGCAGCTGCCTGAGATGCTGGCATCCCATATGAGCACTGATTGGAGTCCTGGCTGCTCCACTTCTGATCCAGCCCCACGCTAATGTGTCTGGGAAGGCAGTGAAAGATAGCCCACGTGCTTGGGCCCCTGCCACACATGACAGACCTGGATGGAACTCTAGGCTCCTGGCTTTGCCATGGCCCTGTTCCGGCAGTTGTGGCCACCAGGGCAGTGAACCAGTGGATGCAAGATCTGGATCTGTCTCTCCCTCTCTCTGTAATGCTGCCTTCCAAATAAATAATACTTAAAAAAAAAAAAGTTGAGAAGACTATCCTTATGAGAGGGTCCTGGACACTGGTCAAAAATGAGGATTCTGGCTGGCGCTGCAGCTCACAAGGCTAATCCTCTGATTGCGGTGCCGGCACACCGGGTTCTAGTCCCGGTCGGGGCGCCGGATTCTGTCCCAGTTGCCCCTCTTCCAGGCCAGCTCTCTGCTGTGGCCCGGGAAGGTAGTGGAGGATGGCCCAAGTGCTTGGGCCCTGCACTCGCATGGGAGACCAGGAGAAGCACCTGGCTCCTGGCTTCAGATCGGCGCAGCGCTGGCAGTAGTGGCCATTTTGGGGGTGAACCAATGGAAGGAAGACCTTTCTCTCTGTCTCTCTCTGTCTAACTGCTGTCAAAAAAGAAGAAAAAAAAATGAAAAATGAGGATTCTTGTGCTATGCTTAGAATCTATGCACAAGGCCCAGAAATATGTTACTATTATTATTATTTTTGATTTGAGAGAGCAAGAGCACTCACATTCACTGGTTCACTCCCTAAAAGACCACAATGGCCAGTACTGGAAAGGGGCTGAAGCTGAGAGCTGGGAACTCAATTTAGCTTTCCTCCATGAGTGGTGGCAACCCAATTACTTATGCTATCATGTGCTACCTTCAAAGTACACCATAGCAGAAAGGTGGAACTGGGAGTGAAGCTGAGCCTCGAACCCAGGTACTCTGATATGGGATGCAGGTATCATTACTAACCTCTAGGCCAAAAGCCTGTCTGTAAGTGTGTATTTTAAAAAAAGCTCTTCAAGTGGTTTTTGATGCTATCAGTCAAGCTCCTAATATTGACATGAATCTGATGAACTGCAGCTACCAATGTGGCTTTGTGCTTACAGCCCATACTGGATCTTGGCCAGCCAGTCTGCAAACGTGTGCTCATCAGGATGGTGGATGACTGCATGTACACCTGGCTCTGGGGCCTGCAGGGGGCCAGAAGGGTCATCTCCTTGTTAAAGAGCAGGGTGACAGCTATTATTTTCTCTTAGACCCTCTCTGATGGGATGCTCTTTCTGTAGATTAATTATAGTAGGAAAAAATACCATGAACCTCCCACCATGAAGAGGTAGATGGGTGAAAAGATAAGGCAAACTGGAGAAGGAAGTTAAAAGAATTGCTGGTTCTAGTGCCAGCTTCCTTTAACGTGGTCAAATAACTTAACTTTTCTGGATCTAAGTAACTCTGGATGACCTCCTTGATTTCCAAAGTCTTTTTTTTCAGCTCCTAAATTGTGACTATGGAGCAGGATTTGTTTTTAAAGAGACTATTTTGAGATGGGGACAAGAGATGAAATGTGGAGCTGAAATCAGGACAAACTGATCTCGAATCCATTTAATAGCTTCTTTACAGTTAATATTACTGCAGGTCTAAGGCAAATTATTCAGCAAAAAGCAGCATGAGATCACCTTCTAACATCTCTCCAGCTCCTTTGGGGTAGGTGAAAAGGGCCTTCCGTGGTGGGGCGAGGTCTGAGACACTGAAACCAGAGCCGGTGACAGAACTTCCACTGACCCCACCGGCCGAGGAGGAGGACGACGAGGCAGCCATTTCCTCTCCAGGCGAAGTCTCTCTTCACTACAGACAAGAAAAACAGCAATTGGCAAGTTTATGGAAGTGCAATCAACAACATTTCATTCCACCGCAAGGGCCAGCATACAGTTTTGTACAGAACAGGTTCCCCTGTCTTGTACCTTTTCAACTCCCACAATCTTTTGGTTTTGAAGCCAAAGTATGTTTAAGAAGTCTGTCTACTGAAAACACTACTTCCTGTGACCAGCAAACTGTGTGTCACTTGAGACTGACTGTGGGTGATTTACGAGTTATGAAGGGGAGCCATGGCAGGGCCAAGCACAAATCTGACGGTGGAAATTAAACCACCATCCTCCATAGGACAGTTTGTCTTGGATACACTCTGACCAAACCACACCAAGAAATTCACTTATAAAATTTTCCACATAAAATCTCAGAATAACACTGTGTTCTGTTCCCAAGGAAGGGAAAATTGGATAGGAAATACGTATTGGCCCTTTCATTAAACATTTTTTTAACCTTTCCACCCAAATGTAGTACCGAAACTTATCACTTGGTGGCATCCCAAAACTGGAACAAAACAGCTCAGACAATGATGTTGGAAATCCTGACCTGCTAGGAATACAGCAGCTGCTTGTGTTTAGTCCCTGCCATATCAAAAATTAAAATGTAAATGAGAAAATCTACACTGAAGACACGACTTTTTACAAAAGTTCAAAACAGGCACACTCTGTTTACTAGGATAAAGCTTGTGTGGCCCAAACGAAAGATTCTGAAGGGTATACTTAGTAGAAAAATGGTCTAGTACCATGCGGTCTCATGGAAGGGTCTGCTGTGATGTTAAATGCTCTAATGTTCTATTTCTACACTGCCTAATACAGCAGTCACAGCCTCATGTACTGCCTATAAATTAGGATGGCTGAAGAACTGTATTTAAAATTGTATTAGATGTTAATTAAAATTTAAATAGCTACATATGGCTAGTGATTTCTGTATTGGCTACTGCAATTGTATTTAAGTTACAAAATGACTTGACACTGAATCGTGCTCTTTAAGATGATAAGTGGTTAATTTTGTGTTATGTAAATTTTATCCACATAAAAAAATTTTAAAGGATTTTTAAAATGAATTGCCCTCTGTAATGATCAGAGAACATTTTAGCTGAATATTTTTCATTAAGTGTTTTTGCCAGTTGTAAAATGAACATATTTGTAATAGAAAGTTTAAACTTGTTTTTTAAAAAAGTAGAAAAAAATGAGGGAATGCTATGCATTATATATATATGCATTATGTATATATATATCATATATAGTTTCCTAGTCAGAAAAATGATACACTATGTCTGAAATACTGGCTGTTCTGTTTCCTGATTTTGCGATGATTTAAGGCTATAAGAGAAGCAAAGCTTTGTTTCTGATGTCACTGTACAGTTATAAGTAACACTGATTAATACTGAAGTAGGATATGGGAACAGTAAGGAAATACTGTAATTAGATTGCCAGCCTATTAAAAATGCAAATTGGTTAATGACATTTTCAGTCTCGCTATTAGATTAACTTCCCTTTTTTCTTGGAGCTCTGATAAATTTTTAAATTGTATTCATATTTATACAGGCAATAACTTTTCTAGTGAGGTTCATATCCATTTCTTTGGGACACACTGGGTCAAAATAGAGCTTGATAAGTTTTTGAATGCTCTTTACAAAGAACTTAAGCAGTATGGGGCCAGGTTAGATTCCCAGCCACCTCATGGAGAGTAGCCTAGTCTTTATTTCCCATCCGCTCAGAGAGACCCCACTTTATTTCGACAGATTTGGAACTCTAAGCTTGCTCTTACACCCTGTGGAGTGCTCTATTCAGCTGTGCGTTTTGAATTTTGAGATCAGTTCTTCAGCAGAGCACCCAGGCAACTGACTGAGGACAACCTCAAAAGGTAACCATGGTGTGGTCTCTAAACTGAATATAATCCAAGGAAGTCCTGTTCATCCCACATGCTTGCAGATTCTCAGTACTATCATCCTATACACACGACAGCCGGGTCTGAAAAGCAGGAGCACAGAATCAGCACAAAGCTAGCTTTAAATGAGCAGTTTTCTGCTGAGGTGGAAATAAACAACCAAGTAATTTCTAGCCCTAAAGATTTAAATTTTAAATGCTATCAGCAAGTGGTGAATGAGAATTAAGGAGAAATTAACAATAAGTCCTAGATTCTAACTTCCGAGGGCAGGCATCTGAACTAAGCATAAATGCTGACTTACAGTAAGTAGCTGCTAATTTAAGTGAATGTTTGCTGAATGAATGGAATCAGATTTCTTGGCGTTCATCTAATCTAGTGTGTTCACTTAGAGACGACAAACCTGAGGCACAGAGACTGTTTTGGCTTATCTGCCATAACCTTTTTGAGGCAACGGCTTGCTGGCATGTCCTGTGTCACATGCTGCGTACTGCAAGGCAAAACAGCCCGGCGGTACAGAATTCAGACACTGAGGCCTCCCTGCCTGGGTGCAAGTCCTGGTTTTGCCACTCATTTGCCACATGACCCGACAAATCACTTAGCCTTTCTGTTCCTCGATGTCTGTAATATGGGTATATTAACAGAACCTACCTCACAGAGGCATGTGAAGATTAAATTAGTTAATACACACAAAGCAACTGCAAGTTACAGGCTTAGTAAATGCTGATTGCAACTTAAGCTACCCAAAATCGTTAACGGACATTTTCTCCTGGGTCTTTTTTTCTGTTGCAGATCTGTCTTCCACACTTAGGCGTCAACACGTCTGTTCCCCCGACACAGAGACAGCTAGCTCCTGGCGGAGGGCGGCTGTGTTCAGGGGGCACAGTGCCCTCCACCACTCCAACATTCCTCATCTCAGGCAGGATCCTGTGAGCCGCCAAGCGGGGTAAGGGACTGGCTTTGTTACCTCCAGGCCTAGCCAGAACCCGAGCACAGGGTTCCCCGGATGAACGATGAACAAACGACAGGACACAAGCGGCTTAGCACAGCTTCCGCAGGGGACCGCGGAGCTTGGCGTCACGTGCTTTATCCTCTCACTGGGCTGCTGGACCCACGTAGGTGCTCAGTAAGGTTCTGTCGACTGCTCACTGACCATGAAGCACCCTGGGGCTTGGCCCTGTCGGGGAAGTCGGGGCTACTGCCACACAGATCGTCGAGGGGAGCAGTGATGTTTTCGGGGACCCTGCAGGGCTGCGTCCGCACCCATGATTAACCACTGACCTTTATGTAGCCAGGCATGCCCTCGCACTCATACACTGCTCTCCTGCATATGGCCATTCTCTTAAAAGGGGTCTTTGCTTTCCAAAAACCTCATCAAAAACAGACCCCCGGTGCAGGGGCGAGTTACCATCAACAAACGACGGTTCCCCTTGCGTTCCGCTTCAACAGCCGGATTACGATCGAAATCGCACAGCTGCAGCGGCTAAACCTGGGGCGGGCTGGGCAGGTGGGAGGGGCCAGAAGGCCCGAGGCTCCCAACTCCAAGCCACTCTCCCCACTCGGGTCTGTTCCCAGGCAGCGACGCCATCAGCGCCGTCCCACTGCGCAGGCGCCACGCTCGGCCCGCATGCGCAGTCAGTCCGGCGCGGCCTGAAGAGATTTCCCTAGACACACCCGCTGCGGCAGCCTCTTATTTCTCCTGCCACCTTTTCCATTTCCCTAGTCCCTGCAGGTAGGATTCTGGAGCTGTGGGCCACTTACCTCAGCGGCTTTGGCACTTTCCCCCACAGCCCCGCCCCCAGGGCCAGCCAGAGCGGTCGCGCTCACAACGGCGAAGTCGGCGGCGTGCTCGCGCCCGCTCGCGGGGGGGGTGGGGTGGCGGCGTGCTCGCGCCCGCTCGCGGGGGCGGTGGGGTGGCGGCGTGCGCGCGCCCGCTCGGGGGGAGCGGGTGGCGGCGGGCGCGCGCCTGCGCGTGGTGGGCGTGGCTCCAGCGGAGGCGGGAGGCGAGGCGCGGAGAGCGCGCTCCCGGCCACGACTTCCGGGTCGGTCGCTTCCTGGTCTGCCTTGGTTTACCCGCGTCGGCCAGCCCTTTAACCTCGCTGTGGCATTCTCGTGTTTTTGCTCGCTTTTGTGATTTAGGGGACCAGCTTCTCCCACCACACTGGAGAAAGCTACTCTTTCCTCTTCCTTCCCAAGCCGTCACGCAGCAGGGTCCTGAGTGGGTTATTGCTCTTCCTTCGGAGCTGTGGCCCATCGGGGCGGCGTAGGAAAAAGGTTGAGTCCCAGCTTGCGGCTCTCTGAGGGCCCGACCTTGACATTCGAGTCTATTTTTGTGGAGAGCTGTTTTTTTGGAGACGTCCCAGGGGACTAGGGCTCTAGGGGCCAGCGTCATCCGACAGTTGCTCTTTATCCAAGTCGATTTACCATCCGTGTAGTTTCCCGTTGTAGGAACTATCTGTGAAGTCCGTAGCGACCACAGTGGCTTGCAGAGGGGTGGGGCGAGCATCAGTGTGTTGGGTAAGAACTGATCTGTCTTCTTTGGAACTCAGGCGTCTTGGGCTTCTAGGCTGTATGTGGAGGGAGCACTGGTTGAACTTCCCCACAGCTAGCCCGGCAGGAACCTTTGCTTCCCAAGTTACTGGTTGATGACGTGGTGACCAGAAGCTTGCATCTCCGCGAGTGCCAGGCGGGTTGCTGGGCAGAGGTCCGTAGACGCTGGCTTCCTGCCCTGAGCCTGTGTTGGCCTGGGACCCACGGAGGTCATGTTTGAACTGTACTTTGATAGGCAGCTGGATCTGCTGTTGGGCTTTGATTTCCAGCACCCCTGAAAGCATCGGAGGCTTTTTTGTCCCCGTGGACCAGTGAACCCACTAAATATCCTCTTTGTCTTAATTCTTGTGCTGTATTAGAAGACTGAGACACTGCAAATGGTTGGAGAAACACAGAAGGTTGGGTTTTACTCCCTTTCGGTTAAAGTAACCAAGAGGTATCGCTCTCAAAGTTGTGGAGGAGGGGCTGATAAATAGTGGGCAGGTTACTTTGCTGTCTAGAGTGAGTCGGGAATGAAATACTGCGGTAACGGCAACAGTTGACCTCACGGAGCTCACAGCCGGGGTCCAGTGGACAACAGAGCGTCCTCTGCTTGGCACGAGCCGTGTCCTGACGCCAGGCCTGCGGCAGCCCCGTGGCAGAGCTAAGGTTTCGGTTTTGACTCTACAGAGGTCAAGTGATAATTTTGTTTTTCAGGACTTGACCAGACTTTGGAGAAGGTGTCATGGAAGTTCTGCGCCCACAACTTGTAAGAATTGAGGGGCGGAATTACAGGAAAAACCCCATCCAAGAAAAGAGCTATCAGCATGAAGAGGAGGAGGAGGACTTCTATCAAGGTACTGCTGGTTGCGGTGTGTCCCCTGTGTTGGAGGAGCAGTCCTGTGTGGTGTTTCAGTGAGTTTCTGTGTCAGCACTGACGCTGGAGACGTTTGACTCGCCCTAGCTCATTTGATGGCTAAAGGCACTGATGAGCGTGAGTTGGAGGCATTCTCTGTTGCAGTTCATTACTCAAGTTCTGTTTCCTCTTTGTCACAAGAGGCTTAAATATCATAAGGGGTAATTTTAGTTAATTATTAATATTAACCATTAATACTCTGTGACAAAATTCAGTTTCCTTGCAACTCTGCAAGGTTTTATATATATATATATATATATATATATAAATTATACAAATAGATACACAGTTGTAAAGGATTTAGTCCCATGCCTAATAATGTTAGCTGTTACTCTGTTATTTTCTTTTTCTCTGTGCATGCCATAGCATGACTCCAGATGCACAAAGAACTTTAGTATCGGAATAATTATAAGAAGTAAGCAGTTGGGGCCAGTGCTGTGGTGTAGCAGGTTAAGCTGCTGTTTGTAGTGCCAGCATCCCATATAGGTGCCAGTTTGAGTCTTGCTACTCCTGATCCACCTCTCTGCTAATTTGCCTGAAAAAGCAGTGGAAGATGGCCTAAGTGCTTGGACCCTGCACCCACTTAGGAGAGCTGGAAGAAGCTCCTGGCTCCTGGTTTCAGATTGGTCCAGCACCGGCTAGTCATTTGGGGAGTGAACCAGTGGATTGAAGATTTCTCTCTCTGTCTCTCCTTGTGTCTCTCTAACTGTACCTTCAAATAAATAAATAACTCCTTTTTAAAAAAGTAAACAGTTGAGATGGCTTACAGAAATTTTTAGATTAATTAACTTGAGTTTGAGTTTTATGTATAAAGAAGGCTTTTGAAGTTCTCCCTCTGTTACTCTGCCTTTCAAATAAATAAATCTTAAACCAATTCTGAGGGGCTAGGGTTGTGATATCGGAGGTTAAGCCACTGCCTTTGACACTGGCATCGCCTGTGGGTGCTGGTTTGAGACCAGCGACTCTACTTCCGATCCAGCTCCCTTGCTAATGTGCCTGGGAAAGCAGGCACCTTGGAGACCTGGAAGAAGCTCCTGGCTGTGGCCTGCCCAGTCCTGGATGTAGCAGACATTCGGGGAGTGAGCTGGCAGATGGAAGATCTCTCTCTGTAACACTGTCTTTCAAATAAATTAAAAAAGAAAATCTGAAAAGAACTGAATTGTATACTTTTTTTTAATTTGACAGGCAGAGTTAGTGAGAGAGAGAGAAAGGTATTACTTCTGTTGGTTCACTCCACAAATGGCCGCCACGGCTGGTGCGCTGCGCTGATCCGAAGCCAGGAGCCAAGTGCTTCCTTCTGGTCTCCCATGCAGGTGGAGGGCCCAAGCCCTTGGGCCTTCCTCCACTGCCCTCCCAGGCCACAACAGAGAGCTGGACTGGAAGAGGAGCAACCGGGACTAGAACCTGAGCCCATATGGGATGCCGGCTCTGCAGGCGGAGGATTAACCAAGTGAGCCACGGCGCCGGCCCCTGAATTGTATACTTTTAACAGAGTGAATTTTATGTTATGTGAATTATATCTCAAAAGACAAGGAAATTTTTTCATTGTCTTCCCTAAGAGCAAAGAGTTAAACACTATTATATGTAAATGCTGCTTTTCCAGGAGTCAAAGATTTCACATAGTCTCTATATGTCTTTTAAAATGCTTTATTTCTCCTAAGAGAGCTCAGACAGTATAACAGGGCGATGTTCTGCGGTGTGAAGTGTCGGCTTGTTCTTTGTGCCCATGTCCTGCTTTTGTAAACCCGGGATGGTTGCTAGCAGGGGAGGAGGCTGCTGTCCCCAGAGGAGCGGCGTTTCTGAGCGAGATGCTGTGGTTTCTGTGCAGGCTCCATGGAGGACGCCGATGAGCCCTGTGATGCCTATGACGTGGAGCAGACCCCACAAGGATTCCGCTGTACCGTGCGGGCCCCCAGCCTGCTGTACAAGTGAGTCAGGGCACCCGCAGCTTCACAGGCAGGCGCATCCAGGAAACTCAGCGGGAAGCCGACTGTGGTGTTTGATTACTACTAATCACATAGCTGAGTGTTTTCTGTCCTCAAATTTTGAAGGACCAATTACCTTCCCCAGGTGTCACCGCGTCCTGTTGATTTGACTCCGATTACCTCCGTGAGCGCCTGTGCTCCTCCACCTTTTCTCCGGATTACTACAGAAAGCCGCTTACTGCTCTCTTCCTGGCCAGTTCTTCACATCGAGGGTGCCACGATCTTTTTAAAAAGCTAACTTGATTATTTTACCACATCTGCTTAAAATGCATTATTGGTTTTCCTTAGAGTGAGGGCCGCGATCTTGAATGTGACTTAGGTGGCCTGCATTTTTTAGGCTCAGCTCATCCCGTTCTTTCCCTGGTTTCGCACTTAGACCCAGCTGGTCTTCTTCAAATGTGCTGTGCTCCTTCCTGCCTAAGAGTGTTTGTGTTGCTGTTCCTTTTGCCTTGGAATCATTTCCGTATTTAAATATATTCTCCTTTCTTAGGGAAGCTTGCCTTGACACTGTCATCCTTCCCCCCGCCCCCAAACATTGATTACCCTGCTATCTGTTTTCTTAACATACTCTGCTTTTCCTTTGTGGCATTTGTCACCATCTGTATTTGTTATGAGCACCTTGATGTCTCCTATATGAGATGGGAAGCTTCTTGAAGGCAGGAATAGGTCTGTTCCAACAATCCCCTGATGTTTATCCAAGACTAATGTGCTTTTCCAGAGCAAAAAAACTTTGTGATCACCACAGGCTGTCTCTTCATATTTACAGATATGTAGAATGTTATCAGTTCATGTGGCTGACTTTTTTGATGATAAGCTAGTCGAGGAAGTCTGCCAGTTGTTCTTCAGTGTTATACCAGCTGAATAATTAGATCTGTCCAAGCACATTAGGTCTGGGGCAGGGACTTTACAAATACAGAAGTAGGTACCTTTAAGCTGCAAGAGGCAAATAGTTTCATTTTTGTCAGCTTTGAGAGCATTCTGAAATAGTTTTTAAGGATGAAATTCTCCTGAAATGTGGGCAGACAAGACTGCTACTAACCCTGAGAACTCACTTTTCCTCTCAGGTTCAAGTGACACCTTCCCCTAAGAAACATGATTTTAGAAAGCTGGGGCTCGGTTCCCCGACAGAATCAGTGAAACATGTCTTACTGTGTATGTCTTTGATTGGTGAAGTTTGTAAATATTCCTTAGATGTCTGATTCTGATTGGATGGTCTTTTGAATGCTGTGTCGTGTAAGTGCTCGTTATGGACCAGATGTCTAGCATATTAGATTAGGTATTGGCTCTGCTAAATCCTAATTAATAGACAGTATTTACCAGGAAGATTTCTTTGTTATGAATCATTTTTCTACACGTACTTGGGTCAAGGAAGGAATAAACCAAAGTAATGTGTAATCAAACCCTAATGTTGACAACACCTGTCAGAGAATAGAGGTAATGCTGTGATCCTCAGCCTCAGTGTACCTTTGAATCAGCCGGGAAGCATTTGAAACTCTTTTCAGGGCCTGGGTATACCTCAGACCAGTTCAGTCAGCTGTGAGAGCGAGACCCAGGCACCATTAGTTTTTGCAACCCCCAAACCAAGGTATTTTCACTATGTGACCAAGATTGAGAACCACTGCACTTGATAGGAAATTCCACTTACATATTGAACCCAGGTATCCCTGCTTACCTGTATTACTATATAGATTATTTTAGATTTCTCATGTAAACTTCTTTTGAATTTGATTGTATTGTGTTTTCACTTGGAAGGATACCATTATGGGCTTAATAAGGATAGCATGGACTCTTTGGAGATTTGGGCCAGTTTCTGGGAAGCTCTTTCGTATATGATCATGTTTAATCCTTCCAACAGCCTTATGATGTATAGGTATTATTCATTCCATTTTTATAAGTGAGGAAGTAGGCTTAGAGTGGTTAAATGACTTTAACCTCAACCATTTCTCTTTCTAAGGTGCTGAAGCCTAAACTATTAAAAATATTTTCAGCAAACTGTCTATCTGTGCTAGGCTTGTCCACTGGCCACATAACAATCAGTAGAAGTCCGATTGAAAGTTCTCCTAATGAAAAAGGCCTGGGAAGTCAAAGGCCTGAAAGTTGTGCCAGCCCAACACAGAAAACCACATGGAAATTAGAGAGTGTTCCAATTCTCTTCAAAACATTTTTTTAAAAATATTATGTGTTTGAAAGGCACAATGACAGAAGAAGAGAATCTTCCATCCACTAGTTTACTCCCCAGATGGACGCAATGGCAAGGATTGGGGCAGGCTGAAGCTGGAAATCTGGAATTCCATCCGGATCTCCCACCTGAATGGCAGGGGCCCCAGTACCTGGGCTGTCTTCCACGCCTTCCCAGGAGTGTTAGGGAGCTGCATCAGAGGTGGAACAGCTGGGAACGGAGCTGGCTATCCGATATGGGATGCCAGCATCTCAGGCAGCATCTTAACCCACTGTGTCACAACGCCCACCACAAACATCTTCTTTTTTAAAAACCAGATTACCAGAGTAGATCTTAATGGAAACAACTGGGCATGGAAAGCCCGTTTAAAAACAAGTGAATAGTTGTAGACATAGTCCCCTGTGGTAACAGGTGCTGTAATTGCAATCATGTTGATGGCAGGGAGGTCGTTGCCTCTGTAGTCCTTTAATGGTCTCAGTGCTTTATAGACTCCAGGACTTTTCTCTGGGGATCTGGTGGTGTCATTTCCTTTAAGACATCTAATTACTGTGGCTTCCAGAAGATAACCTTGGATTGTCAGAATTTTTCATACTGCAAGGCCCAGGCAAGTCATGTAAATGAATCAGTAATGATTGAAGTAGGGCAAGTGAAAGATAGGAGGGAGTGATGGAAGGGGAGTCAAGAGTGGGCTTCAGTCTGTTGTTTACCCTAAGTTTTCCGATCTTGTGATTTTTCTGAAAGAATCTGCAAATATATATTTTAGATGAAATTTCCCAAACAGAACACATCTGTGTGCTGAATTCAGCCTGTGGTTGCCTTTTTACTCTTTGTGCTTTTGAATCTATCCAAAGGGGAACACTGCTCTTTGCTAATCTTATTAACCCTATTAATCAAGTATAGTTTTAGGATGAACTCATAGTTAATTTGTTCTCCAAAAGGACGACATTCTCCCCCCTAAAATTATGGAGCTGTTGGTTGCTGGAAGGGCTCCTTGAACCCGCAGGCCCAGATTTTGAATCTGATTTGAGAAGCAAGTGGGTGTCAGCATGGTTATTCTATTTATACATTGAGCTAGCAGTAGAACATCGTTGGCCAGTGAGTGTAGTTCCACACGTGTGGAGTTGGAAGACTTAATGATTTCCTCTGTAAATACTGCGTTTTTACTGAAGCATTTTCTGTAAGGGAGTGTCTCTGCCACAGAAGATTTAAACTCAGTGGAATTCCTTTTTGTGGTACATTTGATGTAATCCCCTTTATTAATTTTTCTTTTTATTATAGGCATATAGTTGGAAAGCGAGGGGACACTAGGAAGAAAATAGAGCTGGAGACTAAAACTTCTATCAGCATTCCTAAACCTGGGCAAGATGGAGAAATTGGTGAGACCCCAAAATACATTAGTTAAATTTACAGTTCATTTTGTGTGTATATGAAATAATGCAGCCCAGCAGAGGCATTTAGTGACTGTCCTCTATGGGATTTTGTAGCTATTGGCCTTTTTATGATGCAGCAGTATCACTCTACCAAATGGGGGAAGATACAGTTATACATACAGCTTTATGCTGTTTGAGTACCTGGGCTTTAATTTTATATTTTACCATGCATTAATGTAATAAAGTGTCTGGATTTCATTTTGCTTTAGGAGATTTCTTTTATGGTTTTGAAACTTGAAATGGAGTTTGTAAGTTGCTTCAAATTAGAATTAGAGAAAATCAGTGAGATAGTGAATATGAAATAAAGTTCAATTCTTTCCATAAGTGTTCTTTCAGTTTTTTTTTTTAATTTATATATGTATTTGAAAGGCACAGTTATAGAGAGAGAGAGAAGGAGAGAGAGAGAGAGAGATCTTCCATCTGCTGGTTCACTCCTCAAATGGCTGCAATGGCCAGAGCTGGGCCAGTCTGAAGCCAGGAGTCAGTAGTTGGCCAGGCCACAGGAGCCCAGAGCTTCTTCCAGGTGTAGGAGCTCAGGAACCTGTGCCATCTGCTGCTGCTTCCCCAGGTACATTAGCAGGGAGCTGGATTGGAAGTGGAGCACATGGGATTCGAACCAGTGCCCATATGGGATGCCAGCATTGCAGGCAGCAGCTTTACCCATTACGACACAATGCTGGTCCCTCTTTCAGGCTTTTAAACTTTGATGTGAAAATCAGGAAGGAAATGATAAGAGTAATGATTAGAATAATGTAACCAATGGGGTTGCATTGTGGTGCAGTGGGTAAAGCTGCTGCCTGTGATGCTGGCATCCCATATTGGTGCTAGTTGAAGCCCTGGGTGCTCTGCTTCCAATCCAGCTCCCTGCCAGTGCACTTGGGGAAGCAGCAGACGATGGCATAAGTACTTGGGCCTGTGCACCCACATGGGAGACAGGAGTAAAGCTCCTGGCTTTGTCCTGGCTCAACCCTGGCCGTTGTGGCTACTTGGGGAATGAACAAGTGGATGGAAGATCTCTCTTCTGTCTCCCCTCCTCTCTGTAACTCTGCCTTTCAAATAAATAAATAAATAAATCATTAAAAAAAGAGAATGTAACCTGACTTGACTAATAACTCCAATGAGAAAAAATAATTTGGTAGTATAAATCACACCAGAAAGTGTCAAGCACCATCATGAACCAAGGACACAGGCTTTTTGCTTTCTAATAGCTCTGAGTGAGGGACACTGTAGGGACAAAGTTTTTAAAAACTTGTACTAAAACAATAGAACTTTTTCAGGATCAAAGAGTACAGTAGCCTCCTATAATCCATTCTCCATAAACACCCATCGATTCTACTAAGTTGTAGCAGAAGTATAATCACCTTGACAGACAATCTCAGTGACCTTGGAGTGGTGCTGTCCAGGGAACCTCCTGCAATGCAGGGAGTGCTCTCTGTGTGTGCTGTCTAGAGCAAGAACCAGTGTTCCAGCGATGGCTAGTATAACCGCATAACTCCATTTAAAATTTTTTTTTAGTTCTAATTAGGGCCCCCATGTTGAACAGTGCAGTGCTAGAGTTTTTCCAGCCCATTGGTAAAGTCAGCAAACTAGCAAAGAAGTGTCACATTTTGGGAGGGCTTTTTTTTTTCCAACATAAATACTAGATTTGTAAGTGCAAAAACGTGGGCTCTTGAAAATTTAACCAAGAACTATTGAGGTAATTTTATAATTTCATTAAAGTGTACTTTATTTTTTTGATAAAATTTACATGTTTTCAAAAAAACAGAATGCTTGTACAAATTACATATAAACATAAAAGGAAAACTCTTGTGGTATGAACCTTAGAGATAATCACTAGTAACAGGTGTTATATTTTCCCTACTTTTTCTATCCATGTAGTAACATATGCAATTTTCATTGTAGTAAAAATAGTAATATGGTATAAATGGTGAAACTTGAGGTATTTTAAGGTACTGGAGCCAATCCAAACAGTAGACAGGTTGTAAAGATTCAGTTTTGCCTTAGGTAGCAGGAATATTGCAGTGTGCAAAACTAGTGAGTAATTATTAAAAGAATTTAGTGGAGCAAATTTAATTGAAAAGCAAGGGGATAAGCTGGCTTATTGGTCTCAGAGGGACGTAAAATATATAGAAAAATCAAGTTTATTGGTTAGAGCAAATTGAGTTGTGGTATGAAATCAGGACTGTGGTTTCACTGGTGCTGTATTTGCTGTCTTTTGTTGATTTTCTTTTCTCTCTTCTAAATAAGAGAAACTAGAGAAGGAAATGACCTAGTAGATTTGGATTCCTTCCTTGATTCCCTCTCTAGGCAAGAATTTGGTCTTACTTGTTTTGAAGTCTCAAGCAATGGGATATCAGGAGATGCTTTCAAAATGATATTGTCGGATGGCTCCGCAGCTCACTAGGCTAATCCTCCGCCTGCAGCGCCGGCGCCAGCACAGGCATACCAGGTTCTAGTCCTGGTCAGGGCGCTAGATTCTGTCCCGGTTGCTCCTCTTCTAGTCCAGCTCTCTGCTGTGGCCCGGGAGTGCAGTGGAGGATGGTCCAAGTGCTTGGGCCTTGCACCCGCATGGGAGACCAGGAGAAGCACCTGGCTCCTGGCTTTGGATCAGTGCAGTGCGTCAGCCATAGTGGCCATTTGTGGGGTGAACCAACGGAAGGAAGACCTTTCTGTCTCTCTCTCACTGTCTAACTCTGCCTGTCAAAAAAAAAAAAATGATATTGTCATTGCAGTTAGGGAAGTTTTTTTACAGTTTAACATTGAGGTGGATGTTTGGTGTAGCAATTAAGTTTCCACTTGGGCCGCCCACTTGTGTCAAAGTGTGTAGTGAGTTTCAGCCCCTCACTTCTGATCCAGCTTCCTGTTATTGTGCACCCTAGGAGGCAGCAGGTGATGGCTCTAGTATTTGGGTTCTGCCACCCAAGTGGGAGTCCCATGTTGAGTCCCAGGCTTGTGGCGTCAGCCTGCCCCAGCCCCAGCTATTGCAGGCATTTGGAGAGTGAACCAGTGGCTGAAAGACCTCTGAGAGTCTCTCCCTCTCCCTTTCAAGTACATAAAAATGTAACATCAATGTCCTTTTATTTTTTTAAGATTTATTTATTTATTTGAAAGTCAGACTTACACACAGAGAGGAAAGGCAAAGAGAAGGGGGGGGTTCTCCATCCACTGGTTCATTCCCCAGTTGGCCGCAATGGCTGGAGCTGCGCCGATCTGAAGCCAGGAGCTTCTTCTGGGTCTCCGACGTGGGTGCAGGGGCCCAAGGACTTGGGCCATCTTCCACTGCTTTCCCAGGCCATAGCAGAGAGCTGAAGTGGAAGAGGAGCAGCCGGGACTAGAACCGGCTAGAACCATATGGGATGCTGGCGTCTCAGACCAGGGCTTTAACCCACTGCGCCACAGCATATTTTTAGATCTTATCCATGTTATTTCATTCCTTTTTGTGGCTTGACAAAGCCATTTATTTAGAACTACCATGCTTTTTTTTCTCCATTTGTTAGTTGATAGACATTTGTGTTCTTTCTACCTTTTGGCTATTGTGTACAGAGTTGTGGTGAAGATTTGTGTATACATTATTTATTTTTAATAAAGATTTATTTGAAAGACAAAGAGAAGAGACAGAATGAGTTTTTCCATCTGCTAGTTCACTCCTTAAACGGCCTCAATGGCTGGGGCTGGGCTAGGCTGAAGGCAGGGGCTAAGAACTCCATCCAGGTCACATGTGTGAGTGGTAGGGGCCTACGCTCTTGGGCTATCTTCTGCTGTCTTCCTAGGTACATTAGCAGGATAGCAGGAAGCCGGATTAGAAGGGAAGTAGCCAGGATTATTATTTTTTTTTAAGTTCAGTAGTACATGAATTTTTTTCTCTTACTGAGAGCTTGTAACCAATTAAAAAAAAAAAGTAAACCAAGTAAAATAATTAAATTTATGGGCCTCTTGTGTTTTAAAAAATAAAGGTACCCAACTAATATGCTGAGATATAACAGTGTTAGTGGTCCTGTATTTTGAAGTGTTTAAGAATGGTTTTTAAGGTAGAAGTGGGAAAACACCCACTTTGCCTTCCCAGAATTTAAAGAGGGCAGTAGACATTCTTTATACCCAAAAACTATGGCAGCAGTTCAAATGTGACCAACGTAAATGTAGAATGGAGGTGTTCGAAACATAGCTAGGACTCAGCACATCTCTTACACTAAAATCGTAGGATTGTATTTTGAAAGAAAATGCACAATACCAAAAGGGATTTTGAGATTTTTCATTTGAAGGCAATCTTAATGCTATTAAATTCACAAATGCTAATTTAAATATCCAATGCTATTTATCTAAAACACACGTTGCGAACATACAAATATCTATTCTCTCCACATGTTGGTGCCCATTCATATCATGGTTTAGAAGTGGGGGGAATAGATTCCTCTTAACCTGCAAGTCAGTAGGTGTTTCTTTACAGTTAACTTTAACAAAATTCATACAACATAGTAATTAACAGTGATCTTCTTTACTTGTTAACTCACAAGGAACACCTTCGAAACTGCATTGCGTTAAAGCTTCTATACTGGGGCTGGCGCCGTGGCTCACTCGGTTAATCTTCCGCCTGCAGCACCCGCATCCTATATGGGTGCCGGGTTCTAGTCCCGGTTGCTCCTCTTCCAGTCCAGCTCTCTGTTGTGGCCCAGGAAGGCAGTGGAGGATGGCCCAACTGCTTGGCCCCTGCATCCACATGGGAGACCAGGAAGAAGCACCTGGCTCCTGATCGGTGTAGCTTCAGCCATAGCGGCCATTTGTGGGGTGAACCAATGGAAGGAAGACCTTTCTCTCGCTGTCATTGTCTAATTCTGTCTGTCAAATAAAAAAAAAGTTTCTGTACTAAAATGTAGAAAAGCTGAACTACACAGATATTGAAAAGTTAAAAATTCCTTAATTTTTTATTGCTGTTATCACTACCAGAATTTACAGGGCAGTATATCTGATGCTATGGAAAGAAAAAGAAAAGGCAAAGCTACAACAGATAAAAGACCTCAGGAATGTACACCTAATTGATGCTACATTGCATTAATCAATAGCTGCACATTTTGCAAACTGGCTTTGGCAGTCCTGAACAAGAAGAGTTTCCTGTTTAGGCTGCGGTAACTTTTCTGACTGTGGATCATTGTTCCTTCTGCGGCAGATTTTTACACTTCCTCTAACGCATTCGGGACGACTGTCTCAAAGTAATCTGCAGCTTTTCTCACAACTCCTCGCTCGCTCTCCTGCTGAGAACTATAGCCCTTTTCTGCTGGTTTTAGAACCTTCTGCTACCATATCCACCACTTCTACCACCAGATCCATAACCACCACCGTAGGGACTGCCTGAACTTCTCCCACCAAAACTGCCCCCTTTCACGGGTCCATGATTTGATTGCTGTTGTCCACTATAATTACCAAATCATTGTAGTTTTCACCACCACCAATGTTACCTCCAAAATTTCCTCCTTCATTGTAACCATCATCCTCTTCCTACACCATGTCCGCCACCCTGGTTTCCATATCCTGGTCCACCACCACCATAGCCTCCTCTGCTGCTATAACCAGGACCGCCAGCATAGTTGCCACCATCACCTCCTCCATAACGTCCTCTGCTGCCACCGCCTCCACCACCATAGCCTCCTCTTCCACCGAAGTCTCCACCACAGCCAAAATTACCTCCATCACCTTCAAAGTTTCCTCCATGACCCATAAAGTTGCCCAAGTAGTCTCTCAAATTATATTCCTCTGTATCTTGTTTAATACCACCAACAAAAATCTTCACTGTGAGATGGGTGTCAGGCTTTACCGAATCCTCTCTAGAAACTGCTCTCTTTGGTTCCACAACACACCCATCAGCCTTGTGTGGTCGAGCACACATTGCTGCATCCACTTCTTCAACACAAGAGTAAGTCACAAAACCAAAGCCCCTGGAACGTATCGTTTGGGGGTCTCTCACAACCACACAATCTGTGAGTGTGCCCCATTTCTCAAAATGTTCTCTCAAACTATCATCTGTAGTTTCAAAGCTTAGACCACCAATAAGTTTTCCCAGCTGCTCTGGTTCTTTGCATCATGGCCCTCCTTTTTTTTTTTTTTTAATTTTATTATTTTTTTTATTTGAAAGGCAGAGTTAGAGAGGTAGAGACAGAAAGAGTGGTCTTCCATCTGTTGGTTCACTCCCCAGATGGCTGCAACAGCCGGAGCTGCAGCGATGTTAAGCCATAAGCCAGGAGCTTCTTCCAGGTCTCCCATGTGGGTGCAGGGGTCCAAGGACTTGGGCCTTCTTCTACTGCTTTCCCAGGCCATAGCAGAGAGCTGGATTGGAAGGGGAGCAGCCAGGACTCGAACCAGCATCCATATGGGATGCTGGTGCGTCAGGCCAGGGCTTTAACCCACTGTGCCACAGTGTTAGCCCTTGGCCCTCCATTTTGAGACTGGACTCGCCTCTTCCAACTCAGCCAGGATTCTGATTGGCGTTCTGATGTGGGTTGCTAGCTGTGCTGCAATGCCAGTCCCTATACTTTTTTTTTTTTTTGAGCATTTTGTTTAACTTATTTTGGGTATCCTTAGGATAATTGCTAGGTCATGCAATAATTCTGTGTTCAACTTTTTAAGGAACTGCTAAACTTTTCTGTAGTGGTTCTACTGTTTTACATTTGTATGAACAATGTGTAAGGGATTGCCTTGTAGCTGAGAACTCATTTTTCTACTTCATCATCTGGTCTTAAGGATATTTTGTTTTGTTTTTCTTTTGGCCTAGGTAGTTTTTTAATCAACACATAAAAATTGTAGTTTGTAGGGTCCAATGTGTTTATTTGATACAGATGTAGAAAGTCTAATGATCAAATCAGGATAATTAGCATTTGCATTATCTTAAACTTTTATCATTTCTTTGGTGCTGAAAACCTTCAAATTCCTATTTTGAAATTCTTCATGAAGTATCTAGTAAACTGAAGTTGCTGTACTGTGCTGTAGAAGAAGTGTTCTATTTTTTTTTTTTTTAAGATTTATTTATTTATTTGAAAGTCTGAGTTACACAGAGAGAGGAGAGGCAGAGAGAGAGAGAGAGAGGTCTTCCATCAGCTGGTTCACTCCCCAGATGGCCGCAGTGGCTGGAGCTGTGCCAATCTGAAGCCAGGAGCCAGGAGCTTCTTCCGGGTCTCCCATGCTGGTACAGGGGCCCAAAGACTTGGGCCATCCTGTACTGCTTTTGCAGGCCATAGCAGGGAGCTGGATCGGAAGAGGAGCAGCCCAGTCTCGAACTGGTGCCCTTATGGGATGCCAGTGCTTCAGGCCTGGGTGTTACTCGCTGTGCCAAAGCGCTGGCGCCAGAGTGTTCTATTTTTAAGCCTCTCTCTGCTTAGATTGCATTCAATAGCAGCTTTCTGACATTTGACACCTATTCAGATTTATATACACATTCTAAACTTTTTAGCTCCTGAGAGGTGACAAAGTTGAGGTCAGCTGTGTATAAGCATCTGGGCGTCCTTGGGTGTGTTCACCTTTTTCCTTTGTTTGCAGTTATCACCGGCCAGTATCGAAATGGTGTGATTTCCGCCCGAACTCGGATTGATGTTCTCTTGGACACTTTTAGGAGAAAGCAGCCCTTCACACACTTCCTTGCCTTCTTCCTCAATGAAGCTGAGGTTCAGGAGGGATTTCTGAAGTTCCAGCAGGCAGTTCTGGAGAAGTGCTCCACGGTAAGCAGCAACGAAGTCGCAGCTTGAAAACAAGACAGTCAAATGTAAAAAATATACAAAAATGGTTCATAATTCAAGCAGTGGGAAGTACAAACCTCTTCCCCACCTAGAAAGATGGCTATTACTGATGGTTTCTTACTGAACGAGCAAACAAAAAGTATAGATGTGTCAACATCTAAGCTTCTGTATATCATAGAAACATCTTTTAAAAATTTGAAGACACCAGTGGCTCATTCTGCTAGGCACTCCCCTCTGCACCTTTTGGGTGGCTGTGTGAATGAGATGCTGGCATCTGTAAATCTGCCTTTGGGCAGTCATGGCTTATTTGGCATTAGGATTGAACTAAAATATAAATTTGCAAAGAGAGTTATCATATAATAGTGATATACCATTATATAATGGGTAATCTAGATTAGAAAACAAGATTTAAAGCTGCTTTTTGATACAGTTTTAAAATATTTACTCATTTATTTGAGATATAGAGAGACAGAGAGAATGAACTCTGACCTGCTGGTTCACTTCCCAGCGGGCCCACAATGGGAAGGGCTGGGCTGGACCAAAGGCAGGAGCCAGAACCCAGTCTAGGTCTTACATGCAGGCGACAGGGAACCAATTACTTGAGGCATCATCTGTTGCTTCCCAGGGTCTGCTAATACAGGAAGCTGAAATAAAGAGTTAGAGACAGGTACTCTGATGTGGCATATGGGCATCTTAACTGATATCTTAACTACTACGCTGAATGCTCACCCCATATTTTAGTTGATTTGAAAAGTGTTTGTTTTCTCTCTTTTTTTTTTTTTTTTTAAGTTTTTTATTTATTCGCTTGAAAGTCTGAGTTAGAGGCAGAGAAAGAGAAAGCTTCCATTTGCTGGTTCACTCCCTAAATGGGTGCAGTGGCTAGAGCTGAGCCCATCCAAAGACAGTATCTAGGAGCTTCATCCGAGTCTCCCACATGGGTGTAGGAGCCCAAGCACTTGGGCCATCTTCCACTGCTTTTTCAGGTATATTAGCAGGAAGCTGGATGGGAAGTGGAGCAGCCAAGACTTGAACTGGTGTCCATAGGGGATGCCAGCATTACAGGCGCTGGCTTTACCTGTTGCTCCACAGTACTAGCCCCTATATATTTTTTTCTTTTGTTTAAAGAGTTATTTATTCATTTAAGAGACAGAAAGAGAGAGGTCTTCCATCTGCTGAATCTCTCCCCAAATGTATGCAATGGCCAAAGCTGGGCCAATCTGAAGCCAGGAGCCAGGAGCTTCTTCCAGGTCTCTTATGTGGGTGCAGGGGCCCAAGCACTTAGGCCATCTTCCACTGCTTTACTAGGCCACAGCACTGGCCTCTACTGGTTTTCTAAAAAAAAATTTTTTATGAAAACCAATCTATGCTTACTAAGGAAAATTTATAAAATACAGTAACAATACTTCTTCCTAGAAGTAAAAAATTAGTATGTGTGTCTGATTTTTTGATATGTATATCCAAATTACCGTCGGGAAATGTCATAGCAGTTTATACTTCAAGCTGGACTTTTCTTTAGATTTCTTTTCCTTCTTTTGCCAGTATTGGGTCTTATCATTCTTTTGAATTTTTTAATCCAGTTGACAAAAAATTTGCTCATAGCTTACTGCTCATTTATTTGATTGCTAGATAAAACATATTGATATTTTTAACTCTTTTTTTTTTTAAAGATTTATTTATTTATTTGAAGGGCAGGTTTACAGAGACGTATAGGCAGAGAGAGAGAGAGAGAGAGAGAGAGAGAGAGAGAGAGAGAGAGAGGTCTTCCATCTGCTGATTTACTCCCCAGTTGGCTGCAAAAGCTGCAGCTGTGCCAATCGAAGCCAGGAGTCAGGAGCTTCTTCTGGGTTTCCCACTTAAGTGCAGGGGCCCAAGGACTTGGGCCATCTTCTATGCTTTCCCAGAGAGCTGGATCCGAAATGGAGCAGCCGGGACTTGAACTGGTGTCCATATAGGGTGCTGGCATTGCAGGCGGTGGCTTCACCTGCTACACCACAGTGCTGGCCCTGACTCTTGTTTCTTTATGTGTTTGCTCATATTTCTTTGGGAGTGTTAGCTTTTAAAATTTATTTATAAGAGATTCATACATATTAAGATTAATATTAGTAATTTACACTTTTGGGTTCATTTAGAATATTTAAGGCAGAATTGCAGAGAGAAAGGGATAAAGAGAGAGAGCTTCCATCTACAGGTTCACTCCCTAAATGGCTGCGATGGTTGGGCTATGCCAGGCTGAAGCCAGGAGCCTGGAACTCCATCACAGTTCACCACATGGGTATCAGGGGTCCAAGTACTTGGGTCATCTTCTGCTACTTTCCCAAGTGCATTAGCAGGGAGCTGGATCGGAAGTGGAGCAAATGGGACTTGCACCAGTGTTCTGATATGGGACCTGGCATCACAGGCAGTGGCTTAACCTGCTGCACCACCACTCTGACCTTAGAATATATTTTGAAATGTGCTACTTTTTTTTTTTTTTTAAAGATTTGTTTATTTGAAACACAGAGTGACAGAGAGAGAGAGGGAAAGAGATCTTCCATCTGCTAGTTCATTATCCAAATGGTTGCAACAGCTGGGGCTCAGCCAGGTTGAACAAGGAGCCTGGAACTCGGTTCAGGTCTCCCACGTGGGTGGCAGGAGTCCAATATTTGGGCCATCTCCTGCTGCTTTCACAGGTACATCATCAGGGAGCTGGGTCAGCAGTGCTGCAATTGGAGCCTTAACTCTTTGCATTACTATACAGTCTCCACCTTTTTTTTTTTTTTTTTTTTAAAGCTGTATGTACTGGGGCCAGTGCTGTGGCATAGTGGATTAAGCTGCCGTCTGCAGAGCTGACGTCAATTTGAGTCCCAGCTGCTGCACTTCCAGTCCAGCTCCCTGCTAATGTGCCTGGGAAAACTGCAGAAGGTGGCCCAAGTTCTTGGGTACCTACACCTATGTGGGAGACCTGAAGAAGCTCCTGGCTCTTGGCTTTGGATTGGCCCAGCTCCGGCCATTGCTGCCATTTGGGGAGTGAACTAGTGGATGGAAGATCTCTTTCTCTGTCTCCCTTTCTCTGTAACTGCTTTTCACGTGAATAAAAATAAATCTGAGAGAGAGAGAGAGAGAGAGAGAGAGAGAGAGATCGATCTTCCATTGCTGGTTCACTCCCCTAAGGCGCAACAGTCAAAACTGTGTCAGACCAAAGCCAGGAGTCAGGAATTGCCTCCATGTCTCCCACATGGATGGCAGGAACTCAAGTTCTTGAGTCATCCTCTGTTGCTTCCCAGGTGCAGTATCTGGGAGTTGGATCTGGATCCTGAAGTAGATATCAGGTGCAGGCAGGTGTTGCAAGCAGTGATTTAACCCTGCTGTGCCACAAAACCTGCCCCAGGCCAAAACTTTTTTTTTTTTAAAGATTTATTTTATTTGAAAGGCAGACTTATAGAGAAAGAGGGAGGGGAGAGAGAGAAAGGTCTTCTATCCCCTGGTCCACTTCCCAAATGGCCGAAACACCCAAAGCTGAGCTAATCCAAAGTGAGGATCCTGGAGCTGCTTCTGGGTCACCCACATGGGTGCAAGGGCCCAAGCAGTTGGGCCATCTTTTGCTTTCCCAGGCACATTAGCAGGGAGCTGGATTGGAAGTGGAACAGCTGGTGCCCATAGGGATGCTGGCACTCTACATGGCAGCTTTACTGGCTTCTCTATGGTACTGGCCCCAAGAATATTCCTTAACCTCTAATTAACCAGTTATTCCATTAAGAATTAAAGAAAAATTTAACTTGAAAATTATCATACAGTAAAATTGACCTTTTTGGTTGTATGTTTCTGTGAATTCTAATATCTGCAGATTTCTGTAACTATTACCACAGGGAGGATATAGGATAGTTCTACTACCTTCAAAAGTCCCTCATGGTTAGGGCCAGCGTTGTGGTGTACAGTGGGTTAAGCCACTGCCTGCAGTGCCAGTATCCGATGTGGGTACTGGTTTGTGTCTTAGCTGTTCCACTTCCCATCCAGCTTCTTGCTAATGCGCCTGGGAAAGCCGTTCACGAAGATAGTCCAAGTGTTTGGATGCAGTTCCAGACTCCAGGCTGTCGACTTTTTTATGATCAGCCCTGGCTGTTGTGGCTATTTGGGGAATAAACCAGAGTATGGAAGATTGATGTCTCTCTCTCTCTAGCTCTATCTTTCAAATAAATAAATATTAAAAAAAAAAAAAAAGTCCCTCATGCTGCCCCTATGGTCAGCTCTTCCCCGCTCTCGCCCCTTGCAGACATGGATCTTTACTTCACTAAAGTTTGTCTTTTTGAGAATGTCGTATAAACAGCTTCTTTTACTCAGTAGAATGCCCTTGAGGTTAATTCATCCAGGTTGTGCCTATCAGTCGTCTATTACTTAACTGCTGCTGAATGGTGTTCTACTCACAGATGTGCTTGTTTTGGTTTTCCATTCACCCATTGGGGGATATTTGGGTTTTTCTAGTTTTCAGCAGTTCCAGGTAAAACTGCTGTAAGTGTGTGTGTATGGGTATTGTATGAACGTCAGTTATCATTTCTTGACTGCCCCAAACCATTGAGCAGAGTGCCTGTACCATTCTGCATTCTTACCAGGGATGCATGAGAATGCCAGTTTCCCCATGGTCTTCCCAGCTTTTGACGCATCACTGTTTTTTTTTTTTTTTTTTTTTGGTTAGTTTGTTTTTAAAGATTTATTTATTTATTTGAAAGGAAGAGTTACAGAGAGGCAGAGAGAGAGAGAGGCCTTCCATCTACTGGTTCACTCTCCAGATGGCAGCAATGGCCAGAGCTGAGCCAATCTGAAGCCAGGAGCCAACAGCTAATTCCCGATCTCCCATGTGGGTGCAGGGGTCCAAGGACTTGGGCCATCTTCTACTGCTTTTCCAGGCCATAGCAGAGAGCTGGATTGGAAGTGGAGCAGCCAGGATGCCAGCAGTGCAGGAGGTGTCCTTACCTGCTATGTCCAAGGGTCACTGTTTTTAATCCATTTTAATTTGTGGTTTTAATTTGCATTTCTTTAATGGCTGGTGGTGTTGAGTATTTTTTCATACGCTTTTTCTTTTTTCGTCATCATTACCTCTGTTGATGTATCTGTTCACATCTTGCTTATTAGGTTGTCTTCTTACTGTTGAGTGTTTAGTGTTCTTTATAGATGTTGTAGATTAACTCCTTCCAAGGATTTGTGGTTTGCAAATATATAACTCTTTTTGAAGTGACTTGACATTTATGTCCTTAAACAAGGTTGTATCTGTGAGTTAAATACATGTGTGGATATGTGAATGTTAATTATTAGTGTACCTTCAGAATGTCATTTTTTCCCCTTAACATTTCATAGCAAGGTGATTTCATTCTCAGTGGGGATGGAAGGTGGTGTAGAAGATCAGGGAATTTCAATAAAGACTGATAATTTTTGGTAGATGTGGACTGATACATTTTAAAGTTATTTCACCTCGTAAATAGCAACTAGTAGAAACTGAGTCATTGTGTATTCTTCAGTGATGCAGTCACCTAGTATGAGACTAGCAGATTGTAATAGGTTCACCTTTCTTATTCTGTGTATGTCTCTGGGTGGATGTGTGCAGGTGTGCGTTTGCATGTGCACACGTGCTTTCTTGCTTTTCTTTTGCCTGCTGGCGTGGGCTGACAGGGAGCGAATATTGAAATGATTACTTTAATTCTGCAGAATGAGATTGTCTGCTGTGAACATCATGCTGGCCTTAATCAGTCTGAAGTACTTCCTTCCTGCTTTTGGGGAGGCTGCATACTGACACAGCCCTCTTTCCTGCTTTTAAATCTGGACCTGATAACAGCAGGAAATAAGTAAGGGACCATTATCTGAATTGTATGGAAGAGATTTTTAGTGAGTTTGATTCCCAATGTTAGAATGACAGGCAGGTGGCTGTGAAGGCCTGCAGGCATTTTCCAGTTGTACTCTGCATTTATGGCTCTAATTTAGGTGAGTTTCCTTCTAGAAGATTTGAAGAGCATACCTGTTCAGAGATGGTCGTTTATCCTGAAAGACTGTGGCATTCAATCTTGTTTTGAGTCCTCGGAAATTCATTTGACCTCTCTAATACTTTCTACACCTCTAAAAAAATGATCTCAACATTTCCTAATAGGAAAAAAATAACACTTTTTGGTATAAAGTTAGCACACAATTTTAGGTTTACATATGTATTATATACATTTAATAAAATAAATTATGTACATTGTTTTATAACTATCCCTTTTGCCTAATATGTTTAAGGTTAATATGTAAGAATCTTCTTCTTACTTTTCAAAGATTTCGTTATCCTTTCAAAGGCAGAATTACAGAGGGAGACAGAGGAGAGAGAGAAATCTTCCCTCTACTAGTTCACTCATCATGTGGCTGTAACAGCTGGGGATGGGCCATGCTGAAGCCAGGAGCCCAGAACTCTGTTTGGGTTTCCTTTATGGGTGGCAGGGACCCAAGCACTTAAACCATCTCTGCCTTCCTAGGCAAACATTAGTTCCATTAGGGAATTAAATGGGGGTGGAACAGCCAGGACTGGAACTGGCTCTCATATGGGATACCAGCATTGCAGGTGGTGGATTAACCCATTACACCACAATGTTGGCCCCCTGATTTTAATTTTTGATATGAAACATTCTATTTTATGGATATACCCTAATTTATTTTATCAATCCTCTATTGATGGAATATTGAAGGAAGTTATTTCTGTTTAGTGATGCTGCAGTGGACATTGTACATTCATCTGTTTGTCTTTGACTGTTGGTTTTTTGGGGATAAATTCCTAGAAGTGGAATACATAGGTTATGGGAATGCAAACTTCAATTTAAAAAATTTTTTCAATTCTACTTTAAAAACCAACTTTATTAACTTATGATTTATGTAGAGTATAAAGCACCTGTTTGGTTTTTTTTTGGAAAAAGTTTCTATTTTTTATTTATTTATTTTTTGACAGGCAGAGTGGACAGTGAGAGAGAGACAGAGAGAAAGGTCTTCCTTTGCCGTTGGTTCACCCTCCAATGGCTGCCGCGGACAGCGCGCTGCGGCCGGCGCACCGCGCTTATCCGATGGCAGGAGCCAGGTGCTAGGTGCTTTTTCTGGTCTCCCATGGGGTGCAGAGCCCAAGCACTTGGGCCATCCTCCACTGTACTCCCGGGCCACAGCAGAGGGCTGGCCTGGAAGAGGGGCAACCGGGACAGAATCCGGCGCCCCAACCGGGACTAGAACCCGGTGTGCCGGAGCCACATAAAGCACCTGTTTTAAGAGTATAGTTTGACAGTGCCAGATTGACAAAGATCTTCCATCCGCTGGTTCACTCCCCAGATGGCCAACAACTGGGCTGGGCCAGGCTAAAGCCAGGAGCATGAAACTCCATCTGCATCTCAAGACCACAGTGGTGACAGGAACTCAAGTACTTGAGTCATTATCTGCTGCTTCCCAGGCACTCTGATGTGGGATGTGAGTGTCCCAAGCAATG
Organism: Sylvilagus floridanus; assembly: GCA_949820135.1. Classification (NCBI taxonomy): domain Eukaryota; kingdom Metazoa; phylum Chordata; class Mammalia; order Lagomorpha; family Leporidae; genus Sylvilagus; species Sylvilagus floridanus. The sequence continues at coordinate 21,373,120 of OX463235.1, forward strand.
GCTTAGTCATTGCAACACAGTGCCTGCCCCCAAGTGACATCTGAACCACTGAGCTGAATGCCTACCCCTCTTCATTTGTTTTTGTCTGAGAAATACTCCATTTCACATGTATACCACATTTTGTTTATTCATTGTTTGAACATTTGATTTTTTTTCTACTTTGGGAGTCTTATAAATAATACTGCTCTTCATGCATCTTTTTCTACTGCTAATTTTTAATAAGATAAATGATCCTGAGTTTCTCAATGTTTTTATTCACTCAATAGAGATGAGTGATATAGATAAATAGCAAATGATTCCCAAGCTTGTACACTGTACCAGGCAGTATTCTGACTGCCTGCATTGTTTATGTTGAGTCTTCAGTCCATCCCTGTGAGGATAGGTATTTATATGCCATCTTACTGATAGAGAAATGAAAGTTTAGAAAAGGTAACTTGCTGGGACCAATGCTGTGGTGTAGTGGGTAAAGCCACGGCCTGTGGTGCCAGCGTCTCATATGGACACCGATTTAAGTCCCAGCTACTCCATTTCTTATCCAGTTCTCTGCTATGGTCTGGGAAAACAGTGGAAGATGGCCCAAATTCTTGGGCCCCTGCACCCGTGTGGGAGTCTTGGAAGAAGCTCCTGGCTTCAGATTGTGCAGCTCTGGCTATTGTGGCCATTTGGGGAGTAAACCAGCAGATGGAAGAGCTCGCTCTCTCTCTCTCTCTCTCTCTGCCTCTCTGCCTCTCTTCTCTCTGTGTAACTCTGACTTTCAAGTAAATAAAGAAATCTTTAAAAAAAGAAAAGAAGGCCGGCGCCGTGGCTCAAGAGGCTAATCCTCCGCCTTGCGGCACCGGCACACCGGGTTCTAGTCCCGGTTGGGGCACCGGATTCTGTCCCGGTTGCCCCTCTTCCAGGCCAGCCCTCTGCTGTGGCCCGGGAGTGCAGTGGAGGATGGCCCAAGTGCTTGGGCCCTGCACCCCATGGGAGACCAGGAAAAAGCACCTGGCACCTGGCTCCTGCCATTGGATGAGCGCGGTGCGCCGGCCGCAGCGCGCCGACCGCGGCGGCCATTGGAGGGTGAACCAACGGCAAAAGGAAGACCTTTCTCTCTGTCTCTCTGTCTCACTGTCCACTCTGCCTGTCAAAAAAAAAAAAAAAAAAAGAAAAGAAAAGAAAAGAAAAGGTAACCTGCCCAAGGTTCCAGCTGGTGAGTCTGCAGTGGACTGTACAAAGTCATGTGGGATCTAGAATCTGCTCTTATTTATGCAATCCAGTAGAACAATAGATAACATTAGTCCTGGGAATTACTGAGGAAAAATTATTTAATGGAAAAAAATATCTTATTTAAGTGGAAGGTAGAAGTGGGCTTTGTGGAGCAGCCATTTAAGTTACCATTTGAGAAACTGGTGTCCTATATCAGAGTGCCAGTTCTAGTCCCAGTTGCTCTGCTTCCAATCCAGCTTCCTGCTAATGCTCCTAAAAAGAGAGTGGACGATGGCCCAAGTGGTTGGGTCCCTGCCACCCATGTGGAGGACATGAGTGGAGTTCTGAGCCCCGGCCATTGTGGCCATCTGGGGGACTGAACCTGTGGATGGAAGTTTGATATCTCTGTCTGCCTCTCAAATAAACTAGTAAGTGAATCTTTAAGTGCAAGAGGATTTTTGATTGTTTCCTTACCAACTACACTAGTGTTTCATAAGATGTTTTCAGGTGAGACCAGCCCTGACTGGAATTGGGTAGCATTTGCACGGTGTTCGGGGATTTAAGAAAGAGCAGTCAAGCTTTCCAGCTGTGCTTGAGGTTTTTCAACTCCCAATCATACCCTGTTCCCTAATTGTTAAAAACAGAGGTACTGGGGGGGTGTTGTGGTGCAGCTGGTTAAATCATCTCTTGGGACACCTGCATTCCAATATCAGTGTCTGGTTCAAGTCCCAGCTACTCTGCTTCCAATCTGGCTTCTTGCTAATGTATCCTGAGAGGCGTAGGTGAAGACTAAAGTTCTTGACTCCCTGTTACCCCTGAATGAGACCTAGATTGAGTTCTGGGCTTTTGGCTTCAATTTGGCTGAGGCCCGGCTTTGTAGGCATTTGGAGAGTGAACCAGCAGATGGAAGATTCTCTCTCTCTCTCTCTTTATCTCTTTCTGTCTCCCTGCCTTTCAGATAAACAAAAATGGAAACAATACCACACAGGTCTAAAAAGGACTTTTGTTCATTTTGTGACTTCCTTTAGTGCTGGTTCAGGACTAAAAAAGTAAGACTCTTCATCTTCTAAAAAAAGTATTTGATATTACTAATATTTTGTTTGTTGTTGAGAAGGTGAATTTATTCTCTGCTGTAGTTTATATGAAATTCATCAGCTGCTTTGGGATCTCTGGGATGAAAGGTTCTACTGAAACAGGAGTTTGTCGGTTTACACTCGTACCCTCCCCTAGGAGTTTTCTATTGCTACAGAATAAATTAACACAATCTAAAGACTCAGTAGCCCAGATTGGATTCTTTGCTTAGGGATTCACAGGATCCAAATGAAGATGTTGGCCAAACTGTCATCTAAAGGCCCTGGAAAAGAATCTGCTTCCAGGTTCCTTCAGGTTGTTGGCAGAATTCTGGTCCTGTGGCAGCAGGTCTGAAGTCCCAGGTTCCTTGACAGCTGGCTGCTTTGTCTTCCATCAGGCCCTCATTACGCTTCATGTCTTTGCTTTCTGCCACCAGTCAAAGACTGCTATTTAAAAGGTTCATGTATATTGATTAGGTGCATGGGGATCATCTTCCTCTCCTTAGGTGACCATACCGTTTGACATAGTCACAGGACTGATGTCACGTTCACAGATTCCACCCACAGTCAGAGGGGGTGAATGCCTCTGAGGGTCATTCTGATAGTCTTACCACAGCTGTTGTTGGGCTGTGTTCTTGTCCTTGACCTCACCCATGGCTCCCCCAGGAAGCTGAATTTGTCTTCTTGAGTAGTGTTCCCTGACATCTTCTTCCTTTGTGCCCATCAGTCATACATGAAATGTTGTGTGACAGCGGGCGTTATCCCCATCATCCCTGTGCCTCGGCTTCCTAAGCCTGGGTATTTAGTGTGGGATTCTGTTGCTCACAGACATCAGTAAGGGATTTTTCATCTTTGTGATCTGCAGTTAAGTCGCACTTTATTTTTTCACTCTTTCTCTCTTGCATTAAAATTTGGAGATGTTGCACTGTTTGCAGGTTCAAGAAGTGGTTTACAATCCTGAATATCTCTTAGTCATTGATAGCTAGTAATGTTGCTATAATTCCTCTTTATCTCACAGCAGGGTCCAGTAGAAAGCACAGCAGTAATGAAAAACAGTAATTCAAAACTGTGTGACAGAGCATTCTGAAGGCATATAGATCTGTCTGAGGCTGCAGGGGATTTCGCAGGCTGCTGGAGAGCCTGACTAGGTTGTAGCCCCCAAGAAAACACAGTGCTGCCCACGTTATGGTGTGAAGGCTGACACTGGGCAGAGGTGGCCAGTGAGTCTAGGGCCCCCCAAAATCTCCTCAGATAGGATGATTCTTTTTCCACCTAGTACTCATTGAAGCAGCAAATTATATATAGAATTTTTAGTGTATCCTTCATGGGTAAAAGGAGTTGCAGACTTTGTTGTTATCTTGTGAACTAATTTAGAATGAAGAGGGAATGGTTCTCTTTATAAAAAAAGCTAGGAATGCTTGAGTTCTGATGTTGGGGAGGAAAGTAAGACAAGATGATGTGTTCTAAGGTTCCTATTTTGTATCATTTGGATAGAGGTGGTAGTTATGGATAAGTTTCTATTTTATAATTCATACTTTATTAAATGTCTACTGTATGCCAGATACACTTCATACATAGTATGAGCTGAAGTCAGAACCTAAAACTCCATCTGGGTCTCCCCCGTGGTTGCAGGGGTGCAAGCACTTAAGCCATCTTCTGCTGCTTTCTCAGGGGCATTAGCAGGGAGCTGGATTGGAAGCAGAGTGGCCCAGACTCTGAACCAGCGCTCATATGGGATGCTGCTGTCATAGGTGGTGGCCACAACACTGGACCACCTTGAAACAGGTCTTAGAGAAGGGGCAGGAGTTTGTGCCAGGCTGGCAGAAAGGGGCTGGCACTGGTGGTGACCATTTTGGGCTGAGGAAATGGCACTTGTGAGGTGTCACTGGAGGGTGAAGAGTTTTAAGACTGAAGCATAGAAAATGAGTAGAGGAAGGAAGAGGTGGTAGTTAAGAGTGGACATGAGGCACTGGCATTGTGGCACAGTGGTTAAAGCCACTGCCTGGAATACCAGCATCTCATATGGGCACTGGTTCATGTCCCAGCTGCTCCACTTCCTATCAGATCCCTGCTAGTGGCCTGGGAAGAGCAGTGGAAGATGCCCCAACTGCTTGGGCCCCTGGCACAGATGTAGGAGATTTGGATGAAGCTACTGGCTTCTAGCTTCAGCTTAGCCTAACCCCAGCCATTGTGGCTATCTGGGGAGTGAACGAGCAGATGGAAAATCTCTCTGTCGCTGTTTCTTTCTGCGTCTCTGTGGCTCTGACTTTCAAGTAAATAAATAGATAAATCTTAAAAAAAAATAAAAAAGTGGGCAGAAAATTGCATCAGGGTTGTGAAAGGTCTTAAGGATTTTGAATGTTTCCTGCAGATACTAAGGAACTAGTAAAGATTTTAATCAGGGACTAATGTGATGAAAGATAAGCCTCTAATTATAAAGTAAATTGAACGTATGTTATTGCAAAAATTAAAGGAGAAAAAAAGGCAGGAGAGAGGATTGAGGGAGGGAAGGATGGTATCTCCTTAGATTTGTATTTATGATATCTGTTGTCTTTATTTTAATAATAAAAGTCTTAATAAAAAATTTTATTTGAAAGGCAAAGTGAGAGAGAATAAGAGAGAGAGAGAGAGAGAGAGAGAGAGAGAGAGAGAGAGAGGTAGGTCTTAATCCACTGGTTTACTCCTCCAATGCCCAGGCTGAAGCCAGGGCCCAGAACTCCATTCAGGTCTCCCATGTGAGTTGCAGGGACTCAAGCCCTTGAACCACCATCTGCTGTCTTCCTAGGCATGTTGGTAGGAAGCTGGGTGACAAGCAGAGTAATCAGGCTTCAGACTGGCACTCAGATATAGATGAGGATGTGGGTGTCCCAAGCAGCGGCTTAACGTGCTGCACCACAGTGCCCGCCTCCATGAAAAATAATTCTGAAGGCTGTGTGGAGGATGCATTGGGAGTTAAGTAGAAGGCTCTTGACACAGCTTAATGAATGCATTGAGTGACACGTACCAGTTAGAAGGCTGTTGACACTGTTTAATGAGTGCTGTCTTGGGTCTGTGACATAATTGGGAAGGGATGTTTGCTAGAGATATTTCAGAGATCTCTCACTAGTGCTTACATTTTAATGTTGATAGGAAGAGTAGGTAAATTAGTAAGTTTAAGGTATTCAGAGCAGATAGTGACGCAGGGCTATTGCTGAGTGTTAGCTGTTACAATTATTTCTCTACCAAGCAGGATTTCCAGTAACCCCGGGGATCACAGTGTGGAGGTGAGGGAAGAGTGGTGTCACAAAGCACTGAGGGACTGGCTGGACCAGGGTTGCTCGTCCTGTCACTCTAGCAATCATTAGAGTGTCTCTTTGGGAATAAGTATAGGTTGGTAGTGCTTTTAAGTAATTTGTTGAGGAATAGTTAAGCTTTTAGAAAAGTAGGCTTAAGTATTCCTTGTGCTTGCTCATGTTATGGTAAGTGGGATGCATCCATTCATTGTCCAGTGGGAAAAGGTACTTAGTGCCTGAGAAAGTTCTTTGTCAAAAAGAGATGTGTGAAACTAGAGTACAAAAGCTGATGCTTGAACATTTGTCCTTTGTTTTGAAGACCCTCACCACTTTGTTGTAATTATGTCTGAATATATAGAATTTATAAACTGGAAGAATGCTAACACCCTTTTTCCTGACACTTCCACACCCTAGCAAGGATTTGCATTAATAACCCTGGAGACTCCAGTCATGGCAGCTTTCCCTAGCACTCTTAAAGAATCATGGGGAGGACTCAACAGTGCCTGTTGTAGCTCCTGATGATGCTTTCAAAGGAAGAGTAAAGGTGGTATTTGTTTGGAATTGTGTAATCACAACTAAAGCAGTAAAATGGGAAAGCCTGTATTTATTCCAGATTGCTGTGTACCAGAGACTTCATTCACATGTGTTTTATTTAATCCTCAGAAGAAACCTGAGGCTGGAAGTGCTGTCTGTGTCAGAGATAATGAAATTTTCAGAGCTACTGGATGACTTGCCTTGGGTTCATGCTGCTGACGTGTAGCAGAATTAGAACTTGAACCCAGGCCTACCTGGTTGTAAAGTCAAATGTTCTTTTTTCCACTCTGCCTTATTTGAATGACTTTCATAAGTGAATGAGGTTCATGTCACCTGCTCAGAAGTGATTTTCAGGATTTGGCCATAAAAGAAAATACAGTGAGCATTGGGAAGTCTCCCATACTTATTTCCTCTCTTCCTTGCATAGAATAACAGGAAGCAGCTTTGTGGAGCTGTCACAGATACTTGTATTGTTACAGGTACTTATTTATAGGTTTTGTGGGAGCATGTCAGTATTTACCAGACCCTTGAATCCAAGGTGAACTGTGCTGTACCCCTTATTTTACTGAGAAGAAAATGAGGCCTAGACAAATCAAGTGACTTGCCAGATTATAGCTGGTTGGTAACAGAGTTGGAATTGTTTTTTAAGTGTTTTATTTATTTACTTATTTATTTATTTGCCTGAATGACATAGATAGAGGGAGAGGCAGAAAGAGAAATTTTCCATCTTCTGGTTTACTCCCCAAATGACTGCGACAGCCAGGCCTGGGCCATGCAGAAGCCAGGAGCCAAAAATTCCATCCAGGTTTCCCACATTGGTGACAGGGACCGAAGTACTTGGGCCATCTTCCTTCCACTGTTTCCAAGGTGCATTAGTGGGGAGCTGGATTGGAAGCAGAGTATTCAGTCTGGGCTGTGAGGGTACCAAGTGGCAACTGACCCTGCTGCACCACAATGCCCACCCTTGGAATTAGAACCTGGGGCTCTATTCCAGGTTTAAAGGCTTTTTGTACCTAAGGCACAAGCCTTGTTATTCTTGGAGTTCCCAAAAGATGATACATGTGAATATGATTGGAGGATTATTTTTTGCCTGTCAGCATCTACCATCAGGGCAGAGTATGATAAATTATTTACGTCTGGGTGCTCCACTTTTGGATTGGATTGTTAGGGGTTCTTAACATGTGATGGAGCGTGCCCTTGTGGGTCTATGTCTGAAGAGAGGCTTCCCTTCGTTTGCTGACAGCTCTGGCAGCTGCCCTTGCGTGCGTCTGTCCCGTCTGGAAAGATGGGTGAGCGTTAAGGAAGTGGAACAAGTGCTCAGTGGTGGGCTACTCGGAATCACTATCTACTGACATTTTCTTTTAGCTTGACCTCTTCAGATTTTGCTATTTTTTGTTAATTGTTTATACTGATGGCATTGCCAGCAGTTCTTGCGCCAGTAGAGGCTGGGGTGCAGGCTTGAAAAATGCTGTCAGTGGAGGGCCTGTCATGATGTGGTGATTGCTGGTGATAAATCGCCAGCTACAGTTTGAGAGTTAAGGTTGTGCACTTGAGACAAATCATGACATGACCTTGAATTTTGTGAATTGGGATGTAGGCCTGCACCTGTTTTCTGTGGTGGTAGCTTTTGTATGCTTCCCACCTGTCCTTGGATGAGACGTTATTTGTTAACAAACAAGGAAACAGGCTCAGAAATGTTGAACTTAGTCATAGAGAAAGACATTTATTTTTATTTGAACGAAGCTGCTTGGGAAATTCCTGTACCACCTTTTGCTTCTGCCTGCTGGGTAGAAGGTCAGTACCATTAGGATTTGCAGGCGCCAGCCTGGGTGGCCAACCTAATGGAGTAAAACAGTTCCAGCTCCAAGTAATGGCAAACTTGGAGCAGGGCCCAGAATAATTAAACCCCTGGAGTAAAGAGTTTGATGTTGGTCTTTATTCATTTCAATGAACAGGCTTGCGGCAGGAATATGATATATTCCAAGCAAAGAAAACCAGTGGCTCTGGAGATTTATGCCATTGCCTTCAAGATTGTTTGGTTCCACATTCAACTTAGATAACTAGTAACAGAAAAGTTACCATGGAGGGTGTTTCTCCATTTTTAAGAGATTGTCCAGTAGGGTAAACTATTGTACATTACATGATCTCCAATACCATTGAAGGATGCTTAAACTCTTGGGACTCAAAATTCGCAAAAGACTCCCAATCACGTGACCTTCAGATAGCCATCTCTTCCTTATCCCATTCTGTTGTGTTTGTGTGTTTTGTTTCCCTGTAACTCAGTGTTTCCTTGGCAAGTGAAATCCAGTTGGCTGAAGGCTCCCAAGGGGAGAAGGGAGAGAAGTGGTAGAGCTTCCTTTTTCTACTTGGGGTTTAGGGCAGATTATAAGTAAAAAGGCTGGAAAACAAGGAGAATGGAGTTGGAAAGGCAATGAATATGACAGTGACATGATAAACTAGGAATTTTAAGACATTAGGTCTGGGGCTGGCACTGTGGCACTGCGGGTTAACGCCCTGGCCTGAAGTGCCTGCATCCCATATGGGTGCTGGTTCAAGACCCGTCTGCTCCACTTCCGTTCCAGCTCTCTGCTATGGCCTGTGAAAGCAGTAGAAGATGGCCCAAGTCCTTGTGCTCCTGCACCCCCGTGGGAGACCTGGAAGAAGTTCCTGGTTCTTGGCTTTGGATTGGTGCAGCTCCAGCCGTTGTGGCCAATTGGGGAGTGAACCATCAGATGGAAGACTTCTCTCTCTCTCTGTGTAACTCTGACTTTAACAAACAAACAAACAAACAAAAAAACCAAAACATTAGGTCCATTTCCCCCCCTGAGTTTGCTGGTTGATTATTTTGAGTTTATCTAGGAAGGTGCCTGCGTTCTGTCTCAGGTGTTTAGAATTATGTCTAGTTCTGCCAGTGAGGTCTTGATTTGGCATGCTGGTGACAAGGCATTTCTTTCTCCCTCCTCCAGCTGGGGAAATAGGGACAGGCCTGTGGCGCAACCGGTTAAACTGCTGCTTGGGATGCTTGGATCCCATGTCAGAGTGCTGCTTTGAATCCTGGCTCCTCTGCTTCCAATCCAAGATCTTGCTAGTATCCTTGGAAGCAGCAGTTGATGGCTCAAATACTTGGACTCCTGCTCCCCATGTAGAAGACCCAGATGAAGTTCTGGGCTCCTGGCTTAGGCCTTGCCCGGCTGTTGTGGGCATTTTGGGGAGTGAACCTCGGGATGGAAGACTTTTCTCTTTCTCTGTGTTTGTTGTTCTGCCTTTCAAGTAGATGAATATAAATAAATACTTAAAAAAAGATGAAGTAGTGACATTTTGCCTTTAAAAACCCTTAACATCTATGAAAACTTTCTCTTAGATTTGTGCTTGAAGTCCTTTTCTCTTTTTAAAACCATTTTCATTCTTAAATATAACACACATCAGAGGGCTGCGCAGAACATGTGAGTGGTTTGTTCCCACCAGGCTGCTGGGAGTGAAAACCTTGGCTGCACTCCAGACTTTGTCCCTTTGCTTCTGTCTTCCTCCAAGGGCCAATCTGTGTCCTTTCTGCCACAGTAAGGACATCCTAGCTTTCAGTGTTGAGACCCAAATATATATCCCCAAAGATGCCCTGACAGACTATTTATGGATGTGACAGGTTAAATAATGTCCCTCCCTCCAAAGATTTGTTCACATTGTTCACAGATTTGTTCACAAACCTGTGACTATATTACCTTAAATTTTTGGGGACTTTGATTTGTGATGAAGTTAAAGATCTTGAGCTGGGGAGATGATTCGGCATTGGTGAGAGTCACAGAAAGAGTTGTGAGCTTTAAAGCAGAGGTTGGAGTGGCGTGGCCCTGAGCCGAAGCATACAGGCAGCTTTTGGATGCTGGGAAAGTCAAGGAAGCTATCCCATCCTTGAGCCTCTGCAAGAATCACAGCCTTGACTCATTGTAGATTTCTGGCCTCCAGGACACACTCAACTAGTAAATTTGTGTTGTTTTGAGTCACTTAGTGTGTGCTAAGTTGTTACAGCAGCATTAGGAAACTTATACAGGAAATAACTTTAACTTGCAGAAAAACTGTAAGACTGAGAATCCGTTCACCTGTTGTTAATATTGCACTCTTGCTTATTTTCTCTCCGTATTTTCTGTCTTTCTGAGCTGCTTTACAGTGAGTTGCTGTCATGGCCCCTTTCTCCTAAATACTTCATTATATACTTCCCAAGAATAGGAATCTTTTTTTTTTTTAGACATAATAACCAAATAGTTCACAGTTGTGACAAATTCAACATTGATCATTTTATGGAATTTGCCATCCACGTTCTAATTTTGCCTAATTTGTCTAACAGTGTCCTTTGTAGAGTTTCTCCCTCCTATATAGGATCCAGTCTAAGATTAAGTGTTACATTCAGTTGTTGTGTCCTTTAATCTGAAACACTGGCACAGCCTTTCTTTGTCTTCCTTGGCATTCTAGCGTTTCTGAACCTGTCTACCACTTCCTCGTGAGTACAGTTAGGTTATGTCTTCTCGAGTGGAACACAGTGTGTACGTGACAATGTGTGCTCCTTAGAGGTTGTCTGTGCCTCTCCTTGGTGATGTTAATCTTGATACCACTTGGTCAAAGTGTTATTTAATTTATTCACTGTGTAGTTGCTGTAGTTTTCCTTTCAACCCATAAATAGCCTGTGGGAGGACATTTTAAGACTATCATGCTTGCAAACTTGTGATTTTCCAACTCCAGCATTTCTCTGTATTCATCAGTTGACATTTGGTATTCTTCAGTGAGAAACAACCTTCTCAGGTGTACATTTGGGGCAACTGTTAAGTTGCTGCTTGGGATGCCCACATCCCATATTGGAGTGCCTGGCATCTCATATCAGTCCCAGCCCCTCTGCTTCCAGTATAGCTTCCTGCAACGCACACCCTAGGGGGCAGCAGGTGATGGCTCAAGTTATTGGGTCCCTGCAACCCACATGGTAGACCCAAATGGAGTTCTGACTTGGGCTTGACCCAGCTCTGGTTGTTGTGGGTATTTGGGAGTGAACCAAAGGATGGAGGATCTTTCTGTAATCTCTCTCTCTCTGCCTTTCAAATCAAATGAAAATAAATAAGAATTTTTTTAAAAAAGGAAATGCTTTTGTTCTTATCCATTAAGTATTGATACATAGAATCATAAATTTCTATTTTTCCATAGTTTACAAATTATATTGTTTTAAAAATTACTTATTTGATAGAGAGGGAGAACTTTTCATATCTACTGGTTTCTCCTCAAATGCCCACAGTGGCCGAGGTAGGCCAGACCGAAGCCAGGAACTCAGTCTGGTCTCCCACATGGGTGGCAAGGACCCTGACTACTTCGACTATCACTGCTGCCTCTCGTGGTCTATCTTAGCAGTGAGCTGCAGCCAGGAATTGGAGTTGGGTGTTGAATTCAGGCATTCTAAAAAGGGATCTGGGCATCCCAAATAATGTCCTAATAGCTGTGTCAAACATCCCCCTGAGTGTTTTTTTAAAGGTTGGTTGTGGCTGGCATTCTAGCATAATGGATTATGTTGCCACTTGCAATGCTGGCCCATATCGTAGTGTAGGTTTTGAGTCCTGGCTACTCCACTGGATCTAGCCCCCTGATGATGTGCCTGGGAAGGTAGCAGATCACGGCCCAAGTATTTGGCTTCCTGCCACCCATAAGAGCTCTCTGTCTACATCTGTATTTCTCTGTGGCTCTCAAATTAATAATTAAAATAGGATTGTATTTTTTTTTTATCATTGACTTTTGAGGTTTTTAATTTGTTTATTAGATACACAGTTTGCAGATATTTTTCTCCCAATATTTTTCTCTTTGGTTTGGCTTTTCATTTTCTTAATAGTATCTTTGTTGTTGTTGTTAATTTGAGAGACAGAGCTCCCATACTGTGTTTCACTACCAAATGCCCACAGTGGCTGACTGGGCCAGGAACTGGCAACTCCATCTAGGTCTCCAAGCTGAGGGGCAGGGGCCCAATTACTTGGGCCATCACTGCTGCCTCCTGTGGTCTGTATTAGCAGGAAGCTGGATTGGAAGTGGAGGTGGGACTTAGTCCCAGGCACTCCAATATGGAACACAGTCATCCTTAATGGTGTCTTTGGAAGCACAAGTTATAAATTTTTATCAAGTTTGGTTTATCCATTTCCTTTTCCTTTTATGGGTCATGTTTTAGGTATCATATATTAGAAAAGGCAGATATTGAAAGCATTTTTAATAGAATTTGCTTTATTCCAAGTACTTAATTTAATGACAGTTTTTAAAATATATATATATATATATATATATTTATTTATTTATTTATTTGAAAAGTAGAGTTAGAGAGAGGTAGAGGCAGATAGAGAGAGCTTCCATCCACTGGTTCACTCCCCAAATGGCTGTAACAGCTAGAGCTGAGCTGCTTTTGAAGCCAGCAGCCAGGAGCTTCTTCAGGTCTCCCATGTGGGTGCAGGGGCCCAAGCACTTGGGCCATCTTCCGCTGCTTTCCCAGACACATCAGCAGAGAGCTGGATTGGAAGTGGAGCAGCTGGGACTAAATCCGGTGCCCATGTGGGATGTTGGCACTTTACCAGCAGGTGGCGGCTTTACCCACTATGCTGCAGTGCTGGCCCCAACAGATTTTTGTGTGAGATTTGCTCAGATGCGTTAGGGCTTGCCTCTTGGAATTGTTTAGCCTCCTTTGAGTAACATTTAGTAGGAAGCAATTAATATTGATCAAAATGGCAGGCTTTGGAGTCTGACTGCTTATGTTTATCACTTAGAATGTCACCTTCAGAAGCAGGCTTCATTTCTCAGTGCCTCAGTTTCCCCATCTGTAAAATGATCCTCTCTGTTGGGAAGGTTGTCTGCATACTGCACAGAAAATACCTGGAGTAGGGAAAGGGCCCGACAGATACTGGGTGATTGCTGGGGGGACAGCTCCCAGCTGTGATCTGGGGTAGGGCTGTGCGTGTTGGAACTGCTTGAGGGTCTTTTTAATGCTCTGTGCCTTTTCTAAATTGACACATTGTGCCTTAGGTTGGAGCATCTGGATGATAATCCTTGCACTTGGGCTTCCTTGACACAGTTAAAGCTGATTGTTCCTTTAAATCACTTTCAATAAATGAGGCAATTTGGGTTGATGTGTGGAATCACAGAACTCTCTATCAGATGTAAAAATAGTTCAAGCTCCATTAACACTTACAAAGGGAATAATCTATTAGCTGCTGTTGCCAAGGCAAAAATGAGGCAAGAAGTCTTAAGCAAACCAAGAACAGGATGCAAGCTGTCCACATTTGATAAATACGTTTTTCTGCCCTTGGAGTGTTTTATTAAGCCAGAGTTCTGATGGTGGGATAAGAATGTACAGTTCAGAGCCAGTGTACCTGCTTTGCTTGTGTTGGAGGGAGAAGAGTCTCAGCATTTTTTTTTTCCATTTTCAGAATAAGACTAATGAAATTTTGTGACTTATGTTACCTTTATAAGGGTTTCATGATCTGATATGGGTGTAGTATAAAGAATATATAAGGAATTCCTAGAGCTCAGCAGTAAAAAGACAGCTAAAAGGTGAGGAAAACGTTTGAGTAGACATCGCTATGACAAGGATGCGCAGATGCCCAGCAAGCACGCGCAAAGCTGTTCATCATCTTTGGTCGTTAGAGAAGTGTAATCCGAAGCCATTGGCTGATACTCCAGATGACCATGATGATAACTGGGTTTTTTTTTTTGTTTGTTTGTTTTTAAAGATTTATTGATTTATTTTCAAGTTAGTTACTGAGTGCAAGAGAAGGAGAAACAGAAATCTTCTGTCTGCTGGCTCACTCCCAAAATGATTGCAGTGGCCAAAGCTAGGCTGTCCCAAGCCAGGAGCCAAGAACAACTTCTGTGTATTCATGGGTGCAGGGACCCAGGGACTTGGACCATCTTCTTCTATCTCAAGTGCATCTGCAGGGAGCTGGATCGGAAGTGGAGCAGCTGGGACTTGAACCAGTGCTCATATGGGATACTAGCATCACAGGCTGAAGCTTTACTGGCTGCAGCTTTACTGGCCACAGCCCTGGCCCCCAGGCTGTTGACAATTTTTGAAAAGGAAATAACTGTGATCAAAGCTATGAAGAAACAGGAATCTTAATGTATGGAAATACTTCAAAAAGTTCAAGGAAAATGGAATTAAAGATTTTTTGTTGTTGCAAAAAAATTTTGAAACTATGTAGTTTATTCATCATATGCATTTCCCACAAACTTTCTGGAGACCCCTCGTATCACTACTAGGAATGTACAATTCTTCCTCCAATATGGACCTTTCTTTGGTGTTCTTTGAAAAGTTAAGCATAGCATTACCCTGTGACTCAGCATTTCATACATACCCAAAGGATCCTAAAACTACTGAAGTGGGTGAGAGGGTGTACTGACCTTTAAGTACATGTTCTTGTCATGCACAAAGCTAAGCATTCTTAGTGCTGACATATGTAGGTAAATTTTATTCAGAAGGTGAAAAAGCAAACACACATGTGAGCATAGGTTGCCCAGACAGAGAGACGGCTGTCACTCATGGGCAGTGGGCCGAAGATTAGCCTGACAGGAGAGGAAATGGGGACGGGGTGGCAGGGAGGTCACCCCGCAGTCCCTCCAGCTTCTGAGGAGAACTCTCCGCAGCTGTGGGCCTCTTTTATGAGGTGGGGATGGGGTGTGCCAGGAGAGGTTTGAAGCCACGTGGAAATTTTAGGGTACCTCTGTAAATTCCATGGGGAGCTCAGTATCCATATTTCCATGGCGTCTCCCCCAGGTCCCAGATGAAACAGGTGTATCCTGGGAAAGGGGGCGTTTTGATTGAAAAGTAGGATAGAGTTACACATGGGGACCTTATGACTTCCAGCTTGGTGATCCCAAACTAACTTTCTGCCTATTTATCCCACATCTTTCCCAGAACCTACATTTCATGGCATTCTATTTTTCTGAGCTGTTCTATTGTGTCAGACCAGTATTTCCTTTCTTTAAAAAAAAAAAAAATTGGGGCTGGGGGCTGGCATTGTCGTATAGTGAGTGAAACTTCCACTTGTGATGTTGGCATCCAATGTGGGTGCCAATTCATGTCCTGGCTGATCCGTTCTGATACAACTCCCTGCTGGTGGCCTAGGAGAAACCGTGGAAGATGGCTCAACACTACCACCAACATGTGAGACCCAGATGAAGCTCCTGGCTCCTGGCTTTGGCCTGGTCTAACCCTGACTGTTGCAGCCATCTGGGGGAGTGAACCAGCAGGTGGAAGATAATACCTCTCTCTCTGTAGGCCCCACCCCCTTTTCCCTTGTAGCTCTGACTTTCAAGTAAATAAATCTTAAAAAAATTTTTTTATCATGGTGAAATTGACATAACCTAAAGACCATCTTAAAGGCCAGTGTTCTGGCACAGTGGGTAAAGCTGCTGCCTGCAGTACTGGCATCCCATGAGAGCACAGCTTTGCATCCTGGCTGCTCTACTTCTTATCCAGCTCTCTGCTAATATACCTGGGAAAGATGCTAATGCACCTTAGAAAGCGGAGGCTGGCCCAAGTGCTTGGGCCTCTGTACCCACGTGAGAGACCTGGATAACACTTTCTGGCTTTGGTCTGGCTAGCTCTAGCCATTGTGACTATCCACTCCTGTGAACCAGTGGATGGAAGATACCTCTTTTCTCTCTGCGTCTTCCTCCCTCCCTCTCTCCCTCTCTGCCTCCCTCCGTCTCTGTAAATCTGCCTTTCAAGTAAATAAATCTATCTATCTATTTATTTATTTATTTATTTTGACAGGCAGAGTGGACAGTGAGAGAGAGAGACAGAGAGAAAGGTCTTCCTTTGCCGTTGGTTCACCCTCCAATGGCTGCCGCAGTCGGCGCGCTGCGGCCGGCGCACCGCGCTGATCCGATGGCAGGAGCCAGGTGCTGGGTGCTTTTTCCTGGTCTCCCATGAGGTGCAGGGCCCAAGCACTTGGGCCATCCTCCACTGCACTCCCGGGCCACAGCAGAGGGCTGGCCTGGAAGAGGGGCAACCGGGACAGAATCCGGCGCCCCGACCGGGACTAGAACCTGGTGTGCTGGCGCTGCAAGGCGGAGGATTAGCCTGTTGAGCCACGGCGCCGGCCAAATAAATCTTTTAAAAAAACATTTTAAAGAGAACAGTTTGATGATATTTAGTACATTCATAAAGTTGTACAACCATCAGCTCTATTATCATCCCACACATTTTTATCACCCCAAAAGGAAATCACAAATTGATTAAACAGTTGTTCCCTGGGCCAGTGCTGTGGCATAGCAGTTTAAAACCACTACCTGCAGTGCTGGCATCCTATATGGGCACTGGTTCGAGTCCCTGTTGCTCCCCTTTCGATCTAGTTCTCTGCAGTGGCCTGGGAAAGCAGTAGAAGATGGCCCAAGTGCTTGGGCCCCTACGCCTGCGTGGGAGACCCAGAAGAAGCTCCTGGCTCTTGGCTTCGGATTGGTGCAGCGCTGGCTGTTGCAGCCAGTTGGAAAGTGAACCAGCAGATGGAAGATTTCTCTCTCTCTCTCTCTGCCACTTTCTCTGTGTAACTCTGACTTTCTAATAAATAAATGAATCTTTAAAAAGAAAAAAAAAAAAGTTGTTCCCTTGTCAGCTCTCCTCCTAGCCCCTGATGACCACCTGTGGATACCTGATGCAGATATTTTCTGTTAATAGAATCATACAAGTGTAACATTCTGTGTCTGACTTATTTCACTGAGCATAATTTTATTTTTTTAGAGATTTACTTATTTAATTAACAGAGCTACAGAGAGAGGGAGAGACAGAGATCTCCTGTCCATTGGTTGATTCCCCAGATGATTGCAACAGTCATGGTGGAGAGGACCCAAGTGCGTGGAGCATCATGTGCTCCCTTGCCAGGTGCATTAGCAGGGAGTTGAATCAGAAGTGGAGCAGCCAAGAATTGAACTGGCTGTCCTAAGCTGCAGTTAACCTGCTGCACCCCGATATGGGTCTTAGCATAATTTTTTAAGGAACATCCGTGTTGTAACAGATACCAGCGCTTTACTCCTTTTTAAGGCTGCATAATATTCTGTATGTGCATTTGTGTGTGTGTGTGTGTGTGTGTGTGTAAATACTTCAACATCATTTTTTGTTGATATTTGGGTTATTTTCTTTTTTTTTGGTGATTGTGAATAGTGCTTTTTGAAATATGTGTATGTGTATTTGCTTAAGTCCCCTTTTCAGTTCTTTTGAGCATAAATCCAGGAATAGAATTGCCAGGTCATAAGGTAATTTTTTGATTTCACTTGTTGAGGAATTGCCAAAACATTTTTCACAGTGGCTGGATCATTTTACATAGCTACCAGCATTGCATGAGGGTTCTAATTTCTGCATATGCTCACCAGCACTTATTTGCCATGATTTTGATTATAGCCAGACTAATGAAATGGTACTTCCTTGTGGTATTGATTTGCATTTCCCAAAGTGACTGATGATGTTGAGCTTCTTCATGTTCATGTTAGCCATTTATATTTCTTGTTTGGAGGAATGTCTATTTAAGTCCTTTTCCCATTATTTATTTATTTATTTGAAAGACAAAATGAGAGAGAGAGAGAGAAAGAGATCTTCCATTCACTGATTTATTTCCCAAATGGGCACAATAGCCACTTCTGTGCCAGGCTGATGCCAGGAGCCAGGAATTCCATCCTGGGCTCCCATGTGTGTAGCGAGGGCCTGATTACTTGGGCCATGTTCTGCTGCCTTCTCAGGCACATTAGCAGGAGACTAGATCAGAAGTGGAACATCTAGACCTCAAACTGGTACTTGGATATGGGATGCTGGCATCATAAGTGATGGTTTAACTTGCTATGCTACAGTGCTGGCCCTCCATTTTAAAAATTAGATTTTTTTTTGTTGCTGAGTTGTAAAAAGTTTTTAAAAATATATTCTCGATACTAGATGTTGCAGATAAATTATTTACAAGTGTTTCTCCCATTCTGTAAGTTGTCTTTTCACTTTGATAGTATTCTTCAGTCCACAAAAGTTTCAATTTTGATAAAGTCACATTTATCTGTTTTTTCTTTTGTTGCCATGGTTTTGCTGTTACATTTATGAATGAATTCATTGCCAAATCCAAGGTCATAAAGATTTAATTCCTTGTTTTTTCTAAGAGTTTTGTGATTTTAGCTTTTTTAAAAGTTTATTTGAGGGGCTGGCACTGTGGCATAGTTGGTAAAGCAGCTGCCTGCAGTGCCAGCATCCCTTATGGATGCCAGTTCAAGCCCCGGCTGCTCTACTTCTGATCCAACTCTCTGATATGGCCTGGGAAAGTGGTAGAAGATAGCCCAAGTGCATGGGCCCCTGCACCCACATTGGGAGACCCAGAAGAAGCTCCTGGCTCCTGTATTTGGCTCAGCTCATCTCTGGCCATTATGGTCATTTGGCGAGTGAACCAGTGGATGGAAGACCTTTCTCTCTCTCTGGTCTACCTCTCTCTGTAACTCTGTCTTTCAAATAAATAAATCTTTTTTTTAAAAAAATATTTATTTGAAAGGCATAGAAAGAGACAGATCTTCCACTTGCTTGTTCACTCCCCTGTGCCTGCAACAGCCTGGGCTGGGTCAGTCCAAGAATAGCCCTGAGTTCTAGTCTCTTGTATTAGTGACAGGGACCCAACTACTTGAGCCATTATGTGCTGCCTCCCAGGGTGTGTGTTAGCAGGAGGCTAGAATTGGGAGCATATAGCAACCTAATTGCTGGGCCAAATACCTGCCCAGTTTTTTTTTTTTTTTTTTTTTTTGACAGGCAGAGTGGACAGTGAGAGAGAGAGGCAGAGAGAAAGGTCTTCCGTTGCCGTTGGTTCACCCTCCAATGGCCGCCGCGGTCGGCGCGCTGCGGCCGGCGCACCGCGCTCGTCCGATGGCAGGAGCCAGGAGCCAGGTGCTTTTCCTGGTCTCCCCATGGGGTGCAGGGCCCAAGCACCTGGGCCATCCTCCACTGCACTCCCGGGCCACAGCAGAGGGCTGGCCTGGAAGAGGGGCAACCGGGACAGAATCTGGCGCCCCGACCGGGACTAGAACCCGGTGTGCTGGCACCGCAAGGCGGAGGATTAGCCTGTTGAGCCACGGCGCCGGCCCAGTTTTAACTATTATATTTAGATCACTAATCCATTTTGAATTGACTTTTGTATATAGTATGAGAGAGTGGTCCAGCTTCATTCTTTATGTTTATTTAGTTGTCCTGGCATGATTTTTGGAAAATATTAGTCTTTCTCTGTATAATGGTCTTGACACCTTGTTGAAAATCAATTGGCCCGGGGTCCAGCATTGTGGTGTAGTGGGTAAAGCCACTGCCTGTGATCCTGGCTTCCCAGTTGGGACTGGTTCAAGTCCTGGCTGCTTAATTTCCCATCTAGCTCCCTGGTAATGGCCTGGGAGAAGCAGTGAAAGATGGTGTAAGTCCTCAGGCCCCTGCATCCATGTGGGAGACCTGGATGAAGTTTCTGGCTCCTGGCTTTGGCCTGGTTCAGTCCTGGCTATTCTGGCCATCTGGGAAGTGAACCAGCGGATGGAAGATCAATTTCTGTTTCTCCCTGTCTCTGTCACTCTTTCAAAATAAATAAAAATTAATATATTTTTTAAAAAAGTAATCAGTTGGCCATAAATGTATGGGTTTCTTTCTGGGGTCTCAGTTTTGTTCCTGACAGTAACTTTTGTATGGGCTGAGTTATTTGTTTTTCTCTGTTTGGTAACAGGATCATGGAGTTGATAGCACCATTTTCCAGAATCCCAAAAAGCTTCACCTGACTATTGGGATGTTGGTACTGCTGAGTGAGGAAGAGATCCAGCAGACGTGTGAAATGCTACAGCAGTGCAAAGAGGAGTTTATTAAGTGAGTGATGCTCAGGAGTGGGGAAGGTGTTCAAGCTGGGCTGGCTGCAGTTGGATATCATGGACCTGTGTTTGCACTAGGGAGCTGGATGACATAGGAGAGGGATTTGTTGACTCACCTGTTTGTAACACTAAACCTTGAACCACTGTCTGAAATGTTTAAAATGCATTTGAAGCATTGATTTACAGATTCTTACGGAGAGAAAAATCATTATCTCCCATCGCTGGTTCATTCCCCAGAGGTGCTAAAGCTGGGGCAGGCAAATGCCAGAAGCTGGAAACTCCATGCAGGTCTGCAACATCAGTGGCAGTGACTTCAAGTGCCAGGTGCATATTAGCAGGAAGCCGGAATGTCGAGTGGAGCCAGGCTGTCAGCTTGGGCATTCTGATACAAGATTGGGCCTTCCCAGTGGCAGTTTACCTGTTGACCAAATGCCTGCCCCATCTTAGG
This sequence comes from Sylvilagus floridanus, assembly GCA_949820135.1. Classification (NCBI taxonomy): domain Eukaryota; kingdom Metazoa; phylum Chordata; class Mammalia; order Lagomorpha; family Leporidae; genus Sylvilagus; species Sylvilagus floridanus. The sequence continues at coordinate 21,393,489 of OX463235.1, forward strand.
TGTCAGATGACTGGTGCAGGTTTCCTTGGCTCTCTGGAGGCTCTAGGGTAAAATCCGTTTCCATGCCTTTGAAGCCCAGTTTGCAGAGGCTGTCCACTATTGGCACTCTTCCTCCATCTTCAACTTTAGCCACATTACCTCTTTGCCCCTTTGTTGTCATAATCTCTATGGCCATAGCAGGCACAGTTATCTGCCTTTAAGGATTCATTGGATTTTTTTTTAAAGATTTATTTATTTATTTATCTGAAGAGTTACACAGAGAAGGAGAGGCAGAGAGAGAGAGAGAGGTCTTCCATCTGCTGGTTCATTCCCCAATTGGCAGAAATGGCTGGAGTTGCATCGATCTGAAGCCGGGAACCAGGAGCTTCTTTTTTATTTATTTATTTATTTTTATTTATTTATTTTTTTGACAGGCAGAGTGGACAGTGAGAGACAGAGACAGAGAGAAAGGTCTTCCTTTGCCGTTGGTTCACCCTCCAATGGCTGCTGCAGTCGGCGCGTTGCGGCCGGCACACCGCGCTGATCCGATGGCAGGAGCCAGGTGCTGGGTGCTTTTTCCTGGTCTCCCATGGGGTGCAGGGCCCAAGCACTTGGGCCATCCTCCACTGCACTCCCGGGCCACAGCAGAGGGCTGGCCTGGAAGAGGGGCAACCGGGACAGAATCCGGCGCCCCGACCGGGACTAGAACCCGGTGTGCTGGCGCCGCAAGGCGGAGGATTAGCCTGTTGAGCCACGGCACCGGCTGAACCAGGAGCTTCTTTTGGGTCTCCCACATGGGGGCAGGGACCCAAGGACCTGGGCCATCCTCTACTGCTTTCCCAGGCCATATATTAGAGATCTGGATCTGGAGTGGAGCAGCTGGGACTTGAACCAGCATCCATATGGGATGCCAGCACTGCAGGCAGTAGCTTTACCTGCTGCACCGCAGTGCTGGCCCTGGATTCATTGGATTTGTTTGAGCCCACCTAGGTACCCCAGGCTGATAGCCCCATATCAAGTTCCTTAACAAAATTACATTTACAAAAGTCTCTATGCCATGTAAGGCAGCATGTTTACAAATTCCAGAAAATATATTGTGGGCATTTCTGGGGTGGGGGCATTATGCTGCCCACCACAGTAACATATGCATCACAACATGACTTTCTAAGACAATCTTCATATGTTTCAGAAACTGAATTTATTTTTCTTTTTTTAAGTACAGTTAGTTTGATTTGCATCAATAAGAATATTGGAAACCTTCCAAGCAGTCTGTTTTAACTTGGAGAAAACACTGCTGTTCTGAGGGCAGAGTTGTTACTCCTGTTTATTGTAAAATTTTGATTTACACATACATCTGATGTAACAGCTTTATTTCAAAGAACCATCTCTTTCCCTCTTTCCCTTTACTCCACAAACTTAAGATTGATGGAGAAGAGAAATTTTAGTGCTAACTCATTCTAATATTACAAACATTTCCTGTGCCGTTCTAATGTGGCCTTGTAGAAGTGGGTTCAGGCCGGCACCCCGGCTCACTAGGCTAATCCTCCGCCTTGCAGCGCCAGCACACCGGGTTCTAGTCCCGGTTGGGGCGCCGGATTCTGTCCCGGTTGCCCCTCTTCCAGGACAGCCCTCTGCTGTGGCCCGGGAGTGCAGTGGAGGATGGCCCAAGTGCTTGGGCCCTGTACCCCATGGGAGACCAGGAGAAGCACCTGGCTCCTGCCATCGGATGAGCGTGGTGCGCCGGCCGCAGCGCGCTGTCCGCGGCAGCCATTGGAGGGTGAACCAATGGCAAAGGAAGACCTTTCTCTCTGTCTCTCTCTCTCACTGTCCACTCTGCCTGTCAAAAAAAAAAAAAAAAGAAGAAGAAGAAGAAGAAGAAGTGGGTTCATCGGGTGGAGCGAGGTAGAACTGCGAAAAAGTTTCCCCTAGGTGCGTAGTACACAAAACTGTATAATACAATGACTTACAGGTAGGCAGTGTAGCCTTTTCCATTGTTTTGAAGGTAAGATACTTTTCTTGAGTAAAATCATAGGCTGATCAGGATTGCAACCGGGCTGTCCTGACTGAGAGTAAAGAGCAGAGTGGACAGTGAGACAGAGAGACAGAGAGAAAGGTCTTCCTTTGCCGTTGGTTCACCCTCCAATGGCTGCCGCAGTCGGCGCGCTGCGGCCGGCACACCGCGCTCATCCGATGGCAGGAGCCAGGTGCTAGGTGCTTTTCCCTGGTCTCCCATGGGGTACAGGGTCCAAGCACTTGGGCCATCCTCCACTGCACTCCCGGGCCACAGCAGAGGGCTGGCCTGGAAGAGGGGCAACTGGGACAGAATCCGGCGCCCCGACCGGGACTAGAACCCGGTGTGCTGGCGCCGCAAGGCGGAGGATTAGTCTGTTGAGCCACGGCGCTGGCTATTCTTTGTTCATTGCTGTTTTCTCTCAGTCTAACCTAAAATTTGGAATAATTTGGTGTTTGTCATTAGATATTTGCAATTTCCCCTGTATAAAATAAATGTTACAGAGCAGGGCAATTTTACCTGGTTTGAGGATCAGTTCTGATATTTTAACTTATTTCTGGTTTGCATTTGCCAAACTAGCTGGAAAGGAACTGCATTTCCTTGGCTGTCATGGGGATAACACTGCTAAGAAGAAATGTAAAGGTAGATAAAATATTTGTTTGGAGAAGCATTTATTCTTTTTACCTTATGAAATCAGGCCTTAGGTTTTTAATCACCCAAGCTTTATTCTAAGCTATGTGAAGATTTAACTGTGTTCCCCCCTTTGTCACTTAGTGCCTTTTGTGACTAAATGCCAAAGCTGAACCCTTTAAGCATGTCAGAGTTGGTGTGCTTAGGGAATAAAGAGCGGTTTTAATAGTCCCCAAGAATTTTTGACATGACAGGATGAAAACAGTAATTGTAGTTTTTCAAATTCAGCAAAGCTTTTGAAATAGGACAGAGTTACCCTGCCAAAAATCTGCAGTGCGTGCAAAAATTTGTTTGAAGATGCTCTTTTCAGAAAGCTGGAAAGATTTGAAACCAGTGAATAAAATAAAGTGAGCCTCCCCTGCCCTCTTATCCAACCTCCCCCCCACCATATGCACCATCTGAAAAGTGTGTCGTGCAGAATTAATGCGCTGCTGAGAGGGAGGATGAGACTCAGAGTTGGTTGTTCGCACAGGTTAGAGGTGCCTTGTTTCCCTAAAGGAAGCGACTTCTCCTAAGTGGAAGGAAAGTACCTTTGTTGAAGCCCAGGTGCATAAATTTTATCATCTAACTTTTTTTTTTTATTCCTTCTTGCTCTTTGATCTCAGCCTTTACATTTCTTAGAAAGAATGTCAATGAAAAATGGCATTTCTAATATGAACCTTTAAAAATTTTAATTGCATTGGTAAGTAATTATGTTTTTTCAAAGAAGCTTATTTTTATTTATTTGAAAGGCAGAGAGAGAGAAATTGTCCATCTACTGGTTCACTCCCCAAATTTCTGCAGGATACCTGACAGGGCCAGGGTGAAGCCAGGAGTCAGGGACGCAAGTCAGGGTCTCCCACTTGGATGGCAGGGACCCAAGTATTTGAACTCTCTGCTGCTTGCCAGGGTGTGCATTGGCAGGAAGCTGGAATCCAAAGCAGAACCAAGACTAGAACTCAGGCCTTCTGATATGAGATGCAGGAGGCCTAAAGGATATCTTTTTAAATTTTTTTATTTTATTTTTTAAAGATTTATTTATTTGAAAGGCAGAATGACAGGAGAGGGAGAGAGATCTCTCCCATCAGCTGGTTCACTCCCAGATGACTACAACATTTGCTAAAGCCAGAAGCCATGACTCCATCCTGATCTCCCAAATGGGGGCAGGGTCCCAAGCACTTGAGTCATCTTCCACTGCTTTCCCAGGCACATAAGCAGGGAGCTGGATCAAAAGTGGAGTAACCAGAACTCAAACCAGCACTCCAGTGTTGCATGGGAGTAGTAGCGTAACCCACTGTGCCACACCTGCTTTGTCTTAATTGCTGCACTCAATGCCTGCCCCTAACCTGACCTTTTATGGACTAAAGATCCAAAATCAAAATTGTAAAAGAAAAACATGGGAAATGAGCAGGCCTGTATATAATATGCTGTAGCTTAATTCGATGCCTTTTAAAATGCAAGTCTTAAAATGAATGTGGCTTTATCTGATTAAAACTGTGGTGCTATATAGATGTTGTAAAGAAATGGGTAGTGAATGTTTTAAGTTTGGAATTTGTTCTTGGATTTAGAGAATACTATCTGATCAGAAACAGGATTTTCATTTCAATTCTTTGGCTAAAGGCTATGTAGCTCAATAGAGTCTGAATGAATTATTCAGTGTTGAGTAAATTCTGAAGCTCTAAATGTGTCCCTTGTGACTTTTCTTTGTGAGATGCAGGACACAGATAGCACAGTGGCTCCGAGTGTATAGTCTGACAAATATACCCCATCGGTGTAGCTCCAGTGTCACCTCACTGCCAGTGCGTTCCCAGTAGATCCAAGGTTACACCAAATAAGAAGTTTAAGAGGGACAAGAAGGGAGAGAGAAGAACAAGAGAGAACATACCTGTGAACAAATGAGAGTGTCCAGTTACTGCCTCAGGTGTCACTCAGTTGGCAGGTATGCTCACTTGTGTTGCAAGTGGAAGACTTCGGCCACTAAGACAAAGAGCAGTATCAGGTAGACTCCTCTCCTGCCCTTTCATCTCTCTATTGGAATTCTTAGTGGATTAAAAGAGTTTCTCTTTCTTCTTACAAAGCAGGCTTGGCATCCTGTTTCATTTATTTATTTATTTTTAGATTTATTTACTTATGTACTTGAAAGGTAATCACAGAAGAGAGAGAGAGAGAAAGAAAGAGAGAGAGAGAGAGAGAGAGAGAGAGAGAGAGAGATCTTTCATTAGCTGTTTCACTCCCCAAATGGTTGCTGCAGCCAGGGCTGGGTCAGGCTGAAAGCTAGGAGCTAAGAACTCCATCTGGGTCTCCCATGTGGGTGGCAGGGGCCCAAACACTTGGGATGTCTTCTGTTGCTTTCCCAGGTGCATTAGCAGGGAGCTGGATCAGAAGTGGAGCAGCTAGGACCAGAATTGGTGCTCTCATGGGATGCTGGCATTGCAGGTGGCTGCTTAACCTGCTGCACTACAACGCAGGCCCCAGGAATTCACCTTTGATGAGTCCTAAAATGCTTTGTCTTTGATTCCGTATCACATTTTTCTTCCCAGTGACAATCTATGTGTTATCACATCGATCTCACAATTCTCTTTTTTTTTTTTACAGGCAGAGTGGATAGTGAGAGAGAGAGAGAGACAGAGAGAAAGGTCTTCCTTTGCCGTTGGTTCACCCTCCAATGGCCGCCGCGGTCGGCGCGCTGCGGCCGGCGCACCGCGCTCATCCGATGGCAGGAGCCAGGAGCCAGGTGCTTTTCCTGGTCTCCCCATGGGGTGCAGGGCCCAAGCACCTGGGCCATCCTCCACTGCACTCCTGGGCCACAGCAGAGGGCTGTCCTGGAAGAGGGGCAACCGGGACAGAATCCGGTGCCCCGACCGGGACTAGAACCCGGTGTGCCGGCGCCGCAAGGTGGAGGATTAGCCTGTTGAGCCACGGCGCCGGCCAATCTCACAATTCTCTAAAACAACCTTCCCCTTTAGAGTAGACCACCCATTTAATGTAAGGCATTGTGCCAAGTGCTGGAGACATAGGAGGGGGTAAGATGGAGAGAATGTCTTGCCTCAAGGGGCTTGCAGAAGACGTGTGCAGAGTTGAGTTTTAGCTGGGTTTTGGCTTAGCACAACAAGGCCTTTTATGGTTGAAGTAGAAATCCGTGTAAGAAGTCTGGGAAGAAAACAGGATGGTAGGGTTTTACTTAACCTACAATTAATACATGTTAATTTTAGAAGAGTCAAAACTTATAAATAAAGTATCACTTGTAATCTTACCCTTTAAAGATGGTTACTATTGGGGCATGCATTTGGCCGAGTGGTTAGAACGCCTGCATGATATATTGGAGTGCCCGGTTTTGTCTTGCCTCTGGCTTACTACTGATGCAGACCTTGGTAGGCAGTAGTGATGGCTCAAGTAGGTGGATCCCAGCCATTCACCTGAGAGACTTGGATTGAGTTCCAGGCTCCTGGCTTTGGTCTGGCCCAGCTCTGGCCATTATGGGCTCCTGGGGAGTGAATCAGCAAATGGGAAATCTCTGTCTGTCTCTGACTCTCTTCAATTGAAAAAAAGGATAATTGGGGCCGGTGCTGTGGCTCACTTGGTTAATCCTCCGCCTGCAGGGCCGGCATATGGGCTCTGGGTTCTAGTCCCGGTTGCTCCTCTTCTGGTCCAGCTCTCTGCTGTGGCCTGGGAGAGCAGTAGAGAATGGCCCAGGTGCTTGGGCCCCTGCAGCCGCATGGGAGACCAGGAGGAAGTCCTGGCTCCTGGCTTCGGATCAGCACAGCGCCGGCCGTAGAGGTCATTTGAGGAGTGAACCAACAGAAGGAAGACCTTTCTCTCTCACTCTCACTCTCTCACTGTCTATAACTCTACCTGTCAAATAAAAACGAAAGGATAATTGTGTATGTATAAGTACATATAAACATGTGTATGGATAAATGTACTGTATACATACAAATATATGTAAACAGTATATCATAATACCTTGGAGTATAAACATTTGTGTGCCTATATGTACCTTTGTTCTTTGGGGTATAATTGTAGTAAAATGCATACATCTTAAGGATTGCTGATAAATTTTGACAAATGTATATATACCATATACCCTACCCAAATAGAGATGTAGAACACTGCCATCTTCCCCATGCCATTTTTCAATAAATTCACTTCTCCCAGGAAAAAACACTGTTTTGCAATAAACTAGTTTTACTTATTCTTTAACATCCTATAAATAGAATAATTCACTTTTGTGTTTGACTTCTTTTGCATATTTTTATTTTAACATTTTGATGAAATATCTATATGTAGGCCGGCGCCGTGGCTCAACAGGCTAATCCTCCACCTCGCGGCGCTGGCACACCGGGTTCTAGTCCCGGTCGGGGCGCTGGATTCTGTCCCGGTTGCCCCTCTTCCAGGCCAGCTCTCTGCTGTGGCCCGGGAGTGCAGTGGAGGATGGCCCAAGTGCTTGGGCCCTGCACCCCATGGGAGACCAGGAAAAAGCACCTAGCACCTGGCTCCTGCCATCGGATGAGTGCGGTGATCCGGCTGCAGCGCGCCGTCCGCGGCAGCCATTGGAGGGTGAACCAACGGCAAAGGAAGACCTTTCTCTCTGTCTCTCTCTCTCACTGTCCACTCTGCCTGTCAAAAAAAAAAAAAAAAGAAATATCTATATGTAAAAATGTTTTTTAAAGATTTATTAGAAAGACTGAGTTACAAAGAGAAAAGGAGAGAGATTGTCCATCTGCTTGTTCACTCCCCAAATGGTCACAATGCCAGGGCTGAGCCAGGCTAAAGAAAGGAGCCAGGAACTAGGAACTTTATCTGGATCTCCCAGATGGGTGCAGGGGCCCAAGTCTTTGGGACATCTTCCACTCCTTTCTGAGGCACATTATCAGGGAAATGGATTTGAGATGGAGCAGCTGGGATTCAAACTGGTGACCATATAGAGTGCCAATGTCGCAGGCGGTGGCTCGACCCCTTACACTGCAACTCCAACCCCTACGTGGTTCAAAATTGTAAAGCAGCAAGAAATATGCAGTGAAGAGTTTCCTTCTCACTGCTATCCTGCTGACTGCTGCTTTCCTCTTTAGAGACAAGCAGTGTCCTTCCTGAGTTTTGTATATGGACAAATATGTGTCTACAGTATATTTATATGTATATTCTTACTGTCATCTTTTGTACAGCATAGCATACACAATCTTATGCACCTTTTATTTTTCTTTAAAACTTAATTTATTTGAAAGGCATAGTTACGGAGAGAGAAAGAGGTCTTTAATCTGCTGGTTCACTCCCCAAGTGGCTGTAATTGCTGGTGCTGGGCCAGGCTGAAGCCAGGAGCCTGGAACTCCATCCACGTCTCCCACATATGTGGGAGTACTTGGGCCATCTTTTCCAGGTATATTAGCAGGGAGCTGGATGGGAAACAGAGCAGCTGGAACTTGAACTGGAATTCTGATATGAGATACCAGCATCACAAGTAGCAACTTAACCCACTGTGCTATAATGCTAGCCTCCATTGTATATCTTTATTTTTAAAGGATTTATTTATTTATTTGAAAGTCAGAGTACACGGAGAGCGAGGAGAGGCAGAGAGAGGCTTCCATGTGATGGTTCACTCCCCAATTGGCCACAGCGGCTGGAGCTGCACGGATCTGAAGCCAGGAGCCAGGAGCTTCTTCCGGGTCTCCCACGCAGGTGCAGAGGCGCAAGGACTTGGGCCATCTTGTACTGCTTTCCCAGGCCATAGCAGAGAGCTGGCTTGGAAGTAGGGCAGCTGGGTCTCAAACTGGCACCCATATGGGATGCTGGCGCTTCAGGCCAGGGCACTAACCCACTGTTCCACAGCACCAGCCCCTCCATTGTGTATCTTTTAAAAAACTTAAATAGGGGCTGGTGTAGTGGCATAGTGGGTTAAGCTGCCACTTGCAACACCAGCATCCCATATGGGCATCTGTTCATGTTCCAGTGGCTCCACTTCTGATCTAACTCCCTGCTAATTCACCTGGGAAAGCAAAGGAGCATGGTCCAAGTGCTTGGGTTCCTACACCAGTGTGAGAGACTGGAATGGTACTCTGGGCTCCTGGCTTCAGCATGGCACAGCCGTGGTCATTGTAGCCATTTGGGGAATGAACTAGCGAATGGAAGATAACTCTCTCTCCCTCTCTGTAACTCTGCCTCTCAAATAATAAATCTTAAACTTAAATATGTAATTGCCCCAGATCAGTGCCTAAAAAATTTCCCATACTCACATGTGTGTTTTATTTGTTGCTCATAGAATGTAATTTATCTCAGCAGTCTCATGTTACTGGATTTTGTTGCTAGTCTTGTGTTACTCCAAACAATGTCTCAGTCAAAACCCTATGCACAAATTATTTCTCATTGCTATGTCTGTATTAGTGAACTGTGTCAAGAGGCATATAGTATCTGGTTGTTTCTTTTTTTGTGTGCTTTTCATTGGGTTCAGGTTTGACCATCATGTTCAATTGTTTACAGAACTCCCCACCCCGTTATAGTGGATTCTTTATGTTGTCCACTGCCTTTTGCCCAAGTTTTGGCCACCACTGGTGTTCTTTGTCTAGATCCCTTATTTTATCAGGGGTTGCAAAATGGGATATTCTAATTTTGTCATTCTTTCTGCATTTGTTAGTTGGAATTCCTTTGTAAAGAAGTGCTTTGCTTCATCAGATATGGTTGGTTATGTAGTTCAATTTGTAATTGTTTATTTAGGATGGGCTCCAAAAATGAAGTTGCTTGGGCAAAGGGTTTCCATTCTTGATGCTTTTTATAAATACTGCCAGATTGCTGTTAAGCATGTGATATCAGTATACAAGTGTAGTGTTGTTATGTAAGTGAAATGCTGTTTGCAACTTGTCAAATTGATGAAAAAAGAATGGCCCTGGGAGATGAGCCAGCACAGTAAGGGTCTTTGTCCATCAAAATCATCATCCCTTGGCCTTTTTGTTAGAGTTCATGAACGGGTATTCGGGTAAGTAGAATGGGATGATGGAAACACCTTCCCGTGTTTGCCAGTTTACGTGCATCCAACCTTTATTCATTTTGAAATTAGAAGGATGGATAATGTGGTAAGAAAAAACCACAACCATTTCATTATGTAATATTTGACTTTGTATGTTAACCATATTCAAAATGTAATACCCTCTTAGCTTAAGAAGCTATAAAAATCTTGTTTTTTCCTTTGCAGTGACATTTCTGGGGGCAAACCCCTGGAAGTAGAGATGGCAGGGATAGAATACATGAATGATGATCCTGGCATGGTGGACGTTCTTTACGCCAAAGTCCATATGAAAGATGGCTCCAACAGGTACAGTTCTGGAGTGCTTCTTTGTTCTAATTGGGAGGTGGCTGAAAACATCCCTGGAAGTTCATTCTTTTTCTGGGGAAGTGAACAGTAACCTTTAGATTCTATTGTCTTCATAATAAAACACAGACGAAGCTTAAAACTGAGTCACTTGCCCTTTCTCTTCTTATGTCTTCCAAGTTAGAAATGTTTACTTGGCAGCCAGCGTTCTCTTAGATCTGCAGTTGGACTCTACACACTCAAACCTGAGTGCAGTCATCTTTCTAGATTTAATCTTTTTCTGGAAAATCGGCTTAGTCTACCCACCATCACCATTCTGCCTCCTGTCATAATGCCACTTTCCCTGGGCATACAGAGAATCTTTCCTCTTAGACTGTGTCACTTTATGGGGTTGGTGCTTGCCTACAGACAGGTTTTAGGAATGGTCACCATCAGCATGGAAAGCTCAGTTCATTTGATTCCTTTTTTTGGGATCTTAATATTATAAAGAGTGTTAGTTGTTTGTTTTTTCCTTATCTTATGATAGTAGGTAATATCATGCGGAGGAATTTCTTGTGGGAAAAAGTATCACATTTTTAGTTTGATAACTATTGAATTACTTGGATAGTGGATATTCTTTTTAAAATTTTAGAAGTTTATTTCCATTTTATTTGAAAGGCAGAGAGAGAAAGAGAAAGTGCACTGCCACCTGTTGGTTCGCTGCCCAAATGCCTGCAACAGCCAGGGCTAGGTCAGGCCAAAGCTAAGGGTCTGGAAGTCCATCCAGGTCTCCCACATGAGTGGCTGGGACTCCAGCTCCTGAGCCATCACCTGCTGCCTTCCAGGAGGCAGGATCAAAAGCAGAGGAGCCAGGACTCAAATCAGGTACCCGTTATGGGATACAGGCATAACTGCTGTGCCAAACATCTATCCTTTGGATAGTGGGTATTGACAGCAGCTGTCGAATTTTTGTGGAACTTAGTTCTTCCTTTGTGTTTTCCAGGCCAATAAGAGGCAGGAAGGATGACATTTTTCGATGGGAGTTTCTAAGGTGATGTAACACAGATGTAGTGAACCCTAAAACAAAATGGTAGTAAAAGCTTTAACAACTTCAGAAGATTATTAAGATTAAATTAATTCACATGAAGTGCTGGGAGCAGTGTTTGGTACATATTAACATCATCAAAACATCAAAAACTATGTTTTTGATCGTTGGTTTACCATACCTCGATGCCTTCTAGGCATTCTCAGCCTGCAGTTCAGCCCGTGTCCAAGTCTGGCTTAGGCACCCACAGTCATTTCCAGTGTCAATGCCATTTATTAGTAGACTCAGATCCTGTGGTGAGGGCAGCATTGGGCACAGCAGGTTAAGTTGCTGCTTGGAACTCTGGCTCGCATATTGGAGTACTGGTTTGAGTTCTGGCTGCTCTGCTTCCAATCCAGCTTCCTGCTAATGCACCTGGGAAGGCAGTGATAAGATGGCCCAAGTGGGAGCCAGGATGGCTTCTGGCTTTGGTCTGGCCCACTCCTGGCTAGTACAGCCATTTGGGGATTTAACCAGCAAGTGGAAGATCTCTCTTTCTCTCTCTCTCTTTATCTCCCTCCCTCTCTCTGTCATTTTGCCTTTCAAATAAACAAATTCATAAATCTTTTCTTAAAGTACTTTGATGAGCAGAAAAACCCAATTTGAATGTGACTTTTCTTTAAAATTCTTAAAAAGTGAGGGTTGTATTTGGCATAGTCGTTAAGATGTTGCATGAGATGCCCACATCCTGAATTGGAGTGCCTGGGTTCTAGTCTTGGCTCCACTTCAGATTCTAGCTTCATTCTCATGTCACCCTGGCAGAGAACAGAGGATGCCTCAAATAGTTGAGTCAATGGCATCAACATAGACCTGATTGAGTTTCTTCCATCTGGTCCACTCCTGGGTATTGCAGGCATTTGGGGAGTGAACCAGTGGACAAAAGATGTCTCATTGTCTGCGTGTCTCTGTCCATGTAATTAATTAGAAAGGCAGAGCTTCAGGGAGAGAGAGAGAGAGAGAGAGAGAGAGAGAGAGAGAGAGAGAATATCTGTCCACTGTTTTAGTTCCCAAATGGCTTCAACAATCAAGCTGAGGCTGGCTGAAGCCTGGTGCCCGGAACTCCATTTGGGTCTCTCACATGGGTGGTAGGGGCTCAAGCACTTGGACTGTCTTCTACTGCTTTCCCTGGTGCATTAGCAGGGAGCTGGATCTGAAGTATAGCAGCTGGAACTCAGACCAGTGCTCCAATATGGGATGCTGTGTTGCAAGTGGAGGTTTAACTTACTTGTGCCACAGTGCAAGCCTCTCTCTGTCTCTCTGCCTTTTAAAAGTAAAAATAAGTAAATTCTTAAGAGTATTGAGAACCCTAGGCCGGCATCGTGGCTCACTTGGCTGATCTTCCACCTGCGGTGCCAGCACCCCGGTTTCTAGTCCTGGTTGGGGCTCTGTATTCTGAACTGGTTGCTCCTCTTCTAGTCCAGCTCTCTGCTGTGGCCTGGGAGGGCAGTGGAAGATGGCCCAAGTTCTTGGGTCCCTGCACCCGCATGGGAGACCGGGAGGAAGTACCCAGCTCCTGGCTTTGGATCAGTGCAGCGCTGGCCGTGGCGGCCATTAGGGAGTGAACCAATGGAAGGAAGACCTTTCTCTCTGTCTCTCACTGTCTATAACTCTCTCTGTCTCTCTCTCTCACTTTCTAATTCTGCCTGGCAAAAAAAAAAAAAAAAAAAAGGTATTGAGAACCCTAAAGAACTTTTGTTTTGGGGGATAAATCTATCAATATTTACCTTATTAGAATTAAAACTGAGGTATTTAATATTTATAAATTCAGAGATAATAGGCATGCATTCATTTCTGATAAATTCCACTCTGTTCATGAAAAATCACTGTATTTTCCAAACCAAAAACATTTAGTGAGGGGGAAGGCATGGTTTTACCTTTTTGCAAATCTCTTTAGTAGAAGATAGCTGGGCTCCTCTGTGTGCTTCATTACTCAGCCTTTTGTGATATGTTGTTTTGGTTGAAGTGTGTGAGAAAATTCAGCCTCACAGATACGCCACTGGAAAAGTGAGGAGTACGTTTAATGACCTTTTCAAATTTTTGTGTATTTCCTACTCATTTACACATTGGGGAGTCTGAATTTCTTATAGGCTGTTGCATTGTGGAATCTGAGACCCTATCAACGAACATTTTGTACTCTGTTACATAACGGAAAATCCACTGCTCTGTGTTGCATTTTGACTATTTTTTTTACCTATCCAGTTTTATAACAGTAGTCATTTAGAACATGTTGGATAACTGGGTTACACAGATCTTCCAAATGTTGACACTTTCATTATGCAGTGTTAAAAATATGTATTGGGGCAAGCATTATGCCTGACAGTTAAGATGCTGTGTGGGATGCCCACATACCATATTGGAGTGCCTGGGTTCGAGTCTTGGCTCTGCTTCTGATTTCACCTTCCTGCTAATGCAGACCCTGGGAGGAAGCAGGTGAGGGCTAAGGTGGCTGGGTCTCTGCCACCCACAAGGCAGACCCAGATTGAGTTCCTGGGTCTTGGTTTCAGCCTGGTCTAACCCTGGCTGCTGGGGGCATTTGGGGATTAAACCAGCAGATGGGGGGATCTTTGCCCATCTGTCTCTCTCTGCTTTTCAAATAAATAAATTTGTAAAAATATGTGTTACTATCACTACCAGTTTCATTAAAATCTTTAAGCATTGGGAAACTGTCAAGCTCACGGTGGCAGATGTGGTTTTCGCAATTCCAGTTTTCACTTGAAAGCTCATGTATTGTTCCAGGCGAAAAATACTGAATTGTTTTCCTTGAGGTTCTTTTTTGAAAAAATGTCTGCCAGATAGCTAAGTCTGAATAACTATAATTTGTCTGTCAGTTGTTCTTTCAAGTAAAAATGTTGTGTACTATGGACTAAGACTAGTTGAGCACACAGTGCAGGACACTAACAAGTGTTTCTGCTTCCAGCCAGCCATCTGTTGAGGTATACAGGCCAAGTGTGCTACACATGCTGCCAATTTCATCACACAGAATATTAAAAAGATGTGTGCACAGGGGCTGAGATTTAATACAATTTATCATCTTTATTGCTTCACCAAGGATACATGAAACTAAACTACCTTAAAAAAACCCTCTTGAATGTATAATGAAGAACATATTACTACTAGTACCATTTATCACTAAAGTGCCAGTGATTTTACCCACCATTGCCTTTGTACCATCAGACAATTGTCATGCCAGTGAAAAAGGCACATAACAGGGGCAGATGTTTGACCTAACTTTAACAGACACCTGCATTCCATATTGAGAGTACCTGGGTTCAAGTCTAGACTCTGACTCCTGATTCCAGCTTCTTGCTAATGCAAACATTGGGAGGCAGCAGTGATGACTCAAGTAATTGGGTCCCTGCCAACCACATGGGAGGCCTGGATTGAGTTCCCAGCACTGGCATCAGCCTGGCCCAGTCCTAGCCATTGCTGGCACTTGGGGAGTGAACCAGTAGATGAGGGCTCTCCTTGTTTTGAATGTCTCTGTGCTCGTCAAATAAAGGAAAATAAGCACAAAAGGGGCTGGTGCCGTGACTCACTTGGCTAATCCTCCGCCTGTGGCGCTGGTACCCGGGTTCTGGTCCCGGCTGCTCCTCTTCCAGTTCAGCTCTCTGCTGTGGCCTGGGAAGGCAGTGGAGGATGGCCCAAGTGCTTGGGCCCTGCACCCACATGGGAGACCAGCAGGGAGCACCTGGCTCCTGGCTTCGGATTGGCACAGTGGCAGCTATTTGGGGGGTGAACCAATGGAAGGAAGACCTTTCTCTCTGTCTGTCTAGAACTCTGCTTGTCAAAATTAAAAAAAAAAAAAGCACAAAAACCAAATAATGTTATATTACTGATATGTATATTATAGTTTTTACCTCATGGACCCCCCTGAAAGAGTTTTAGGGACCTTCAGAGGTCCATAGGCTACACTGTGAGAACTCTGGACTGAATATGAGTTGATTTTAAAGACTTGTTTATTCGAAAGGCAGAGTTAACAGAGGCAAATGCAGAGAGAGACAAAGAGGTCTTATATCGGCTGGTTCACTCCACAAATGGCTGCACGGTTGGAGCTAGGCCAATCTGAAGCCAGGAGCCAGGAGCTTCTAATGGGTCTCACATGCAAGGACAGGGGCCAAAGGACTTGGCCTATCTTCTGCTCTCCCAGGCCACAGCAGAGAGCTGGATTGGAAATGGAGCAACTGGGACTTGAACTGGCGCCCGTATGAAATGCTAGCACTGCAGGTGGTGGCTTTACCCTCTATGCCACAGCACTGGCCGCATGAGTTGATTTTTAACATTTAAGATTGCATAGTTTCCCAGTAAATTGTAACCACATTTTGGTCAACACATTTGCCTGGCACTGTGCTAAGATCGTTTTATCTCTAATTATTTCAACATCTGTATAAAAGGATTGTCATTATGCAACTATGGAAGTTAAATTTACTGTTATAAAACTAAAATCCATCCTAGTTTGCAGACATGCAGTTAATGTGAAGCTTTATGGAATATTACATGGGATTATAGTGTTTCATTAAATAGATTTGGGAATGTTTCCTAATCTAGGGCTTTATTTCTATCTTAATGTGCATACGGCAGAGACTTTACAGTTTTGATTTGCTGTGTTCTTGTGAGCTGCCTATTTTTGGTGGTTCCAGAGAGATAAAAGAATGGTCATTGGGGAAGGATGATAGTCATTACCCTTGGTTTTGCTGGTCTTCAAGTACAGGGAATAGAGTTTAAGATTAGAAGGAAAAAAGCTGTAGAAACTTGATGCCTTGGAGGCAATTCTCCCCACACAATGAAAGCGTAATACACCCTTTGTTTCACAAATCTATCCCTTATATATTTTGTGTACTTCCTATTCTCAAGGCTCTATAAGTTAAAAGGTGAAATGTCCACTGATCAGCCAGGAAGGTTTCTGAGTAATCCTCATCTCTCTTACTACTGTTTTCTCTTTTGTTCATTCCTCTTCACAGAAGAGCCATGTTTATGTTATTTCAAAAAAATGTGTAAACCACCCCCCACATCTTCAGTATATAGAGGACTTAGTCACCTCTTAATTGTATTGAATTTAAGAACTAATTGAATGCCTCCTTTGTGAAAGATAGTTTGCAAGGCTGTGCCACTTGAAACAGAAATGAGTGACACATGGCTCTGTTATTAAGGACTTCTCAATCTTTTATATTTTTTATGTGAGAATCCATGGCTCAATACAAAAGGTAGGAGGCAGAGGCCATGTTGTAATGAAAATACACACACTCAACTTTCTTTGTATGCTTTGATATATTTTAAATCAAAGATTCCCTTAAAATGATTGAATGTGAAGTACCCGACCTTTAAAAACGTGGAATCACTGAGACCAGAATTTTCCTCTGGAAGCCGAGAGCTGAGAGAGTGGAGTTAGATTTCCTGATGCATCCTGAGTTTGGTGAAGCATGCGGGGGTGGGGGGTGGGGGGGGTGGAGGGGGCATGGTGTGGGGTTGGGGGGGGTGGGGTGTGTGTGTGTGTGTGTGTGTGTGTGTGGTTAAGGAACCTTGTCCTTACCTGGTGGTCAGCCCTGGGACCACTGTGCTGAATGCAGTAGCTCCTGTGTTCTTTGACTCTCTCCAGTCCCACCCTTGCTCCTCTTCTCTTCCTGAGAACAGAAAGCTCATCAGCTTCCTCTTTTTTCCCTCACCGTTTACTTGATCCATCTCCCCCACCCCCCTTCATCTGATGAAGCTAATCCTTTGAACCCATCCCTTAGCTCCTCAAAGAGAGACCTGGCTCCATGAGCTACTCCAACCTTCTGGGCATTTCAGGTCGTCCCCCCTACCCCGCCCCGGCATTTTTGGAATACCCAATGTGTTAGGGCTGGTAGACCTTAGGGCCTGGGGCCTCCCAGAGGAGGCGATGACAGTGATCAGAGGGGCTGGGGTGATGACTGTAATCGAACTGCTCCACCCAGGCATGGGCAGATTTCATGAAGAAGGCTTTACAGTAGAAGTTTTGGTCCTGAGTAAGGAGTTTGCAGGCTTAGAGGGTAGCATTTTGGGAAAAAAGGGATAAATAACAAGTGCAGTCACAAAGACACAGGAGACCCCATTTTCCAATAAAATGTGTGAGATAGTTGAGAATGGGCTGAGGTGGAAGATGAGGCTGCAGAGTAAGCGGGGCCAGGTCTAGACGCACTGTTAAGACACCAGGTAAAGGAAGGTAGGTTTGGTCATTTGTCTATTCTATACAAGTTCATTGAAAGCCTGCTGAGTGGCAGGCAATGTGCTAGGCTCTGAATATACTCATTGCCCCAGTGTAGTTTACAGACTAATGGGGAAAAACTGAAATTAACAAATGACACCTATGTAGTTGCACCATGTGCTTCAGAGAAGGCAGGGGGAGGTGGCCCTGTGGAACCGAGAATGAGTAAATGTGAGGGCAGTTTAGGCTGGGAAGGCAAGTCAAGGAAAACTTCCGTAAGACCCTGGTGGTAGACTAAGGTCCAGAGGAGCAGGAGTCTGCAGGCTGAGGGCGGAGGGAAGACTCTTCCTTCTTGTAAGCAACAGCAAGAGCAGAGCAAAAGCCCTGAGGCAAGAAAAAATCTAGCAAATTCCAGGCCTTCGTCAGGGTGTAATTAGAAGATGTAGCGTGACACAGACTGACCACCTGAAGAATCTAGAGCTGCTTAGATTGAGGCAGTAGCTGCAAGTAAAAGGAGCAAGGTTTCTTTTTTATTTCTACATATTTATTTATTTATTTGAAAGGCTGAGTTACAGAGAGGCAGAAGCAGAAAGAGAGGGAGAGAATGAGGGAGGGAGGGGTCTTTCATCCACTGGTTCACTGCTCAAATGACCACAGTGGCTGGAGCTGCACCAGTCTGTGCCAGTTTGAAGCCAGGAGATTCTTCCAGGTTTCCCATGCAGCCTCAGGGGCCCAAAGACTTTGGCCATCTTCCACTGCTTTCCAGGCCATAGTAGAGAGCTAGATCAGAAATGGAGCAGCTGGGACTTGAACTGGCATCCATATGGGATGTCGGCACTGCAGGCAGCGGCTTTACCCTCTATGCCACAGCGCCAGCCCCAGCAGCAAGGCTTAAGACCAGCGGAATAAATAGAAATCCAGCTAAGATAAATCATAATGGAACTGCTGTTCACTGAAAGCAAAGAGAGGATCTTAGAAAGATCCTTAAAGAGAACCCTGTAGAGGGATCAGCAGTGAGAATGACAACAGACTTCTCAATGGTAATAGCGGCAACCAAAGGGTGGTAGAATCATGTTTTCATTTAGAAAAAAACCACTTCAGAACAAAGGTGAAATAAACTTTCATAGATGAGAGAATTTATCGCTAAGAGATATCTGCATCAGAAGAACTTTAAAAAATATATTTCAGGAATGGGAAAGTGGATCCAGAAAGTATGAGATCCAAACAGTATGAGATGTAGAAAGCAGTGGTGAATAACTGAAATGGTGAACATTGTCCATATAAAATAATCACTCCATATTTAGAGGGTGGTTAAAAAATGAGGAAAGTACAGTATCAGCTGGCTGCATGTTGAGTTAGGACTAAGGGGGTTCTGGAGTTACAGGATTCTAGGCTTTTTGTTTTTTTTAATTGTTTTACTTTTTATTTGTTTTTAATTTTAATTGTTTTAATTTTTTAATTGTTTTCTAGGGTTTTTATTGTTTTTTTAATTTCAGAGGGAAGATGTTGAGGTACTGACTTTAGACTTTGTTAAAGTAAATGTGCATTTTTTTTTTTTTATAGGCAGAGTTAGAGAGAGACAGAGAGAAAGGTCTTCCTTTTTCCGTTGGTTCACCCCCCCAAGTGGCTGCCACAGTTGGCACGCTGCAGCCAGCGTGCTACACCGATCTGAAGCCAGGAGCCAGGTGCTTCCTCCTGGTCTCCCATGCGGGTGCAGGGCCCAAGGACTTGGGCCATCCTCCACTGCACTCTGGGGCTACAGCAGAGAGCTGGATTGGAAGAGGAGCAACCGGGACAGAATCCGGAGTGCCGACTGGGACTAGACCCCGGGGTGCAGACACCGCAGGCAGAGGCTTAGCCTAGTGAACTGCAGCGCCAGGCCTAAATGTGTATTTAAAAAGCAAATCTAAAAATAGTGCATAAATTCCAAACATGTAGAGAAAGAAAGGTAAGAAAGAACGAATACAATTCATTCCAAACAAGGGACAAGAAGCATAGGGGAAAAAATAGAATGAGTAGAAATTAAAAAGTAAAGTGGGAGGAAGCAGTGCTCATATATAATAATTATGATACATAAGGGTACTTCAAAAATGTGGGAAAACGGAATTAAAAGGTAAATTTATATTGGTGCATAAAGTCTTATTAATTTGATGGTAAGGATGGAATGTGTTACCTTGAGAATTACTGAGGACTTACTGCTGGGATCATATATGCTGAGACCCCATGTGTATTAGAAACATCATAGCATGCATTTGCTGTGAACTTTTTCAAGTACCCTCATACATTAATGGAACAAACCTGCCAGTTAAGAAAGATATTATAGGACTAGATAGCAACAAAATTCAATTAGGTATTTTTTTACAATAGACAGATCTACAGCATAAGGTTGAAATAATAGGAACCAGTGTTGTGGTGTAACGAACTAAGCCTTCACTTGTGGCGCCTGCATCCCGTATGGGCGCCGGTTCCTGCCCCCGCTGCTGCTCCTCCGATCTAGCTCTCTGCCATGGTCTGGGAAAGCAGCAGAAGATGGCCCAAGTGCTTGGATTCCTGTACCCACGTGGGAGACCTGGAAATTGCTCCTGGCTCCTGGCTTCAGATTGGCTCAGCTCTGACCGTTGCAGCCATTTGGGGAATGAACCAGCAGATAGAGACCTTTCTTTCTGTCTCTCACTCTCTCTATCTGTACCTCTCAAATAAATAATCTTAAAAATTTTTAAATTCAAAATAATAGAAAAGGAAAAGTTAGGCCTGCGCTGTGGCTCAATAGGCTAATCCTCCGCCTTGCGGCACCGGCACACCGGGTTCTAGTCCTGGTCGGGGCGCCAGATTCTGTCCTGATTGCCCCTCTTCCAGGCCAGCTCTCTGCTATGGCCCGGGAGTGCAGTGGAGGATGGCCCAAGTCCTTGGGCCCTGCACCCACATGGGAGACCAGGATAAAGCACCTGGCTCCTGGCTTTGGATCAGCGTGATGCGCCTGCCATTGGAGGGTGAACCAACGGCAAAAAAGGAAGACCTTTCTCTCTGTCTCTCTCTCACTGTCCACTCTGCCTGTCAAAAATTTAAAAAAAAAAAAAAAAAAGGAAAAGTTATATTTGGCAAATACCAAAAAGAAAGTTGGCATAACAAAATAACTGTAAAACATGCAGAATATATTTATTGTTAGTGGAAGGGATGCTATTATATGATGAGAAAAGGTCCAGTTTACAAGGAAGACACATCCATTCTTTTTTTTATTTTTTAAAGATTTATTTATTTACTTGAAAGAGTTACAGAGAGAAGGAGAGGCAGAGAGAGAGAGAAGGATCTTCCATCCAAAGCCAGGAGCCAGGAGCTTCTTCCGGGTCTTCCACATGGGTGCAGGGGCCCAAGGACTGGGGCCATCTTCTACTGCTTTCCCAGGCCATAGCAGAGAGCTGGATTGGAAGTGGAGCAGCCAGGACTTGAACTGGCACCCATATGGGATACCTGCACTGCAGGCAGCTGCTTTACGCACTATGCCACAACGCCAGCCCCACATATCAGTTCTAAATGCATGTGAACCCAGTAGAGCAGCCTCAATATAGATTAGGCAAAATTTGTGTCGTTAATTTTTCACAAGGGAGAAATTGAGAAAGCCATCATATGAGGAGATTTTAACATCTGTCTGATTTTTTGGTAGATCAAAAATCAGTTGAAGATACAGAATATTTATGCTATTAATCAGCTTAATCTGATAATTGTCTCTGAAATTATACACCCAGCAATTAAAGATTTCATATTCTCTTCAGACACATGGAACAGTTGAAAGAAAATGATTACTTACTAGATAAGAAAGTAAGGTTCAACCAATTTCAATCAGTTGCTGTCTTACAAATCACATCTTCTGACCAGAGGCCAAACAAGGTTGTGTGTAATTACCAAGTTATTAGAAATATGAGAGTACTTCAGAAAGTTCATGTAAAATGGATTAAAAGTTAAGTTTATTTTGGTGTAAAAAATTGATGCATGCTAGTAATATGAGTTTATTGACTGGTATAAAATCAGTAGAATAAAAGCAATTATGTTTCTACACACCAGCAACAAACAAGAGGAAATCATTTAAAAGAATACCCATCCATCTGTTTATAGGAGCAACAAAAATTATAAGATATTTAGGATTATGACAAAGCACATCCATTTTAATGGAACGCTCAACAGTGATATTGAATGGTAATGTACAATTATAATGTCCATTATAATCAGGAATAAAACAAGATTGCCTGCAATTAATACTGAGTGCATTGTTCTGAATGCTCTGGCTAACACCTAAGCTATAAAGCAGAGATAATTGAAATCAGACAAAATTGTCATTATTTGAAGATAACAGTGTGCTTTGCAAAACTAACCATTGACAGAACATCCATGGAAATGCTAACAAGTGGTTGGAAAAGAGATAATTCATCCCCAATAAATAGTGTAGCACTTAACAAAATCACTGTATTAAACACCATAAGGGATACCAAAACTGGTAAGATCGTCTGTACCTAGTAGCTTTAATCTATTTAAGAATTAATCTGTTAGGAGAAAGATAATTTTTACACTTTATATTAGCCAAAAGGCCAAGAAGTGGTAAAAGAAGTTTTTAAAAATGATGTATTTATTTATTTGAAATGCAGAGTTACAGAGTCAGCGAGAAAGAGAGAAAGTCTTCCATCCACTGGTTCACTTTCCTGATGGCTGCAACAGCCGGTGCTGTGCCGATCCGAAGCCAGGAACCAGGAGCTTCTTCCGGGTCTCCCACGTGGGTGCAGGGCCCAAGGACTTGGACTGTCTTCTAGTCCTTTCCCAGACCATAGCAGAGAGCTGGATTGGAATTGGAGCAGCTGGAACTTGAACTGGTGCCCATATGGGATGCTAGCACTGCAGGCAGCAGCTTTACCTGTTACGCCACAACACTGGCCCCGAAAGATAATTTTTAAAAGTAGAAGGAAGTTAAGTAAATGTTTGATAATAGAAGAAGGTTGCTGCTGGTAGAAGTATAAATTAGTACAAAATTTCCAAAAAGCAAGTTGATACTTTATTCCAAGAGTTTTATTTTATACTTGGACTTGCTGATTCTCCCTATAGGAATTTATCTAATGGGGCAAATTGGAAATGTGGTCAGATATCTATATGAAAATATATTTATTACAGTATCTTGTATAATAGTAAATAATAGCAACAGTCTTAATAGTCATCAAATTGGTGGGAAATAAACTGTAGAACATCTGTAGAATAGAAGTTATTATGGACTGACTAAAAACTGTATCTCAAGAGTGTTCACTATAGTGTATTAGTGATAAAAGCAAATTATGAAACAATTTATAAATACATATGTTTCCCCCTCAAAAGTGGGAAAAGAAGGGTGGGTGTTTGGAGCAGCAGTTAAGAAACCGCTCTGGACCCCTGTATTTCATACTTTATGCCTGGGTTTGGCTCCTGGCTCCACTTCCAGTTCCAGTTTCCTGTTAGTGTCTGCCCTGGGAGACAGCAAATGATAGCGGAGCCAGCTGGATCCCTGCTACCACGTTGGAAGAATAGATTGGTTTCCAGCTCCTGGCTTCAGACTGGCCCAGTACCAGCTGTTGTGGGCCTTTGGGGAATGAACCAGTCTCTGTCTCTGTCTTTCAAATAAATAAAAAAACCTTTTGTTTTTAAGTGGGAAGAAAGAAATGTCATTCTGGGTACATATGAAAATTTAGTTATTTGTGGTTATCAAGTAGTTTTTTTAGCTTATCTGATTTTTTCTTTTTTAAAAGATTTATTTATTTATTTGAAAGAACTACTGATGGGCTGGCGCCATGGCTCACTAGGCTAATCCTCCACCTAGTGGCGCCAGCATACCGGGTTCTAGTCCTGGTTGGGGTGCTGGATTCTGTCCTGGTTGCCCCTCTTCCAGGCCAGCTCTCTGCTGTGGCCCAGGAGTGCAGTGGAGGATGGCCCAAGCACTTGGGCCCTGCACCCCATGGGAGACCAGGAAAAAGCACCTGGCTCCTGCCTTCAGATCAGCACGGTGCGCCGGCTGCAGCACGCCAGCTGCAGCGGCCATTGGAGGGTGAACCAACGGCAAAGGAAGACCTTTCTCTCTGTCTCTCTCTCTCACTGTCCACTCTGCCTGTCAAAAATTAAAAAAAAAAAAAAGGAATTACTGATAAAGACAGAAGGCCAGTGCCGCGGCTCACTAGGCTAATCCTCCACCTGCAGTGCCTGCACCCCGGGTTCTAGTCCCAGTCGGGGCACCGGATTCTGTCCTGGTTGCTCCTTTTCCTGTCCAGCTCTCTGCTGTGGCCCGGGAGTGCAGTGGAGTATGGCTCAAGTGCATGGGCCCTGCGCCCGCATGGGAGACCAGGAGAAGCACCTGGCTCCTGCCTTCGGATCACCACGGTGCGCCAGCTGCAGCGCGCCAGCTGTAGTAGCCAGTGGAGGGTGAACCAACGGAAATGGAAGACCTTTCTCTCTCTCTCTCTCTCTCACTATCCACTCCACCTGTCAAAAAAAAAAAAAAAAGAGAGAGAGAGAGAGAGAGAGAGAGACCTTCCATCTGCTGGTTTGCTCCCAGACAGCCACAACAGCCAGGGCTGGGTCAGACAGAAGCCAGGAGCTTCTTTTTTTTTTAAAGATTTATTTATTTATTTGAAATTCAGATTAAGCAGAGAGAGAAGGAGAGGGAGAGGGAGAGGGAGAGAGAGAGAGAGAGAGAGAGAGATGTCATCCATCCACTGGTTCATTACCCAATTGGCTGCAATGGCCAGAGCTGCCTTGGTCTGAAGCCATGAGCCAAGAGCTCTTTCCAGGTCTCCCACATGGGTGCAGGAGCCCAAGGACTTGGGCCATCTTCTGCTGCTTTCCCAGGCCATAACAGAGTGTTGGATTGGAAGTGGAGAAGCCCGGACTCAAACTGGCACCCACATGGGATGCTGGCACTGCAGGCAGTGGTTTACCCACTGCGCCATAGTGACCAGGATCTTCTTCTAGGTCTCCTTTGTGGGTTCAGGGAACCAAGGATTTGGACTATCTTCTGCTTTCCCAAGGGCATTAGCAGGGAGCTGGATTGGAAGTGGAACATTTGGGACATGAACCGGCACCCATATGGGATGCCAGCGTCACAGGTGGTGGCTTTATTCACTATGCCACAACACTGGCCCCAGCTTACCTGATTTGTTAAGACAGTGTTGGTGGGGCTGGCACTGTGACACAGCAGGTTAACGCCCTGGCCTGAAGCGCCGGCATCCAATATGGGCGCTGGTTCTGGTCCCGGCTGCTCCGTTTCTGATCCAGCTCTCTGCTATGGCCTGGGAAAGCAGTAGAAGATGGCCCAAGTCCTTGGGCCCCTGCACCCATGTGGGAGACCCAGAGGAAGCTCCTGGCTCCTGACTTTGGATCGGCGCAGCTCTGGCTGTTACGGCCAATTGGGGAGTGAACCATTGGATGGAAGACCTCTCTCTCTGCCTCTCTTCCCTCTGTGTAACTCTGAATTTCAAATAAATAAATAAATCTTTAAAAAAAAAAGATCATGTTGGTATGACAGATAAGTGTTAATCCTTGTTCAGGTGTACCTAGTACTTGACCTGATCGCTGTCAATAGTTTGTAGTACGATTTTATGTGGCAGAATTACGGTTTGAGCCAGTTCTACTTGGCTGTAAAGCCTGTGTTTGTGATGGGGAAGATGGAGGAGACTCAGGATAGATGGGTGCAGTCTATTCTTTCAAAGGTTTGGTCAGGAGAAGATGAGAGTGGTGTATGAAATGTGCACTAGAGTTCAGTTCCATAGTTCCTTAGCTTGCATCACTGTCCGTGGTTTGCTGTCTTCCTTTCATGCCTGCTTCTTTCTACATTGTTCAATCTTACAAAAGCCAAACCTTCCAAGATGGATAAAGTAAAAAGTAAATGGTTTCTTTTCCACCTGCTCTGACTTTTCCAGAACAGATACTGCTCACTCATTGTCTAGGTAGATTCTCGTGATGGACGGCTTCTGCATTACTTTTCTGTCAGTACACGTAGATATAAAAAATACTGCATCACTATTACTAAGCTATCGCCTATGTATTCTAGGACTTTTTTTGCTTAAAAATCTCCTGTTAATTTCACATCATGTTTTGAATTATTTCATAATCCTCAGCCTGACATTGAAAAACTTGCACTATAATACTACCCTATTATTTCTTTTTGTATTTTTAAAATACATTTATTAGACAAACCCTTGTGTTGAGGGCTGACTTTGACTAGATTGCAGCAAGGGAGCTGCTCTGCTATATATGAAACCCTGAAATTAGTTCAACTTTGTCTCCTACCATCTTGTCCCTGCCCTGGGTCCAGCCTGCTTTACTGCTTGTTGATGATCAGTTGTGTCTTTGTGAATACTGCTTATTTGTTTTAAAGATTTATTTTTTATTTGTTTGAAAGGCAGAGTTACAGAGAGGAGGAAAGACAGAGAGATAGAGAGACGGGGGGTTGGGGAGAGGGAGGGAGGGAGAGAGGGAGAGAGAGAAATCTTCCATCCACTGTTTTACTCTCCAAAAGGCCACAACAGTCAATACTGGGCCAGGCTGAAGAAGGGAGCCCGGAGCTTCATCTGGGTCTCCCATGTGGGTTCAGGGGCCCAAGCACTTGGGCCATTCTCCTCTGTTTCCCAGGGCTATCAGCAGGGAGCTGGATCAGAATTGGAGCAGGCAAGTCTTGAACTTGTGCCTGTATGGGATATGGGTGTCGCAGGCGGAGGGTTAACCTATCCCCATGAATTTTATTTTTATGGCTGTAATTTTCTTCCTATTTCTCCTCTTGTGTCCAGACACTGTCTGTGTGTCTGCATCTTTTCCTCAAGTAGAGTGTGAGATCTTGGGAGCAGGGAGTATCTGTTATTCAGCTTTGTGTACCCAGCGCATTTTCTAACATGTGGCTCATAGACATTCAGTAAATGTTTGTTACTTAAATAATTTATGTCTACCTTATAGTCTCATATTAACATAAAAGCAAAAATTTTATCTTAATAGCTTGCAAATCTATTAATAATAAGGACTGTGCTTGGTTCTTTTTGTTTCTCTGGTGACTAGCATAGTGTTTGTATAAATTAGACTGATTTAAATTGGGGGGAAAACCTAAATAGAAGCCTGGTGTTTGTACTTTCTAGGGAGTCAGTGATCACCACAATACAAACTCCATTGCTGTAAACAAGGCTCTGGGTGCTTGAGCTGTGTAGCACTTGGAAGCTTCTAAATGAAGAGCTTAGATTTAATGCATTAATAACTGGCTTCTGTTTTCAAACCCAAGGCACCATCTAAGTGATAAAGCTGCTGAAGAATAATTCATTATTTTTTTCTTATAGCAACTCTATGATGTTTTTAATTTATATGGAAGCCAAGGCATAGAGAAGCTTTATAACTCATTCATTGTCAAGTAGGAAAGAATCAGTGAGGTAAGAATTGAAAGAATGTGCAGTTAGAAATAGTGACGTATGGTCAAATATAATATCTGTGACATCAGCCTGAAATTTAGTGATTATGCCCATGCACCCTTAAGCTCTCTTAATAGAACTCCAAAGTATTTGTCACTCATGAATTCATTCATTCATTCATGTGTGCAACATCTGTTTATTGAACACCAATGATGTGTCAGCTAGGTATTAATTTAGGTGCAAAGATAAAGCGGGAGTAAGATAAGGAGCCAGTCTTCCCACAGCAGCACACAGTGGGTTGATAAGAGAGCAGAACCAGCTGCCAGGAGACTTGGCTTCTGGTTCATCTGGCACTGACTGAGCCACTCAGCCTGCCTGTGCATCGTTTCCTCTGTATAAAAATAGCAGGTTAGGCAAGGACTTTTTAAAAGACTCCAGCCCCTTCAGTGTTCTGAGCCTGTAAATTGGCAGAGATCCTAGTTTTCCAAAAAGATACAGCTGGGAGCTGATTTATTTCATCTATTTTGTTTCATTACTCTAGTATTTTTGTTATTGTTATTAAGATTATTTTGTTTATTTGAAAGTCAGAGTTACATGGAGAGAGGGAGACAGAAAGGGAGAGACCTCCCATCAGCTGGTTCACTCCCCAAATGGCTGTAATGGCTGGCGTGGGCCAGGCTGAAGCCAGGAGTCAGGAGCTTCTTCTGGTTCTCCCACATGGATGGCAGGGGTCCAAAAACTTCCACTGCTTTTCCCAGGCCATTAGCAGGGAGGTGAATCAGAAGTGGAGCAACTGGGTCTTGAACTGGCGCATATGTGGGGTGCCAGTGTTAGGGGTGGTAGCTCTACCTTTCTGTACCATGTCGGCTCCTACTGAGTATTCTTGCTCCCTGTTTTTATATGGCTCAGCTCCTTACCCACTTTTTCTTTTCTTTAACAGAGAAGCCAGGGAAGTGAGACATCCTCTTGTGGTTTGTAATTGAGGTGTTTGTAGTACATGCTTATGTTCAGACTTAAGTGACATTGTGGTATTTAGAAATGCTTCAAAATTTTATGGCGCTCTGGAGGTGTTAGTTAATCAGAAATTTTTCAACATAGCATAACTTTTTTCACCTCTGATTACATAACCTCATCATGTACAGATAAATGTCTAGCTTTTTGTGAAGTGTTCATCTGTGAATGGTGAGGTTGTTTTCCCTTTTATACTTTTTTTTGCACTTTCCATATTTTTTATAATAAATTTTTTTTAAAGATTTATTTATTTGTTTGAAAAGCATAGTAAGATCTTCCATCTGCTGGTTCACTCCCCAGATGACTGCAATGGCTGGGACAAGACCAGGCCAAAGCCAGGAGCCAGGAGCCTCATCTGGGTCTCCCATGTGGGTGGCAAGGGCCCAAGTAGATGGGCCATATTCCACTGCTTTCCCAGATGCATTATCAGGGAGATAGATCAGAAGTGGAGCAGCCAGGACTTGAACTGGGGCTTGCATAGGATGCTGGTGCTGCAGGCAGTGGCTTCATCTGCTGCACCACAGTGGCAGCCCTGTCATGTATTATTTTTAACCAGAAAAATAATTGAGGTAACTGTGTAAGGAAGCACCACACCTCTCTTAACTGGTTTCAAGCCTTTGGCATTTCTCTGTGATTCTTGCTGTTTGGAAACCCTCATCGCTGTCCTGCAGCCTATCAGATATGTTTCACACCCTGCCTGGCCCGGGTGGCCTTTCCCAGTTGGCCTCAGCAGAGGCCTTCTCATCCCTGCCCTTCCTTCTGTATATAATTTCACAAAAGTCCTTGAATGTGTTGTATTCTTTGATATTCTGTCTTTTGGTTGCTAAGGACAAAAATTCTTCTCAACTCACCTTTCCCTCTTGACTCGAGTGTATCAGGAATCTACCCCCCTCAGCCCCACCCCCGATGCCACCCCAGCCACCTGGGTGGTTGCACGGCTTCCTAGCTGCACTTCCACCTCTGTCTCTGCTCTACACAGCAGCCATATCATGCTATTCCTCTGAAAATCCTGCACGAGCTCTCTGCCTCGCTCAGCATTAGTGCCTGGGTCCTCCCAGAAACCTCAGAGCACTGTGTGACCTGGTGCTCCCTGCCTCTCTCCAGCGCTGGCTTCCTTCCTGTTCCTCAGTCATACCACCCATGTGCCTACCCCAGACGTCTGCATATGCTGTTCCCTCTTAGTCTCCATCCAGACGTCACTTTGTCAGGGACACCTTACGCCCCTGAAGTACCACACCCACACGGAGGCACGTTCTCCCCTCATGGCTGTTACACTTCCTCCTGAGGCCTGGAAACAGCTACAGGAGAGCTTGTGTGTGTCGCTGTCTCCTTGCAGCAGAGGGCAAGCTGCTTCCAGCGGGTCCTTGTGTTGCTCCCTGTGCCTTCCTGTCACCTGGGAGCACATCGTCCCTTCCTGTCCCCTGGAGGGCTTGTTCTGTCCAGCCCCTCTCCAACCTGGAGTTGTACCTTCCTCCTCTGTTGGATAACTTCTTCCTGTCTGGAAGGATTTTCTACTCCTCCTCCTCCAGGAGAACAAGCACAGCAGCAGCCCTCAGCTCTGTTTTCCAGTGACTGAGGCGAGGAGGGATGTGCAGCGCCTTGCCCTCGCCTCTCTGCTTTCTCCCTGGGTCTCTGCCACAGTTCTGTCTCCAGTGTACTGGCAGAAGTGCCTTGACAGAGGTCTGTTGTTGTGAGAAATGAGCGCACACTTTGACTGCTTTTCTTATTTTACTTTTGTGTAGTATTACACTATTTTTTTTTTAAGATTTATTTATTTATTTGAAAGTCAGAGTTACACAGAGAAGGAGAGGAGGCAGAGACAGAGAGAGGTCTTCCTTCCGTTGGTTCACTCCCCAAATGGCTGCAATGGGCGGAGCTGTGCCAATCTGAAACCAGGAGCCAGGAGCTTCTTCTGGGTCTCCCAATGTGGGTGCAGGGGCCCAAGGACTTGGGCCATCTCTACTGCTTTCCCAGGCCATAACAGAGAGCTAGATTGGAAGTGGAGCAGCTGGGACTCGAACTGGCACCCATATGGTATGGTGGCGCCGCAGGCGGAGGATTAACCCATGGTGCCGGCCCCCGGCCTGCACTACTCTTATCTTTCCTTTTCTCCCCCTTAAGATTCTCTCCTTCCAGCCTTTCTGAAGGCTTCCTCACCAGACACATTTTCTGCTTCCCTCTCTCCTAGAAGTGTCTCACGGGACTCTGTCCTTAGCTCCTTTCTTGGCTTTCTCTGATTCCCTGTCCCCACCCATGGCTGCATTTTCTCTCTCTGACAACTTCCAGGTCTGTATCATTTGCCCGGATTTTTGTCCTGAGCTCCAGGCTTGTGCTTCCGTCTCTCTTCCTGGACAGGTTCTGTTTAATATCCCATGCCATGTGTGCAAAATCCGGCATGGTATCCACCCTCTCTCCCAGACAGAACAGTGTAGCAATGAGCACTTGCTTTTCCACAGCCTCCTCTGCTCTCTTACTACTGCCTTAGCTGCATGGACACCAGCTTCTCTCACGCAGCTCTTCGGATTCATTCCCTTGTCTGAGTTCTCGCTGCCCCTGCCAGAGCTTAAATCTTTATCATTCCCCCCCTTCAGTGCATTCTGGGCTCAGAAGCCAGACTGTGTGCTTTCTAATTTTGGACCTGCCACTTGCTAGTGGTATGACCTTAGTCAGATTTCATAAGTGCTCCGTGCTTTAGTTTCCTCATTGGTAAAATAGGACTAATAATTTATTGTAAGGTTTAAATGATTTAACAGGTATAAAGTGCTCAGCGCAGTGCCTGACATATCATGTTTGTTGTTATTCCTACTATTACAATGGCTGCCGCCTGACCTCCGTACTGCTGGTTTCTGCCCTCTAAAGCATCTCTACCCTGTGTAGACTCCCAGTTTCAAAAATGGACAGTGGCTTACATCATTCCCTTTGAAAGTCTTTCCCTGGCTTCCCGTGGTCTGATTACTGCTTGTGTATCTCTCTGTTATAACTATATTAAACAGTCAGCAGTTTTCCAAATGTGCTCTGTTTGTGCATACTTTGGTCATGCTGTTTCTTCTGCCTGAAGAGCGGGCTCATGTGTTCACTTCTGCCTGACGTGCTCTTCCTTTCTTCGTTTTATCTCTGAACCCGTAATGATCCTTCATGACCCTGCTTGAACCTCTTACAGAAACCTGGCCCTCTCCATGCAGAGTTGACCACTTCCTTAGCCCTCACAGCAACCACTTGGCAGTGGTTTGTTTCCCCATCTGTCTTCGTGATGGCACAGTGAGCATCGTGGTGAGGGCTGCAGCCTCTTTCTCTTTCTCTCTCTTTTTTTTTTTAAGATTTATTTATTTACTTAAAAGTCAGAGTTACACAGAGAGAGAAGCAGAGTCAGAGAGAGAGAGAGAGAGGTCTTCGATCTGCTGGTTCGCTTCCCAGATGGCCGCAATGGCTGGAGCTGTGCCAATCTGAAGCAAGGAGCCAGGAGCTTCCTGTGGGTCTCCCATGTGGGTGCAGGGGCCCAAGGACTTGGGCCATCCTCCACTGCTTTCTCAGGCTATAGCAGAGAGCTGGATTGGAAGTGGAGCAGCTGGGATTTGAACCAGTGCCCATATGGGATGCCGGAACTACAGGTGGTGTCCTTACCTGCTATGCCACAGCTCTGGCCTCTCTCTTCCTCTTGATGTAGAACTTTGTACAGTGACTGGTACAGAGATGACCTCAGTAGGCACTGTTAGTCAGTAGCCAGTGGTTCAGGAGTTTTTGCTAAGAGTTCTGCTCTCCTCTCTTCAATCTCCCCAGGCTGCAGGAGTTAGTTGATCGAGTGCTGGAACGTTTTCAGGCATCTGGACTCATCGTGAAAGAATGGAATAGTGTGAAACTGCATGCCACAGTCATGAACACGCTCTTCAGGAAAGACCCCAGTGGTAAGTCTTACATACAGAACAGGAGCAGTCACGATCAGCAAGGTCTTAGGTACCCTGCGGTTAGCAGAGCAGCTGTCAGATGATCTCCAGTGTATCTGCTATAGATTTGTGAGTTTTGATGGGCACAGTAGAAATGGGCAGGGGCACCTCTCTCACGGGACTGTGGCTTCCAGAGCTCTCATTTCTGTTACACACAGCGTTGACACATTTGCTGAATAAAACTACTGGATGCCCAGGTAAATTTTAGATGAACTGTGAATAATTTTTTTAGCTGAAGTATAGCCTGTGCAATACTCAGTGACTTTAAGAGAATTATTTTTCCTATTTAGTTGTACATATTTATGAAGGATAGTGTGGTCATTTGATATGTGATGAGTGATGATCAAATAAGAGTAGTTGGTATTTCCATCTCTTTAAGCATCTTTTAAAAACAACTGATTAACACAATAATTGTACATACTTCCATAATGCAGCGTGATGTTTTGGTAAGTGTATGTAGTGTGTACTGATCAAGTCAAGAGTGATTCATGTTTGTTTCCTTCTTACTGTTAGCACTTTATGTTTACAGCGCTCACACTCCTCTCTCCTGCTTGTTCATAAAACATGTAATAGGTTACAGTGTGCCCTGGTCACCCCCTGTGCTGCGGAACACTGCAGCTGATTCCTGCTGTCTCACTGTATCTTGGTACCTATTACCCACCTTCCTCTCTGTCTCTCTTTTCTCACCCTCTAGTAATCTCAGTGCCTTTTTTTTTAAAGGTTTATTTTATCTGAAAGGCAGAGCGAGATAGAGAGGTCTTCCATCCCCTGGTTTACTCCCCAAATGGCCACAATGGCCAGAGCTGGGCCAGGTCAAAGCCAGGAGTCAGGAACACCATCTGGATCTCCCATGTGGGAGGCAGGGACCCAAGTACTCAGGCCGTCTTCTCCTTTCCTGATGGATTAGTACAGGGAAATGGATTCGAGGAAGGTGGATTGGAAGCAGAGCAGCTGGGATTTGAACTGGTGCTCATTTGGTATGCTAGCATTGTAGGTGGTGACTTAACCTTGCCACAGTGCCAGCCCCGTTAGTGATTTTTTTTGTTTTAAAGATTTTATTTATTTATTTGAGAGGTAGAGTTACAGACAGGGAGAGGGAGAGACAGAGAGAAAGATCTTTAGCTGCTGGTTCACTCCCCAAATGGCCATAATACTGGAGATGGGCTGATCCAAAGCCCAGGAGCCAGAAGCTTCTTCTGGGTCCCCAATGCGGGTGCAGGAGCCCAAGCACTTGGGCCATCTTCTGCTGCTTTCCCAGGCCATAGCAGAGAGCTGTATGGGAAGAGGAGCAACTGGACTTGAACCAGTGCCCAAATGGGATGCCAGCACTGCAGGTGGAGGCTTAGCTCACTACAGCACAGCACTGGGCCCCATCAGTGACTTTTTGAAGAGAAGAAAAGAAAGTTACTTTGTAAATGTTAGATTAGTGGTTCTCAACTGGGGGTGATTTTGCCCCCCCCAAAACACTTGGGATTATTTGGGGACAGTTTTGGTTGTCACAGAGGGTTGGGGGTCACTTGATACTGGCATCTAGTGGGTGGAGATCCTGATGCTGTTCAGTGCTCTACAATAAACAACACAGTTCCCCATGACAAAGAATTATTCGGGGCCAGCACTATGGTGTAGCGGGTAAAGCAGCTATCTGCTGGCATCCCATATGAGCGCTGGTTCCAGGCCTGTCTGCTGCACTTCCAGTCCAGCTCTCTGCTTTGGCCTGGGCCCCTGCACTCGCTTGGGAGACCCAGAAGAAGCTCCTGGTTCCTGGCTTTGGATCACCCCAGCTCTGGCCATTGGGGCCATTTGGGGAGTGAACCAGTAGATGGAAGACCTCTCTCTCTCTGCCTCTGCCTCTCTTGTCACTCTGCCTTTCAAATAAATAAATAAATTTTTTTTTTTTTTTAAAGAATTATCCAACCCACAGTATCTGCAGCACTGAGGTCACCAGCTAGGCGGTCAATCGCGTGCTGTTACAGGAATATATTCCGCTCCCCACCCAGGAGACAGCGTCTTGAGACATCGCCCCATGCCAGCAGAGTACCTCGTGTTGCCCCATGTCAGCAGGAAGTACCTCTAAAGACAGACTGTCGTCCCTCTGCCCCTCCTGGACTTCTGGGGCTAATGTAATCCCATATAACTCTAGCTTTATAAAAAACAAAAGGGAGGAATGTTAGTAAAATGGCACAGTCTTACCTATGGCATGATCTACACCCTGGACACCATACTCGGCTCTAGCCTCCGCTGTCATTGCTGGAAGCCAGGTGGCCACATGGCCCAACCACCAGTGTCAGCTCCACCCCCATCCCAATGGGATTCGCTGCTCCCACATCCCTATCAACCCCCCACAAAAGTTTAAGAGGACCTGTTCCTGAACACATGACTCTCTTCATCTCTTCTCCGTCTCTTGATCTCTTTTTTACGCTCTCCTTCTCCTTCTTTTCCTTCTTTGCCTTTCCCTCTGATCTATCAGGTTTCCCTACCAATAAACCCTTTCCCTTTAAAAACAAAACAAAACAATAGCACTGAGGTTGAGAAACTAGAGTTAATTTTTTTCCTCATGGTATCTGAGCCTTCATACAAGAATGCCTTTTTTTAATCATTGATTTGGAATACTAATTTATTTCAGGGGTGACCATGAGGTGTACTGGTTAATTCACTGCTTAGGATGCCTGCATCCCTTGTCAGAGTGCCTGGTCCAGCTTTATACTAATGTGCACCCCGGGAGGCAGCAGAAGATGGCACTCGTCCTTGGGCATCTGCCACCCACATGGGAGATTTGGATTGAGTTCTGCGATCCTTGCTTCAGCCTGGCCCACACTTGGGTGTTGCAGGCATTTTGGGAAGTGAAACAGTGGATGGAACTTCTGTTTCTGTCTCTCTGTTTCAAGTAAAATTGAAAGTTATTGATAAAAAAAAAAAAAACCCACATGTATTTCAAAGGATTCTTGTTTTCTTCTCAACCCCACTTCCAAAGCAAGAGCTTCATTAGTACAGTTACCATCTGAGGAGCTACACTTTGTTTTTGTTTTTGTAAGGGAAAGGGTTTATTGGTGGGGAAACCCAACAGACTGGAAGGAAGGGGTGAAGAAGGAAAAGAGGGAGAAGGAGAGCGTGAGAGAGAGAGAGAGAGAGAGAGAGAGAGAGAGATGGAGGGAGAGCCACATGTTCAGGAACAGGTCCTCTTAAACTTTTGTGGGGGGTTGATAGGGATGTGGGAGCAGTGAATCCCATTGGGATGGGGGTGGAGCTGACACCGGTGGTTGGGCCATGTGGCCACCTGGCTTCCAGCAATGGCAGCAGAGGCTAGAGCCGAGTATGGTGTCCAGGGTGTAGATCATGCCATAGGTAAGACTGTGCCATTTTACTAACATTCCTCCCTTTTGTTTTTTATAAAGCTAGAGTTATATGGGATTACATTAGCCCCAGAAGTCCAGGAGCGGTAGAGGGACGACAGTCTGTCTTTAGAGGTACTTCCTGCTGACATGGGGCAACACGAGGTACTCTGCTGGCATGGGGCGATGTCTCAAGCCGCTGTCTCCTGGGTGAGGAGCTGAGGAGCCACATTTTTAAGCGATAGGCAACTTTTCCTTCCAAAACCTGTCCTTTAAAAACTGGCAGCACCCAAATCCCGTATTCAACTATTTTTTCTCTTTTTAAGGTTTCAGGAAGACTAGACTAGAAGAGGACTCTATCAGGACCTGAACCCATTAACTCTGTGTGGATTTTTAGTTTGGGACAGTTGGCGTGTCTGTTTTTGTCAAGGCATGTCTGTTTATTTCTTTCAGATATATATCAAAGAGCCCAACTGGAAATCATTTAGTTAGAACCATGGTATGACCATGAAACATGTAGTTATCTAGTTGTTAGTTCTGAAAGTATTTTGTAATACTATAGTGAATTTTATTTAAAATTTTTCTAAATAAATCACTGTTTTACCTTTGAAAACACTGATGTCAGAAGAGGTTCAGATGACTCAGTCAGAGCCTGTAGACCCTGGTTTGAGTAGCTAATAGAATCCAGAGCTTTAAACGTGTTCCTCTGAAACACATGATTTTCATCTGGGCAATGGTACTGCAGAGGGGTGGAATATTTGGGTACCTGTGTGTTGTAGCCCAGCTTGGCCAGGGACATGCTTAACCAGGTTTGTGGCACAGATGCCTCTCATTTTGCAATGGGGTTTTGTCCTGGTGAACTCATTTTAGGTTGATAATATCATTAGTTGGAAGTCTATTTAGTACATATTTTTAAAATTCTGGATAGTCATTTTTAACTTTGGAAGACACACTAGGATCCCCTGGGATACATTGTACATTTTAACATCTTTCCACAAAGGCAGAATTTCAGAACTCTAAATTCTTTGGTTCAGAAGACATACAGCACCATCTCGTAGAACTTTCTAGGATAGAAATATTCTATATCTGTCATGTCCGATATAGTACCACTATCCCTTGTGATTATTGAACACTTGGAAAGTGGCTAGAGACTGTGCAAGTGAACTTTTATTTGCATTCAATTTTAACTAATTAAAATTTAAATAACTACCTATGGCTACTGTTTGGGAGAGTGCACGTCCAGACAGTATTGTATTAGACATTTAATAGCCATCTTTAGTACATTTTGCATTTGTCTTAGTGCTTAAATCTCTTCAGAGCTCCTCAAATTATATCATGTCCTACTAACTTCTTGATGTAGAATGAGCTCAGTTATGTTGTGTTTTTCTTTTAAAGATTTATTTAAAAGGCAGAATCACAGAGAGGCAGAGGCAGAGAGAGATAGGGTCTTCCATTCGCTGGTTCACTCCCCAGATGGCTGCAACAGCTGGAGCTGGGCCGATCTGAAGCCTGGAGCTTCTTCTGGGTCTCCCACGTGGATGCAGGAGCCCAAGCACTTGGGCCATCATCTGCTGCCTTCCCAGGCCATAGCAGAGAGCTGGACTGGAAGTGCCAGCCCCTAGTTATGTTGTAATCATTATCTTCTAAATTGCGTGGATACAGATTTATATTTAGTTAGCACTAGAGCTTCATATAAGAAGTGACGTGTGTTCACAGTCTAGTTAATCTCTTCCTGCTACTTGTAGATTTTTAAAGATATGATAGGGAGGCAAGGCTGGTGCTGTGGCGTAGCCAGTAAAGCTGCCACCTGCAGTGCTGGCATCACATTTGGGCACTGGTTTAAGTCCTAGCTGCTCTACTTCGATCCAGTTCCCTGCTGATGGCCTGTGAAACCAGTAGAAGTTGGCCCAAGTCCTTGGGAGATGGGGGCTCTCTGTCTCCCTTGATCTCAAATAATTAAATGAAAATTTAAATGTGTGTGTGTGTGTGTGTGTGTGTGTGTGTGTGTGTGTGAAATAGGTTTGTTGAGCTGTAAGTCCTGTGCTTCCCATTTCACTCATGTAACATGTATAGTTCAGTGGTTTTTAGTGTGGTCAAGAATTGTGCAGCCATCACCACAATAAATTTCAGAACTTTTTCAGCACCCCAGAAAGAAACCCCATACTCCATTTTCTCCTAACCCTTCAGACCTAGGCACCACCACTCTGCTTTCTGTGTCTATAGATTTGCCTATTGTGGACCTCTCATATAAATAGAATAATGATACAATATGTGATCTTTTGTGGTTGACTTGTTCAACTTAGCATAATGTTCTCAGGGCTGATCCATGTTTTGGCATGTATCAGTACTTCATTCCTTTTGTTGCCAGATAGTCTTTGAGTAGATACACTGTATTTTATGTATCCATGCAGCAGTTAATGGATATTTCTGTTGTTGCCAGGTTGGTTGTTATAAATACTGCTTCTGTGAACATCATTGGCAAGTTTTTGTAGGAGCATGTTTTCAGCTAAAAACTGAAATATACTTAGGATATACTTAGGATATACTTAGGAGTAGAATTACTGGGTCATGTGATAATTCTATATTTAATCTTGTGAGGAACTGCCAGAGCAGTTGTACTATTTTTCCATATCTTCTAGTAATTTATGAGCATCTCAGTTTCTCCACATCTTTGCTAATATTTGTTATTGTGTATTTTTTTATTACAGCCATTCTTGGTGTAAAGTTATATCTCATTTTGCTTTTGATTTGCTTTTCTCTCATGGTTGATGATGCTTATAGATTTTAAACCTGTGATCAAACATTTCCATCTGCAAATATGAGTTCCTCTTTTTTTTTTTTTTTTTTTTTTTGACAGGCAGAGTGGACAGTGAGAGAGAGAGACAGAGAGACAGAGAGAAAGGTCTTCCTTTTTTCCATTGGTTCACCCTCCAATGGCTGCTGCGGCCGGCACACCGCGCTGATCCGAAAGCAGGAGCCAGGTGCTTCTCCTGGTCTCCCATGCGGGCGCAGGGGCCCAAGCACCTGGGCCATCCTCCACTGCACTCCTGGGCCATAGCAGAGAGCTGGCCTGGAAGAGGAACAACCAGGACAGAATCCGGTGCCCCAAATGGGACTAGAACCCGGTGTGCCGGCGCCACAGGTGGAGGATTAGCCTATTGAGCCGCGGCACCAGCCCGAGTTCCTCTTTTTAATTGATACTTACTTGGTATCAGTTTAGTTCTTTAACTGTGAAATATTCCTGGGATTGGGATCTTTGAAAACATGCATCTCATTATAGAAATAGTTCCATAGTTAGCCATGTATAACTCCAGTGGGCTAGCTAGAATGTGTTATATTGGTGAAGTTATTAGAACATAGGATCTTTTTTGACTGTTCTGACCTCGTACTTTCCCATATCTATATAAGTAAAGGAACATATTCCAACATGGATTGCAGATTTTTTTTTGAGAGTATGTCAGTGAGCAGGAAAAAGTATTTCAGAAAATGTTGAGAGAATTAAGTGATTTTTGAAGATGGTTTGGATTTTCTCTACCTTATACTCTTCCCTGTTTTGAATTTACTTGAAAAGGACATGAGATGAGGTTTTGCTTTTTCTTTCCTGTTTCCCTATCCTTTGATATTCTTTTTCCTGCTATCCTTTAAGGGCATCTTTTGGGATTTGGGATATGCAGGGTAAATTAACTCCTGAAGCTAGAGCACAGCTTTGTTTAGGCTGAGGTCATGGATCTGCTGTGTAGAATGTCGTTAGGATACCTGTGATTGCATCTGAAAGATCTCTTTCTCATTTTGGGGGAGTCTTAAATTAGCCCAGAGCATGGTTACCAACAGCCTTGGAAGTCAGTGTGTGAACTTTGGTGTGTTTTTACATATTTAAAATTACAGTGAGTTTCTCCTGGGCTTGTAGATGGTAAGGAACCTTTGAATACCACTTAGCCTTGACCTTTAACTTTGTCAGAGAGGAACTGAGGTTCATGCAGGAGACATAATCTGCCTAAGAATGCAGCTGGTTACATAATTAACAAGTACCTACAGAAGGTCCTTGGTGAAGCTGAGTGGCATAAATCTGTATTGAATGGGTTGGTGGCAGAGCTGGCGTGATAAACCAGGGCTCTTGCTTCATAGGATGTTTCCCTTCCACACTGTGCCACTTTCCAGATAATACACGTCAGTGTAACATGCCTGTGTACCTACAGAAATCTGAGCATATAAACGATAAATAACCTACACTTCTCATCTAACATTATCTTTGGAATATTTGCAGCTGAAGGCAGGTACAATCTCTACACAGCGGACGGCAAATATATCTTCAAGGAAAGAGAATCATTTGATGGCCGAAACATTTTGAAGGTCAGTATGAAGCAGAGTGAATCAGAAGGCCTTTGGCATGTGTCCTAAGTAAGGGAGGTAAACAAGTTTTCTCCTATTAACTGTAGACTAGATTTTCCTCGTGCTTCTCATGAGAATCATTGATTGAAAGATCTAATAAAGGGGCCGGTGCTGTGGTGTACCAGGTTAAGCTGCTGCCTGTAGGGGGGCATCCCATATGGATGCCAGTTGGAATCCTGGCTGTTCCACTTTGATCCAGCTCTCTGCTAATACACCTGGGAAAGTAGTAGAGGATGGCCCAAGTGCCTGGGTCCCTGCACCCACATGGGAGACCCAGAGGAAGCTCCTGGCTCCTGGCTTTGGATCATCCCAGTTCTGGCCATTGTGGCCATTTGGAGAGTGAATGAGTGGATCGAAGATCCCTCTCTCCCACTCTCCCACCCTCTCTCTGTAACTCTGCCTTTCAAATAAATAAATAAAATCTTTAAAAAAAAAAAAAAGGGCTATTAAAAATGTTTTTTTAATGTTGTAGAAGACTTCCCATTTATTTGCTGCTATGGTGTCTCAATGCCAATGAGTAGTTCTATGCATGGGATAAACTAATACTGGGCCGTTGTAAACGGAGATGAAGTGATAGTGTCATCTCTCCTGCATGGTCTAGACATCGTGTGTGAAAAAAAAAAAGTTCTAAAGTAAGATCAGCTTAGCTCAGTTAAGACTTTGGCACTTCCAGAGTACTTGAAATTGCTGGTTTTGGAAATGATTAGGTATCCAACTACTTGGATCCATAGGAATAAACTGATTTTAACCTGGTGAGGTTTACTGAGTATCTGGAGGTTTGAGTTTACATTTTCTAAGTGGAAAAGAATTGTTTGTCAAATTCCAATAGATTTTTTTTCCTTCTGCCACAAAGTCACTTCCTGAAGTTGCCTTACAATCTGTTTTTACTCAGGAACAGCCCATGTCCTAACAAGTAGGTGCTCCACTTATGACTGCTGAGGCTCTGTTTTCTGAGTGTTCATCTGCGGACCTTAAATAAAAGGGTTCCCCAGGATTTCAGTTCTCTTTCTCCTACAGACTCCGTCTGTGATGTCGGTGACCTCGCTCTGTCGGGTTAACCTGCCGATGTTCTCCTGGGCCAGGAGGAACAGAAGTTGTTGCCAGTGAGGAGGTTTTGGTCCCTTTCACTTGCTCTGTAATGGCTAGGGTCAGACATTTTCAAGGATGTGGGTGCTGTTCAGAGGCGGAAGGCGGAGAGTGTGTACAGTGTCGGAACAGGCTTCCCTTCAGACATGCCGCTTGCCTTCCCTCCCCTACCCCATCCTCCATTCCCTCACTTGCCAGAAGCCCAAGGTGACCCTGTTGCCTCTAATTAATGACATCACTCTTCAGCAGCTGCGGCCTCTCACCACGGAGCCCAGCAGGACACGGACGCCATTCACAGGCATTCCAGCATCCGCATTGTCGGCTCCCTCCTCTCCTTGCTGTCTTTCCTCTTTTTGAGGAGTTTCCTTGTCTTTAAAGTAGCACTGGATTTGAGCTGTGGGCTTCAAATGAATTCAGTTGTGGGTACTTTCATTGTTACCTTCCCAGGCTACAGCTCCAGTATGATGGGAGTCTCTCTCCTCCTTTTCAGTCTTCTTTGGAAATTCTCTAATAATCTAATCTGTCACTTTGCTTTTGTGGTTGTTAATTTGGTTAAGACCACATGGGGAAAGAAATCTTCAGAAATGGCCCAAAGCCATTGTGATTCTCACATAATGAAAATTAAAGCCCAGACTGTGTGTTGATGCGAGTCAGGTGTGAGGTACCGTGACGCCTGTGAGGGTGGCTGTATGGACTTCATGGAGCCTGCACTTGATGCTGAGTTCTTCTCATCCTGGAATGCCGTTTTTCCCTTCAGAGATGCTTTTTCTTGAAATCCTCTGATCCACCCCAGTGATCACGTGAATGTGGCTCCCTCTAGTGTTGCTATACCATTGGTACCCTTACTGCTTCCTGCCTAATCACAGTGGGTGCTTGGAGATCTTCTAGTCTAATACCCGAATCTCTGACACAAGGTCCACTGTGCTTAAAGTGACTTGCCACATGTACTGCTAGTTCATAGCAGAATCTGAATCAGAACAAAACACTCAAAATTTGGCACAGACATTGTGGTGCAATGGGTTAAGCTGCTGTTTGGATGCCCACATCTCATACCAGAGTGCCTGGGAACATGTCCTACCCTTGCTTCCAATCCATCTTTCTGCAGACTTGCCTGGGATACAGCAGATGATGGCCCAAGTACTTGGGTTCCTGCCACCCACACAGGACATCCATGTGGAGTTCCTGGCTCTTGGTTTTGTCCTGACCCAGGTGAGCATTTGGGAAGTGAACCAGCAGGTGGAAGATCTCTTTATCTCTCTCTCTGCTTTCTTTCAGTCATTCTTTCAAGTAAATAACTGTCTTTTTTTAAAAAAAGTGAATGTATATACACACATACATGTACATATATATATATACATTATACGTATATATATATTATATAAATTATATATATAATTTTTATGCCAAATGAAATTGTGTTCCGGAAAAAAAATCAGTTTCACTAACAAGCTAGGAAGTGACTTGGAGTAAACAGAAAGGTTAAAACTGCATTGGTTGTTAAGGAGCTGAGCATGTGTGTGCAGCATATTAACAGCTACATAGGCCAAGGGTTGGGAGTGCTGGTGATGGGAGGCAGCTTTGGCCAAAAAAAGCTAGCTCAACTTCATCCACTATTCAGAGAAAAAAAAAAAAAAGAGAGAGAGAGAGAAAGTCATTTCTCATTGCTGTAAGAATTTAATGAGTAGCAGCCAATTGCTATTCTACTCCACAAAGAGAATTGGTCCTTTTTGCTTGGTCTAATCTTATGTGTTCTGGGTACCTTAATAAGAAAAACATTTCTAATGACTTTTGGAGGTGGAAGCCACATTTTTCTTTTGTACAACTCTTTTGAGAGCCGTTGTAGCTATAATAGACTAGTGTCTGGTTATTCCTAGTAAAAATAAGAAAGACTTTGACAAAAGAACTGACAGCCAAAGACTCATTCTTCTATATTAATCAAACCAGAAAAGGAACAGACATACTCAGTTATGGTGTGGTTTTTTGGTACCCAGCTGACAGCTTTTGAAGGAGGATGTAGTGAATGAAGAAGATAGAGGCCAAACTAAAAGGATGGTGTTCCCTCTCAAGGTTTCCATTTCTAACTAAGAATCGCCTCAAAGGAGCTCTGTATACAGCCACAGGCACTGGTAAACTTGCACTTGGAGAGTCCTGCAGACATGAAGGTCCCCCTGTAGGACATAGCTGGCTCTTCGTTACTTTGGAGTAGAATGGTCGCTAGCTCTCAGCTTCTGGAGACAGAAGCAATGGCAGTCTGGGGGGCTAGGGAAGAGCCTTCAGCGATAGTGTTTGCAGACTGTGCTCTCAGCATATTGAACAGGGATACGATATGAACTGTTCAAAAGCAAAGCCTACACTGGAGTGAAGAAGAGGCATTGGGACCTCCTTAGGTGGTACTCACCAGAGGTGATTGATACTTACACCTTGGGAAACACCATGAGTCAAAGGACACAGTTGCTTCTCTGCCTTTTGGCTAAGATCAAGTGTCAAATCAAAGGACACGGCAAATGTGCCCTTCCTTAGATCCTAAAAACATTCTGGAAAATACAAACTAAATGAGATGAATTTGTACCTTTTCGACTTCATATATAAGAATCTTCTTTTTATTTGCATATTTCTTTGAGAAACAGGATACCATACTTCTACTCAATTAAAAAAACATTTTTTCAGCCTGGAGGACCCCCCCTTTGATACACTTATTATGCCATACATTTATAGGGGATGGGATCCAGCAGCTCAGGCTCCTTCCCACAGGTTCTGATGAAGTGGACTTCTCCAGGTGGAGCAGGCTGATGCTTCGCTGGACCCAGGAGCCTTTCTCTTTGGCTTCCTTCTTTTTTTGATCATTTTCCTTCACATGTCTCAAGAAGCTGTCTTGGCCCTTAGAGTGCTTAATACACAGAATACACACATTAATTCTCTTGGCAAAAGTCTTGCCTTTAACTTGTTTACAACAGTGCCAACAAGCATGCTGGGTAACACTGTGGAGTCTTCAGGTGTTGCCATGGTAACATTGATGGGCATTCCTTTTTGAGCAGTACTCATGCCCTTGATATCTTCAATATCATCTTTCTTGTAGATGTGCATGTATGTGGCCAAAGAAACAACTCCATGTTTTCTTTTCTTTTAATTATTTATTTGACAGATAGAGTTAGACAGTGAGAGAGACAGAGAGAAAGGTCTTCCTTCCATTGGTTCACACTCCAAATGGCTGTTACAGCCAGAACTATACCAATCTGAAGTC
This sequence comes from Sylvilagus floridanus, assembly GCA_949820135.1. NCBI lineage: Eukaryota > Metazoa > Chordata > Mammalia > Lagomorpha > Leporidae > Sylvilagus > Sylvilagus floridanus. Next base: position 21,437,057 of record OX463235.1, read on the forward strand.
AGGAGCCAGGTGCTTCCTCCTAGTTTCCCGTGCAGGTGCAGGGGCCCACGCATTTGGGCCATCCTCCACTGCCCTCCCGGGCCACAGCAGAGAGCTGGACTGAAGAGGAGCAACTGGGACTAGAATGCGGTGCCCATATGGGATCCAGGCAGAGGGTTAACCAAGTGAGCCAGGACGCCGGCCCCGTCAACTCTGTTTTCTAAAAGACCTGGAGAATATGCATCAGGTGCCTCTCTTTCCCTTTGTGTTTATCATCTTGGTGAATTACTGGAAAACGGTGGTTTCCGCCAAAAAGCCATATTTAAGAATCTTTAGAGAAAGAGGCATGGGCAGTGTTAAACCAAGCACGGTCAGCCCTCCCTGTCTCTGGGCTGTGTATCTGCAAATTCAGTGGATCAAAACTATTTGAAAAGGGGCAGATGTTTGACCTAATGGTTGAGGTCCTAGCTCCCATTTCGGAGGGCTGGGTGGAGGCCCAGCTGCTCTAGTTCCAATCCAGCTCCCTGCTAAAAGTGCCTGGGGAGGCAGCGGAAGATGGCCCAAGTGTTTGGGGCCCTGGTACCATATAGAAGACCCAGATGGAGTTCTTGGTTCCTGACTTTGGGCTAGCTTAGACCCGGGTAGTAAACCAGTAGATGTAGAAGCTCTCTCTCTGACTCTCCTTCTCTGTGTGTATGTGTGTCTCCCTGCCTTTCAGATAAATAAATAAATCTCTTTAAAAGAAAATAAATAAAAACATGACAAAAATTAAAAATGAAAGAATAAAGGAATCCTGGAATTCTTTTTACTATTGTTGTTACTTTGCTGTAAGTCTAAAACTAAGTCAAAGTAAGAAATTTTGGAAAGAAACAATGAAAGAGAAACTGGCACTTTAGAAATTGAATAAGGTACTTGACCATTATTTGTTGTGTTTGTGTAATTTTCAAAAATAGACACCTTCCAGAAAAGTTTATTGAATTCTTATTTGTACCTTGTTAAAAATATTTAGTATAGATGTAGATTTTATTAACTGTTGATTTTGTCACAGGGAATGGACCATTTGGTTTCAAAAGGTGTAAGAATGTAATTGACATGAGGAACAACATCCTGATAGAACTTTCATCTTAGACCAAGTTACTCAGAAGGTAGCTGCATCTTGCATTGGAGTGTTTTGCTGTTGTTCTGTTGAAGAAAGGAGAGCCCATTTTCTGCAGTCCAGGTGCTCTGAAGCAGCCCTTCCCACCGTGATCCCTTTCAAACTGTTCTTTAGTGATTCCCTCTGACCTGCCTCTCACCTCTCTCTTTAGACACAAAAACACTGTGAAATGTCACTGATAGCCCTATTTGTTCAGTGCCTTGACCCACTTCTACTTTTTCCCCAGGAGCCACGTGGGAAGTGTTAAGTCCTTTTCTCTCAGGCCCTTTCTTCTCTTGGCTTCTGGGGCAGTTGGCTCTCCTGGTTTTCTCCTGCTTCTGAATCTACTTCTTAAACTTATTATTTGTTTCCTCGTGAAGTTTTGTCTTTATTTATTTATTTTTTTTACTTCAGTCTTCTCTGTCCAAAACCTACCCATTCTTCAAATTCCAGTACAGAGATCAGCTCGTCCTTAGTGGTGCCACCCAGACTGTGGGGTTCTGCCTTTCTCAGCTCTTGCATCGTCTGTGCAGGGACGTCTGTGCGTAAGAACGCACCTCTCAGTGCTTAGCGTTTGTGTTTTGCACTCAGGAACCTTTTCAGGATTCAAATTGTTTTCCACAGAAATTAGATTTTGGAGCGGGGGTAGGAAGAGATGTTCCATTGTGCGTCTTTGGTAAGAATACTAGGTTTGCCAAAGGAGGCATGTTTGTCCCATTCTCCAGGTCATAACCTCTTAGTATAGGGGTCAGCAGAGCATAATTTGAAGATGAAAGAGGGCCTATCACCTGTTCTTTTTTTTTTTTTTTTTTTTGACAGGCAGAGTGGACAGTGAGAGAGAGACAGAGAGAAAGGTCTTCCTTTTGCCATTGGTTCACCCTCCAATGGCTGCCGCGGACGGCGCACTGTGGCCGGCGCACCACGCTCATCCAATGGCAGGAGCCAGGGGCTAGGTGCTTTTTCCTGGTCTCCCATGGGGTGCAGGGCCCAAGCACTTGGGCCATCCTCCACTGCACTCCTGAGCCACAGCAGAGGGCTGGCCTGGAAGAGGGGCAACCGGGACAGAATCCGGCACCCCAACCGGGACTAGAACCCGGTGTGCCGGCGCCGCAAGGCGGAGGATTAGCCTGTTGAGCCACGGCACCGGCTATCACCTGTTCTTTTAAATGGTCCTCAATCTATAAGTGATTTTTACATTTTTAATTGTGAAAATGATATGAAAGTCAAATAAATAGAACTGTGTGGAAACATAGCAATGCTCTTTTGCTTAGACACCATTTAGTGCAGTTGAATAGTTGTGATGGACTCTGTGTGGCCATCTGACTATGTAAAAAATTGGACCCTGTTCTAAAGGTTAGAGTTTATTTTTTATTTCACTAAACACAATTTCTGCCTTATTACATATGACACACATATGAGATAGCACCTCAAGATAAACTAATTATGTCATAAACATTCAGCTAACAACAGCCAGTACTGTTGAATTTCTGTGTGCTTGTTTGTTTTTTTTTTTTAAAGATTTATTTATTTATTTGAAAGAGTTACAGAGAGTGAGGGAGAGTGAAAGGCAGAGAGAGAGAGACAGAGAGAGAGAGAGGGGTCTTCCATCTGCTGGTTCACTCCCCAAATGGCTGCAGTGCCTGGGGCTTAGCCATGCTGAAGCCGGGAGCCAGGAGCTTCTTCCATGTCTCCCATGTGGGTAGCAGGGGCTCAAACACTTGGGCTATCTTCTGCTGTTTTTTCTAGGCCATTAGCAGGCAGCTGGATCAGAAGTGGAGCAGCCAGGATTCAAATGGGCACCCATATGGGATACCAGCATCACAGGTGTGGCTTTACCTGCTGTGCCACAACGCTGACCCCCAGGTTCTTTGTTTTCTAGCAGATGTTTCTTTTTGAAAATGAATTTTCTTAAGGAAGAAGGATCCCCAAATTAAATATACCTAAAGTTCATGTGTACATTTCTCCATTAATTTGTGAAGTTCATTTCTCAGTTAAATTTGATTGCAGTCTTGTTACTCCACATAGCAAACCTCTGCTGATTATGGATAATAATGAGCCTGAATCTCAATTGAACTTCCTTTTATTTCAGAATACAACCCCAACAAATTATGTGCTCCTCTGTGGTATGCACTAATTAACTTGAAACATGAACAGTGATTTCTTTGGCAATTTCACTTAATGCCTTGTTACAAAATATATGAATAAAAATAGTGAACTCTAAAGAACACTGAACTTGGGAGTAAGTGGTGCTAATTGTACAGTCAGCACAAATATCAGAACATGTGAAGTTTTGACAGGGGATTTTGATAGGACCTCTTGCCTGAACATGGCCCCCAGCATTTTGCTGTGTTAGTGGTAAGATACGGTACCACTTCCATTCTTTATGATTGAAGCAAAACTCATAAAAGTAGGAGATTGCAGAAAATTGGTAGGGGCTTCCCCCGACCTTATTTTGTTATTTGTAGAAACAACATACTGTCGTTTATGGGGAAAGATTCCTGCTAGGTGACTGGGTGCATCTGATATATAAGGTAGACGTGCAGTTTGAAATACTTCACTTTGGTTTTGTAGCTGCTTTTTTTTTTTTTTTTTTGTATTTGAAAGGCATAGGTGTTTTTTTTGTTTTGTTTTGTTTTGTGTTTTGAAATGTAAGCTTCTTCTTTTAGGCTCTTGGGGTTTAAGGGAAGGAAGATTCATATCCAGACAGTGTTCTACCAAGATTCTCCTGAATTTGTTTTGCCTGGAAAGTGAGATCTTATAAGACTAATGAGGGAACCCAGGGATAGGCTGTCAGTGAGGTGAGACCATTGTTAAAATGAGCAGTTGGCTGAGTTTTGACAGAAGCCAGAATCCATTCTAGAAAGATGTGCTTTCCCCAGTCTGTTGCTGGATGTTCATATGTGATGTTTTCAGTCTTTGCCCTCTTTTGAAATTTTTTGATGTGTTACACTGCCTAAAAAGTGAAGTCCCAGAACACTGATAAGGGTACCCAAAGATACGGCTGTCAGAAAGGAGAGGCCGTTGTTAAAATGAGCAGTTGGCTGAGGTTTGACAGAAACCAGAATCCATGCCGGGAAGATGCACCTCCCCTGGACCGGTGCTGTCTGTTGTTCATATTTTTTTCTCTTCGCTCCCTTTTGAATTTGTGTTTATTGTCTGTTCCTTCTTGCAGTGGTATTGGAATATTTGCTGTGTTGAGTTAGCTCAAGCAGAGAATGATGAGAGGGTTTGGAAGGATCTAGCCAACATAGTAATAAGAAATAGGGCGTGGTTTAGCAATATCAGTGAGAATTGAAAAAATTAAGAGATTAGCATTACTTTTCTTAAAAACATGTCAAGTTCTTAACAGAATGAAAATAAATATTTGGTAATACTTTTTGAAAACCTACTATGCTAAATGCTTGTTTGGTGCAGTCACGGGAGGCAGAATGAATATTCAGTTGTCTTTGACCCTTGATTTCTCTCACCCCATAAACTTTTTTTTTTTAAGATTTAATTATTTATTTGAAAGTCAGAGTTACAAAGAGAGAGTAGGAGAGGTAGAGAGAGAGAGGTCTTCCATCTGCTGGTTCACTCTCCAACTGGCCAAAACTGCCTGAGCTGCACCGAGCTGAAGCCAGGAGCCAGGAGTTTCCTCCCTTCCCACTGGGTGCAGGGGCCCAAGGACATGGGCCATCTTCTCCTGCTTTTCCAGGCCATCTCAGAGAGCTGGATCAGAAGTGGAACAGCCGGGACTCCAACCAGCACCTATATGGGATGCCGGTACTGCAGGTGGTGGCGGCTTTACCTGCTATGCCACAGTGCTGGCCCCATCCTGTGAACTCTTTAAAAGGGGTGCCTTTTGGAAAATGTTTATCTATTTGAGAGGGAGGTGGGGGAGAGAGAGAAAGAGATTCACTCCCTATGTGCCCACAACAACTAGGCAGCTTCAGCAGGGAGCTAGGAACTCAATCCAGGTCTCCCACATGAGTGGCAGGAACCCAATAACTTCAGCCATCGCTGCTGCCTTTCCAGGGTATGCATTAGCAGAAAACTGGAGTCAGGAGCCAGAGGTGGGCATTGGACCTGGAACTCCAACATGGATGTGGGGTTTCAGCTGCTAGACCAAATGCCTGCCCTTGGTGCTGTTTTTATCAGGGAATAGTCATTTCTTTTATGTGTTCATTTCTTTCTTTCTTTTTAAAGATTGATTTACTTATTTGAAAGGCAGAGTCACAGAGAGAGAGAGAGAGAAGGAGACAGAGTTCACTCCCCAAATGGCCGCATCAGCTGGGGCTGGGCCAGGCTGAAGCCAAGAGCCAGGAGCTTCATCTGGGTCTCTCATCTGGGTACAGAGCCCTAAGTACTTGGGCCATTCTCTGCTGCTTTCCCAAGGGCATTAGCAGGGAGCTGGATCGGGAATAGAGCTGCTGGGATGCAAACCAGCATCTATATAGGATTCAGGCATCACAAGTGCTGGCTTAACCTGTTACATTACAATGCCGGGCCCTTATGTGTTCATTTCTAGGGGTCCATTCATATTATTTTAGCTGTAGTTCATTGATGAAATGAGTTGGATTATGGCTCACTTTGGGTCCATTGTTTATTGTGGTAGCATACACTGAAGACTTAGCCATTTTAACCATTGTTAAGTGTGCAGTTCCGTGGCATTGCTGTACAACCATCACCATCATCTGTTGATGGACTTTTTCCATCTCCCCAGGTTTACATAGGGAACGCATCAAACTGTAACTCACTGTCCCTGCTTTGCCTAGCCCCTGATAACCACCGTTGTACTTTCTGTATGGCCTTGATTATTCTTGGTACCTCATAGAAGTAGAATCATGTATTTTTTTGTGTGTGTGCATCTGGCTTATGTCACTCCGCATAATGTGTTCAAGGTTCATCTGTGTTGTAGCGTGGTGGCAGAATTTCATTCCTTATTAAGACTGAGTAATATCCCTTTGTGAGTATATACTTCATTGTGTGATTTCAGCTACAGCGTAAACAAACCAGGAGCAGAATGCAAATCTGGTCCCAGAGGTGGTGATAGGCGCTGTCGTATTTGAAGCAGCCTTCTGTTTAGAGACCAAAACGAGTGAAATTACATGGCTTTGTGGGGACAGAGTCTAAGTGTCACTCCCAATGTTAGAGGACATTGGCAGAAAGAGAAATGAAGTGAAGGCCACTATGCTAAGAAGCTGTGACCCCAGCGATGAAGCAGTTTTAGAATTAATGTTCAAATATGGACATTATTATTACAAATTCAAGTTCATTGAGAAAACACTCAGGGACCAAATCAACAGGAACTCTGCAATTCAGAGTTTATTCTCTCAGTTGCAGGTTAGAACACTAACACCTGTTCTTACTCCTGTGATGTGCATGGGACTGATAACCTTTTCCTCTTCCAGGCCTTTTGTCTGTTTGACTTTTGGCCACATCTTTGCAGTGACTGGGATGTTAGCAAAATAAGGGGTCAGGATGTGTCAAGCTGCAGTGACAGAACTAAGGCCGACAGGATGCGCTGTTTCATGTCTTGTGGTCTAATGAGATGACTTGGTTGAAAATAAGTCAGTAGCATGCGCCAGCCTCTCTCCCAGCTACCCAGGAGCTGTTCCACGCCCAGCCATTATTTGGACAGCTGTTAAATGCATGTACACTTTCTGCTGCCTGATGTTGCCTGGGGACATCTGATTTGTGCTGTAACTTCTCGATGCTGGCCCCATGTTGGAGAAGTAGACTGGAGACTTGCCGAGTCTCATGGCCTTGTTTTCTCTCTCACCTTGTTCTTTTTCTGAATGCCTTGTCTTGGCACTGTAGGCAGCCTCTTTATGCCCAGCCTCCCTAAAGCCCTGGGCCAAGAAGAAATCATCCCTGCGTTGTCCCATTTCCCCCTGTAGGGTTCCTTTCTGCTGACTTTGATTCCTTCACCTGGGTAAGACAGAGATCAAATGCTTATCTTCTTTTGCATTCTCAGGACCACTAGTAATAGAATAAAACCCGAGGGAAGATCACCCAACTTGAAATGAGAGTGGCAACACATTCTAATGTGGGAGAGAATTTATCTGTGGAAAACATCGCCCAGATTAATTCTGAAAGGGCTTTAGCACCACCAGCAGCCACCAGGGGCAGTTTTGTGCTGGGGGAGCAGTAACATCCAGGCCCCAGGCGGGGCTTTCTCAGGGAGCAGTTTTGCAGTGTCTGGGCTCTGCTGGGCTCTGCTGGGCTCTGCTGGGCTCTGCTCGGCTCTGCTCGGCTCTGCTCGGCTCTGCTCGGCTCTGCTCCTGACTGCAGGGGAGCGGGGGGGTGTGTGTGGGGGGGGGGAGTTTATATGTGAGCACAGCACAACCTCTTCTCTCCCCCACCTCCTGCCCCACCCTGTGTAAATTTTTTGCTACTTTTCAGAATTGGAAGGCTCTGCAGGGAGGGGAAGTCCCTTGGCATTTTGAATATCGAGGTGCTCAGCAGAACTGCCTGGCATCCTGTTTGTGTATAGCGATTTTAATTCCCTCCCTAATATGTCATTTGGCCTTAGCAGCAGTCTTCAACTTGATAATCCTTACATCAGCAGTGAGGCTCGGGCCAAGTGTCCCACAGTGCAGCCCTGAGTGGTTATTTGGAAGAAGTTGTGAGCCTTCATTCCCTGGTTTCTGCTGGGCACCTCTTTAGATCAGGCTCTCAGCGTTCCTCATGCTCAATGCAGCTGGGCCTGGCAGGTGATTTTGGGGAGCAGAATGGCTGCGGGAGTTCCCGTTCTCCGTCAGTGGAGATGGGGATTCGGGCTCCGGGACCTGCCAGCTTTTGGGTACTGTTTTCATGGCCATGTGCAAAGTGCCATGCTGATGGCTTGACAGATGGCAGCTGGTGCACTGATTTGCAGCCGTCTTGCTGCTTCCTGTACAGAGGCAGGGAGGATGGAGGATGGTAGGAATCGCTCCTCCCACAGACTGCCTTGACCTTGCTCCTTGGATCTGAGGTGCCCCAGGCCTTCTGGAAGTGCATGATCTCCCCCTTTTCTTGGCTATTATTAGCTGTTGTTATTGACTCTCACACTGATCTCTGCTGTTTGAGGTTTCAGATCAGAAGTGGCACCTTGGGCAGAGGTAGAGCTGTATTTGGAGATGACTGTGGGGTAGTAAGTAGCTGCCAGCCACTTTGTCTTTTACTCTGAAGTACATGTTCCACTTTGGTCTTCAAAAATATTAGTCTTAAGGCCGGCGCCGTGGCTCAACAGGCTAATCCTCCGCCTTGCGGCGCCGGCACACCGGGTTCTAGTCCCGGTCGGGGCGCCGGATTCTGTCCCGGTTGCCCCTCTTCCAGGCCAGCCCTCTGCTGTGGCCCGGGAGTGCAGTGGAGGATGGCCCAGGTGCTTGGGCCCTGCACCCCATGGGGAGACCAGGAAAAGCACCTGGCTCCTGGCTCCTGCCATCGGACGAGCGCGGTGCGCCGGCCGCGGCGCGCCGTCCGCGGCGGCCATTGGAGGGTGAACCAACGGCAAAGGAAGACCTTTCTGTCTGTCTCTCTCTCTCTCACTGTCCACTCTGCCTGTCAAAAAAAAAAAAAATATTAGTCTTAAGAGACCAGATAATGACTGCAGGAGCCTGTAAGCTGTCGCCAGTTCCTCAGAAACTTTTTTTCTTTTAAGGAAACATTGTGTTTGGGTTCCTGGAATGATGCGTTGGATGCTCTAGTCAGTGAGTATTAATAATAATCAGAGCTCAGCATTCCACTTGGAATCTAATCGTAAACATCCTTGTGTTGTCTTCATTTACAGATGGAGAAATTGGGAAAGAGAGTGCTCTGTCGCCATCGATAGAAAAGTATTGAAGTCGAGTTTGCCCTAAGAACCTTCTTGCTCACTCTCTTCAATGGAAAAGAAATTTCTGTTTTTCATTTCCAGGAAAGGGGTGTGTGTGTGTGTGTGTGTGTGTGTGTGTGTAACTGCTTGCCATAGGGTAGACAGGCTCAATTATGTTCTTTTGTAATGCTGTTTAGGGAAGAATCTGTGTGAATCTTTTTAAGTCGAGGGAAGGCTTTTTGCCTCCTAGGTATGCTGGTTCCATCTCACCCCTTTCTTGCTTCTTCATGTCCCAAGTACTTGGCCGTCTTCAGAAATAATCCTGCACATGGCCAGAAGAAAAATGCCAGGTCCAGGCAGCCATGAGAACTTGAACCATGCCGTACCCTAGAAAAACTCAGGTCATTGTTTTTGGAGTTGCAGAGTTTTAACAAACTGAATTGAAGCAGAAGTTTAGTTGGAGGGGGGAGCTTATTTGTCCTTGCAATCTATGTAAGATTGGTAGCATGGAACATGAAGAGCCTTGATGTTTTTTAGTCTATCACATTTTTAGTCTGGTGTTCATATCTTTCTGTATACTGCCTCAAGTCTTATTAATCCTAAACCTCAAGGCTTCTTTCACTGGAATGCTTCTGAAATGCTGTAAATAAAACAAAGGCCATTATCTGTTTTGCTGTTTTTCAGTGAGGCTCTCCCCAGGGCTGTCATGATAGCTTTTCTCATCATTGTTCCCTGTTCTCTGATTGCCTGTGCACAGCCTGAGGACAGGACTTGGTCCCCACTCAGAGCTCTCTGCAACAGAGAGGCATATTCTCGCTGCCTTGTGCACATGGCATCCACCCAGGACCTCTTTAAGTTCCTCTCACAGGGGTAGTGGTCCCAGCCCTGTCTCTGTTTCTTATCTTTTAAGTGGGGATAATAATGCTTAGCTGTGCTTTCCATCAGAGCAATTTGTGAAAGGTTAATGAGCTGGGCTTTGTAAGATACTTTCAGATCCTTAGATGAAAGGTGTTATTTAACCACAGCAGGGCTTCCTACTGGGAGTGCCTTCCCAGAGAGCAGAGTGCCTGTCAGCCTCTCTTCCATTCGTCCTCATGGCGTGCCTTGGAGGGAGAGAGGTGGTTCAGCATCATCAAGTACAAAATACTGTTACTTTTATCTGTAAATGGGCTAATTGTGAAAAACACAAGTGGATGAGACAGATGATGGGAGGGGACAGAGAAAACTTCAAAGTGGCATGTGTTTGCTATTCCTGTTCACTCTGCTTTGGGTTTGGAAATCCCAACTGCACACATGAAGAAAAGAGAACATGTCCTTCCTTGGGGAGGAGTGGGACCTAGGACATCCTTCTAAATACTTGCATCCTTTGAGCCACCTGTTCTTACCTTGATCTGCGCCAGATTATTTCCTAAGTGCTGACTTAATTGGTGAATGCCACAAATGATTGTGAATTGCATAGGGCTTTAGTATTTTGTGTTTTGAGCCTTTGTCTTGGATATTAGAACTGAATTTCATCTTACTGTGAAATCCTAGTCATATTAGGACAGCGGATGGTTCTCCTAGGCCACGCAACACAGGAAGTAGGTTTCCTTAAAAGAAATACCTTTGAAGAGAGTGACCACTGCTATTTCTAAGACTGAAAAAAAAGAGAATGAGCCTGTTTAGGTAGCCACTAGGGCAGGGACTCCAGCAGTGCTGTCCTTAGGCTGGACAGCTGTTGGGGACCAAGCATTCATTTGGGTTTGTAGGTTGAGGTTGCAAATACAAGAAGGTTCCTCCCCACCTCTGTCTCAGATCTGCAGTCTCATTTTTGCAGTTTCATTGCAATCAGTGTCATTTCTGTTCTTTGAGGATTCTGTCACAGGGCATGAAAGGAAGAAGGAGAAGGTCTGAAATGAATGCGAAGGAAACGGACCACAGTCAGCCTTAGATCTTGCTGTTTGTTTTCTTGCAGCACAGAGCACATGTTAACAGAACCAGTACTTCCCTGTGTTCTCCCTGTGGGACAAATGTTTTCAGAAGGAAAACATCATAGCTTTCAGAATCCCTAGGGGAATTATTATAAAACAACAGTGAGAGGGCCAGTGCTGTGGTGTAGCAGGTAAAGCCGCCACCGGCGATCCTGGCGTCCCATGTGGGTGCCAGTTCATGTCCCGTCTACTCCACTTCTGATCCAGCTCCCTGCTAATGCACCTGGGAAATCAGTAGAAGATGGCCCAAGAACTTGGGCCCCTGTACCCCTGTGGGAGACCCAAATGAAGCCCCTGGCATTGGTCTGCCCCAGCCCTGGCCATTGCAGCCATCTGGGAATGAACCAGCCGATAGAAGATCTCTCTCTAACTCTGACTTGCAAATAAATAAATAAATCTTGGGGGGAAAAAAACTAGTGATGAGAAAAATCTTGATAAGATTGAAATACCTTGACTGGATTCTTTTTGATTTAAATTTTCCTGTTAGGTCTGTAATTTTCTAAACAATGGAACACTCTGCTGTTCGTGAACTGTCGTGGGTTGGAGAGAACAACCAAGTTCCTTTTTTTTTTCCCTCAGAGATTTATTGTTTTATTTATTTGAAAGACAGAGTAACAGAGAGGGAGAGAGAAAGCTCTTCCATCTACTTGTTTACTCTCCAAATGCCTGCAACAGTCGGGGATGGACCAGGCCAGGAGCTCCATCTGAGTCTGCCGCATGGATGCCAGGAACCCAAGTCCTTGGGCTGTCGTCTGCTGCCTCCCAGGCACATTAGCAGGGAGTGGGCAGGACTTGAGTTTGGGCACTCCTGTGTGGGATGTGGGCATCCCAAACACAAGTTTTCAAACTACTGCACCATGAACTTGCCCCTCTTTCTCTTTTTCTAAACTTGTAGTTTAAGCTTTTTTCTCCTCTTCCCATTTAGATACCTAATTAAGTGGAGTCCTTTAATTGATTTTTGCTTATTTTCATCCAGAATTCAATTAAAACTCTTCCGGCTGAGTTGGTGCCATCTGATTCTTCAACTAGGTCCAGGGAGAAAGATGGGAGTGAGAGTAGGAATGATGAGAGAAGAGTATGTTCGTGTCAGTGTTTGGGAGCTCTCTGTTGTCAGCACTCCTCGCTGTGACTTCCTGGGACCGTGTTTAGGGGAGCAACCCACGTAAGGGGTGGTAAGATTCAGGGGTTAAAGGGCTCAGGCTCCATAGAGTTAGGCTGCCCACATGAAGCTGTGCTTTCTACCTTTATGTTGTTGGAGAGGAGAGATTTCTTGCTCATCCCCAGCTTCATGCCTGAGGCTCCTGTGAAACATAAGGACAGAATGAGAAGAGGAAAGCACACAGATTTATTTAATGAGGCTCATATGATAAGAGGGCCTTCAGAGATGGAGGCGCGGGTAGGCGTGTGGTGCAGCAGATTAAGCCACTGCCTAGAATGCGGCATCCCATCTTGGAGTGCTTGTTCAGAAGGTCCTGGCTGCTCCAGACTTCTGATCCAGCCTCCTGCCAATAAGCGTGGGAGGCAGTGGACGATGGCCCAAGTTCTTTGGTCCCTGCCACCCATGTGGGAGACTTTGATGGAGTTCCTTGCTCCTGCCTGTAGCTTGGCCCAGCCTTGCCTGCTGTGTGCATTTTGGGATTGAACCAGCAGATAGAAGATTCTTCTTTGTCTCTGTCTCATTCTCTGTCACTCTGCCTTTCTCATAAATAAATAAATCTTAAAAAGAGAAAGAAATGAAGATAAAAAGAAACAGGTAAACATGTGCATTGTTATACTTAGGTTTGAAGAGTGGCCAGTCATGGAAAAACATGGTTAGAAGACGTAGGGGTGTGGTCTAATAAACTGGGGGGACTTGAGTACAGGGCAGGGGGTGGATTTCTCCCTCCTGCTCTGAGGTTTCGAGCATCTGAGTCCTCTGGAATACACTGGCGGCAGAGTAACGGCAGCCGGAGTTGCCCTCTGCCTCATGTGCACAAAGGCCCATCTGTGACGTCTGTGTCAGTAGTGCTTTAGGCAACTGGCGGGAAATGGGCAAAACCCAAATCTGCCTCCCTGATCAGGGGTCTGGGAGCGTCCTGAGGTCAGGGGACTGCAGCAGATGCCGTGATCTGCAGGACCCTTGGCCTCCTGAAGCTGTCTGCCTCTTCTGCCCATTCTCCAACTTTGGGTTCTTTGGGGTGGGGGCCAAGCTTAGCCCCAGGTGTCATCTGCAGGTCGTCATCCCCTGTGCGCATGTGCAGCTGGGCTGATCAGCCTTGGTCTGGTGGACACTAGTTTAGGCCGGCTTGGTGGTGACGTCTGTAAAAACAGCGTTAGAAACAGTGATTTAGTTACCTGACTTTTATGGCTGGACCCTATTGAGAGAACAGGGTGGGGAGTTTCCAGGGAAGGAACCGGGAAACATGGCAGGGAGCTCTGAGTTTGCAGAGTGTCAGGAGGAAACCTGACTCGGGGACCGCCACCCAGTTTCAAAGGCATGCACTTTACTAATGGAGCCAAACAAAATACGAAACTCAGAGAAGAACCAGATGGTTGAAGATTAAATACCTCTTCATAGAGGAGAGGGAAGAGGAAGACGTGGGGACTTTTCGGAGGGGAGTAAATGATTTTTAGTGGACATGAATGGGCGACAGAAGGTCAGAGGGTGATCGTCCCAGATTTGCTCCAGGGGAGAAGGGCGGTGAAGATGAGAGAGCTTTCCTGTTCCTGTTCTGTTTTCTCTAATGCCATAGGGCCGTATTTTGTCTGGAACACCATCAGTTTCTGTGCGCCTTTAGGCATCTTACAAGGCCCTCTAAGCCTCAGGCCCAGCTGTAACGTGGTGATTGACAGCGGGATCTTCTTGGGTGGGTATGAGGATGCAGCGGCCACCAGGTAGAGCCCTCAGCGTAAGTGCAGCGCAGGTGCTTGCCCAGGCAGCGCGGGCTTTTGCAGTCCTTATTTCATCAGAGCTGTCGTCAGTCCTTCTGTACTGTGACTCACCTGATCCTTACCAGGACACAGTACTGGCATTCTGGAACTTTCAGGCTCTCCTCTTAGGATAAATGTGATGTTCATATGTTGTCAACTTCAGCAGACGTGGGAAACACTATCATAAGCAAAGTCAAAGACAAATGACCAAGTGGAGGGAAATATGTCTGCAGTTTGTAATTCATTTCCCTAGTACATAAGGAGCTGTAACTCAGTAAAAAAAAAAATGAGTAAATAAAAAAGACAACAGTTGTGAAGCTTTTTTATGGTGGTGTATTTCTGCCTTACAGTGCCATTGATTTTGCACTCTGATTGTGTATCTTCAGCCCACCAGGGAAATCCTAGATTGGAAAAGGGCTTGGGACCCACTGAGCTGGAGATGTCCCCGTGTGGCGAGAATAGACGGCAAAGTAGCTCCTCTTAGGAGTGCTGCTGCTACCATGGCCATCATGCACCTGCCTTTGCCCTCTCATCTCGATTTTTCCTGTCTCCTTCCCCAGTCCAGAAAGTCCCTGCGTTCTGTCTGGGTTTCGCTCACGTTGTTTCACATGAGCTCTAGCCCGCTCAGGCCCACTGCTGCTGCTCTAGTCCGGAGACTGGCACCAGCTCCCTGGTGACTGAATCACTTACACTTTCCCCCTACCGTGGTCCCTTCTCCAGTCAGCCCAGTGTGCCACGCCCAGATTACTTTCCCGAAACTACTCTGCAGTGGTTCCACTAGCTTGGGTGAACTCTAACTTGTGAACCTGACCTTCCTTATGTCTTTCTCATTGCTTCTTTTTAGGACTCCTCCCAGCACCTACACTGTCTGCCCCTCTGCAGCACCCCTAACATCCTCTTACAACCTGAACTGGTCACAAGACCCAGCTCAGTTCATTTTCCTTTGGGTGGCTTTGCTAGGTGCCCCTGCCCCTGGCATCCATTGTGTCCTTTCCACCTGCTGCGTTTATTGGTTGCCTGTTCTCATGTCACACTTGCTGCACATAATGTTCTAGTCAAACTTTTTTTTAAAAAAAGATTTAGTTTATTTATTTGAAAGAGTTACAGAGAAAGGTAGCTAGTTCACTCCCCAAATGGCCACAATGACTAGGGCTGTACCAGGCTAAAGCCAGGAGCTTCTTCCAGGTCTCCCATGTGGGTGCAGGGACCCAAGGACTTGGGCCATCCTCTGCTGCTCTCCCAGGTGCATTAGCAAGGAGCTGGATTGGAAGTGGAGCAGCCAGGACTTGTACTGGTGCCCATATGGGATGCTTATGCTTCAGGCTGGGGCTTTAACCCTGTATGCCACACCACTGGCCCTGCTAGTAAAACTTTTTCATGAAGGTAGAAAATACCATGCTGAGAAGTGCACAGATCACAAGTAAAGCTCTCAGTGGCTTTGCAAGATACACGAGGTGAACACACCCACATCATTCACATTCCTCTCTTCCGACACAACAGAAACAGTATCTGGGAGACAGCATGGCATGTGGCTCTTTGCGTGAAAATGCAAAACATCAAATGCTCAGCCACATTCCAGACAAGGAACTGGAGCTAAGAGTGATCTAGGCATTTTTATCTAATTGATTTGAGAGACAGAGAGAGAGTACCCATGTGATGGTTCACTCCTCAGATACTCAAAATGGCCAGGCTACGTTGAAGCCAGGATCTGGGAGCTCAGTCCAGGTCTCCCATGTGAGTGGCAGGAACCCAATTACTTGAGCCATTCTCTCTGCCTCCCAGGGTCTGCATTAGTAGGAAGCTAAAGACAGGAGCCCGAGCCAAATATTGAACTCATGCATTCTGATATGGGACATGGGTGTCTTTACTGGCATCAGCCATTAGGCGAAGCTTTCACACCAGGATCTAGGCTTTGCTAAATTAGACATTTTAAAAATTACATGAAATTTCCTTCACTACATCACCAGCTACAAATTGTTTCTTGACAGCTAGTTAGAAATGAGATATTATCCCCCCATACCCTTGATTAGAGGTGTTGTAATTTTGGTAAGTCCATTCCAAGGATTCCTGTTCAGGGATTCCTGTAATTCCTTTACATTGGACCTTTAACTCCAGTCTAGGTAAGTGCAGGGACACCCACAGCCTTGGCTTCCGTTATCATTTTGCCCAACAGATATTTATTTACCCTATGCAGTCTGCTAGGTACTGTTAGAGCATATGGTAGGATTCAGTTCCTCCCTCCTCAGAACTTAGATTTTATGGAGTCGCTAGAAATAATTGGTATAACTAAAAAAAGGCTAAGACTAAAGCTATAACAGGGACTAAACAGTAACTCTGAAAAGTTTCTGCCAAACCGTAAACATTCAGAGGGCACAAGAGCATAGTCGGGAAAGGCTGCAGTGAAGATGGGCGTAGACCAGGGGCTTCCGGACACAGACCCAGTCTGACATGGGTGAAAGGAGATGGCAGCCTTTTGAGGGTAAAACAAATGCAAGGTTAAGGGGAACAGAAAGATCTTAAGAAAATCATAAGAAATACCTTATTTTCAGCAGCACGTTACAAGTTCTTTCATTTGTTCATCTTGTTGGATCTTTGCTGTTATGATCTTTCATCCCTTATGAGGTTGGTACAGGGAGAGCTACCATGTACCCACTGTCACACAGCTCCCTTGTGCTACTGGTAGATGTTTAGACCCCAACTTCAGCATTCTTTGCACAACCTGCTCTTACCTTGGTAAAACGTGAGCATTTGTGTTCAATCTCCTGCTTTAATTTTTGCAATTACTGGGGCTGGTGTCGTGGCATAAAGATAAAGCCACCATCTGCAACACCAGCATCCCGAATGGGTGCCAGTTCAAGTCCCAGCTGTTCCACTTCTGATCCGGCTCCTTGCTAATGGCCTGGGAAAAGCAGTGGAGGACGTCCCAGGTGGTTGGGCCTCTGCCATCCATGTGGGAGAAGCTTCTTCCTGGAAGAAGCTCCTGGCTCCAGGCTTTGACCTGGCCCAGCCCTGGCCTTTGTGGCCATCTGGAGAGTGAACAGTGAATGGACGATCTCTGTCTTCTCTGTCTCTCTGTAACTCTGACTTTCAAATAAATAAATATTTTAAAAGAACTATTTACTGCATTGAAATCATATCCCAGCTTACTTCATTATCATCATAGGTAATATTTCCTTTAAGCCTGAATCAAGAGACTCCAGCCAAGCATGCCATTTGGAGATCAGACATGTAAGGCAAAGTGAAGGCATAGGTCAGTCGCTGCAGCTCCTCGCTGTGGCCTCTCCATTACCTGGAAACAAGCGGGGGAGATAAGTGACCTGTCGAAAGTATCATGAGTTCCCTTTTAATTTTCTTTCATCTGGTCTTTTATTGCCTCTTGGGTTATGTCTTTTCTGTACCTAGAAGGCGTCAGTCTGCAAAGCTATGAAGCTGTCAGTCTCGTTGACAAGGCTTTCAGTTCAAATTAATGTTCAGCTAAGGGATTAGCACATAACTATTTCAGGCTGAATTTCTTTACACAGAAGGGTGGCCATGGCTGGAACAGGCCTCCAAAGCCAGGAAGAGAAGTTAATTGTAAAAATCGATGCAGGCAAGAGCTGATCACCTTTCTGAAAGACAAGACAATGCAGAACACAATCTCAAAATAGATCTTTGGGGTCAGGTTGATGTCATGTTGAAGAATCAATATTTACTGGGCTTTATAAAGTTAGCTTTTAATGAGCCTCAGACATTTTGCTAGGCCATTAATTGCAGGAAGAGGAAAGGCAGCCATGGCTGAAGTCCGTGAGTGTGGAGGTTTTTATAAAAATAAGTGAAGAGACAGTCACTTGCCAGCGTGCCACCCTTTGGTTCACTCGGGCATTAGTGGGTGCATGTGTTGAAAGGTGTTCTGGGGATCGTACCAACATTTAAAGGGAGGGCGATTCTTGCATTTCCCTCACCAGGAGGAACTAAGCCCTTGTTTTTTTGGCATTCCTCATGCAAGCCGTGTAGCTTCATTTTCCTGGGAGGAGTTCTCATTGTCATTTTGGCTTCTGCCTTAGCAATGTGCTAGTCACAAGGTTAGATCCATCATGGAGTTCAGCTCCTCTGTCTGTCTGACATACGTGAGGGCTTTATGAAATGGGGGTGTAGTAAAGAGCATTTAGTTGAGAACGCTGGCTCAAATCCAAGTCTCATGAAAGGTTTTTGATAAATATTGTCGTTTGCACTTGTTCTGTCATCCAGCACAAGAGTTTCTTTGCCGATTCTGTGTGCAAATGTGTTTGGTGTGGCTCACTGGGTTGTCTGAGTCATTTGTGGGTCAGGAGCCTCCTTTTCTATTCATGTTAGGCAGTGCCCCTAATTAATTTTGTCAGCTAGGTAGAGGAATGTGTTAGATCAAGTTTTATCCTGGCTGTAACACAACTAAGGATGCTAATGGAGCCTCCGTGGTCCGTAACCAAATGTCAGAAGCTGCTTCGTCAGGCCTGGGAGGGGATGTTTGTGTGAAGCTCTTGGTCATGCCTGCGCGATAGATGCATTCTGGGTTTGAATTTCTAGACCTCTTTCTCTGGTGCGTTTGGTGGGGGGTGGGGGTGGGGGGGAGCTTTAGAGTTCATCAGAGGGAAGAGCCTGCCGCGCCTCCCTCTGCTCCCACCCGCCTCCTGTCTCTGCAGAGCAAACACTGAGAAGTACAAGCAGGAGAGGTTTGTCAGTGGTACTGCAGGAGAAACTGAGGTTACCGTTTTCATAATTTGCTTGAGATACTCACTCTGGGTGTTTACTCTTCCTTTGCAGTTGTTTGAGAACTTCTACTTCGGTTCCCTAAAGCTCAATTCCATTCACATCTCTCAGAGGTTCACCGTAGACAGCTTTGGAAACTACGCCTCCTGTGGACAGATTGACTTCTCCTGAGGGGTTCTCAGAGAGCACTGGAAATTGGACGCCCTGACGAGGGTCTGAAGAAAAGGGTCTTCATCGTCACTGGCATGGAGGGATATGGAGTTGTGGGTGGTGACTTCCCTGCGTGGTTCCATGGACTCACCGGTGCCTGTCTAGTGGAGTGTGGTTGTCAGAGCGTCAGCCGGGACCGTCGTGGGCACAGGGACAACTTGTGTCTGCAACCCTCAGCCTGTTTCACTTTTTTCTTCTGTGTGTGTGTGAGTGTATGTGTGGTAAAATACACAAAAGCTTTCCCGTCTTAACCATTCTTAAGTGTGTGCTCCCGTGTTACTACACATGCATATCATGTTGTGTAACCATCACTACCATCCGTCGCCGTCACTGTTTCATCTTGTAAAACTGAAACTGCCCACTGCATAGTAACTCCCCACGCTGTGCTCCCCCCGCCGGACAGCCACCACCCCACCTTCTGTCTTTGCAACTGTGCCTGTTGGGAGCAGTGGATGGTGCTCTGCTGTTCTTGTACTACGTCTTGTTTATGTACCCGTGGACTCTCCTGTCGCTTCCACCTCTAGACTGTGGCAGACAGTGCTCATGTGAATCGCATGGGTGTGCAGAGAGCCCTTCAGGACCCTGCTGTCCATTCTTCCACCACCTAGGATTGTACCTTGAGCAAAGCAACGCTGACAGTTTTTCCCTTTGTCTTTGCTTGATCTGTCCTTTTTCTTCTCAAGTTATCCTTTTAAAAAATCGTTGGTTGGATTCCGGGCCCCAGCCTTGCCCTCTCGTCCCCCGAGGGAGTGGCAGTGTTGTAGCTCTTTTCTGTTTACTTCTCAGCACAGCAGCAGCAGGAACAATGAGGCCCTCAGCAGGACTGTGCGCAGTTCCCAGAAGCGCACCAGCCACAGAGGTGCTCGCTCCTTGGCCGTACACCAGCAGAGGAAGGGAGAGTCCCCAGAGTGGGGCCCCCATCCGTCCTTTGGGGTGTCCTGTGGGGGCGGGGTGGGGAGCCGCTGTCTCAGCCCTCCCTCTTGAAGCCCTTCCTCCCTCCTTGTTCTCCTCCTGTGGCCTTCATTCCTTGTTATCTTGATTCTTACTTCCTCTTCAGTCTGCTGCTGAGCCCTGCCGCTAAAGTTGCTACATTGCCAGCGCCCAGTACCAACTGCGACTGCACAGGTTATTTGTGAATAAGTGGATTTACAAGGTCCGAGCTTTTTTCTCCTAGAATCATCAGTTCTGGTTGACCCCTAGTGTGTCTGGGGATACAGTGTTGCCACCGCTTATCCCTGGGCACCTAAATGTCTCAGTGACTGCAGGGGTGATTTTTCCCTTCCTCCTGGCACTGTTCAGTTTTTATTTCAGCTGAGGTTCTGTCTGGCCGCGTGCTGTCGGACAGCGGTTGGGATGAGTGCCTCCAGGGGAGTGCAGAGTTGGGAAGCCCACAGCGGGCTGCAGGGCCCCCAGCTCCCCTTGGTGCTGCTTCTCCAGTGGCTCCTCTGTGACAAGCCCCTCCCTGGGCAGCCTTGGCCAGGAAGTATCCATGTCTTCTTTTGGATGTCAGATGTAGAGTTTACATTTGTAGGAAATGAAGAAGTTCTGTCTTTGGAAAACATAGCTTTTTATATATCAAATACTAAATTCTTAATGGAACTAGAAATTCCATTATGTAGAATTCGGAGAGCAGCACTCCCTATGCATTTAAGCAAATATCATATCCCAAGGTAGGTTTTCAAAAGTCATTTGCCTTTTTCACTCTTACTCTCCTGTAGTGTGCAATGAACTTTTCCAGAGGCCCATGACATGGTGACATGATCACCATGTACATCTGTGTTTTTGAGAATTCTGTATCTTGGTGCTATTGGCAAAATTGGAGAAAAATTTAAAATTCATATTTTATATTTTCTTTTCAGTAGACAAAATTTTGGGACAGTGTAGCTCTAAAGGAAGTACATGTACAGTTTTGAATGCTGGTATAGAATGGAGAGTAATGGCGGTTTTTGATTGAGAACTTTTAGGATGAAGCAGCAGTGGCAGAAAGCAATTAATTTGGTATAACCTGAAGAATTGTTTTAAAATATATTTCCTTTTTATTTGAAAGACAGAAACAGAAAGAAAGATAGAGAGATATCTTTCATCCACTGATTCACTCCCCAGATGCCCACAACAGCAGGACTGGGCGAAACCAAAGACAGAAACCTGGAACTCATTCCAGGTCCCCCATGTGGGTGTCAGAGACTCAAGTACTTGTCACCACTGCCTCCCAGGGTGCACATTCGCAGGAAGCTGGAAATCAGAGTAGCCAGGACTCAAACCACACACTCAGTTGTGGATGTGGTATGCCAGACTGCATCTTAACCACTGTGCCAGGTGCCCGTCCCAGCAGCGGGCACTTAGCCTAGCAGTTAAGATGCCCATTTCTCATATCCGAGGGTGCGGGTTCAGCTCCTGGCTCCAGCTCCTGACTCCAACTTCCTGCTAAAGCACACCCTGGGAGGCAACAGCCATGGCTTAAGTAGTTGAACCCCTGCTTCCCCTGTGGACTTCCCACCTGGACTGGGTCCCGGCTTCCAGCTTTGGCCCCAGCCAGGGATCATTCATGGTGTATGAGGAGTGAGCAGGTGAATGAGAAGTCTCTCTGAACTACTGTCTGTCTCGCTGCCTCTCAAAATCCAAACCAAAACCAAACAAAGCCTGAAGTGTTACTTGCATTTTCCACACTCATTCTCTCTCAAGTGTTTGGTGGCATTTTCCAGAGGCTGTGACGTCACTCTGATGGTTAATGGAATATATTCTTGTGTGTTTTTGTTTTCTAGAATTTTGTAGGTAGGTAGGTTCAGGGTAGAGGTTTGCGTGTTTTCAGAGATTAAGTAACTCAGTTTGCTCTCAGTACTTCTGTGTCCTATACCAGGTATTTTAATTTATACCTGCTATTTTATGGAGCTAAATTGTGTTTCCCCTCACCCCAAATTCTTGTTGAAGCTAACCTGTAGTACCTCAGAGATGTGACCTTTAAAGAGGGGATCCCATTAAAGTGAGGCTTTTTGAGTGGGCCCTACCCCAATCTGACAGATGGCCCTTTAAGAGGACGGGACCACAGGAGGACGCAGCACCAAGGTGGCAGCCGTGAGCCTAGGAGAGAGGCTTCAAGAAAAACCAAGTCTGCTAACACTATGATCTTGAACTTGCGGCCTGCAGAGTGAGAAAATTGCTTTCAGTTGTTGAAGCTCGACAGGCTGCCGTACTTTGTTATGGCGGCCCAGGCAGGCTGGTAGAGCCTTGCTAAAGGCAGGAGCTGACATGTGCACCTCCCTGTCACCTTCTGAGCCAGACATGAAAGAGATCTGTAAAGCGTGGAACAGAAGCACTCTCTTACTGATCTGTGGGGAGAGAGAGTTGTTTTTCATAAGACATTAATGTGAAATGGGTACATTATTGGGGCCAGCGCTGTGGCATAGTGGGTAAAGCTGTAGCCTGCAGTGCCAGCATCTCATATGGATGCCAGTTTGAGTCCTGGCTGCTCCACTTCCAATCCAGCTCCCTGCTATGGTCTGGGAAAGCAGTAGAAGATGGCCCAAGATTTGGACCCCAGCACCTGCATGGGAAGACCCGGAGGAAGCTCCTGGCTCCTGGCTTCGGATTGGCGCAGCTCCAGCCTTTGTGGCGAATTGGAGAGTGAACCAGTGGATGGAAGACCTCTCTCTCTCTGCCTCTCCTTCTCTCTCTGTACAACTCTGACTTTCAAATAAATAAATCTTCTTAAAGAAATGGGTACATTATTATATTTTAATTAAATTCTAAAAGATTCTTAGTATTATTTTTAAGTGTAAAAGTTATCTAATTCATATAAACAGAAGTTCCTTGGGGTACTAAATAATTTCTTAGTGTCAAGGACTCCAGAGACTGGGCAGTGTGAGAACTGCTGTGCTAAGCCTCCTTCCACGCAGGGTCATGCTGTGTCTGATCCCTATTTTGAGCTTTTCCCACCGTGTGGCGTGGTGGGTCACACTGCTTGTTAATGGAGAGCTGTACAGCAGTCCACTCTAGGTATCAT
This sequence comes from Sylvilagus floridanus, assembly GCA_949820135.1. Lineage (NCBI taxonomy): Eukaryota > Metazoa > Chordata > Mammalia > Lagomorpha > Leporidae > Sylvilagus > Sylvilagus floridanus. Next base: position 21,459,763 of record OX463235.1, read on the forward strand.
TTTTTTTTTAACAGACATAAAAATTGTTCCTACTTATGGGCTACATGTGATATTTTGAAAAAGACATTGTGTAAAGTTTCAGTCAGGGTAAATGTATCACTCTCTTCAAACATTTAACAGATTTGTATGGTAAAAATATTCAAAATCCCATTTTTAAGATGTTATTTATTTGAGGGGCCGGCACCTGCAGTTCCAGCATTCCATGTAGGTGCCAGTTTGGGACCCAGCTGCTCCACTTCCCATCTGGCTCTCTGCTGTGGCCTGGGAAAGCAGTGGAGGATGACCCAGGTCCTCGGGCCCCTGCTCCCGCGTGGAAGACCTGGAAGAAGTTTCTGGCTCCTGGCTTCGGATCAGCCCAGCTCCGGCTGTTGTGACCATCTGGGGAGTGAACCAGCGGATGGAAGACCTCTCTCTGCCTCTGCCTCTTTCAAACTGCTTTTCAAATAAATAAATTTTTAAAAAGTTATTTATTTGAAAGACAGAGTTAGGGAGGGAGAGAGAGAGAGAGAAAGATCTTCCATTTGCTGATTCACTCCCCAAGTAGCTGCAATAGCCCGGCTTCAGCAGGGGCCCAAGCACTTGGGCCATCTTGCACTGCTTTCCCAGGCCACAGCAGAGAGCCAGATGGGAAATGGAGCAGCTGGGACTCAACCAGGGCTGTAGTGTGGGATCCAGTGCCACAGGTGGCAGCCTAACCTGCTGTGCTACAGTGTCAGCCTCTCCATTATACTTTCAACTTCTAGAAATTGCCTTTTTAAAAAGACTCCGCATGAGTCAGATGCTTGTCTTTCTGTGCTCGGCTTATTTCACTTAACAGAGTTCCCTCCATGTTGTTGCAGAGATGACTAAGGTTTCATCCTTTTTATGGCCGAGTAGTGCTCCATGGTGCACATATGCACTGCGTTTTCTTTATTAGGTTGACTATTACCAGAAAGGCAAAAGAGGAGTGTCGGTGAGGATACAGAGAAGACAGAACCCTTGTAAATGGTTGGTGGGAATGCAAATTTAAGACAGCCATTCTGGAAAACAGCATGGAGGTTCTGCAAAAGACAGGACTGGAACTACATATAGCAGTCTCACTCCAGGGTGTACATGCAAGGGGAATGACAGCCCGTCAAAGAGAGCTGTACTCCCATGTCGATGACCGCACAGTTCATCCTCACCTAGAACGGGAAGCAACCTGAGTGTCCGTCCACTGATGCACCGATGCAGGTATGTTTTATAATGTAACTCGTTGGCTCCTGATCGGGGGCCCCCGAGTTGGTTTCTAGGTTTGGCTGTTCGTGAACATGGTTAAACACTGTGCTTGTGGGACTGTGTAGAGAGAAGAGTGAATGACTTCCCAGGGACTAGCCACATTTGTATTTCTTGTTTCTTACTAGAGAACCAAGGCTACTCTTCTCCATTCTTTATTGCTAAATAGAAAATGCAAACAGAGAAGCCCGTGAGATACGTGGGCCATCTAAGAAGTTCACAAGCAGCTCCTCATGTTGCGGGCACTGGTTTGAAAGGCTGATTTTCTAGTAATTTTCTCAAAAATTAGGAAACCCTTTGCTTTTTCTTTCTAAACTGTGATTGTTGTCCATTTACATAGTTCTTAGGCCTGCCCTCTGGAGATTTGGGTTGGGTTCTGCCCCTAAGTCTCTCACTGTTGGCTTAGCAGCGGCTGCCTGCTGCTCACAAGCTTTCAGCACAGGGCTAACATTGCCGGAGCTCTGAGGCGCCGCCCAGGGCGAGTCCAGCTTGGAGGAAAGGCCTGGAGGTAGCTCTTGCCTTTGGGATGCACATTTTTTTTCCTACTCTAAGATTTATTTATTTTTGAAAGGCAGGATGACAGAGATTAGAGCTCTTCCATCTATTTGGGGTTCACTCCCCAAATGCCTGCAACTGCAAGGGCTGAGCCAGGCCAAAGTCAGGAGTGAAGCGCTCCATCCCGGTGTTCCACGTGGGTGGCAGTGACCCAAGTACTTGGGTCATCATCTACAGCTTCCCAGGGTGTGCATTAGCAGGAAACTGGATCAGAAGCAGAGGTGGAGCTTCCCTTAGGCGCTCCAAGATGGGACGTGGGTGTCCCAAGTGGCAGCTTCATCCCTCTGTGCCATAACGCCCACCCGGCTGAAGGACATCCTGTTCGCATCTTTCTAGACACTTTGTTGAACAACTTTGGTAACTGCAGAAAACTTCCTTACGACAGTACTGGACCCAGAGAGCAGTGGTGTCGGGGATCTCTTTCCTAGTACTTTGGAGTTAGGTCTGCTCAAAGACTGGGATGGAGATGGCAGGACAGGATGGTAAATTTTGGTACGTCTCTGGAATTAGAGGACGTTACAGCCTTCTCCCAACCGAAAGGAAGAAGAACTTTTTTTTAAAGTGCCCACCATGCCCAGACACTTAGTATGTGATTTTGCTCAAGTTTCACAGGAATCTTAAGAGGATAGGTGGTAGTACCATAAATTCACACGTAGGAAATAGGTGAACTTGTCCAGGAACCCAGCTCGGAAGTGGTATTCTGTCACCCAGTCTACATAACCGTGTTCTCCTTCCACTGTCACGGCCCCTGTACACCCTGGGAAGACCACTTTATTTGCTCTGAGATGAAGACCTCCATGGCCAGGGCCTCGCTGCAGCACTGCCACTAAGTCCACTGTAGAGGAAACCAGAAAACGCGGAAAGGGAGCTATTGTTTGCTGTCTTCCCCACGGAGCCCCCGCCAAGCTGCTGAGGCATTGAGTTCCCAGGCAAGGAAGCCCGAGGGTGACCGTGAGCCTTGAAACCTGTGTGTTTTTCCTACCGATTACGATCATGTTTTTCATTGCCTTTGATTCTTTTAATATCACAGGAGCCAAGTATTTTTTATAAAAATACAATCCAGGACTCAGGTCCCAAAAGTTTGCTGTTTGTGTCCTGCCAAATAGTCTGTTTCCTCTTCAATTTGTAAGGTAAACCTCAGCCCATTTCTGCCCGGATCCTGGGACTGTGCCCAGCCTCCAGCCATTCCCACAGGCTGCGACAAGGGTCATCGCTTTAACAAACGCTGCAGCACCTCAAACAAGAGTGGCCTCGGCCCACTCACCACCTTCTGTGGGGGCTTGTTAAAGTGCGCTCAAGTCACAACCACCGTGGCTTTCCTGGGTTTGCGGCCTCCAGGCAGATGAAATGGTCAGACGCTCGCCTTTTAGGGCTGCCCTAGGAAGAGCTGACAAAGGCGCTGGCAGTCCCTCAACAGCTGCCTGGGGAGCAGGATGCCTGCCTCTGAGCCACCCGGAGCCCTGGGAAAGAGCACGCAGTGCTGGGAGCCACGGGCTCCTAGGCGGCCAGTTGTTCCATGGCTTTTGTCTTAGGGAAGCCACCCATTACCGCAGGGAGCCAGCTGTCTGGGCTGTGGCGCAGGCCCCTCAGGGTGGGAGGCGAGGGGAGAAAGTGTGGTCGAACCTCCCTTTCAGACACCTGAGACGGGGCTGGCTGTGTAACCAGAGCATATTTGCTCTCTTCTCCCCAATCCCATCCGGCCCAGGGAGCCCCGGGGCTATCCACCGCTGCAGAGACAGCAGGACAGGGCAGGAGTCCGCCTCCCGGCGCGCGCTGCGCTGCGCTGCGGCTGGCGAGAGGCGCTCAGCTCCCGCGCTTCCCTCTGAAATCTGCCCCCTCCTTTTTTTTTTTTTTTTAAACCAGGTATGATGATGTCAAACGTGATGCTGATGCTACAGCTACAGACTCAGCCCCTGCCGGCGCAGGCTCTCTGATTCCCCCCCCCCCCCGCCCTCCCCCGCCGCGTCCAGCGCCCGGCTCTCTCAGACAAGTGCATCTCCTAACCAGGTCACATTTCAGCCGCGACCCACTCCCCGCCCGTCGCCGGAGTCGGACCGCCGGAGGAGAGGAGGGCGGCAGTGCCTGCCTCGCCGGCGATCGGGTGGAAGGAAGGCCGTTGAAATACCGCACGAGTCGAGGCCCCCCGGGCCAACCCAGACCGCGATGCGCGCCCCGGGCTGCGGGCGGCTGGCGCTACCGCTGCTGCTGCTCGCAGCGGCCGCCCTAGCCGAAGGCGACGCCAAAGGGCTCAAGGAAGGCGAGACCCCCGGCAATTTCATGGAGGACGAGCAATGGCTGTCGTCCATCTCGCAGTACAGCGGCAAGATCAAGCACTGGAACCGCTTCCGAGACGTGAGTGCGCAGGGCGGCACGGGCAGAGGGACGGGGTCGCGGGTTTGGAGACGGAGCTTCGGCACAGGGACCCACGCGAGTCGCAGCCAGAGGCCCCAGCAGCCCGGCCGCCGACTACACCGAGAGTCCCCAATCCGGCACCCCTTCCCCGCGTGCCCTCGGCTGGCGGCCTGGGGACCCCCCCACACTCTGGTCCCACATCCGCCCCGGGCAAGGAGACGCTCCGGGGGCGCGCGCTCGCCACCGGATCCCTCGTGGGCCAGGTGCCAAGAAGGGGCGCGGGGTGCGGGGGGAGGACGCGGGCCCCGCGGCGACTGGGCCGCGACCGGCTCCCAGCTTGAGTCCCCCCCGGGCCTGCCCCCGGCGGGTGGATGCTGCAGGCTTCACATACGGGGCACTGCGGAAGGGGCAGGGCTGGGTGGGGCCGGTGGAAGGAGCCCGTGTGGCGCGGGCGCCCCGTGTTCCCACCGTGGGCTTTGGGGGAACGGACCGTGCCCGAGCTTTGAGTTGGGGGTCCCTGGCAAGCCTCAGAAGGCTGGATGGTAAAAGGCGAGGCCGCCATGGGGCCCCGTCTGGGCCCCCCTGTCCAGGGGCGCGTCCCCGTCACCCAGGCTGGTATTTAGCTTTTGCGGGGAGCCCAGACCTGGGCCAGAGGAGCGGCTCCCAACCAGAGGAAGAGTCCGTAGCCCGGCGGGCTTGGGCAGAGGGGAGGATAGCCCAGCAGCGGACGCCCGCCGGAACCCGGGCTTCACCTTGGACCGAACTTTGCGGGGTGGGGGCGGGGAGGCGGCTGCGGGCGCGCCGACGTCGCTGCGGCGCTTTCCCGGCACCTGTGGATCCGAGGGCGGGCGGAGCTGCGGGCTGGGTCCCAGGAGTGCCGGGGGCGCGAGGAAGGGGGACGAAGGGCGTGGCTGGGCCCGGAGCACCGTGGCTGGGGGTGGGGAGCCAGTGCACCGCCGGAGACGCCCTGACCTGGACGGGCTGCCTCCTCTGCGACCCCCGTTCTTGACACGTCCCTCCCAGCGGCCCCCCAGGCGAGCACCTCGATCTGCGCAAGCCGCCCGCAACAACCTTTCTCCTAAACCGCGTGCATCCGCCAAGTGCCCTAGAGACCTGTTTAAAACACACAAGCTCCCCCTGGTCGCCAGCCAGATGAGGGGAGCGAGCAGAGACCGATCTTTTTGCTAGGGGGAGACAAGTCCTTGTGTCGCCCCGAAATCGAGCTGCCAGACCGAGGGCCCCGTGTGGGCTGGCGGTCTCCTGGTCTCCTTCCGTGCGCCAGCCGCGGCCGCTGCAGCCTGGGAGTTTAGCAGGGCCTTCCCGAGGCACCTGCAGGCCCAGTACGGTGGTAGCTGCAGTGTCCTACCGCTGCCTGGGCGGCAGCCCGCTCTCTGCAGCGAGGGGGCGGCCGCCGGCTGCCATGTGTCACTGGTCCAGGCCTCCCTCCGGCTCCCTGGCTGGCTGATCCTCCCAGATAGGTCAGAGGGAAAAGAAACGCTTCGCCGAAACAGTCGAGGTTTAAAAATAAAAGGTTCCTCCCACCCCCCTCACTGCACCTGCTTCCAGTGGGGCACTCTGTGGGTGGAGGGTGAGAAGCTGGGACTGCTGGACCCCACAGCCCAGGGCCGCCCCCCCCCCCCCCCCCCGCACAGGTGCCAGCTGCATTCCTTCTCCCAGGCTGCCCGGGAGAAAGCACCAGCGTTGAAATTCTGTAGGACAGGTCCCCACAGAATTCATGGAAAGCTTTAGAACAGATGCTAACTGGGGTGAGGGGGTGCTCAGGCTTGGATAGCACAGATTTCCCCTGAAAGGCCACTGAAGACAGAGCCCAGCTGCAGGAGCACAGGGTCAGGGAGAGAAGGAGGACAGAGAAGGCCGAGCAGGAGGGCCTGGCCCTGCGGATGTGTCGGCAGCTTCTGCAGAAAGACAGGCAGCAGGCTGCTTGCTCAGAGCCACTGCACTGAATGATGCCAGCAGTGCCTTGATGTGAATAGCGCCCCCTGGAGTTGTGCAGTGCACAGACCATATGCAGGGCCGGAACAGCCCTCCAGACACTTGTCAAGCCTCCTCTGCCTCTAGAGGCCCCGCTTCTGGGCCCAGCGACATCTCCATCGGGCCAGCTCCTTTGAAAATGTGGTGCATGGCCCTTCACAAGAGAGAGAGGAGTTTCTTTTGAACTCCTGCTGTGTTGCCAGGTTGAGCCAGAACCTTGTTGCTAATCAATCATAAAATGGCGCAGGCCCCGTTGCCTGGAGGGGGAGACAAGCAGGCTGGGTGGGGTATTCTCAGGGCCTAGGAGGGGGTCAGTAGTGCGGGTGAAGGAGGTGTCTCCTCACTTGGCAGCATTGTCAGGATTGCTCAGGGAGGCGTGAGGGGATCCAGGGAGGAAGAGGTAAGAGGTTGGGGCTACACCAGCTGAGCCGGTTAGCAGGGAGCAGAGCTGAGCGCTCTTTCCCGAGCCCCAGGATTACCGGGAAGGCAGGGTTTACCAGCTGATTAACCCCCCTGCCGTGGGCGCAGGGCCCTGGCACCCGCAGCCTGCGTATGGCTCTGCTCATGCTGGGGCCTGGCCCTGCCCTCCCTGGCCCCACCTCCAGATTCACTCCTTGCAGCGCAGGGAGGGACTTTGCTGCAGGTCTTGGAACAAAGCACACGGGCCTCACCGAGCTGGGCCCTCTGAGGGGAGGAGGTACGTTCTGCAGCCATCTGCAGGGCAGCTCCACAGCCTGGCGGGGAGGAACTGACACCTCTCTCTCTCTCTCTCTCTCTCTCTGGCTCCTTTGTCCTCCACTCAGTTCCGAGTGTAGCACGGTGCTCGGTGCACAATTCCTATCTGCTGCATCACTGACCGCAGTGAGCACTCCCTGTGCCAGACCCTGCAGTGAGCACTTTGCAGCCATCGCCTCTTGGGCGGCTCCCCAGCCTGCTTCTTTATAATGTACCCATTTTATGGTGCGAGAAACTGTGGCGCTGAGTAACTTCTTCAAGGGGCAAATAGCCGGTCCGTGACAGTGGTGGGATTTGAACCCAGGCCATCTGACTCAACTTGGCCTTGCAGGGAACTCCAGGTCTAAGACAGTGGGAGTGAGAAGGAACAAAGTCTACCCTGGCTCCCAAGAGAGGTGGGAGGCAGCGTGGTAGAGCCTTGGGTGCAGACCGAGTGGCTGGAAGGAAGGGCACACCTTGTCCATGCGGGCAAGTCTTCCTTTCCCCAGAGGAAAAACACTCCCCATCACACACCGTGCCTCAGTTTCCCCGAGCTGTGACTTCCTAGTCACAGTGCTCACTCAGTCACAGCAGGTCGGGCCCCTCCCGCACCTGGGGGGAGGTTCCCATGAACCCTGGGGCTGGTCCAGGGACAGCATTCCCTGCAGATTCCATGGGGCTCTTGCATGTTTATGAACATCAGAGACACTGGCAGCAAGCAGTGGCCACAAAGGGCTCCGCCTCTTACCCCCTGGCTGCCCCACACACCTGAACCCGTGCAGGTGCGCTATGAGCCACACAGATGTTTGTGGGGAAGCATAGGTGGGCGAGAAGGACCCCATGGTGGGTCAGAACGGGTTGGGGTATGAGGATGGGAGGATGGGTCCTTCCCCGGTTGCCTCTTCCTCTCTGGCTTCTAACTCTTGAACCCTGGGGGTGGGGGCTGGCATCTTCCAGGGACTCTGAGCCCAGCCTGGGGAGGCCGTCCTGCCCCCATCATCTTCCAGCAGCCTGGAGCAGACGGGGCGCCAGTGCCCCTCCCCCTAATTCTGCAGAAGGTCAGCAGCCATCTGAGGCGGGGGAGAGCCCCAGGAGCCGGCCTGCCCATTGCGAGGATAGAAGCAGCTGGGTGGCCTTCACCTCCTGGCCCTTGACTTTCCCACTGGTTTAACGGGCAGGCTGAACAGAAGGATCTGCAGAGCCTGGAGCATCCTGGGACTCTTCAAAAATGGCACAAGAGCCTGTCACCAGCTCCTCCACCCACAGACAGAGCCCACCCTGTCCCACCACCACCACCACTGGCTGGGCGGCAGGTGTCGGGTTAAGGAAGAGCCGTTCTCTGTGAGCAGGCCGGGGCGGGCATGTGTCAGCCAGAGACCTGGAAACCTGGGACGTGGGCCTTCGTGGTGGGTGGGGCTGGGAGGCCCCTTCTGGCCCTGGTCCTGTGTTGCTGTAGCAGGATACCACTCACAGGGAGGTCTGGTCGACTGGGCTCAGTTTCCCACTGCTCGGGAGGCTGGGATGTCCACGGCCGGGTGCTCTTTCTGGATCCCCACGTGACATCCTGGGCCTCTACCTTCCTGACTGCTCCTAAGTCTGATTGCTTCCGGAAGGCCCACCCCCAGCACCCTCCCGGTGGGCGTGACCACGAAGTGGGTCGTGCTGTCTCTGCATGTGTGCTCCCTGGTTCGTGGTGAGCCTGCTCAGGGGGTGGGGAGGGAAAAGACCTGCCCACACCTAGGCATGGCCGCAGCATTTGGGCAGCTTGGGCCCAGCCGGGTTCCTCAGGTGTGCTGGCCGCAGGTGCAGCTCCTGCAGTATTTAGTGGCCATCAGTGTGCGTGGTACCCACTGGGTGTGGCCTCGCAGCATCACACTGTGGGCAGGGACGAGAGGCCTCTGCTGATATTTGTAACCTGTGCTGCTCACCTCCCTGTGCCTGAGCTCAGTCAGGAGTAGACTGTGCCTTGCCACTCATCACCGTGTGTGTGTGTGTGCGCGTGCGCAGCAGGTGCTCAGTGTAAGTCTACACCCTGGGGGCTGTCACGGCCAGAAAGGCTCAATCTAGTTGCCCTCCCAGGGCCCCCTCCTCTCCAGGGAGTAGCACTGCACTCAGGCCCTGGAGGGAAAGGAGGGGCCTGGGCCGGGTCTGAGCCCTGCTTGGACCCCAGCTGAGATAGACACAGCTAGAACCCTGGCACCCTAACTTCTATAATTCATAGGGTGAGTAGTGACATGCAGGAAGATTGTCACCCAGCCTGCAGGCCTGCACCTGGGTGGGAAGCTCTGACCCCACGAGGCAGGCTGGCCGGCCTGCACACCTGTAGGGAGCAGCTTCCCCAAGGCATGGTGTCCTGCCCTCGCCTGCTCTCTTCTTTCCTGGCACCAACCAGAGGTCAAGGCTGCTGAGCGGGACAAGGCAGGCTTCTCTGGAGCCTCCCCTTGGCCTCATGCAAGCTTCCCTGAGCCCTTGTTGCTTGCACAGGCCGGGGGACGTGACGCAGGCTGCAGCTGTGCCGACCTCTCGTGCCCAGTTTGGAAGAGCTCAGTAGCACTAGTCGCTGAGGGCCCAGTGCCCACACAAACTGGCCCAGCAGACAAGATGCTTGTGTTCCACGTCCCAGTGCCGGTGCCCCTCCTGGCTGCGGCTCTGGACTCTACTTCCCATGGGGGCACACGTGGAAGGCAGCAAGTGAGGGATCAAGTCACTGGGCTCCTGCACCCAAAGGGGAGACCTGGATTAAGTCCCTGACGCGCTGCATCGGCTGTGGCCCAGCCCTGGCTCTTGCGGGCGTTTGGGGAGTGAACCAGACATGTGTATGTGTGTGCATGCCTCTCATATAAATAAATAATTTTTTTAAAAGAAAAGGAACAGGCTGGGGAAGGGCAGGCAGCAAGACACAGCCTCCCCATGGCCTGCCGTTCTGCCACCTCCCAGGGCCTATGTTTCCAAAGCCGCAGACGCAGGTCTTCCTCAGAGACCCCTGGCATTGAAACCCGACCTTCACCCATGTCCCAGAAGGGGAGCCAAGGTCCTGAGGCAGCTCAGAACGGAACCCCCCGCCCCCGGGCCCCTGCCCCTTGCACCTGTCCCCTGCCCTTCTGGGCTGACGCCTGGAGCAGCCCGCGACCCTGGGGATGGGGCCCAGAGGCCGCTGCAGTGGTGAGGGGCAGTCAGGCATTGGGTACCTGAGCTGGGCCGGGCCACGGGCAAGCAGGGAGCAACAACAAGCACATTTTTGCCCTCCGAGGGAAGGGGAGGTGGGAGGCACAGTCCCCCGGATGCCTGTCCGGGCTGCCTGCTCCGAGAGGGGTGAGGGTTAGTGCCTCACCTCTCCTCGATCCTTTCTGGCTGCCTCTCTGTGCACCCCTGGCTGTGTCTGAGGGGGAGGAGGTCCCACCCACTCCTGGGCCTTCTCAGGCAGGCTGGGCCCCTCGGGCTCCCTGCCCCAGGAACGAGGTGTAGATAGTGCGGGGGCCAGGGCCTCTCTGGGCTAGGAAATGCAGACGCGGCGCCCAGCGGGGCTGCAGACGCGTGGCTTTTTCCGGTCTCAGGATGAACGTGTTGCAGGCTGTCCCTGGTTGTAGTCGTCCTACGGAGACATCTCAGAAGCCCGGAGGAAGGCGGGCTTCAGGGGTCGCTGTCTGTGTTCTCTGGAAGCACAGAGCTTCCCAGGTCACAGAATGTCCTCTGGGTTCCTGCAGCTCTAGGAGGAAAGCAAGGGGTGTGTGTGTGGGGGGAGGTCATCCCCATTTTATAGACAAGGAAACAGCCCCCCCAGGGCGAGTAACTCTTGCTGGCAGGCATGGCCAGGCAGAGCAGGAGCCTGCGCCTGAGTCCACGCGGGGGCGGTGATGGCTGTCTCCTGTTACTCTGCTGCAGAGGCAGGTGCAGGACCACCCAGGGAGGGTCTCAACCTCGGCAGCCAGGCCCTTGTGGGCCACGCTCCTGCGCTTGTGCGCTCCTGCGCCCCACCCTCCCACCAGAGGGAGAGGCAGGGAGAGAGGGGGTTAATTCAAGCTGTGAAGTGAGCGGGTGATTTGGGTGCTAATTAAAATGACAGGAAGTAAACAGGCTTGGAAACACCCAGCATGCAACCCCCCTCCCCAAGCCCTGCCTGCGCACACTCCGCCCGCCACTCTCCCGGGCTTGGCGCAGTGGGCCCTGTCTCCATGGCAACCGAGCTCAGAGCCACAGAGATCAAAGCCGGAGATGGGTTAGCTCCAAACCAGCAGAACCAGGGGTGTGTGAAGGGGCTGCTAGTGCCTGGAGAAGGGGGGCCCCAGGTGTCTTCTGCCTCCACTGCCAGCCCCTCCCTCGACGGCAGGACTCCTGTGAGCCAGGCTTGGGCTACCATTGGCCTGGGACTTTCTGTTTCAGCTGACGTTTCTGCAATCATAGTTATGGGTGCCAGTCCCCCACAAGTCCCTTAGCCTCTCTGAGCCTCAGCTTCATCACCTGAGAAATGGGTCAGATCGGCCCCAGCTCCGCCCTTATGGGCACCGTTCCACCCAAGCCATGGAGTGTGCTTGTGTTCTGGAAGCTCTGCTCTCCTGTCTGCTCTGTGCTCCCCACCGGGCATCCTCACCAGGGGGATGGACACGCTCTTCTGTTAGCCCAGAGTCTGGGGTCTCTGCCTGTGCCGCACCTCCCCGCCGGCCAGGCCCTGGCTCTAGAGCAATAGAGTTGGGGCTCCCCCGGGACCCGTTTTTCTGGCTGCAGGGCCAGTGTAGAGAAGACCCTGGTTCCCCTATCAGGCCACTTCTCACAACATACAGGGCTGCGGGAAAGGCATCACACACAGCCCGCACCTGACCCCAGGGGCCCCTGTCTGCTCTCCCCCAGTGACCTCTCTCCAGGGCCTCCTCCCTTGGCCTCGTATCCCCCAGTTTGCCCCACCCCAAGTTTCCTGTGCTGCCATAACCGCTTGGGGTTGTGGAGTGCTTCCTAGATGCCATGCGTCCCCACCCCTTGACTCTAGAGCCAGGACACAGGTGCTGAGCCCCGTGCTGTGCCTGCCCGTGCGTACATATATGCAGGTCAGGGGGTGGGGGTGGGGGTCTCTGTGGAACTGCTGCCGTCTTCTCCCCCTCTCTGGCTGGCTGCTTCCCCTTCTCCCAGGAGGCAGGGCTCCACCCAGGTGCCCCACCAGCGCTGACTATCCCTGGCTGCCACGGTATACAATGGGCAGAGCCTCGCTGGAGGCGGGGCCAGCACCCGTGAGCCTGAGGGGGAGAGCAGGCTCACCTCTGCTGGGGCTCGGGGTGTGGCTGGAGCTGCTGGTGCAAAAGCCCCCTTCTTCCAATTCCGGGCCACAACTTCCCCTGAATTTCCACCCAGAAATTCCTGGTCCTGCCCCTCGAGAAAACGCCGTTGCGTACTGAGTCCTTTGCACGGGCTCGGGCAGCAGGGTCAGGCTGAGCGTGGGAGGGCACCGGTGCCAAGTCCTTGGCTGAACTTCCCACAATTCTGGTGCGGCTGGGGTCTGGGGTTGCCAGCAGGTGACTCCCTGGCCCCTTAAAGCCCGGCCGTTTCTCTTGTCCCTGTTCCAGGGAAGGGCAGGAGCAGATGGACAGACCCCATCCTGATGGAGGCCATTCTCTACTTTGGCCCACTACTTGGTCATTGGCAGCCTCCGTTTCCCACCTGTGGTGGCAGTGTGGCCTCCTGGCTGGGCACCGCACCCTCCCAGGGAGCCCAGGAGAAAAGCTGGGTCTGAACTGGCTCCCTTGGCCCTAGCCGAGCAGGGACTTTGGGCCTGTGGCCTCCTCGGAAGCTCGCCCAGGAAGTGCAGAGAGCTCAGCGCGAGCCTTCTGGAACTGGTGGTGCCTGAACCGGGGAGGGGGAGGTGGGGGGTGGAGGGTGGGCCTGGGCAGCAGGAGGCCCTCCTGTCTGCTTCTGGGTGCCGCCGGGCTGCTTGGCTGCGAACAGGTGTGCATTGAGCCATGTGTGGGCAGAGCAGGTGTGGAAGGGAGAGGCCAAATGCAGCAGACAGAGGGAGAAAGACCAAGAGACATCATGAAAGTGAGAGTAATGGTCAGCTCCAGGCGGGCTGTCATGGGGAGCGCTCTGCTGTTCCCTGCCCACCCCCTCCTCCCCATCCTATCTCATGCTCCCTCCCTCCTGCTGGGGAGAGGCAGGAAGGCCCAGCCTGAGGGAGACCCCTGGCCCCTGAGTGTGAAAACTGGAGGCTGCTCGCAGAAGTGGGTTTTTTACTTTGATTCTGGATGGGAACCATCTGGCGCTGGGTGAGCCGCCTTCAAGTGTCCTGTCTTCCAGGATTGCTCTGCACGTGTGTGCACATGTGCATAGCCCAGGGCGTGTACGTACACATGTGCCTACACACATTATATAATACACGCTGTGAGCATGCTTGCGTGCACCTGGGCATGACCAGTGCACACCGTGTGCACAAGCGCACACAGCTACACCTGTACACAATGCATCTATCCGCTCTGCTTGGGCCCGACTGGCCTTTGCCACAGAGGCCCTTGTCCCAGCCTGTTCTGAGGCTTGCTGGCTTCCAGGGAAGGCTCAGAGGACCAGGGCCCCAGGGCCTCCAAAGTCATGTGGGAGATGCCTTCCTTGTGTCCCTTGCTGCCAGAGTTCCAGGCCTGACAGCTAAGTGACCCTTGCCCCCAGCCCCAGCACATCTCTGGTCCCAGGAGGAGTGGGCAGCTGCAGTGGCTTCTCATGCCCTTTGCCCCCAGCCCTGGGGCCCCAGTTGGCTCCTTGGCTCCACCAGCCTGCTAGCCCTCTCCCTGCCCGCCTGGCAGGGCTTCTGCTGGGAGCCACCCTGGAGGCCGTGGGCTGGTTTTCAGAGACTCTGTCTGCCCCAGAGCAGAGAGAGGAGAACCAGATGCATTGGGTGTTTTGTGTTGGCTGAGCAGGTGGGACCAGGGTGGGAGCCGATTTTTCCTGGCTCCACTGGCAAGGAGCCCCTGTGGCTAGAACAGGGCGAGGTCTCCCATGCCTTAGGCTGCAGAGCTGTGGGGCCTGGGTCGGGTCATTTCCTCTCTCGTGGCTGGACCCACTGAGCTGGCCCGGGAGGACCTCTCAGGACCCTCCCTCTGACCGAGGGTGTGACATAGGTTATGACGCCATCATCTTTGGCACGCTGGCTCCCTCGCTGAGCGTGCCGTCAGAGCTCTGCCAGAAAGACCCTGCGCCCACACCAGTGGCCCGCAGCCCGGAAGACAGGGCCCCTCCTCCTGCCATACTCTCAGGGGCGTGTGTGTCAGGAGGGGACCCTGGCAGAAGAGAGCGCTCCCTGTCTCATCTCTGGGACACCCCAGGCACGGGCGTGAGAATCACTGGGCGGGGCTGTGCAAGGCCCTCTCAGAGCCCCCCTCCCTGCTGCGCCCCAGCAGTGAAGTCAGAGACACCTGGCTCCTGTTGGAGTCCCTGGGGGTCTTGGGCAGGGCCCGCAGGTGAGCTCACACTGAAATCCCCGTCTCTCTTCCTTTCCCCTCCTGCTCCGTCTGCGCTGCGGGCCGCCATTTCCTGATCTGCAGGAGGTGGAGGTGAGTACCCCCCCCCGGTGCCCCCCAGCCTAGGTCTCTGCAGAGCAACCCTTTCCCTCCTGACCCCCCACTCTCCCTCCAGTGTTGCACAGGGCGAATGGGGACTTCCAGGAGAGGCCAGAGAGGATTCTGGATGTGGGCTCAGGGGAGGAGAAGTGTGGGCGGGGCAGCTGGCAGGGCCTGGGTGCCCAGGGGCCGTGCTGGGCAGACAGCAGCGTGGCGGCGGAGTGCATGTGGACACAGTGGCCTCGTCTCCCCACTCCTTGCTGCTGCGGCTGCATCTGGGCTCTGGGAGGTGACTCAGCGCTCCTCCTCCCCTGTCCCTCTCTGCCCTGCTCTAGGACGACTACATCAAGAGCTGGGAGGACAGTCAGCAAGGAGATGAAGGTACTGTGCCCCTCCTGGCATGCAGGAGGACCGAGACCAGAGGGCGAGGCCTGGCCACAGGCCCTGACTGGCGGGGGTGGCACTTCTGAGCTTTCAGTGAGGGGCTGCTGGAGGGAGGGGCCTCCGGGCTCTGAAGTAGGGCTGGAGGGGGGGGGTCCTGCGGTCCTGCGTTCTCCCAGGCCTGACCCTATGTCCCTGTGTCCCTCCAGCCCTGGACACCACCAAAGACCCCTGCCAGAAGGTGAAGTGCAGCCGCCACAAGGTGTGCATCGCCCAGGGCTACCAGCGGGCCATGTGCATCAGCCGCAAGAAGCTGGCGCACAGGTGAGGGGCTGGGGGCGGTGCCCAGGTGGGATGCAGGGGGCCTGCTCAAAGCGCAAGGGCTCGGCTGACCTCTCCTTACCTGTTAGTCATTGTTGGCATATAGAGCACCCTAACGCTCAGTAGCTTAAAACAATGGGTAGGTGTTACCTCGCACGATTTCTGAGGTTCCGGGAGCCGAAGTGATTCTGCTGGATGGTTTTTGCTCAGTGCCCATTGTGGGGTCACAGTTGAGATGTTGGCTGGGGCTGGAGGACTCCCCCGCCCCTTCCAGGCTCACGGCTGCTGGTCGGAGGGCTCAGTTCCTTGTCGTGTGGATCTCATCCTCATAGCACAGCAGCTGACTTTCCTTAGGGCACGTGGGAAGTCACGCTGTATGGGGCATCTGTGTCTCTAAGGTGAATAGGTTGGCCCCATGATTTGGGGTTCCTTCTGGCTCTGACAAGCAGATTGCATGCAGTGTCCACGGCCGTAGCCTCCGAGGGGCCACTGGAGAAGGCCCGATTTCCAGCCCAAAGACAAGACTTGGCTCCAGGACCCCCCGGGGAGGCTCTGTCTCCAGGACCACAGAAGATGGCCCTTAGGTGCCTGCAGGAGCCGCCTCGGCCCTGGCCCCTGGAGGCCATGCGGGCGTGCAGGGCCGGGACCTGCGGGCTGTCCCAGCGGCCTCTGCTGTGTGCTGGTCTCTGAGTATGATGCCCCTGCAGCTCCTGCAGTCAGCCTGGGCGGTGCTACGTGAAGGCCCCAGTAGACTCAATAACCCCGGAAAGGGGTCTGGGGGCTGTGCCCTGCTCGGTTGGTTCCACCCTTAGGAGTCGGAGGAGGGTCCAGCCAGGGGTGTCATGGGAGGGTGGGCAGGGCAGGGAGGGGGCTGCTCTGCGTAGACGGCTGGGCCAGCCTCTTGCTGGAACGGTCCTGACCCTTCGCTTCCCCGTGCCTCTCTCTTTCGCCTCCCTCGCCACCCCTGTCCTGTAGGATCAAGCAGCCCCCCCTGAAGCTCCATGGAAACAAAGACGCCCTCTGCAAGCCCTGCCACATGGCCCAGCTCGCCTCTGTCTGCGGCTCTGACGGCCACACCTACAGCTCTGTGGTGAGCAGCGCAGGCTCTGGGGGGCGGGGGTGGGGTACGCCCGAGGCTGCAGGGGCAGAGGTGAGCACTGTGCTGGACCTCCCCAGGGGTCCCCAGGGCTGCTCACTGCCCGTGAGACTCACAGCCAGACCCTGCCCTGGCCTCAGGCGGTACAGGTAGAGGGTGGGACCTGGAAGACATGGATGGGGACCCCAAGTCAGCATCACGGAGGGCAGGGCCTTGCAGAAGCACAGAGTAGTGTGGGGAAGGCGCTGTGCCACGCTGCTGCCCACCGCACGCACGGGCGCTCTGGGAGGGAAGTGTGGCGGGTGGGGGCCCGTGGCTGCCGTGGGGGACATGGGCAAGGATTCTGTGAGGCCACGTGTCATGAACCTGAGACATGCAGGGCCCACTGCTAGCACTGAGGGGCTGGGGACCACTGGGCCACAGAGGACAGCGGCTGTTGGCCAGGGCTGAGGTGCAGGTTGGAGTGGGATGTTGCTGAGTGGACAGGGCCACCTGAGAAGTAGGGAGGGTGGGGGGAGAGGACGGGCGAGGCCAGGGAGAGGCTGTGCTTAGGAGAGTAGGGCACGAGGACAGTATGTGTCCTGCGGCCAAGGGCGCGGCGTCCTGTGGGTCATGCTGTGCTGTCGGGAGGGGAGGCAGCTCCATCCGGCTTCCATCCCAGTGCGGGGGAGCCCCGGGCCTCCCTGTACCAGAAGAAAGATAGTCTTCCCTGGCAGACTGTCTGGGTGAGCCAGTCCACACCACCGTCCCCCACAGGAGATGCAGGCGGACTGGGGAGGCCCTGGCCGCAGGGCGGGGTGAGCCCTGCTTGCTCCGATACCCTCCGGAAACCCTCCTTAGCCGACGGCTGGGGCATTGGCAGGTGCCCGGTGGATGGTGGACAGCTGCTGCTTGTTATCCAGAGAGCTGAGAGGAGCCCCTGCCCTGGCTGTGGCCTGGGAAGACCATGAGGGAGGGGCCAGAAGGCCCGGACACAGGGACTAAGGAGCTTTTGCAGGAAACGGGTACATCCCGAGGGCCAGGCATGAGCTATGCACAGCTAAAGTGGGGCGCAGGGGGAGATGGGAAGGACAAGTGTTTAGAGAGGGCGGGCCGGTAGGAGTGGGTCTGGGGGGCCTTCAAGAACTGGCACTGCTCCCTGCAACCCCCTCCCTGGGCTTGCGGGCCTTGCCACTCTGCCCTGTCATCTGCAGAGGATGAGGGGGGCTCTTTCAGGCAGTCCAAAGGTGAGGCAGATGTGGCTGCCACCATAGGTAGGCTGGAGGCTGCCCCCAGTCCCAATCCCCAGCCCCCAGCCCCGTGTTTCTCGTGCAGTGTAAGCTGGAGCAGCAGGCATGCCTGAGCAGTAAGCAGCTGACCGTGAGATGCGAGGGCCCCTGTCCGTGCCCCACGGAGCAAGCCGCCACCTCCACCACGGACGGCAAGCCAGGTAACGGGAGCCTGGGCCCCACCAGCCTGGGAGGGGGACCCACTGCCGGGCTGCCCCGGGCGCCTCCTTCAGGGCTCTAGGAAGGCAAGAGAGGTCTGCGAGGTGGGAAGGGAAAGTGGCAGCAACAGAGAGCGGCCTAGGGACTTGGGGGGCCCAGCCCTCATGTCTCTTCCCGGGGGTGTGTGGGAGGTGGGGTGGAGGCAGGGGGTTTGATGCTCAGGGGGAGGGTGGCAGAGGCCAGCAAGGAAACCCTGGGTTTCTAGCTGCCCTTCCCTGGTGCCCCCTGACCACTGCCTGGCCTCCTGGCCTGTGGGGCAGGAGCCCACAGACCCTACCCCCACATCCTCCCTGCCCACATTCTCTGTCCTGCCACCTGCAGAGACCTGCACGGGCCAGGACCTGGCTGACCTGGGAGACCGGCTGCGGGACTGGTTCCAGCTCCTACACGAGAACTCGAAGCAAAACGGCTCCGCCAGCAGCTCCGCAGGCCCCGTGGCTGGTATGGGAGCTGGAGCGGGCTGGGCGCAGGATCTAGGAGACGGTGTACGGGGCCAGCCCGCGCTCGCTTCTTCCTGCCCTAACACAGCCTTAACCCTGGGAGAAGGAGAGGCCAGCAGTGGCCAGGGTGTGAGCGGTGCGGCTGCTGATGGGATGCGGGTGAACAGGCCCAGGCCCTGGAATTGGAAGCCGAGGGGAGGGAGGCACTCTTCTCCCTGAAGGGCTTTCAGAGCAGGGAGGTGTAGTGGGACTGGCACGTCCAAGTGGCACTGACCCTGCCCAGAGGCAGGAGGAAGGACAGATGGATGGAGCACGTCCCACCCTTCCCCCAGGGCTGGACAAGAGCCTGGGTGCCAGCTGCAAGGACTCCATCGGCTGGATGTTCTCCAAGCTGGACACCAGCGCCGACCTCTTCCTGGACCAGTCGGAGCTGGCCGCCATCAACCTGGATAAGTACGAGGTCTGCATCCGCCCCTTCTTCAACTCCTGCGACACCTACAAGGACGGCCGGGTCTCCACCGCCGAGTGGTGCTTCTGCTTCTGGAGGGAGAGTGAGTGTGGCCCCTGGTCCGCCCAACCAGCCGCTCCCGGGGCGGCACAGTCACTCCTCCTGGCCACTCCCGAGTCCAGACTTCGGGTCCTCCCACTTCCAGCACTCTCAGGAGAACTGGAGCCCAGCGAAGCCAGGGCATCTGACCCCTTCCCAGGCAGGCTGCAAGGCAGAGCTGGATGCTGGGGCTTGTGCACACGTAGAGGCCTTCTCTGAGAAGGAGAGCCTGTGAGCCAAACGTGCGAGCTTCCCTGGGAATCCCTCCTGCCTTCTTTGCCCTAGATAAGTGCATAGGCAGTCATCAACGCCTCAGTGGTGTGGACACATTTATGAGATGTCTACACCCGGAACCAGAGCTGGATGTGTGCTTAGGGATGACCTCAGCCAAAGCGCAAAGTCCACAATGGGGTCAGCTGATCTGCCTGGGAGCTGGGGCCGGCCCTGGGGTTGTGCCTCACTGACTGGTTCCTGCATTTGGGTGAGGGGGTATGGCATCTGTGGCCAGGGGCTGAGGCTTTGGCTGGGGCTCCACTGTAGGCTACCTTGAGACCCTGGGCAAGTGAGCGAAGGTTTTCACGCTCGGCTTCTTCCTCGGGATCGGGAGAAGGGTGCATGCCTTGGAGGCGGTCGTGAGGATGAGCGGAGGTCATCAGGGAGCAGGACCCCGTGCAGGAGCAGGGCCTCGCAGATCCCCCCTCCAGGGTGGCCTCCTGGTCGGCGTCTGTCCCTGACTGTGTATCCCTCCTGCTCCCTGCCTTGTGTCCACACTTTCCTGTCCCAGGCCTTTGAGCTCATTGTACCCACTCCGTCCACCTTCCTGGCTGGGAGGCTGGGGACGGTTCCTGTGGCACAGGTAGGCTCCCAGGGGCCAAGGTCACAGGCATGTCACAGGTTGGCTGCCAGTCATCTCAGACCTCAGGAGCGCTGTCCCACCCTAGCCGCCTGTTCCCCCTGGCGTCCCTCACTGGGGGTGTCCATGTGTTCACCCCATCTCCTCATCTGAACCCTGTTTGCCCACCCAAGGGTGCCCACCACCCTCAGAGAGCCCTGGGCTCCTCGGGGATTCAGCTCACCCCATAGCCAGGAGGGCCTCTCCTGTTTGGAGACTGCACGTTTTCCCCTCCAGGGGGCGCCTGCTGCGTGTCCGGGCAGCACCGCTGCGCGGGCCCCCTCAGAGGCTCCCTCTCTCCGCAGAGCCCCCCTGCCTGGCAGAGCTGGAGCGCATCCAGATCCAGGAGGCTGCCAAGAGGAAGCCAGGTGGGGGCCGGGTCGCGGTACTGAGGACGGGGCAGCAGGAGGAGAACTGGGGCGGGGGCGGGGTCTCCCCAGCAGCCCCTTGACAGGTGTGTTCTGAGCACTGATTCCCCGCCGTGTGTGCGGGGGCTGGAGCCTGGGACACAGGAGGACCCTACAACCTTCCATTCACCTGGACTCAGCGAGCTCAGGTGAGGCCCCTGCATGACAGGTGCTCACCGGTGCACTCCACAAGTCCTCCACTGCCAGCCCTGCGGAGACGGCAGCCACTGCCCTCGGTGGGGCCAGACTGAGGGGGACACAAGTGGGTCCTGGCCCCCTTGAAGTCAGCGCGAGCCGGCTGGGAAAACGTGCCAACACATATGTACATGCACATGCACAGACATACACATGCTTACATGCGTGCTGCACATACAGATGCTCATACATCCACACACACCACACACATTCATGCACACACGCTACACACATCCACTCATACATTCACATGCACACACATACATACACATGAACCAACACACACATGCTTACATGCATGCTACATACACACAGATGCTCATACATCCACACACACCACACACATACATGCACACATACCACATAAATACACTCATCCACACACATGCGCACATACATACACCCACATACACATGCTTACATGCATGCTACATACACACAGACGCTCATACATCCACACACACCACACACATACATGCACACACATACCACATAAATACACTCATCCATACACATGCACACATACATACACCCACATACACATGCACCCACATACACATGCTTACATACATGCTACATACACACAGACGCTCATACATCCACATGCACACACGCCACACACATACATGCACACACATGCCACATGCATCCACTCATACATCCACATGCACACACATACATACATACACCCACATGCACATGCACACAGACATCCACACACATACACACAGATGCACCATGAAGACACAGCTCCAGCTGTGGCTCCACACGTGGTGCTGAGGCGCGATGCCAGGGCACTGGAGTCGGCCTGCGCCTCCAGGGGCCTCTCGGAGGAGCGGCCTTCGCGGGGAGATCTCAGGGAGGAGAAGGAAGCTGCCAAGGGCAGCGTCGAGGGCGCACGTGGCTGGACGGAAGAGACCGGAAGTTGAAACGCCACTGCGCAAGCGCTCACACACCACGCTGACTGCGCCTGCGCGAGCCGGGTCTGCCCGGAAGCGGAGCCGCAGGGCGCCGGCCTCCCGGCTCCTGGCGTCCTGACGTGGTCTGCGTGGCTCTTCCCCAGCACTGAGAGGGCAGAGTGTGGACGCAGGAGCAGCAGGTCAGCGGCCGAGGAGCCGGGGGCAGCAGGCCGGGCCCGCCTGGTAGGATGGAGGATGCTGGGCACGGGCAGAGCTGGCTGGCTGTCCTGGGGCACTCGGGCCTGAGCAGGCCCTTGAGGTGGGGGGCCTGCGCCTGGGCGTCTGGGCAGCGTGGGCGGCCGGCTGCTGTTCACGCTGGGGCTCCCAGGCTGCCTCTCTGAGCTCTCACTCCGCCGCGCCTGTGCCCTTCAGGCATCTTCATCCCGAGCTGCGACGAGGACGGCTACTACCGGAAAATGCAGTGCGACCAGAGCAGCGGGGACTGCTGGTGCGTGGACCAGCTGGGCCTGGAGCTGACCGGCACCCGCACGCACGGGAGCCCCGACTGCGGTAAGGGCGGGGCGGGGGCAGGGCGGGTTGGGGGTGGCCTGCAGGACCCGCGCTCACCCGCCGCTCGTTCCCTTCACAGACGACCTCGTGGGTTTCTCAGGGGACTTTGGGAGCGGCGTTGGCTGGGAGGATGAGGAGGAGAAGGAGACAGAGGAAGCCGGCGAGGAGGCCGAGGAGGAGGAGGGCGAGGTGGGCGAGGCGGATGACGGAGGCTACATCTGGTAGATGGCCCTCAGGCGCGGGGGAGACGGGCCAGCAGAGCCTGGACAGAAGCAGGCGGCTTAGTGGATGGATCCGGAGAGGACGGTCGGCAGGACCCTGGCTCCAACGGGGAGGACTGGAAGTGCGGGTGCATGGTGCGTGTGTGGCCCCTACGGCTAGGGCGTGTGTGTGTGAGTGCGTGTGTGCGTGTGGCATGCGCTGACAACCGTGTCCTTGACCCACACTGCTCCTGGCAGTCACCCAGAGCCCCTTCAGCCATCTTGTAGTTGTTTTATTTGCATCTGTTGTTGGGTTTTAAATACACATTCACACGCCTGCACACCCTGATGGGATGAATGGATGTCCCCAGCCACTCCCCAGCCCAGCCCTGATTCCCCTGGCTCTCTACCCTGGCTCCACCCCCCCACCATTCCTCCCCCTTCTGGCCTGTGTGCTGTCCCCACGGCAGAGGGCAGGGCTGGCAGGGAGCTGTCTGCTGACCAGAGTCCTCCCACAGAGCTGGGCTGCTTTGGGGTGAGGGGTGGAGGGGTGGGCCAGGACGGCCGTGGCAAGCCCTGTGGGTGGCTTCTCCATTTTCCAAGCTTGAGGGAGGCTCTGCCACCTGTGCCCAAGGGGCTGAGGCCGTGAGGTGATAGGGCTGTCGTCGGTGAGGACAAGGACCCGGTGTGGCAGGTGCAGATCCTGGGTGGGGTTTTAGGAATGGGGGTGGGGCAGCCCAAGAGCCAAGTCCTGGGAGAGCAGACTGTCCTGGGCCTTTCTGGGTGTCTCTGGCGGGGCCGTGGTCTGGCGGGGCTGTGGCGACACCGTGCAGCTCCGCCTGGCTTGCCTTGGTTCAGCCTGCAGGGTGCTGCTTCGGCATCTGTCCCCCTGTGCGCTCCAGGGGGCCCGAGGCCCAGGTGTGTGCATCCACCTCCCCCGTGACCGTGACCCTGCCTGAATGCTCCCATCATGCCCGGGCTGACGGAAAGACTCGTCCCGGAGACCCTGTGGTGTGACCTCATGATCGCCTTCCTTGTCTCCCAGGACATTCCCAGCCCCACTGGCCTCTGCTGCCTCTTGGGGTCCCCTAGGGCTGCCCTAGGCCTGGTGGCTGGGTCCTGAGGCCACCTGTCCAAGGGAGCAGGTGCCCCTGGCTGTGTTGTTTCCCTAGTTCTGTCCCGTCCTCACTGGAGAAGCAGAATCCTAACACCCTTGCTCAAGAATCTTCCCTGGACCTGGGCCTCTGATGCCCCAGTGGTGTGCGTGTGTGTGTGTGCGTGTGCGTGTGTGTGTGTGTGTATACCCAGGACCATCCTGGTGGCCTGGGCCCCCTTTGTGCAGGAAGAGCTGTGGGGAGGGTGAGTGGGAGTCTGGGGTGGGGGTGGGGCACTCCCTGGGCGCGGCTCCCTTCCTGGTCCTGGGAGAATGATGGTGGGCTTGTCACGGTGGGCTTGTCACTTGGCTCCAGCTCCCCTGGCCCCTGCTTCCTCCCCTCCTCCCTGAGGTCCCTGCTCTGTGGCAGGCCAGCCCCCTGCTGTCCCCAGGCTCCTTTCACAAGCTGGGTTTGGAGTTCACCTCTTTCTCCGCCCCACTTCCGGACCTGTCCCCTGGGGCCTCCGGGAGGGGCGGGCTGCAGAGGAGGGGGCGCCTCCGCCTCTCACTGTCTCTGGGTTTTCTGGTTGTGCACGTTTATCTGACCTTGTACATATGTTTTAGGAAGAAAGTGAAAGGTGTTGAACTAGTCCGTAGTGGGGCTGCAGGGGCACAGCCTCGCCCCTGTCTGTGACGCCCCCCAACGTGACTCCACTCCACTGAGGACCCCCAGGGGCAGACAGAAGCAGCCCTCCCCCACGGGGCTGACAGTCTCGGGGGCAAGGTTGCAGGTCGGGCCTCCCTCGGCCTTCTGGTTCCATGTCCGTGACCGAGCCGCCTGGCTCCCAGCCCCTTGCATGTGGAAGTCCTCGCCCCTGCCTGCCCTGCTGTCCAGGCCTAGGCAGGCTAGAAAGCGTGGCTTCGGTGGAAAAAGCTCAACCAAACTTCACGAGAACGGTGTCTGGCCGGGTTTTGGCCCTCGCCGCTGGGAGAGGCGGGCGTCTAGGCTGGGGTGCGCCGGGCCAGCAGAGAGAAAATGTGCCTTGAGAGACCACACAGAGGGGCCCAAGGGTGGGGGACGAGGGTCGCGGGCCGGGAGCTCGGAGAGGCGGCGAGGCCGAGCGCGCCCCCTGCTGGGCTGCGGCCACAATGCAGCGGCGGCCGCCTCCGCTCCTCGCAGCAGCCCAAGCGCTTGGGTGCATGCCCTGGACGCCCGCGTTTTCCCGTTTGCGGCTGCACGTGCGGGATGGCTGGGTCCCGGGAAAGAGACGCCGGGGGTAGGGTGCGAGGGCCTGTCCCCCGGAAGGCCCTGGCAGAGCCGCCTGCTTCGTAGCCTGCAGCCTGCTCAGTCCGTGTGATGTGCAATAACCGAGCTTAGCGTTAAGAGTTGTGTTCAGTGCTTGGGTTCCCGTCCGTAGATTTCAGTGCTGAAGTCGTCTCAGTAATCTTAGATGTCTTTACAAAACTCTAAACACGAAGTGTTAGACCGCGTGTGTTGCGTCGATGGGCACAAGCGTCCCGGGCGGCGCCCCGCCCTTCACCCTGGGCCCCGCCTGCACGTGGGGACCCCACCCCTCGCCCCGCCCGCCTCCACGTGGGGACCCCGCCTCGTGTCGTCTTTATCTGCCTATTCTGCAGCCTAAGATAACAAGTACACTCCACACATGCATACAGGAAGTCAAATGTTATTTTTCAGAAAATGGAAAATAAAAACTTTATAAACACCACCTGCTGGTCGCTCTCCGCTGATTCCTCCCCACGGAGTCATGTTCCACAGAAAACACCCCCCCCTCCCCGAAGGCGACCCCAGATTCGTGTGGGCCCTGCCGGGTCTGGGAGGTGGGGCCTGATTTATTCAGGGAGGGTCAGGAGCAAAAGCTTTTTTTTTTTTTTTTTAAGATTTATTTGTTTGAAAGTTACAGAGAGGGCAGAGAGAGATCTCTACTGGTTCACTTCCCAAATGGAGACAAGAGCCAGGGGCTGTGCCAGGCTGAAGTCAGGAACCAGGAGCTTCTTCTGGGTCTTCCAAGCAGCTGCAGGGGCCCAAGCACTTGGGTCATCTTCTACTGCTTTCCCAGGCCATTGGCAGAGAGCTGGATCGGAAGTGGAGCAGTCAGGACTCGAACCAACGCCCATATGGGATGCCGGCACTGCAGGTGGCAGCTTTACTAGCTTTGCCACAATGCAGGCCTGGGAAACAAAACTTTAACATACTGCAAAAATATTCACGTTTGTAGATGTGCTGGCTGATGCATCTCTTACCAGGTGGAGCCCACACGTACTTCCGGCATGCCTTGCGCTGGAAGCTCGGCACCACCTCTCACCCCACCCACCCCACTGTGAGAGCGCCCTGCAGACGGGACTTCCCCTGTGGGTGGCATTACTGAGGAGCACTCGCCTGGATTTCCTTGAGTCCCTGTGTCTGGACACTTAGATTGTTTTCAGCTCCTTGATAGAAACAGCTCGGTGAGGGGCTGGGGGTCACTTTGGGTTCTCTCCCCAAGGCAGAGATGGAAAGCCTGGAGAGGGGCAGAGTTGCGTTTTCGACTGTGAGAAGATGGCTGTGACAGGAGAGTGACCATTTTCAGGATTTGGCGTTTTGCACACTCAGGGTTGTATAGCCATGACCACCATCTGCTTCCAGAGCGCTTTTACTTTATTTATTTATTTATTTATTTATTTATTTATTTTTGACAGAGTTATAGACAGAGAGAGAAAGGTCCCCCCTCTGTTGGTCCACTCCCCAAACGGCTGCCACAGCCGGTGCTGTGCCGATCCGAAGCCAGGAGCCAGGTGCTTCTCCTGGTCTCCCATGTGGTTGCAGGGCCCAAGCATTTAGGCCATCCTCCACTGCACTCCCGGGCCACAGCAGAGAGCTGGACTGGAAGAGGAGCAGCCAGGACCAGAACCCAGCGCCCACATGGGATGCCAGTTCTGCAGGCGGAGGATCAACCAAGTGAGCCACAGCGCCGGCCCCCAGAACGCTTTTATTGAGGGCATGAATTTATAAAGACTTTAGCACCCCTTCCCCAGAGGCATTCCGGAAAAGACGTACAGATGAGCGTGTGCACCCATCAGGCTCCTTGGATACTCAGTGGCATCAGGAGTTCGTATTAAAGTTTCTATTTCTTTCCATTTGTGTTTGAAAGGCAGAGATCTTCCAGGCCCTGGGTCACTTCCCACATGCCTGAAATAGCCAGGCTGGGTGAGGCTGAAGCCAGGATCCAGAAACTCAGTCCAGGTCTCCCAGGAGGGTGGCAGGGACCCAGGCACTTGGGCATCGTCTGCTGCCTCCCAGGGTGTGCAGGAAGCTGGGTCAGAAGTAGAGGAACCAGGGTTTGGGCCCAGGTGCTGCAGGTGCAGGGGTCCTAAACAGTGACTTCACTGCTGTGCCAACTGCCTGCCTGCCCCTCAGTTTTTATTTATTTATTTTAAAAGACAGTGAATGCTGGCCTTTCCTCCCCCACCCCCCTTTTAAGATTTGTTTGTTTACTTTAAAGGCAGAGTCCCCGGGGAGAGAGGGAGACAGAAAGGGACTGGTTCACTCCCAGGACAACAACAGCTGGGTCTTGGCCAGGGTGAAGCCAGGAGCCAGGAGCTCCCTTTGGGTCTCTCCTGTGGGTGCAGGGCCCCGACACGGGGGTCACTATGCGCTGCCCCCCAGGCTCATTAGGAAGCTGGATGAGGAGCAGAGGCGATGCGCGCATCTCAAGCCTTCTAGCCTGCCCCTGCCTCTCGGTTCTTAAAGACGAGAGCAATTAGGGAAGAGAATAACTTTGTTTATTAGCACTGCAGATGGCTGTTATTATTTCGTGACGTTTCTACTCATATTAGTGTGCATGGATTTGAACTTTTTTTTCGTAGTGAGATAAGCGTCTTTTAATTCCATTTCCACAAACTGTTTGGTGCTCCCTGGTGGGCCTTGCCCATCCCCTCCCTCGAGGTGAGCCTTCTGCAGCCTGGTGGGCCTTGGGCACAGAGGCAGGACCTGCACGCGCTAGCCCTGGAATGGCTACCGTCAGCATGGGCGAGGTGGCTGCCGGAGGTGGAGAGCGCCGTCTCACAAGGGTATCATCTCACTGGCAGTGTGCTTTGCAAACCGCAGAGACGTGCGCTGTGTCTGGGTCCCATGCTCCCCCCATGGCAGCACGTCCTTGGGAATGGTTTTCTGTCCTCCCTGTGTGTCCTGCTTCCCAAGGTTCAGACCTGGAGGCTCAGGAGTTCTCCTGGAAGTGCATGTGAGGGAGGGTGTCATTCGCCAACCAGCTGCTCCTGGCATCTGGGTGAGGGAGGCCGTGGGTGGGGGGCGGTGGGGATGCAGACGCTGGGGCCGGCAGCTGCTGCTGGGGAAGGAGAGGAGTGGAGGAGCTTGGGTTGACTCTCTGGATCTTGAACTTGCTTGTACCAGGCTCGCACAGCCCTGCTCTTAGGTGCAAGACCCTATGCCAAGGAGGTCCCTTGCATCAGCCCAAGAGGTGGATCCGGTTATCAAAGCCCATTTCGCAGAAGAGCAAGCTGAGGCTCAGCAGTTTGACCATGGATGCGCAGCTGGCGAGGGGCATTCTGCTCCCGTCTGCTATGGTTTGGTGCTGTGGCTCTCGAGCCCATGCAGGCATTTAATTCCCAAAGTCATAAGTGAATGGAGGCCTAGTCCAGTCGTGGTGTCCAGGAGGCGCTCATAAGATCGGGGGGAGTTGGGCCCAGCTGCCCCCTGGGCCTCCCGGTTCACCGTGTGATCCTCCCTGCGCTTCCTCTGGCCTCACCAGACTCCAAACCAAGGGGACCTGTTTGGTCTCGGACTGATGGGAGCCTCTTTCTTCCTAAGCAGTCTGTGCCGGGTCCTACGTCCAAGGAAGAAGCTGCAACGCACTGTGTAATCTACCACAGCGTGAAGCAGGCGGTGGCCAGTGCCCAGGGGCTTACAGCTCCTGTGAGTAGGAGGGTCACCCGCACAGGGCACTGCGACTCCAGCTAGGTCCCCTGGCGGGGCAGGGACTGCTGGCTGCACGTTAGGCACATTGGGGGGCCCCCAGATCCCGCCCCCAAGACATTCTGATTCTGGTGCCCGGGGTTGGGCTTGTGCATTCCAGTGTCTTAGAAGGTCCTTGCGTGATGCCATTGTGCAGCCACGTGCATGCTACCCCGGCCTGGCAGACAGAGGCAGGGAGTGTCCCACAGGCGGGGACAGGCTATGCAGGCAGCCAGGTGGGAATGAGCCTGGGAGGGGTGAGGACTGGCCCTCCCCTCCAGGTCGGGGGGCTGCGGCTTGGGGGCCAGGTCCAGCTGAAGCAAGTGTCTAACGTGCAGAAGAACTGCCAGCTTTGTCAGTCCCCAGCCCTGGCCTCGGTGCTGGGCCGTTGCTGCAGCATTTGCTGACAGCTTGGAGGAGCTGCAGCCTGCTGAGGGCGCCCGGGTCTACCCCAGGGGAACCCTCTGAATGAGTGTCTCCCAGTTGGCTTTTGCACTTGGGGGATCCACATTTGTTCAAGTGATGAGGAGCTAGAGGTGAGGCCAGGCAGGCCTTGGCTTCTGGAACAACACAGCCGTTGTTACCAAATCCCAGCAACCCAGGGTCCCTTGGGGCGAGCAGTAGGTGGAGCGTAGCTGGGGACAGACCCAAGGGCAGCGGGCAGTGCAGGCAGGGCTTTGGCCGCTGGGGTAGCACCTGCTGGGAGCCGGCTGCTCGGGCGCCTGCCGCCAGCCTCTTTCCTGCATGGGGCCCCTCCCTCACTGTGGGCCCCACCTTGTTCTTCCTCTGTGTTCAGCCTCCTGGGGACAGGGAGTCTGTAGTGACCCCTCTTGGGTGGGCAGCTGGGGCCTGAGAACAAACCTAAAAGCAAAAAGCCCCACCGCATGGGAATCCTCACAGGCAGCCTCTCCTGCCAGCTGGGTCCGCCCATTCTCCATACACCCGTGGGGGCTGGGGGAGGCTACGTTTGACCTAAATCACATCCACTAATCAAAACCTCGCTTCCTACGTTTCCGAACAGGAGAATTGCGACCCGTCCCTATCAGTGCCTGAGTCCCCCAGCAGCTCCAGGGGCCCATGAGCCCAGGGATGGCCTGGATTGGGGCTGATGTGTGTGGTGGAGCCTCAGGGCTGCCCCAGGCAGGGCTGACTCCAGGCCCAGCCCATATGAGAGGCCTGGATGGAGTTACAGCTCCTGACTTAAGCCAGGCTGAGCCCTGGCCGTTACGGCCATTTGGGGAGTGAACCAGCAGATGGAGGACCTTTCTTTTTTATTTTTATTTATTCGAAAGTCAAAGTTTCATAGAGAGAGGAGAGGCAGAGAGAGGCAGAGAGAGGGGGAGAGAGAGAGAGAGAGAGAGAGGTCTTCCATCCGATGGTTCACTCCCAGATGGCCGCAATGTCTGGAGCTGTGCTGATCTGAAGCCAGAAGCCAGGAGCTTCTTCTGGGTCTCCCACATGGGTGCAGAGGCCCAAGGACCTGGGCCATCTTCTACTGCCTTTCCAGGCCATAGCAGAGAGCTGGATCAGAAGTGGAGCAGCCAGGACTAGAAACCAGGACTAGAAACGGCACCCAAATGTGATGCCAGCGCTTTAGGCCAGGGCGTTAACCAGCTGCACCACAGCGCTGTCCCTGAAGACCTTTCTCTTTCTATCTCTCCCTCCCTCCCTCTCTGTAACTCTGCTTTTCAAATACCTTTTAAAAATCTTAAAGGTAGTGTATAAATGAAAAGAATGCTGAAGAGGGCCTGGGGGCACTGCATCCATCTTCCTGAAGGCCGAGTGGCAGGGCTTGGGTGTGGGACCCTTGGGGATGGGCACGCCATGGTAGGGAGAGGATGTTTGGAATCTGGAGCCCCGGACAGAGTCAGGAGCACTCTACTTCTGACAGCGGCAGCGACAGGCTAGAAGAGCCGAGCTCCATCCAGCCAGCCACTCTGACAGCCAGGGCCCTGTGGCTGGGGTCATGCTGCTGGCACAAGCCCCTCCCCCCCAGCCACGGCCAGGGCCGACCTTGGCCTCACCGACGTGATTTTCCTCGAGCCCCACAGCAGCCCTCGTGGTTTTACACTCCACCATTGAAGATGGAGAGACGGAGGCCTGGCTGGCTGAGGTCACACAGCCTAGCCAGTGGCCGAGCTGGGGCGCGCACCCAGGCCACTTGGCACCCCGAGCCGCACACGATGTGATTGGCAGCTGCTCCCGTGGGATGGGCCGGCTTCCAGGGAAAGCTGGGCCTGGCTCCTGCCTCCACCACTGCTCTTTCTGGCTTCCTGCCTTGCGACAGGAGGTCGCCTGGGGTCATTGGCTTCCCTGGTGCTGGTGGGAGGCTCCTCCCTACCCCATCTGCTCTCTATCACATTTAGGGGCAGTGTGGGGAAAAACCCAGGCAGTGCCCTGCTCTTGCTCGGCCAACACACACTCCTGCATCTCTGCTCACTGGTAACTGGGTGTAGATTTTTCTCCGCACACCAAGAATTCTCCAGCTGGGTGTCCTGGAGGTGGTGTCTGTTCCCCCCTCTCCCGCCCAGGCCAGTCCCCACCCTGGAGACCCCAGGAGCAAGTCCCAGGCCATGGAGCTCGGGGAGACACTTTCACCCAGAACAGCAGGTGAGGGGGCACCGCAGAGGCTTCAACGCCGGCTCGCCTCCCTCCATGAGCTTCGTCTGAGCCCTGTCCTCTCTGGTGTGTGCGGAAGCTTCAGTACGCGGGCCTGATGGATGAAACCACTGGCTGCTGGTGAGCAGCACCCTTTCAGCAGCCCCCCAGTTCTCAGGTTAGGGGGCATGGCTGAAAGTTCCAGTCTCCAGCCACACGGCCAGTTACCCTGGCAACCAGTGCCCATCACCAGGCCATCCAGGAGCCACTTCCCTGGAACAGAAGATGCGCCTGTCACCCGGGGAATTCCAGGGTGCTGAGGAGCTTGTGTTGAGTCGCGATCCCCCAGGAAATTGCCAAGGCCTTAGGAGCCCTGGGTCAGGAGCCAGGTCAGAGACCAACTGTATGGACATCACAGTATCACGGTCAGTGACAGACACCATGGAGACAGCGTCTCCAGCAGGGAAGCCGGCCCCCTCCCCAAATCTGCCAGGCAGCTGGCCCCAGCTGGCTCCCCCAGCACTTGCCTGGTCCCAGAGGGCCTGCCCAGGCTCAGCAGTGCCCAGCTGCTCCCAGTGACATGAACCTGCCCGAGGACCTCCGAACCAGCCGGAGGGGACCACAGCAGCCAAGTCAAGGCCCTGGGGCCGGGACTGGAGTCCTGTTCACTGCTGCCTGGGTCCCGCCCTGCAGCGGTGAGAGGGCAGTGGCCTCCTCCCTTCCCTGGCGGCCTTGCTCCAGCCCCGGTCCCAGCAGGCTCGGGACGCACTTCACTTGGTTCTCCTGGGTTTTACTCCCTGCCTGTTCTCTCTGCGGCAAACCAGCCTCAGGAGGCTCACCCTTGCTCAAGACCGGATTGACCATGTACACCCTGAGACTCAGACTTGGAGACTCCTGGGGACATCAAATCCCAGGGACTCTGGGGCTCCTCTGGTCTGCCTTTCCCCAGAGCTATGCCACCCTTGCCTATGAAACTGGCACGGTCACGTGCTGAGTTTATTGAGCCAGTTGGGTCCAGCCTTGCTGCTTTTCAGGGCATGGAGAGGAAGAGGAAACAGAGATAACCTACACCTGACCTGACTTAGGGATCCCATGGACGAGAAGGAAGCCAACCTCAGGCACAGGGAAATGTCTGAGTGGGAGTCTTGCTGGAGCAGGAAGCGGCTCTCCCAGGGGCTGCAGACTCTCTGAGAAGGCACAGCAGGGCCCATGTGACAATCGGGAGCTATGGGCACAGTGGCTTGCTCTGTGCAGAGGGGCTGGGGGCACCGAGATCTCATGTGTGTGTTGTGATGGCAAGGCAGCCAAAGGCTCTGCTGAAGGCTGGAGAAGTGGCTGGGGCCAGTCTGGCCAGCCCTGTCCTTTCTGCATTGCCCCGGACTGTCCAGGCCAAGGTCAAGTGCCACCTTCCTGGGAACTGGGCACGGCAGCGGTAACATAGCAGGTCCACATGCCATTCCTCAGAAGGCCTGTTGGCTGGCGTGGCTCTGGGAACTTGGATTTCAGGAGGATTCCCACGATTCTCCAGGAAGCGTGGCTCACTGTGTCCAAAGCATTTGTGTAAATGACACGGCGTGGCTTATGCCGAACACCTGCTCTCCTTCAGAAGCTGGGGATCGGGGGGAGCCGGGGAGGGGCTGCCTCTGAGAACTGGCCCTCAGCACACACCAGGCTCGGCAGTGCCCAGCTGTTCCCGGTGAAATGAACCTGCCCAAGGACCTCCGTCCGAACCAGCTGGAGGGGACCACAGCGTCAAAGTCAAGGCCCCAAGGCCGGGACTGGAGTCCTGTTCTCTGCTGCATGGGTCCAGCCCTGCAGTGAAGGGGCAGTGGTGAAAGAACACACCATGCTTCCGTGATGGCAAACGGTGCATGTGTCGCCATTGCTCCCTGCCGGGGAGCTAACCATGCCCCGCGTGACTCCAGGAGAGGATGCTGGGGCTCTGGCACCTGCTGTGCTTTGCCAGTTTTGCTCTGCCATAAGCACAGCTGTGTGCAGGCTCCTACGCCCCCTCGGCTCCGCTCAGCTCTCTTAGCTCGGCTCCCCGAGTTTTCTTTTTCTTCTTCCTCCTCCTCCTCTTCCCCCTTCTCCTTCTCTCTCTGAAAGGTAGAGTGAGAGAGAGGCAGAGAGTGTGTGTCTGGGCCCCCAGGCTAGCGTCTGCAGGCTGGCAGTGGTGCCTAATGCTCTGAGCAGAGGGTCCCCCACCCTTGCACGGCCCCACGCACCCGACACCCCCTGCACAGCCGCAGCAGCCTCCAGCCGGTCTCCTGGGTCCCTCCGTTCCAGCCCTGCTGGCCCGTCCTTGTTACAGCTGCCATGGCGCTCTGCACAGAGCCCTGTGCCAGTGCCCATTACCCACAGGGCAGGGGTGGGAGCGTGCAGCCTGTGGCCTGCACAAGGCCGGTGAAGTCACTTTTCCCGGCCCTGTCAAGGTAACTGCACGTGGGACTCGAAACTCAGTAAAAACCAGAGCAGACTAATTAAAAAAAACGATTTTTTTTTAACAAAAGATTGATTAATTTGAAAGACAGAGTTACAAGGAGAGCTGATTCACACCCCAGATGGCTGCAACAACCAGGGCTGGGCCAGGCTGAAGCCAGGAGCCAGGAGCTTGTTCCAGGTCTCCCACGTGGGTGCAGGGGCCCAAGCACTTGGGCCATCTGCTGCTGCTTTCCCAGGCCATCGCAGAGAGCTGGATCAGAAGTGGAGCAGCCAGGACTCGAACAGGTGCTCAGGTGGGATGCTGTGGCTGCATGATGTGGCTTAACCCACTGCACCATGGAGCTGGCCCCCAGGCTAATTTTTAAGTGGGTCATTTTATATGGCCCACAAATGATGTTATAAATATCCAAATGGCCTGTGGCAGGGAAAACGTCCCCACCCCTGCCATGGGCTGAATGTCAAGTTCCTTTATCTCCCAATGCCTGGTGGTAGGGCCCCCTGCCCCATCCACGCCTGCCCCGGCCTCATCTTCAACCCCTTTCTTCATCTCTGGGCCTCTCCAGCCTCACAGCAGGTGATGAGCCTGCCCCTGCACCTGAAGTGTGTCATCATTCCTCTCTCTACTTGGTGAACTTCTACAGATCCTTCAAAACCCACCAGTGCAGGCCTCCGTGGCCGTTCTTCCGTCCCTCTCTGGCCTTGCTCAGGCCTTGGACACCCTCCCCGCCATGGAAAGAGACTCCAGGCGGGTGGGCAGGGTCTGCCAGAGGTAGGGCAGTCCAAGCAGGGTGTGGATGGCACGTGCTAGTCCGGTAATCAGGGCTCCCGGTGCTGGGGCCACCGAGCTAGGGGAGGATTCTGCGTGGGCCACCTGTTTGCAGTAGAGTCTTCATCGGCACTATCATGCAGTTAACCAATGAAAACCGCCCCTTCCAGGGCCCACTCAGGAGGCCCGCCCCCTTCGTAGCCAGCAAAGCACCCCCACCCCCCACCCAGCCTGCGGGCGGCTCGACGGCTCTCTTCCTGGTTCTGCTTGCTGGTGCTGGGAGTTTTTTCTCTCTGGCTTTTGTTTTTGCTTACTGCTAGTGAAGTCTTATTTTCCCATTCGCTTTTGTTTCCTTAAATACCGCTCTGCTTGCTGTGGCCGCGGCCTTGTCCCCCAGGCAGTGGCTCTGCGCCCCACCCTGCCCTCCAACTCAGCGTGTTCCAGCTGCTGCTCGTTGGGAACCAAAATGTCAATATTTCATGTGAATTTCTGAAAGCTTGATGGTTAAAAGAAACATATTTGGCTGGCACCGTGGCTCACTAAGTTAATCCTCCCCCTGTGGCGCCGGCACCCCGGGGTCTAGTCCCGGTCCGGGCGCCGAATCTGTCCCAGTTGCTCCTCTTCCAGTCCAGCTCTCTGCTGTGGACAGGGAGTGCAGTGGAGGATGGCCCAAGTGCTTGCGCCCTGCACCCCATGGGAGACCAGGAGAAGCACCTGGCTCCTGGCTTCGGATCACGCAGCACCGGCATATTGGCCATTTGGAGGGTGAACCAACAAAAGGAAGACCTTTCTCCCTGTCTCTCTCTCACTGTCTGTAACTCTCTCTCTCTCTCTCTCTCTCACTGTCTGGCTCTGCCTGTCAAAAACAAAACAAAACAAAAAACATGTTTGGTGCATTTGTCTAAGGCACATTGAGTTCTTGGCAAATTGGCCAATTTTCTGCCTCCTGAACTTTGCTTTCCCAGCTGATATTTCGAAAGGAGAACTAAGTGCAGCTTTGAGGTGCAGTGTGTGGTGTTAGGGGCAGAGATGCACAAGCAGGAGGCTTGGGGGTACCGCGTCTCCTCCTGTTTTGTGTTTAACTGGGGTTCAAATCTCTCTGCTGCTTTTCAGGATTTTTTTTAAAATTCATTTTATCAGAAGGGCCGAGAGAGGGAGAGAGAGGGAGGGATCATGCATCAGCTGACTTACTGTGCCTGCAACAGCCAGGGCTGGGCCAGGAGCCTGCAGCTCCATCCGGGTCTCCTGCATGGGTGACAAGGACTCAATGCCTCAGCCGTGACCTGCTGCCTTGCAGGGCGTGCGTTTGCAGGAAGCTGGGTCAGAAGCCGAGGAGCCACGAGAGGCCCCAGGAAGTGGGCCGGACGACCTCTCTGACCCAGTGTGGGAGTGGGGAGGTGGGGGCTGCGGGGCGGGGGGCGGGCTTTGGGAGCGTGAGTGTGGCAATCAGGACCCTTTGGTGATGGACACTAGGAGCCCCCCTCGACCTGGACGGACAAGGTGTTTATCAGTGCTCGCAGATGGGGTGGACGCTGTGGCCGCTCTTGGAAGGGCCGGGGGGTGGGGGCAGCTGCAGCTGGGCTCCTCCCCGCCGGCCTCCTCTTGCCCCCGCCGCCCTCGCGTTCTCGCCTGATGCCTGTTGCAGGCCCCAGGTGGTGGGGAAGAGCTCTCCTGCAGAGGGGGCTGCTCCTGCCCTGTGTCCATCATCCCGGGAGGGACTTAGATTGGGTCCCTCGCTGTGGCTGAGAGGGTGGAAGAGCTGTGATTGCCCAGACTAGCATCACGGGCCCACCCGTGCCACCAGGCTGGTCTGTGCCCAGAGAGAGGGATACAGCACCTGTCCAAGCCTGGGAGGGGAGGGCAGGCGGCGAGTGTGCAGCAGGAGCTTCAGGTCGTGGTGCGGTGAAGGCTTTCCACGGTGCAAGGGGAACCCAGCACAGGGGGAGATTGAGGTCCTGTGCTCTTTAATTCCTGTGTGCCGACCCCACTGAGCCACCCACCTCTGTTCCGGCTGAGCCCGTGGCTCCCTGCCCAGTGACTGCGTGTCCACAGACGAGCGTTTCTGCGCGTGGCCCACACTTCCCTGCTCCTGGGCCTTTCACTGCTGTGCCCCAGGAACGTGTCTGCCACCTGTTTTGATCACATCCACCCTGGAAAGCGTGGGTCCAGTGACGCCGCCTCCACAAAGCCTTCCAGAATCCCACAAAACGGGGATGCTGGGGTCCCACTTGGTCTTGCTGGCTATTGTTCTGGACTGGCTGGGTGGGAGGAACTGTTCCGTCATGGGCCCACCACGAAGACGGGAGCTGGTGAATGCTCCACCCTGGTGCTTCAGAGCAGACGCCTGATTGGGGGATGTCGCAGGCAGGCCCAGACTTCATGGGAATTCTGTATCTGGTTCCTAGAGCTGCCTAAGAAATGGTCAGGCATGGGTGGCTGCAACAACATGGATGGGTTTTCCCAGAGCTGCGGAGGGCAAAGCCTGAATTCGAGGTGTGTGTGGGGCCAGTCCCGTGTATAGGCTGTGAGCAAACCCAGGCCCTCCCTGCGAGGTACCACTGCCCCACCGCCGTTGTACCTGCAAGCCCTCCCTCCAACCCTTGCTGTCACTCACAAGTTACCTCGCGGTGCTTCGCACAGACACACCCCCCATTGCCAGATTGGGCCAGGTGCCACAGGGCCGTGGGGGCGGGGGAGACGCTGGCTGCCCACACAGGGGCTGTGTGTGGGACACCCTGCCCGGAGAGCCTGCAGCTGCAGAGACACCAGCCGGGCCTTGTCGAGATGCCGCTCCCCTAGGAAGCCAGACTGACGGGTTTTTATGTGGAATGCCGACTTCCAGAGGCTGGCAGCACATCAGTAACCTTTGAGATTGCTGTGTGGCATCTTTATGCCCTCTGGGACCTTTGCTGCCAACGACTACTCTGTGAGCAGGAACTTGGACCTGCGCACTTGTGCCAGAAGCCACCAGGGGGCGCTCCTGCCATTGCGTTAGGCAAGGCCTGGGCCACCCAGCCCAGGAGGTATCCAGGGGCTGAAGTGGGAGGTTTCTCCCACTGGGGAGAGTGGGGGTGCGGTGGGCAGCAGCTTGTGGGCAAAGTTTGTTCTATTTTAAACTTAATCTTTGTTACCTGGTACCTCTTTAGAAATGTTTATTTCTTTGAAAGAGAGAACTTTTATTTGCTGGTTCACTCCCCGGATGCCCACAATAGCGGGGGGAAAGGCTGGGGCCTGAGTTAGGAGCTGGAAACTCAATCCAGGTCTCCCTCGTGGGTGGCAGGGAGCCAGATAGTTGGGCCGTCACTGCTGCCCCCGGCACGTGCGCTAGCAGGGAGCCGGAGCTCCCGCTCTCCCTCTCCCCTTCCTGAGTCAAACCCAGGCAGTGCCCGCTCCTCCGGCCTCCGGGTGCTGTCAGTCGGAGTATTTAAAAGCCAAGTGCAGACACTTTATCATTCTATCCAAACTGCTTCAGTCCCATAGTCTGATTTTGTTCTTTTATTCCCAGGGAGGCTGACAGCCCACTTGGCCAGTGCCAGCCCTCTTGACTCACTCTCGGTCCCACCGGAGGGTGGAGCAAACGCCACTTGCCTCACTCCCATCCACAGCTTCAGTTTGCTGTTTCCCATATATATATATATATATATATATAATTTTTTGACAGAGTTATAGACAGAGAGACAGAGAGAAAGGTCTTCCTTCTGTCAGTTCACTCCCCAAATAGCTGCTACAGCCAGCGCTGTGCCGATCTGAAGCCAGGAGCCAGGAACTTCTTCCCAGTCTCCCATGTGGGTGCAGGGCCCAAGCACATGAATTTCTTAAAGCTTGATAGTTAAAAGAAACATATTTGGCTGGCACTCCCGGGCCACAGCAGAGAGCTGGACTGGAAGAGGAGCAACCGGGACTAGAACCTGGCGCCCATATGGGATGCCAGTGCCGCAGGCGGAGGTTTAACCAAGTGAGCCATGGCACTGGCCCCTGTTTCATTTCTTTAAAAACTCAGAGAATATGGCAGGGCTGGCATTGTGTT
Organism: Sylvilagus floridanus; assembly: GCA_949820135.1. Taxonomy (NCBI): domain Eukaryota; kingdom Metazoa; phylum Chordata; class Mammalia; order Lagomorpha; family Leporidae; genus Sylvilagus; species Sylvilagus floridanus. The sequence goes on from OX463235.1 coordinate 21,497,489, forward strand.
GTAGCGAGTAAAGCCTCTGCCTGTGACGCTGGCATCCCATATGGGCACTGGGTCTAGTCCTGGCTGCTCCACTTCCAATCCAGCTCTCTGCTTATAGCCTGGGAAAGCAATGGAAGATGGCCCAAGTGCTTGGGCCACTGCACCCCTGTGGGAGACTCCAGGGAAGCTCCTGGCTTCCAACTTTGGCCTGGCCCAGCCCTAACCATTGCAGTCATTTGGGGAGTGAACCAACAGATAGATCTATCTATCTCTCTCTCTCTCTCTCTCTCTCTATCTCTATTCCTTCCTTCCTTCCTTCCTTCCTTCCTTCCTTCCTTCCTTCCTTCCTTCCTTCCTCTCTGTAACTCTTTCAAATAAATAAATCTTTAAAAAAATAAAAATCAGGCCGGCATCGCAGTACAATTGGCTAATCCTCTGCCTGTGTTGCTGGCACCCGGGTTCTAGTCCCAGTCGGGGTGCTGGATTCTGTCCCGATTGCTCCTCTTCCAGTCCAGCTCTCTGCTGTGGCCCGGGAGTGCAGTGGAGGATGGCCCAGGTCCTTGGCCCCTACACCCGCATGGGAGACCAGGAGGAAGCCCCTGGCTCCTGGCTTTGGATTGGCACAGTGCGCCGGCCGCAACATGCTGGACATAGAGGCCACTTGAGGGGTGAACCAACGGAAGAAGGAAGACCTTTCTCTCTCTCTCTCTCTCTCTCTGTCTCTCTCTCTCTCTCTGTCTCTCTCTCACTGTCTAACTCTGCCTGTCAAAAAATAAATAAATAAAAATCAGAGAATATGGCAGAACTCAATAACAGATACAAATAATTGCCCAGGCATAGCCCTTGGTTAGACTGAGGGCTGTGACCAAAGCCCACCTCCCGTGCCCCTGCACTGCCGTAGCTCGGAGTATTCATGGATGAGCTGAGGCCCACGAGGTCCGAAGGTCAAAGGGCTTCTGTGTGCCTCAGCTTGCTCTGCCTGCCGTGAGGACAGGTGGCCACTGTGCGTGGACAATGGTGTTTTCCAGTGATTGCTGCGTGTCCCCCCGTGTGCTGCTGGCTGACTGTGGTGTCCCTGCCCTTGAGGCATGAAGTCTGCGTCTTGCACCCTTGAATTTGATCCTGTGGTTTGTCCTTGACCTATAGGAAGTAAGGGGAGTAAGCAGGAGACATCCAGCACCAGCCCCGGGGGCTGGGACGCAGCTTGCCCCCACTGGGCACACGGGCGGCCCTGTGAGCACACTCGCCATCCCGAGGCCTCCGTGCTGGCAGGAAGCCGGGCTGCCCTGCACAGGGAGACGGGGAGAGAGGGCTGTGTGGCCGCGCTCGGGCTGCTCCATCCCTGGCCTCCCCACCTGTGACCTCGGGGGCCCCTCCCTCAGCCAGCACCACCCTGGGCCTGTCCTGACTTTGTGATCGCAGTTCTGTGCCAGTCAGATGATCACTGTTGACTGAGGTCACTGGGTTTCGGGGGATTGGTCACTCTGCAGAACGTGCTGGAACGTGTTCTGGGATGTTCTCCAGGACCTCCTAGGCTGGGTGAGTTGTGTTCTGTGTGTTAGGGTTCCAACAGCCCCAGCGTTTTGCTCCTGGCTCAGACCGCTCACTGGTAGTACCTGGCGCTTTAAAAATGGTATGTCACCTGAAAAGCAGAGAGACAGATAGATGGACAGAGATCGTCCATCTGCTGGTTCACTCCCTAAATGCCTGCAACAGGACTGAATCAGGCTGAAGCCAGGAGCCTGGAGTGCCTGGGTGGCAGGGACCCAAGTGCTTGAGTTATGATCTGCTGCTTTCCCAGGATGCACATTAGCAGGAAGCCGGATCAGAAGTGCAGTAGCTGGGACTTGAACCAGGCACTCTGATATGGCCCCCGAGGATGCAGGAGTCCCAAGGGGCCGCTTAGGCTGCTGCTCCACCCCCGCCGGTGGCTGCCCTTTTGGGAGGTGTCACTGCCTGTCTCTGTGAGAGGTGAACAGGAGTCTCTGAGCCCCGGGAGGGGAAGTGAGCCAGCCTCCATACCTGTGTAGGGCCAGCAAGGTGTCCTCTGGATGGATCGCCAGTGTTTGCAGAGCCCTGGGCGAGGGGGGTTGGAGAGGTGGGGAGCATCGTGCGCTCCCTCCCACCCTCACCACCTTCTTCAATCCCAAAAGCAGTCCTTTCGTCTTCTCCCAGGGATGCCAGGAGTTAGGAACTGACGACTTTCTGGGGTTGGCTTTGGTGGCTGGAACGTGCATGGCTGGCGTGTAGACCATGCAGGTGGAGAAGCAGGGCCTGGGATGTCCGTGGGGCAGCCTCCCAGGCTAGCCGCTTACAGGGCCCTGGCCAGCGACACAGCTGGCTACGGCGCCAGCATCTGGTGGTGGCATCGTGTGCACCGTGTCGTTCTGGGGCTCGTAACTGCTCAGGGGCCAGCCTCGCAGCCCCTTCCATAGGAGAGTACCCTGGGCACACAGAAACGGATCCAGATCTGAGGCCCAGAGTAAGTTGTTTGTAAATAAACGAGGTTGTGTAGCCGTCATGGCCCACGGTGGGCAGCCGTGTGGCTTTCTCAGCCAATCCCCTGTTGCTGGACACTGGGGCGGCTTCTGACCTTCCTCTGTGCTAAACCGGGGAGGCAGACTCTGTTGCTGCCGTCGTGAGCATCTTGTCCCAGGCCTCGCATGTGCTGGCTGTGGCTTATGTGTCTTCCTAGCCACTTTCTGCCTCCTTGGGATGAGGCGGGGCGAGCGTAAATGCAGCGAGTGTTTTAAAAATGACAAATGCATTCTTGCAACTGCCCCGGCTGCGGTGTGGGAGCTCCTGGGCCCCAGCAGCCGAGGGGCGGGCGTGGTTGTCAATGGCGCCTGTGACAGGGCTGCGGGGACCTGGGTACAGCTGCCTGGCGGAGCAGCAGTGATTAATGTCGTGGGCAGAAGAGGAACAGGGGCTGTGTGTTCCTCTCTGGGCTCAGGATGGGGCCAGAGAAAGAGGTGGGGGAGGTGGGCTGGGAACAGGGCAGAGGCCTCCTGGGGAAGGGGAGGTGGAGACAGCTGGCTCCCACGGGCCGTGTGCCTGCCCCTCAGTCCACAAAGCCAGCTCTTGAGCAGCCGGCGGGGCGCTGTCCCTGTGCCCGCCAGCAGGCTGGAGGCCGCCGCGGAGCCGGGCAGGGCCCAACACAAACAGCCACCAGAGAAAGCGGCCTTTGTGGCCACGGAGGGCGGCTGTGAACTGGCCGGTGTTGCCAGTGCTGTGTGGGCGGCTGGGGGCCGGCAGGTGCTGCGCCCAGGCTGCCTGGGCACCCGCGGAGCCCCCTCCCCAGCCTCGCTTCCATTTTGTTCTTTCATCATTGCTCTTTTTATTAACTTTAGCAGTTACAAGTGCCGTGTGCTGCTCTGCCTGGTGAGCCCCTCAGGGTTGGGCCGGGGGCTCTGGCCTCCCTCTGCTGCCCTGCACTCGCGCGTTCCCTGGCCATCAACCAGGGCCCCCACACGCATCCCGAGGAGCCCCCACAGCTGCCCCAGGGCCGCGGCTCTCAGGTGGGATGTTTGGAGTCGTGGCTAGGTTTTCTGTGGTTCTCTGTTTGTGGCTGTCATAGCGACGGGCGGTGTGGAAGGGCTTTGTGTGGGAACGGACAGGGGCTGTGCCCCTCACAGACTGGCTCAACTTGCACACCCACCCTTGGCCGTGCCCTCTCCGGGTGGGTACAGCCACTTCATCTGCCTCGCAGACGAGACCGGACAGGTCGTGCTGTTTGCCCAAAATCACCCAGCAAATAAACGGCAGAGCCGAGATCCAAACCCAAGTCTGAGTTTCTGAACCTGGGCTTCTGGCCATTCAGGGTCCTGCCCAGAGCTGCCTGCCTGCCTCTGCCAGCCCAACAGGGCTCCTCCCCGCCCAGACCCTTCCACACCCAGCCCTGCAGGGCCGTGAGGACTGCGCTGGCTCCCCTGCTTCTGGAGCTCAGCTCATGTGAGCAGCCCTCCTCCTGTTCACTCAAGAAGCAAGGCTTAGAGAGGGCAGGATCCTTGCCCCAAGTCACACAGCAGAGGAGTGGCAGAGAGAAACACATCCCCTCTCGGTCCCTCAGGGAGGTGGTCGGGGAGCACAGAGGACGCTCCGAGATGCACGGGAATGCAGAGTGGGGCTGTTCCTCGTCCGGCTGCTGCTGCTAGCTGGGCTGGGCCACCTGCCCCATCACCCCCTAGTGATATGTGGAGTGCCTTCTCTATTTTTCCACTCACTGGCAGCTGTGGAATTAGCCCTGTCTCTCTAACATGCTGATCTCGTCTCTGATTGGACAGTTGTTCCTGGATACCCCAGAGCAGGTCCGAGCTGGGCCCTGGCTGCAAGGGGGCCTCCGACTCCAAGCTAAGCCCCCGGGCCCTCCTCCCCCCCCAGTCTGTTTGCTGTTAGGGCAGATTGGGGTATGGAGGGAGAGGGTGTCTCCTGGGCTGTGGGCGACCCCCCTGCCACCCTGGTCTTGCCTTCCTGCCTCAGACTTCCTCAGATCCTGTGGCCCTGTGCCTGTGGGGGTCTCCTGCTAGAGGGGGTGCCCAACCTTTTTCCAACCCCTTCTACAGATCCTATGAAGGGGGCACCACCTTCGGCCCACGGTCACGCCCTTTACCCCCGGCCTGGCCCCCTTCCCAGGCCCTGTCCTGCTGTCTGTGGGCTCCAGAGACCTGGGGTGCACCTGCATCCCCCACCGCTTCTCAGACATTCTGCCCAGGGCTGTGGCATGGGTGTGTGACTCATGCAGTTGGAGGGCTCTGTGTCCGGTTTAATGTTCTGCTGTTGCTGTCTCAAAATTCTTCATAATTTTCAAGGTGCATCAGTCAGGAATTTCATAGAATGCTGTTCAGCTTGGGTTTTTCTGAGGTTTTGGGGGGCGATGGGGTTTGTAGAGGGCCAAAGAAGTTGTGTCCTGGTCGTGTTGTATCAGAGGTGTGCGGTGCCAACGTGACCGCCACTGCTGTCATGTACCCACTTAGCAGTCCTTGGCCAAGGGCCAGCATTTCCATCTGGGGCCAGCCCTGCCCTTTGGGGAGGCGTCTGGCCCCAGCTGGCTTTCTGAAGACCTGGGCCCCAGTGCCTTCCCGAGGTCCTCTGCTTTGCTTCTCTGCTGCCCTCTTGGGACCACAGGACAAGTTTCTTTTCTGTTAGGACTCTGAGCAAGCAAATGGTGGTGACGTTACTGGGGCCCATGCCCAGAGACCGGGGCCCTCGACACACCAGGCTCGTGCTGGGTGCTAGAGGCAGCGGGGACACCACATGAGGCCCAGCTGTGTGGAGCGCACATGGGAGACCCAGGACAATAGATGAAAGACATGGCAGGTGCCTGGCAGTGTGCAGGCACAGCCAGCCTTGGCAGTGGGGCTACTGTGGGCGGGCAGATCAGGGAAGCTCTCCTCAAACAGCGACTTTGAGCTCTGAAAGGGGAGAGGGGGAGGGAACAGCCATTCATCACTCTGCCTGGGTTGGGGGTGAGAGACTTCCCCAGGGTCGTGCCCAGCGCCGGGTGCCCAGCCTCACTCAGGTGGGCTTCTCCCTGTTTCACCTGCTGCAGGTACCTGTATTTTTAGCAGCCGGCCGGCCCAGGCAGGAAAGTGTGGGCAGCCAGGCCTGCCCCTCCCTGGTCTTCCGGCTTGCCTCCAGCACCCCACCCTGTAATTCCCCTGTCTGCCACTGGAGCTTATTTGGGGCTTACTTGGGAATGGTCTCAGGCAGAGAGCACGGTCCTCAGTCCCGGCCCTGGCTTGGGGGCCATCCTGCCTCCCACCAGCGCCTCAGTCCAGTAGCGAGGATCTCCGGCCTTGTCCTGGCTATGGGACAGTGGCTGGCTTTCCAGATAGGAAAACCTGGCACCCCAATTTCCTTAGCTATAAATACAAATGCATGTTAGCAACTTGCCACGTTGGAAGCCAGTGTTATTGCTGTAAGATCACTTTATAAAAAAATGTGTATATAAGTTTTATTTATTTGAGAGGTAGTTACAGAGAAGGACAGACAGAGGGAAAGGTCTTCCATCCGCTGGTTCACCCCCTAGATGGCTGCAACGGCCAGAGCTGATCTGATCTGGAGCCAGGAGCTTCTTCTGGGTTTTCCACATGGGTGCAGGGGCCCAAGGACTTGGGCCATCTTCTACTGCTTTCCCAGGCTATAACAAAGAGCTGGATTGGAAGTGGAGCAGCCGGGACTTGAACCAGCACCTATATGGGATGCTGGCACTGCAGGCGGCAGCTTAGTCTACTGCACCACTCTGCTGGCCTCTAAGATTTATTTATTTGAAAAGTAGAGTTACAGAGAGTGAGGGAGAGACAGACAGAGACAGAGACAAGGATCTTCCATCCACTGGTTCACTTCCCAAATCGTCACAATGGTTGGGGCTGGCCCAGGCTGAAGCCAGGAGCCTCATCCTGGTCTCCCACATGGGTGCAGGGATCCAAGGACTTGAGCCATCCTCTGCTGCTTTCCCAGGTGCATTAGCAGGGAGCTGGATTGGAACTGGAGCAGCTGGGACTTGTACCGGCATCCATATGGGATGCTGACATCACAGGTGGAGACTTAACCTACTATACCACAGCGCAGATCCCAATTAGGTCACTTTTAATCTATGAGACAGGCAGGTATATGTGTGTGAGTTCCCATTTTGCAAACAAGTAAGTGATGGGTGGGTGTTGATGTTGGGGTGCAGCAGTTTAAGCTGCTGCTCGAGACGCTGTGCTATGGCGCCAGCCCCCCAAATAAATCTTTGAAAAAAAAAGTGGTAGAGGAAGCCAGCGGCACATTTGACCCCTCACTGCTCATTCTTCAAATGCAGAGGCATGGGCTCAAGATACCAGAGGCTGGGGGAGGGGAGGTCTCAGAGCCAGGGGCCAGGATCCAGCCCCCAACCCTGAAGAGTCAGCTTGGGTCACCAGGGGACAGGGTGTCCCAAGGAGACAGAAACAAGCCAAGCCGATGTCCTGGCAGGGGGCTGAACGACGACACCAACCCTTTTTGCTCCATAAATACACTTTGTATTTAAACAAACAGGGAACTTGTGGTGGTTTTTTCCGTCTGCAAAAGAAAACGGTGTTTTCCGCATACCCGGGAGCCCCATCCTCCTTTTTTGGCTCCTCCGTGACATCACTGGGCTAGGGGGCCAGCATGGGAGGCACTGTCACTTTCCAGAGGGCCACGCCGGCAGCACCCGGCCTGCAAGCCACGGACAGGCCCTGTGGCCACTCTGGAGAGCCCAGAGTGGCTCTTCCCTGGCGGCTACAGTAGATGTGGTTGTTTGGTTCCCAGGCTAGACCACCCACCCATCTTGGAGGCTGGAGGAAAAGGCAAGGGCTTAGCGGTGGGCTGTGCCCTGCTGTGTGACCCCAGGGGAGAAGTCGGCCTCTCAGAGCCTCCCTCACCTGCCAAGGGCCTCTGGTGCGGGAGCTTTTGCTCTGGGCGATGTATTCAAGCACCTTTGTGCAGCAAACAGTGCTGAAGGCAAACACCGGCGGGGTGCCTGGGACCGTCCCAAGCTCAGGGTGGCTCAGCTGGGACACAAGCCCACCTCCAGATCCAGCCCTGTGAGACCGGGAGGCAGGGAAGCCCAAGGGAACTTGAACCCCCATGGCCCGCTGTCTCAGGTCCTCTGCCGCACCCCTGAGGCTGTCCCCTGGTTGCTCTGACAGCCAGGCTCAGCCTGGCCGCGGGTGGGCAGTTAATGGATGGCGGCTGTAGCAGTTTTATTATCAGTGTCCGGGAAGCTGGTTATTTACAAGCCACTCAGAATTCCCACCCCGGATGCCAGGGGCGCAGCCCGGCCTTGGCCCTGGGACGAGGAATTTCACTGAAGCTGGGGCCCCTGGGAGCTGGGACAGGCTCTCTGGGCCGGGTCAATGGTGTCAGGAGAAGGAGGAGAAAGCCCCCTTTGGCCGCCCCTGAAGCCCCTCCCTCCTCAGAGGTGGCCATGGTGACCAGTGTAAGATATGAGGGGCTTCCAAGTGCTCAGAGAGAATAGAATGCCTACTGCAGATCAGATGTGCAGGACTTTAACATTTTTTTGCACCAAAAATAAACGTATCCTTTCATTTCATTTTCCTATGAACTTTTGACACCCCTTTATGCTTTCCCTGTGCATAAATGTTTAGAGAACCTATAGTTTATTTTTATCTAAATACTTTATCACACTATTTTATAATTTTCATTTTTCAGTTAAAAATATGTCTTGGATACTTTGAAAAGTTATTTTACTTATATGAAAGGCAGAATGACAGAGAGAGGAGAGGGAAGAGGCCGGAGCTGGGCCAAGCCAAGGCCAGGAGCTTCCTCCATGTCTCCTGTGCAGATGCAGGGGCCCAAGCACTTGGGCCATCTTCTGCTGTCCCAGGCACATTAGCAGGGAGCTGGATCGCATGTGGGATGCTGGCATTGCAGGCAGTGGCGGCCCCTTCTCAGCTTTCAAGAGGTGCTTCCTTAGTCCGTGTGTGACTGTATGTGCCCTGTCTATCTGCCCACCCCTCAGTCTCCGCTTTCCATCAGAACAAAGACGCACATGGTTCGTGTTGAAAAGGGGCTGGAGCTGTGGTGTAGCGGGTAAAGCCACCATCTGCAGTGCTGCCATCCCATACGGGCACTGGTTTGAGTCCATTTCCTATCCAGCTCTCTGCTATGGCCTGGGGAAGCAGTGGAATATGGTCCAAGTCTATGGCCCCTGCACCCGCGTGGGAGACCCAGAAGAAGCTCCTGGCTTCAGATCAGCACAGCTCCAACCATTGTGGCCATCTTGGGAGTGAACCAGCAGATAGAAGACCTCTCTCTTTCTCTCTGCTTCTCTGCAACTCTGTATTAAAATAAATAAATATTTTTTAAAAAGCCCCCTCCTGGGGTGTGCCCCCAACAGGAGGGCCCCTCTGGGTCAGAAATGGAGACGCCCCACCTGCACCTATGGACCTGGAAATGAGGCTTCCCTGAGACCACACGAGGGGCTCAGGCCCAGAGCCCAGGGTCCCCTTCCCTCCACTAGAAGTCTCTGAGAGGCCACACAAGAGGCAAGAAAGGGTTGGGGGCCAGGCTGGGGGCTCTTCTCCCTGCCGTGCCAGCAGGCACAGTGGGGACAGCTCAGGGGACAGCGCGTGGGGTCGGGAAAATGTGAACACCACGCTCTGGTCTGGATGGCATTTGACTCCCAATCTGTGTGGATGCTGAATCCCAAAATGCTAAGCTGAGGGTGTTAGCAGTGTGGGCACTCATTCCCGTTCTGCCGTCTAGGAGGTGGGCCTAGCTCGAGGGCCCTGGGCTGCCGTGCGTGAGCCCTTGGAAGCAGCTCTTGCAAGAGGATTGGTTGCAAAGCCGGTGGCCTGGCTTCTCCCTCGGCTTCTTGGCTCGCCACGTGCCCTCCCTTCATCCGCATCCCCCATCCATCATCCCCACCCCCAGCTGTCACACCATCAGGGAAGCTGGATCTTGGCCTGTGAAGCTCCTAAACCGAGAGACAAAGTCAACCCCCTTCCTTCATCAGTAGCTTCACCAAGGCGTTTAGGGAGAGTGACCAAGCACTGACTACTGCAGGCCACAAAGGGCCGCTGGGCTCCGGGTGTCCAAGAGGCCTCCCTGGGTGCTGCGTGTTGGAAGAGGCTCTGTCCTGAGTGACCTTGGCCGCAGGTGCTGCGAGGTCCTGTTGGGGGCCTCACCTAGGGATGTTCTGCCCACCAGCCCCGGGGGCTCCAAAGGTTGCTGCCGTCTGTCCCATACCCCTGTGGCCCGGGCAGTGCGGCCCAAGCCGGCAAGGTCACCGGCAGGCAGGGCCTGGCAGGCTGTGCAGCCTCCACCTCCGTCCCCAGGCTCACCCCCTCTGATGTCAGGCCGGTTGGCAGAAATGCCCACACATGTCCCCAGGAGCCCGGGATGCCATGGAAGCTCCTACGTGACCCCAGAACAGGCTGAACCAAGGGAACACGAAGTCCATTGCTCCCTGCGGGAGGCGCGTGTTCTCACCACCCATCTGACAGATGAGGCCCTAGGCTCAGGAAGAGTGAGGGACTTGATCCAGGGCCCACAGGTGGCAAACAGCACCCCTGGGGCTCAAACCCAGGCCACTGTGTCTGCCTCCGGCCTTCTGCTACCAAACCTTAATCTTTCCAAAGCCACAGACCTCGGAGGTTCTCCTGAGGCCGGGTGCCCTCTAGCCAAGAAAGTGCCCACAGTGTGAGCACGTGGCGCGTGTGCGTGGGCCTGCGTGCTGGGCACGTGGCCCGTGTCGGGGGCCCAGGCTGGCAGCCCAGAAGCTTTACCATTGCAAGGGCCCTATGCCTGCTTCATCGCTCTGCTCTTGCCCTCAGGAAATCCTTAGTAGACAAGGGGGCCCACATTGTCCTATTGCACCTGGCTCTGGCAGTTGGGTAGCCGGTCCCACAGGTGCACACACACACCACGACGTCGCAGATGACGTCACAGGTGTGGGCTCCCACGAGGCCATTTATGGACTCAGGAAATACCTTCCCTGCTTCCTGGAATATATATGTGTGTGTGTGTGTGTGTGTGTGGAGGGGGCAAGTTGTCAGGTGGGCCTGTGTGCCCGGGCAGTGAGCAGGGGACAGCGGACATGGCCTCGGTGTCCACCCAGGGAGGGACAGCATCCTCTCCGCCTCTGAGACATGGAGCACAGTCCTGGTAAACAGCCCCGGTCCTAAACCCACGTCCTTCCAAACCTGCCGGCCTGGACCGAACAAGGAGCCTTTGTGCACGTGGCAGCCGCGGGGTAAACACAGGCTCGCCAGGCTTTCCTAGGCCAGGCGTGGCGTTTGCCCAGATTCTGCCACCTGCGGCCAACTGCAGGGCTCTGTGCGCCCCTGAGAGCTGTGGCGTCCAGGCAGGAGTGGGCAGCCCAGCGCCTGTGGGGACATGGAACCTCAGCAGACCAGGCGTGAGGTGCGGGGCCTTTGTACACTCTTACCCTGAACCATGTGACCTTGGGTAAGGGCTTGCCTGCTCCTTGACTCAGTGTCCCCATCTGTACATCGCTCCCGGGGGTGCTGTGACCACTGTGACTGTCTGCTGGCCTTCCAGCCAGGCACAACCAGTGACAGCCGTTGTTATCCTTTACTGTCAGAGGACAGAGCTTCAAGCACAACATAACAAAGCTTTTTTTTTTTTTTGAATATATTTCTTTATTTGAAAGTCAGAGTTACAGAGAGGCAGAGGCAGAGAGAGAGAGAGAGATAGAGAAAGATCTTCCATCTGCTGGTTCATTCCCCAAATGGCCGAAATGGCTGGAGCTATGCCGATCCGGAGCCAGGAGCCAGGAACTTCTGGATTGCCCATGTGGGTGCAGGGGCCCAAGGACTTAGGCCATCCTCCACTATCTTTCCAAGAGCTGGATTGGAAGTGGAGCAGCTGGGACTCGAACCAGCACCCATATGGTATGCCGGCACTGCAGGTGGCAGCTTTACCTGCTACACCACAGCACCAAGCCCAACAGCTGTGCTTTTTAGTTTTGGGTTTGTTTTCTTGTTTTTAGTCAAAGCCCAGGTGAGGTCTCATTTGAAGTTGGGGGGAGGTTAGGGAGCAGCACCTGTGGGGATAGGGTCTGAGGCTGGACTGTCTGTGGGGGTGGAGGAGCCCACAAAAAATAGATCCTGGGGCTGGGTGCACAGCAGGTTAAGCCACCAATTGTGACGCTAGCATTCCACATTGGAGAGCAGGTTCAAGTCCCAGCTGCTCCACTTCCGACGGAGCTCCCAGCTGATACATCTGGGAAAGCCGCGGAAGATGGCCTAAGTGCTTGGGCCCCTGCGTCCACATGGAGGCCTGGATGAGGTTCCTGGCTCCTGGCTCAGCCTGAGCTGTTGCAGCCATTTGGAGAGTAAAGCAAGAGATGGAAGATTTCTCTGACTCTCCCTCTTTCTCTGTCACTCTGCCTTTCCAATAAATAAAATAAATTTAAAAAAAAATCAAATACTGTATTACAAGGAAAGTAAGGGGAAAGAGCATTGCCACATTAATCTGATAGAATATTTTGAATTTCATTTTAACTTTTTTTTAAAGATTTATTTTATATATTTGAAAGAGTTACAGTGAGAGGTAGAGACAGAGAGAGAGATCTTTCCTCTGCTGGTTCACTCCCAGATGGCCGCAACAGTCTGAGCTGCGCCAGTCTGAAGCCAGGAGCCAGGAGCTTCTTCCAGGTCTCCCACGTGGGTACAGGGGCCCAAGGACTTGGGCCATCTTCTGCTGCTTTCCCAGGTCATAGTAGAGAATTAGATTGGGAGTGGAGCAGCCGGGTCTTGAACCAGTGCCCATATGGGATGCTGGCGCTTCAGGCCAGGGCTTTAACTCACTGTGCCACAGTGCCAGCCCCCATTTTAACTTTGTATTATGGAAAATTAATAATGTATATGGAATAATTTGAAGAACTGCCTTCTGCTTGTTACCTAGATTCAAAAATTGCCAATGCATGACCAGTCTAATTTCTTTTACGTTTTACTTAAGGTATAAACATTGCATGTATTTCCTATGTACAGGTTCAGGAACGTGGTGATGCTTCCCGCACCCTCCCTCCCCAACCTGACCCGTCCAGTTCCCTGTATCCCTTTCTCATCCCCCAAGTCAGAGGCAAATCCCAGACTTTGCATCTTTTCACTGACAGATATCTTAGCAAGGATGTCTAAAGGATCAGTACCCTTGAACAGGATCATAAAGGGGTCACAGCAACAATATCACACGTAAAAATGTGACTTTAGTTACTTAATATCACCACCTATCGAATCTATGCTGTAATTTCTCCATTGTCTCCTGTTGTGTTTACCACTTATACAAATCCAGATCCAATGATGTGTATCGGTTTATTTTCTCTGAGGTTTAATGTTAATGTGTTAATGTCAGTGTTTTCTTTCATGGCTTGCGCTCGCAGTGTCAAGTTTAAGCACACTTTGGTTATCCTTAGGTTCTTAAGGTTTTCTCGAAGTCCTGGAGGGTTGCATTTGCTCGGCAGCCTGTGACCACACCGAGCTCTCTGCGGTGGAAGGTAACCAGGTGACATGGAGGTTGACTCTGTAGACCTGGGTTGTCCCAGCCGCTGGGTGGAAAGGGCGTCTCCCCTGCCTCCGAGCTGCTCTGGGGCATGTCAGGCATTTGCACGCACGTCTGTTCTTGAGGCTTCTGGTCTGTGCACGGATCTACCCCACTGCTCATGCTGTCGTGGGGGGCACAGATTAAAGACACAGCGAGACTTCTGGGGTCAAATCAGGAATCTTTATTAGGGCTGGCGACTGCCCTCTCACAGAGCAAGTCGAGAGAAGACGGCCTTGAGTCGCCGTGGGGGGCTTCTAAAGACAGAAACTCCATTTCGGTGGCCTTGGCCATTATCCAACAAGCAAGCAGAGTACAGGAGCCAGAACTATTCTGGGTACTGCCGGTCGAGCAGACCGATAGCAATAACTTGTTTCTCTCAAAGGAACAGTCCCTGCTCTGAAACAACTACGCAAACAAGCACGCAAGATAAGCTGTAACCACCGGGCAGGCTGTGTCCTGTGGGAAAACCTCACACTTAAAGCCACCCTCTCACAATGCCACACACAACACCACCTTTACTTATTTGTTTATTTTTAAGATGTATTTATTTAGTTGAAAGGCAGAGATACAGAGAGAGAGAGGTCTTCCATCTGCGGGTTCACTCCCCAAATGGCCACAACAGCGGGGGCTGGGCCAGGCTGAAGCCAGGGGCCTGGACCTCATCTAGGTCTCCTAAACACCTTGTCTTTATTGCTGTGGATGTACAGGAAAGCCTAGTGTTGGGTGGAATAATTCTTCCTACTTTATTCTCTCTCTCTCTCTCTCTCTCTCTCTTTTAAAGATTTATGTATTTATTGAACCTATTTTATTCTTCTTTGTCAAGATTTTATCCTAGGACCCATGTTTTGTATATAAATCTAGAATAAGTTTGTCTACATCTGTAAAAGCCTTGCTAGGGTTTTTATAGGAGTTGCATTAAACCTATGGATCACTTTGGGGAGAACTGACATCTGTACTAGTCTGAGTTTTCCAAGCCACAAGCATGGTATGTTTCTCCATTTGTTTAGGTTTTCTGGGATTTTTTTCATCAGGAGTTTTGTACTCTTTAGCATAAGGACATGCTTGCTTACATGTTAAGTGTTTTCTTTTTCTGATATTGTTGTAAATGGTATTGTGCTTTTTTTAAAAAAAAATATGTTTTTATTTGAAAGGCAGAGTGACAACAAGAGGGGAATGGAAGGAGGGAGGGAGGGAGGGAGAGAGAGGGAGAGACCTTCCATCCACTGGTTCCCTCCCCAAATGGCCTCAACAGCTGGGGTTGGGCCAGGCGGAAGCCAGGAGCTAGGAACTCCATCCAGGTCTCCCATGTGGGTAGCAGGGACCTCCGTACCTGGGCCATCTTCTGCCTTCCCAGGTGCACTAGCAGGGAACTAGATCTGAAGTGGAGCAGCTAGGACTCAAACTGGCACTCATATGGAATGCCGGCAGCACAGCCAGAGGCTTAACCTGCCACGCCACAACACCAGCCCGGTGCTGGGTTTTTCATTTAGATTTAGACATATTCACTGTGAGTGGAAGTGGAATTGATTTTTGGGGGATTTCCCTTGTGTTCTGCAGACTTGCCGAGCTCACACGTGATAGAGTGTTATGCAGTTGTATCAGTGATTTTTATATTGCCTCTGCTTTGCTCAGAATACTTTCTGCAGAGCTAAACAGCTGTGTTCCAGAAGAATCTACCCATTCTGTTAAGTCCACGGATCTACCCTGAACTTCAGAGATACCAAACAATTCTATCTACTCTTGCTTCATTTCTTCTTCCATGGGCTTCATAATCGCCAATTTTCTTTAAGAGACTGATTCCTCCACTCATCTCCAAGAAGAATAAACTTCTTTAAAAGCCTTTTTTTTTTTCAGATTCATCTGTAGTGAATTAATTTCTTTTCTTTTTTTTTTTTTTTTAAGATTTATTGATTTGGAAGGCAGAGTGGCAGAGAAAGGGTGGGGGGAGAGAAAGAGAGAGAGAAAGAGAGAGAGAGAGAGGTCTTGCATCCACTGGTTCACTCCTCAAATGCCCACAATGGCCAGGACTGGCTCATGCTGAGGCCTGGGGCTCCATCAGGGTCTCCCATGTGGGTGGCAGAGGCCCAAGCCCTTGAGTTCCCATCCACTGCCGTGTCAAGCGCAGTAGCAGGAAGTGGGATTAGAAGCAGAGCAGCTTGGACTGAAATCAGGCACTCTGATACGGGTTGCGGGTGTCCCAGGCAGCAGCTTAACTTGTCATGCCACTTTTTGTCCCGAAATTCCTTAGTGTTCAGCTTGTCCATTTTCTTGGCATCGTACTTCTTCATTGGACTGAAATGTCGGTTTCTAGGCCAATGGTGAGAGGGAGGCTGGCCTGTGCCCTCTGCCTCCTGCTTACAGGTTTGATGTGGACTTTTTTTTAAAGATTTAATTTTTTTATTTGAAAGGCTTGTGACAGAGGGAGAGGGAGAAGAGAGTGATCCTCCACCTGCTGGGTCACTCCTCAATGGCTGCGACAGCCAGGGCTGGGCCAGGCTGAAGCCAGGAGCCAGCAGCCTCATTCAGGTCTCTCACATGGGTGCAGGGGCCCAGGGACTTGGGCCATCCTCTGCTGCTTTCCCAAACTCATTAGCAGGGAGCTGGATGGGAAGTAGGGCAGCTGGGACTTGAACCAGCGCCCACAGAGGATGCTGATGTTTCAAGCAGTGGCTTAACCTGCTCTGCCACTGCACAGGCCCCAGGGTGGGCATCGTGAGGCTACTGTTTGGTGCCCATCAGACAGGTTCCTGAGCAGAGAGGGGCCTGGCTGTGGCTTATGAGAGCTGACACCCAAGTGTTGCTGACCATCATAAGCTTTGCTGGTGCTGTGGTCTGAATGTTTGAGTTCTTGCTAAATTCATGTGTTGCAACACATGTCCCCCATGATCCTGAAAGGTGGGGCTGGTGCCGCCACCTGTTGACACCTGCATCCCATGTGAGTGCTAGTTCGAGTCCTGGCTGCTCCACTTGCCATCCAGTTTCCTGCTAATGCGCCTGGGAAAGCAGCCGGTTACACCCACATGGGAAACCCTCCTGGCCAGTGTTGCCAACTGGGGAGTGAACCAGCAGATCTGACTCCCTCTCTCTGTCACTCTGCTTTTCAAATAAATAAGTAAACCTTTAAAAAACAAGTCAAAGTGGGATCTGCGTGTGGAGAGGTTGGGGAAAGTCCAGGGCAGGGCCTGGGGGACAGCGATGCCCAGGCACACATCTGCACACATGTGCACGCACACACATGCACCCTACCCCGCTTCTGGCTGTTACAGGATGGAGGTTGAGTCAGGCAGTGGTCACACCTTCCAGCTGGAGCTTTGCTGAGGGGCCACTCGCTTGGTCACTGTCACCGCAGCTGGCAGGGATGGGAAGGGCTGAGCCGCCTTCCTGGAGGCCCAGGCCATGGGGGGACTGTGGCGAGGGGCGCCTGCGCAGGCGCCACCAGTCTCTGGGAGGCCGGCAGGAGAGAAGGGAGGCGGAGGATCTGTCTCCCCGAGGTTTTCAACATCCTCTTTGAAAACTGAAGTGGGCTTTGTGTTCATGGAACACAGACAGTGCCAGGAGTGGAGCTGGCAGTTAAGAACATGGTTGGGTTTCTGCGGCCGCCAGGCTCCAGGTCTCTCAGGGACCCTGCCCCGATCCCTGCAGGCCAGCCACCGGCTCAGGCAGCTGCCTGAGTCTACTCAGGCTGCCAGGCATTGTTCTGCCTGTTGGCTCTGCATGACCTCGATCACACCTGCTCAGGGCCGATCTCTGTCTCCCTCGCCCCACCCCCTCTGTATAAGTGCCCCTGGATGTGACTTTGTGGAAGAGGGGCCACTTGCACATGTGGTTCAAATGAGGTCATCCTGGCCTGGTGGGCTCCAGTCCAGTAGGAGTGGGGCTGAGGCGGCTGACAGCCTGCACAAGGGAGGAGCCCCAACCACACCAGCAAACCCCAGGAGCAGGAGGCAGACCTGGGACCAGTCCCACTGACGCCGGGGTCTCACCCCAACAATAGTCCTCTGCCAGGTAAGCTACCTAGTGTGTGACACTTGGTTATGACAGTCTGAGTTACCACGCTTGTCTGTCTTGATTTTCTTGTCTGTAACATGGGGATAATAATAGGATTCGCCTGCCGCAGAGATAGCTGGGCCCACAACATCCCACCTGTTCCCCCACATTCTCCTGCCTCCTGCAGCCAGGCAGGCGCCATGTAAGACTAGGGCTGGCCGAAGGCCTGCGGGCTGAGCCCCAGGTCAGAGCTGCCGGGCCGATGGCTCACCGTGGGAAGGGAGGTTGCCTTGCAGGGCCCAGGGCTCGGTGCACCCGCAGCTGCCTTGTGCAGGTGAGGTCAGCCCATGTCGTGTTAGGCCCTGAGACTGGGGAGTGTGTGTTACTGCAGCACGACCTGCCCAGTGCCTCTAGGGTTGTTGAGAGGACTCAACGGGCCTCTATGTAGCTGCGTAGGGCAACTAGAGTGGGGCCTGGCATGCGGTAAGGATCAGCACACATCAGCTGTCAAACGGCTGTGTGATTAGGCAGGAGGCTTGCCCTCTCTGAGCCCGTTGCTCCATCTTCCCGACAGGAGACTGCTTGTAGGTGCTGGCCTGGGGCGGCATGTGCTCGGCTGCCTGGTCACAGGACTGGCCTGGCTGTCTCTTTGGAGGCTGCTCTGAGCAGGCCTTGGCCAGCGTCCCCAGCCCTTCCCTTCTGAGGCCGTTTGCTCAGGCTTCAGCAGAACGTCTGGTGCGTGCAGGCTGGGAGGTTTGCTCCAAGACTGCTTCTCACCTCTCCCCACTGTGACCATCTTGTTCTGGCTTTGGACCACAGGCTCAAGCTAGTTGCAGTCTTCCACCCAGAACTGACAGAGGAGGGGGGCTGAGCCCCCCTGAGGGGAGGGGACTCAGGCTGTCTCCAAGAGACCCCCACTGTCTCCACGGGCCCCAAGCCAATGAGCAGACCTTCTGTGAAACCCTGTCCCATAGGCGCCCCCATGGGAGGACCGCACAGGCAAACAGTGAGACCTTAGAAGCCTGGTGCGCTTCCTGAAAGCCAGTGTTCCACGTGGGGCACCCTGACTCCGCCCTCTCAGACCAGATGCCTCTTCTGTCGCCTTGCAAAACAGAAAACAGTGTCTGCTTCTTTGCAGCTTCTTCCCGGCTTCTTATTTCTATACTAAGCTGAGGGAAAGAAGCCAGGAGACTCGCCCTGGCATCAGCTCGGATGCGGCTGCAGCGGGTTGGGGGGAGGGGGGCAGTGGGTCACTGTTGGAAGCTTGTGTGCTTTGTTTCCTAAGTCTTCCCACGGTGGGGCTGGTGGCTGGGCTGCAGAGGGAGGCGGCATCCACCTCGACATCCTTGTGATTTATGTCTGTGCGGGCCAAGGGCCAGCCCCTCCCAGGCTAAGGGCTCCATGTGTCCAGGCAAGAGCAGCTTTCTTGGTGGTCGTCACAAGGCAGGCAAGACACAGAGACCTCTGCGGGATGTGTAAGGGGCCGGGCAGGGCCCCGCAGGATGACGGGAAGATGGAGAGGAGGTTAGGCGTGAAGACAGTGGGGGGCACGCACACCGCGAGCCAGGAGCTGGCTGAGGCCCAGGAGCGAGCGGGCGCTGGGAGACGGCCCCTGCACAGCCGCAGAGCAGCCCGGCCCACTCTCTGAAGTGACAAGAGAACAGGGGCGAGGCAAGGCGGTGGTGAAAGCAGCTGGCATCTAGGGAGGACTGAACCGACAGCTGGCCGTGTGCATTGATGCCCACAGTGTCACTGTGCCCGTCCTGTGCTCCTCCCAGGATCCCCTGAGCACCCTGAGCAACTAAAACCACTGAGGATGGGGAGGTGGATGATCTCAGTGTTGTGCTGAGCCCGGGACCAGCAGCGTGGGCTTCACCGCGGCACTTGCTCAAATGCAGACTCCGAGACTCAGAAATCCGTGTCTTCAGCAGGCCTCTTGGGGACTCAGAGACAGGCTTGTGTGAGAACCTGGGGGGATTATAATGTGATTAACATGCCCCTGGGGACATCCCTGTCCCCTATCCGAGCTCCTGGGTTCCTGTTCCAGCTTCCTGCAGGCGCACGCCCCGTGAGGCCGCAGGGGGATGGCTCAAGTATCCCTGAGTCCCACATGGGAGACCTGGAATGAGGCCCCGACTCCTGGCTTTTACCCGGCTTGGTCCCAGTTGTCGTGGGCATTTGAGAAGGAACCAGCAGATGGAAGATCTCTGTCTCTGCCTCTTAAGTAAAAATAAACATTTTTTAAGTGCTGGAGACGTATTTTTTGAGGACCCTGTGTGCATTTAGGGTGTTCTTCTTGCTGCTTTTGCTTTTTTAATGAACAATGAGGGGGCGAGCGCTGCCTGCATGTGGTGCCCTGGTCCACAGTCATGGATCTCTGCCCTCAGAGGCCCGGGCGCAGCCCAGGAGAGCTGGTCTCTGCTCCCTGCTGGGCCAGCTGGCCGCCTTCTCTCAGCATCTTCCCCGTGCCCAAGTGAGATCAAGACCAAGCCATTGTCACAGTGCTTCTTCCTGCCCACGCCAGGAACAGATGTGGCAGCCCCACCCTGCTGGGCCTCCACACCAGCTGTGCCACATGTGGGGGCGGCCAGCAGGGACCCTGTGCCACGGCCAGGGGGCCCCACCAGAGCCAAGTTCACGGCCTGCAACCGTGAAGCCCTTCTCTTGGGTCTTGGCACCCTCGTCACCATCCTGGTCCTGGCAGGATGACTTTCTCATTCTGCAGAAATAAAATCGTTGTGGAGTGGGCGGAGTGGGACTTTCTAGGAATCACGGCTTCCTTCTCCCTGGCTTCTTTCTCTCGTGTGCAGCCCGCCGTTCCTGTCGCCCTTTCCTGATGCGCTCACCAGCGACTGTTCCTCCGTCCCCAGAGTTTAACACCTGCGTTCGAGTGGGAGGTGGGGAGTGGGGGGTGGGGGCAGGGGGCGGCACTGTGGAGTAGCCGGTACTTCAGCCTCCTATATGGGCGCTGGTTCATGTTCTGGCTGCGTCACTTCCAATCCAGCTCCCTGCTGATGGCCCAGGGAAAAGCAGTGGAAGATGACCCAAGTGCTTGGGCCCCTGCATCCACGAGGGAGACCTGGATGAAGTTCCAGGCTCCTGGCTTTGGTCTGGCCCAGCCCTGGCTGTTGCAAGCATTTGGGGAGTAAACTAGTTAATGGAAGATCTCTCTCCTCACTCTCTCTCCCTCTCCCTTTCTCCCCCTCTCTCCCCCTCTCTGTCTCTCCTTCTGTTTGTGTCACTCAGCCTTTCAAATAAATGGAAGTCAATCATCTTAAAAAAAAAAAAAAAACCAGTAACACTTGCATGGGTGTCTGCAGGCAGAGGGGCTGCAGCTTCCCCCTGGGAAGGAGCTGGCGGATGGAGTCCGGTGCACCCTCCATAGCTGCTCTGCCCTCCCTTTGCTGGATGAGGAGGGGCACAGGTTTGTGCGCATGCGTGCAAGTAGGGGCCAACTTCAGCGCGTCTTCTCCCACATCTGGAGAAACCTGGGACCCATGTCAGCCAGCTCCTGCCTGGAGAGGGGCGACAGGAGAGAGGGAAACCCAGGGGCAGCCCTCCCCACCCCCGCAGGTCCTGGCGCTGGCTTGGTCGCCAACTCCCTCCTCTTTGCTGTCTCCCTCCTCGCCTCTCAGGGTTCCTGCTGGCCGCCTCGCAGGATTTCTCCTTGGCTTCTCCCAAGTGCACGGGGCTAAAGGGATGTCTTGGTTTTATTGAAATCAGCCCCATATTGGGGCCAGATGTCCCGCCGCAGATGAAGTGGTGAGGCCGGAGTGAAGAAACCAAGTGGGAAGCCAGGCCCGTGGCGAGCACCCCCCCCACCCCCCGCGCCCTGGGCCTCACTGCAAAGCCCCTCTGTCCTTTGGTGCTCCTGGGGCGCCTCTGCCCAAATCAAACATTTGGTTTTGCGTTTTCGTAAACTTCCGCGTCTCGCTCTGGGGCCAGCAGACGGGCGCTTGCTGGGCCGTGTCTTCCAGGCCGTCGCTGTGGAACAGGCGTGGAGGTCTGCACAGCGGCGTCTGGACAAGCGTGGGCTGCGGACCTCGCGGGGAGAGCAGGGCGGGCGGGCCGGAGGGCGTGGGCAAAGGCGCAGGCTTTCCTCCTCCCAAGTGTCAGCGTGATGCCGGCAGTGTCAGGGGGCCCTGCGACACTGCGCCCACCACTGCCCGACCCTTGCAGTGGGAGTCTGACCCCCATCCCCATTCCATACTTGAAGATGGAATCCCAGAGAGGCCTCGGCTCCCCGGGGGTTTGAACCAGGGCAGGCTGACTTTAGCAGCTGCGTTCTCCACACCGTCCGCGTTGTTAAGGAGCGCGTGTTCAGCCTCCACCCAGGTGGCCGCGGTTGGCTCCAGCTTCCTAATGCAGACTCTGGGAGTAGTGGTGATGGCTCAGGTCACAGGGTCCCTGCCACCCACCTGGGAGACCTGGATTGCGTTCCCTGCTCCTGGCTCCTGCAGTGGCCCAGCCCCAGCCCCCTGTGGGCATTTTGAATCGGTGGATGGGAGCTCTGTGTCTCTCTCTGCCTCTCAAATCAACACGTTTCTAAGGAAATTGGTAAGCATTCGGATCAGGAAAGCCAAAACCAGGGGCTCTGCATAGTTTATTGTCACCAGTTTGGGTTAGACGTTTGCAGGCATTTCCCTCCATAGACAGTACTTCATCTTACAAAGACAGGGTCATCCGGTGCGCATGGTCTCACGGGCTGCTTTCGTCACCCAGTACTTGCACATCCTAACCATCCCTGACTGTCATAAAAGCCTTCCGCGAAATCATTTTGACAGCTACGCAGACTCCGCCTACGCGTAGCTGTGACTTCCTTAGCCGGTCCCCGGCACTCAGGACCTCGGGCTTTCCAGTTTTCCACTGTTGTGAACAGCACTTAATGTCTAATGACTGTGAACCAGCCTCCAGCCACGGTTCCATCTCTAGGGTAAGTCCCTGTCACTGGAGATGTATCGGATGACAGGGTACGGAGGAACCCGTGCGGGTGTCTGCTCCCTCTCCTCACACTGCCCTGGGCAAGCCTCCCGCCAGGCGAGTGCTTGCTTCCGCACGTCCTGCTCCGCTTCCCTGCCCTGGCTCTGCGGGGCCAGCCTCAGAAGCCGAGCTCTAAAGAGGGAGAGCCGGCGCCACTGCCTCTTCCTGGGGCGGGGCCGGCCAGGTGCTGGTGAGCAACGGTCACAGAGGAACATGGCACCTGCCGAGACTGCCCAGGCCCAGGGGACCAGGCTGGCAAAGTAGTGCCTCTTAGACGTCCGTCACCAAGGAGAGGGGCAGGGCCTGAGGCCCTAGCACACTCCTGTCCCCACAGGAGACACAGGAGGCACAGGTGTTCTTAGTCAGCTGAGCGGCAGAAAGCCCTGGGCCTGCAGCCTGGGCCCACTGTCACGCCAGCCCCCGCCTTGGTTTTCCCATCTGTAAAATGGGTGACAACCCAGAGCCCATTTCACAGGGCTGGAAGCCTAACAGACAGGTCCACCTTAGGGATGGGGAAGCTGCAGCATAGACGGGTCGAGCCCTCTGTGCAAGGTCTCGCATCGAGGAAGTGGGCAGAGTCGGCTGCAGATCTCACGTTCGCCTTCCGCGCCCTACAGAGGCTGACGTTTGCAAAGACGGCAGAGGAAGAAAAAATGCCCAGTCACACGTAAATCCTGCCCCAGCCACGCGGCTGCTTCACTGCTTCCATGCGCGAAAGGAAATGCGCTGCAGGGGTCCCTGGGCCTCTTGAGGGGACCGATAAGCCTGGGGGGGGGGGTGCTGCAGGTCCGGCTGCCCGACTTTGCAGGGCCAAGGGCACGAGAGCTGGTGCACTGCACTTGCGCCATCGAGGCTCCAGCCTCATGGGATGGTGGCGTCAGTGACAGGCGAGAGATGACACAGGCACAGGTGTGACAGGGGTGCTGGTATTGTTCATGGATTGGGAACTTAAGTCACATGGAAACCACTGACGACTCTTGAATGGGAAGTGTGCGAGTGCGTCAACCCTGAGGGCTTCTTCTCTGCTGCTTTTTTTTTTTTTTTTAAGGTTTGTTTATCTATTTGGAAGGCAGAATTACAGAGAGAGGGAGACAGAGAGAGAGAGAGATCTTCCATCCTCTGGTTCACTCCCCAAATGTGGCCAGAGCTAGGCTGATCCAAAGCCAAAGCCAGGAGCTTCTTCTGGGTCTCCCACATGGATGCAGGCACCCAAGCACTTGGGCCATCTTCCGCTGCTTTCCCAGGTGCATTAGCAGGGAGCTGGATCAGAAGTGGAGCTCCTGGGATTTGGCTGGCTCCCACGTGGGATGCTGGTGCCTCACCTGCTATGCCACAGCACCAGCCCCACTTCTGCTGCTTTCTGTCTCGGCATGTTCCTTAAGCCTCTGTGAGCCTCAGTTTCTCTATCTGTGAGATGGGGACATAATGTCCGCCCAGCTGGGAGTGACTGAGTAGCACGTAAGCAGCCACTCAGGAAATGCTTGTTAAGTGGAAGTGTTGCCCAAAGATGGAGCAGTCCATGTCCACGTGTCCGTGGATGGACTGGAGTCTGGAAGAGTGCACAGGGCCTGCCTCTAGGGAGGTGCCGGGCCTGGGAGGAGATGGTGGCGAAGTGTCACCGATGGAACAGGTGGCGTGCTTCGTGGGATGGGTACTTTGCCACCACAGTGCCACAGAGGAAAAGTGCTCGTTCCAGGTGCTTCTTGTCCTTGACACCATTTGCTCGTTCATTCATTCATTCATTCCTCAGTCACTCACTGCTCCTGCTGGGTCAGGTATGGTGGCAGAGGTGTGAGTGCTGAGTCAGGACTGGGGCGGCAGCACCCACAAAAGCAGGCGCCCAGAGGACACATGTCAGGAGCCTTTCTGCTTAGCAGGCTCCTTGGGATCCTGGGCCACAAGCCAACGGTCACACCTTCTTCTCACTACTCCTCTGCCATGCGCGACAGGAGGTGTTGGGGAGCCCTGGGCTGCAGGCCAACATGAAGGAAGCCAGATGCCCCTGGGGCTGGGGCAGGGGGCGGGGGAGGAGCCCCACCCACCGGGCCGTGTCCTGAGTGAAGCGATGGAAGGCAGCCTCCCCGTGGTTCCCAAGTGTCCCCGTCTCCGCTGGTGAGGACGGTGAGAAAGCAGAGGCCACTGTTGCCCGGAAGGGAAACAACTCGACTAAATCAGCATCAAGTCAGGGGAGCCCGGAGCACATGGACGAGCACTTTCCAGAGGACAGGGAAAGGGCTCGGGACTCACCCCAGGGGCCTCTGGGTCCGGCCCTGGAGCCCAGCGCTGCTGCTCCGTGCCTGCCTGCAGGGGGCAGCCTGCCTGCTGGGGCAGAGCCCAGGGTTCTGTTCTAAGCTCTCCCCGGGCCTCCACTCTCAACTTCACACTGTTGATTGAAGAGCTCCCAGGAATGTGAGCCCGGGGCGAAGGCCCTGACCGCCTTCCAGTAGCCATGGCCACTGCTGGCTCCAGGCTCACGGCCAGCCAGGCGTGCTGCACACGTCACCTGCCCTTCCTGCTGGCATCCCCACTCCACACGAGCTGCCCCAAGCTCAGAGAGGGCGAGGCGCTGGCCCGAGGGCACACAGCCAAGGCCCACGTGGGACTTGGAGAAGCTGGCCTGTGGGAGAGGCGCTGGGCCTGGCCCAGATGACCCCAGAGGGACGCCTTTGGTCCTGGCCTTGAGCTTCAGGGCACTCAGACCGTGTCTTTGGGATGCGTTTCTCACCTCTCTGGAGGCTGGCAAGTCCAGGGTGAGTGTGCTGCGGGGTCAGTGTCCGGTGCAGGCCATGCTCTGCTTCCAAGACGGCGCGTGCTGCTGCACCCCGCACCAGGGCCCCCCGCCCCCTGTAAGGCCGAGCGCTCCCACCCGTTTGCCCTAATCACACCCTAAAAGCCCCCTCTGGGTGCTTAGTTCTGTCCCCTTGGTGATTAGATTTCAACATGCGCATTTTAGGGACTTTTAGGTCATGATGCCTGTGGGATCCCCGGGGGCAGATGTGGGGGAATGAGGGCAAGGCGTGGCTGAGGGTTTGGGAACTGCAGTCTGTGAGGATGACAGGCAGGGACTGACGGCCCCCCGCTGTGGTCATCCCAGCTCTCTCAGCCTCACTCTTTCCATCTGTGAAGTGGGGTGCCGCTGACTGTATCACACCCTCTGCCGTTCAGGGGTTTCCTGCAGCTCTCGGGAGCCAGCCCGAGGTCTTCTTAGCACACCTTCCTGGCCATAGTGCATCCAGGCCCCCGCTCTCGCCCCCACCTTCCTGTTTCATCACCACCTCAGGCCACAGAAACTGCTTCTCGGTCCCTGAACTCCCCACGCCTATTTGGCCTTGGGCCTTTGCACACGGTCCCCTGGGTCTCTCTGCGTGGCTCTCCTGGCGAGGAGAGGACGAGGTAGCGGGCAGTGCCGTGCTGCCCCCAGCAAGGGGGGGCCCGCAGCGCCCGTGAGCCCCACAGGTGAGCACATCTCTGGTAGAGACTGGAGCATGCCTGGCCACGCCCACTCCCCAGAAGACCCCGTCTCTGATGCTCCTGCTTGGCATCGCTCTGCCCCACATTGTACGTTAATAGCGTTGGAGAGGTGGGCCCTCGGCCTGAGGATGGCTGGGGCAGGTGGATTCACTCCTGGGCTGATGGGCAAGAGAGGGTGGAGGGAGCGGGCCTGTTATAAAAGCCAGCGCTCTCTGCGGGTTTGCCGCTGATGTGGAGCAGGTGCCAGGGCCGCGCTGGCTCTCAGTCTCCCCAGCAGCAAGACCCACACGCTAAAGGAGCCTGCACCCCAGGAATGCTCCGTTCTGGCCCGCGGCTCAGGAGCCGGTGCTGGCTGGCCGAGTCCCGTGGCGTTCTGACCACGCACATCTGAATACGGCCGATTCCTGAGGGCTAAATGTTAAGAAGCCCAGGTGGGCGTTGTTGAGAAAGCCAGCAGGGACCTCAGCGTGGCCCGGAAGCTCCAGTGCCTGCAGGGGTTGAGCTGCCCAGGGAGCGCGTGGCTGCCACAGCCCTCCCGGCCCATAGCTGTCTTTTGGCAGACATGGGCTTGTTGTTGGAAACCAGACAGTAGTGTTGGGGCTGTGATGGTGGTAATGAGCATGCTGCCTCAGTCTAGGGGGGCCAGAGAGGCTGGGGGGGTTGCCCCTCTTAGAGGGGCCACTGCCTTTTCCCGGCTGCAGCTCGCCGCTCACGTGGGAAGAAGTGCCAGGGACGCAGATCAGCCTAGTGGGCGCAGGCCATCAGACTCGCTCCCCATCCTCAGTCCCTCCTTCCACTGAGCCCTGGAAACTTGCAGCCACCTGCCTCTTCGCTTCTGGGGCCAGCTGGGGAATCAGTGCTCGCTGGGGCAGCCTGCAGCCACAGGTGGGTGGGGGGCGGGCTCCACAGGCTCCCTCGCCTTAGCCCGAGGCACGGGCTTCTTGCCACTGCTGGCTGACTCTGCTCTCGCGTCCTAGGGCTGCCGCTGGCTTAGCCAGGCACCGCCACTGCCAGTCTCATTCTCTTCCTCCCCACCCCTGGCTGAGCCGCCTGCAGCTCCCCAGTAAACCACTTATTTTCCACCCCTTCCCCCATCAGTCGGCTTCTGGAGACAAATGGATACACCTGATTTTCAAGGGGACTCAAATCTGGTCTTTGTTTTCCAAAGTGTTGGCTTCTATTGCCAACTGTTGGGAACAAAAACAGACACTGCGTGGGCCACACACACACACAGGGCGGATTTGCTCCTGGCCAGCGGCGTGCGGCGTGCAGGACTGTGCGCGTGCACTTGGGCTGACCCAGAGCCCCTCCGTTCTCGGGCACCGCGGCTGTGGCTGTGTTCGCAGGTGCTCACAGGTGCTCTCCTCAGCCTTCGCGTCTTCCCCCCCCTGCACCTGCATGAAAAGGCACCCCCTCGGGCCGGCGCCGTGGCTCAACAGGCTAATCCTCCGCCTTGCGGCGCCGGCACACCGGGTTCTAGTCCCGGTCGGGGCGCCGGATTCTGTCCCGGTTGCCCCTCTTCCAGGCCAGCCCTCTGCTGTGGCCCAGGAGTGCAGTGGAGGATGGCCCAGGTGCTTGGGCCCTGCACCCCATGGGAGACCAGGAAAAGCACCTGGCTCCTGGCTCCTGCCATCGGATGAGCGCGGTGCGCCGGCCGCAGCGCGCCGTCAGCGGCGGCCATTGGAGGGTGAACCAACGGCAACGGAAGACCTTTCTCTCTGTCTCTCTCTCTCTCACTGTCCACTCTGCCTGTCAAAAAAAGAAAGAAAAGGCACCCCCTCATCCTAACTGCCGCCTTCTTCCTTCCCCCTTGCTTTGTCCCTGTTGCTCCTGCGGTAGAGCCCAGGCAGCAGCAGAGTACGGGAGGCTCGCACCTCCAGGGAGCGTGTTGACGGGGTCTGGAGGGGGGTGGGTGGAGGGGATTTCGGCCCAGCTGTTTCAGCAGTGGCTCCTTTCAGAACCTTCTCACATCCAGGCTCCCTGGCAAACAGCACCCCGTGGTGTTCATGCCTGCCTGGTTCTCCAGAGCCCCCGCTCTCTGCGGGGGTCTCCCCAAGTGTGGGTTGAGTAGAGGAGACCAAGGCTCCCGCGTGACCTCTGACCCGCAGTGAGTGACACAGGCCTGGGGCCAAGGTGGGATGGGGCTATTAGCTTTCTCCCCAGCCCGTTCACCCAGCCTAGTGAGTGAGTCCATGCTTCTGTCTGCCAGCTCTGGGTAGGCGTGGACAGCCCTAGGATGCCAGAGACTAGAGATGAAATGGTTTTCAAGACAGAAGCATTCCATCCAGGGCAGGTCGTTAGCCCAGCAGTTAAGACACCCGCACCCCATACTGATGGGATGATTCCATACCACACTGGCTCTCGACCCCAGCTTCCTGCCGATGCGCCCGGCAGGCAGTGGCGATGGCTTAGGTACTTGGGTCCCTGTAACCCATGTGGGAGACAGGGAACGAATTCCTGGTTCCTAGTTTTGGGGCTGTTGTGGGCATTTGGGAAGTGAACTAGCAGATGAGAGCTCTGTCTCTTTCAACAACCGCAAAAAGAGAATGCCATTTCAGAAAGCAGCGTTCTACTTACAGTAGTGATTCTTTCTGCACGTAAGTCCTCCACGCTGGGGCAGTCCCAGGAAACGGGCCTGCTTGGAGCTCTCGCCGTGCCCACCAGGCAGCCTCCACCCAGAGTAGCTCAGGGACCACAGCTTGTGCAGGGCACCCTGCTGCAGGCGCTGGCAGGCTCCTTGGGCACTGCTTGGGGCCCTGGAGCTGTCATTCAACCAGAGTCCCTGGAGGGTGCCCAGTTGCTCCCTAGGGTCGGGCACATTTGGGCTTGGGGGGCATTTAGGAGCTTGGGGGGAGGAGGTGGCTTCTGACTTGGGCGGGTGGCTGAGGCTGGGGTCCAGGTTTCTGGGATTGGTGCTAGGTTCTCTAGGAGGCCGTTTGTGGCAGGAAGTGCAGCCCAGAAGCTAAATCAACGTTCCCAGCTCCTGTTGCAGGTGACCCTGCGGAGGCACAGGGCTGGGGGAGTCCTGCTCGGGGTGGGTGTCGCTGGGTGCACACAAACATCTCAAGGCTGAAGAGGGAAGTGGATGGAGCCGAGACGCAGGTTTGAGTTTGGGGGCCGGGTCCTACCCTCCCCATGCTTACACCTCAGCCTCTCAGCAGTCCCTCCCTCTGCCTGCCGGCCATGGCTCTCCTCTGCCTCTTTGTGCTGCCCTGCATCCCCTTGTCCCCAGACCCACAGGGCTCCACCAGCTCTGTCTTCCCGCGTTTCCAAATGACCTCTCTGCCCTCTCCCCGGAGAAACAGTCACCCCCTCCAAGGAGACAGCCCTTAGGAGACAGGAAGGCTCAAGTGGAATTCTCACTGAAGTTGTTAGGACTGACAGAGTACTGAAACCGCAATTTGAAATAACCCCATTACATTTCTTAGTTGAAGGCCTGGCGCTGGCATCCCATACGGGCACCAGTTCAAGTCCTGACTGCTCCACTTCCAAGCCAGCTCCCTGCTGATGCACCTGGGAAAGCAGCGGAAGATGGCCCAAGTGCTTGGGTCCCTGTACCCACATGGGAGACCCGGATGAAGATCCAGGCAGGGAGTGAAGCTGGGAGCTGGGAACTCAGTCCAGGAATGAGATCATTGAAGCATCATTGCTGCTCTTTGACAGGAAGCTGGACAGGCACTCGGACATCTCGGCCATGAGGCGAGAGGCCGGCTGCCTGAATGACGTTGTGAGCGCCACCTCAACACGTGAGGCAGACCCCGTGCAGTGGCTCTGGGCACGAGGGCGCCACCTGCCCTTTGAGCTCACTTTTGAGTCCTGGAAGGAGTTTTTCTGGAAGAAACCACTTACAGCCTTCATTCCAAGAGCAAAGCAGGGCCCGATAAGAGAGGTGATTTTCAAGGTCACACGGCCAGACACAGAGCTGCGGCTCGCTCCGCAGCCTTTGGGCTGTGACACCTGGCCGTGTCTCGCTCCCGCACCTCATCTTTGCATCTGGCCCCTCCACACAGTGCCCCCAAGCTGTGCCATCCCGGGACCATCAAATTCACTCACTGGGCGCCTGCGTTACACACACATCCCTGTGTCTGTCACCCCGCGGGACACACGGGGCCTCTCCCCGCCCGGCTACACACCAGAAGTTGCCTCTCTTCCACTGAAGCGGATTCTTTGTCGGTTAATATTTATGACCCACTTGCTGCTGAGAGCAAATGGAAGCAAGAGGCTGAGACACACTGCAGGTTCTGCTCATTGCATCTTTCTGTGTTTAATTAAATAAGTCAAGTAAGGCATCAGGCCTTGGGTTCACATTCTATTCGGCAAAGCAGACCCTGACCGCCAGCGGCCGGCAGCCCCCCAAGGGGCAAGCCCCGCCCTTCCAGGAGGTGGCAGGTTGTGGCCACGGCAGGGACATCTGGGACCATGATGGCGAGGGGGCTGGGAGCAATGCGGGCAGCACCAGAGGGCGAGCAGACTGAGCTGCACGCTACCCGAGCACACGCGAGGACACACATGCACATGCCGCACCCACGCATGCCACGCCAGGGCTTTGTGGCCATGCACCATGGCCCTGGCAACAGGACAGTGTGGCCTGGAATATACAGACGAGCTGGAGACTCCAGGGGGTGCCCAGTGCCAGGCTGGTGGTAGAGGAAGCAGGTGACATGGGTCATCCTTTTCCCCAAATAAAGTGCCTGGGCCACCAGTGAGCAAGAGCTGTGCAGATGGCGCCATGTCTGTATCCTTGGAAGCGCACAGTGAATCCATCCCCCATGCACGGTCAAACGGTCACAGGATGCAGGACTGAAGGACCTAGAAGCTCTTAAGGCATCTTTTGCTTTTGAGGTAAAGAGCAGCTTCTGCTATTTTGGGAACTGTGGCTCATGCAGGACCCCCTGGGCCTTCTCCCTGGCACCTGGTAGGACCTCAAACCAGGACTCCCTGCGAGTGCCCCGCTCCCCTACTCTGGGCCTCCGATGTCGCCAGTCGCTTTTGCGTGTGGTTTGTGCAGGCGCCTGTCCCTCCCTTTCCCCCTTCCTGGGGACTCCCTTCACTCTGGGGATGGTGTGGGAGGAGACTGCCCTGGGGACCCAGCGATCCAGTCCTCCGCTCCTGTCTGCCAGATCCAGAGCTCATCAAGGGACAGGCACTGTAGTCAGTTACAGCAGGCCCTGAAGTGGGAGGGATCACCCAGCGCCGGCAGGGGCTGTCAGCGTTGGGATCAGACAGCTGGTACGTCTGTCTGCTCTCCGCCACCCAGGCCGAGTCCATCTCCCAGGCTCAGGGGCCCCGCAATCTCCTGCCAGAGCTCCCTCCACGGCTGCACGATGATGGGGCAAGATGACTCTGGGAGGGCTCCTTGGGCACCCCCTGCTCCGTGGGGTTTGGTCAGCAGTGGCCCCACTGCACTGTCTGGACCGCTTTCTCCCTCCCAACTCCAGACAGAGAGCCCCAAACGCAGGCCTACAACCAGGTCCACCCAGTGGGAAGCCAGGAGCCGGGCTGAGCCCCAGGGGATGGGTTCACCCCAGCTGCTTGAGCTGTGCCTGCCTCAGGCCCCTGGGCAAAGCTAATGCAGAGGGCAGGCTCCCCGGTGCCTCTTTGAGTCAGCAGCGGAGGGGCCTGGGGCCAGCAGCATCCCCAGTCATCTCCCGTGGGAATGGTTTCTTTCTGCTGCTGCTTGATCTGGGTACAGCTTTGGGTCCCTGCAAATAATAAGGTATTTTCTGTCTTTTCTTTTCACCAAATAAATAAATAAAGTCCACTCGCAGTGTACACATTGTCAATGTCCTGAGAAGTCCCGAGGGCAGCGGCCGCTGAGAGCTGAGGCTCGGAGGCCACGCCCCCAGAGGCAGGCAGCAAACAAGAGCCCCGATGTGGGTGGCTTCTCCCCCAGCCCCACACAGAGGGAGGCAGCAGGTGGGGGTTCAGGGAGGATGGTCTGCACTTGCAGGCCTGCCCCAGACATCCTGGCCCCGCGGTCAAGGTCTCTGAGCTGTTGTGCCAAGTTAGATCCCAACCTGGAGCTGGCTGCCAGCACAGCCCAAGCCTGCCCTGGCAGACCCGGAGCGAGGCGGCTTGAGTGAGTGAGGCTGCTGTGCTGGAGGCCAGTAGCTGGTCACAGGGGTTCCCTGTGTCACCCTCGCCCACAGCCACAGGTGCTGGCCTCCCCAGTGTCCCTGTTACACCAAACCCCAGCCCTCTGGCTGCACCATGGGCCGCGTGTGACACAGAGCCTGCCCAGAAAGTCAGAACCAGAGCCGGGTGGCCTGTTCCGACCCCTGGCAGCTCCTGAGTTCAGGGAGGATGTGGGGCCAGACTTCCACTTTGGGGACACTCGCTGCTTGGTCCCAAGGCCTGTGCTCCCCGCCCCCCAGAGGGGTGATCTTCCTACCCGCCTCTCTCTGGGGGCAGGGGGCCGCTGATCTCTGCTGCTTCTGGACATGCAGCTGGTGCACCTGGGCGCCTCCTCCTCCCTGCTGGTCCCCCTGCGCCCTGCCTCCTCCAAGCCCTCGGGGTAGCGGTTCTGCTGCAGAGCCACAGCTGCAGAGCAAAAAGACACCAAGCCATAAATAACCTAAAAACCCCAATAAAACTCAGCCTGTCCCAAGTTGAGCAATACTTTCCCTAGAGACCTAAAGAAGAGTCCTAGGGACACTAATTACAGCCATGGCCACCTGTGGCTGACCTGTGACCGATAAGCAGAGGGAGAGGCGTGAATGATGTGACTCCACCCCTTTTTCCACCCCCCCCCAACTTTCTTCTTGTTTCTGTAGCACAGGAGGCCTGGCTGGACAGGACCGGACTTGTGGGCTGCCTCTTGCCTCCGGGGACCACAGCTGCTTCTGGTTGGGCTCCAGGCAGCCTTCAAATACAGACATGCTCTCTGGGAGCCAGCCAGGCCACCTCAGTTCAGAACAGCCTGCCAGCCAACATGAGGGCCTGGGGGGCCACAGGACACGGCCCCCACCATCCAAGCGGGGTGTGTGTGTGTGCTGCAGTTCCGAGCCCACTACTCAGCCCCAAATCTGGTTGCGGGGGGCAGTGCCGGGTGTCATTGCCCTTGAGCAGGTCTCCTTCCCCCCGCTCCTCCAGGTGACCCCAAAGCGCCATTCAAGGCTCCTCTGCAGGCCTGGGCACAGAGCCATGCAGCAGCTGCGTGCATATCCGTGCACGTGTGTGGCTCTGCGTTTGACGCTTCTGTGTGCATGCATGTCTTTATAGGCACACGCGTGCTCCGTAGCTCTGGGCGGGGCTGACGTTCATCAGAAGCAGTGCGGGCTCTCGTGCTCACTAAGGCATCCAGTCCGGGTCACCCGATGTGCCTCCACTGCCACCCCCTGCCGGGGCACCCTCTGCAAGGTCCCGGCCAGACTGCAGGCTTCGCCACAACCCAGAAACGCAAAGGGGGATACTGAGGGGTGCAGGGCCGCTGGCCGTGACTGGTCAGGACCCAAGCCCCTTCTGGTCGTTAAATGGATGGACTCCGCCCGCGGTGGGAGCGGGGTGTCGCGCCTGTTCTTGTGTGGGAGAGACAGGGAGGAAGGCTGGCAACAGGCCCAGGCCTGCCAGGGCCTGCTCAGGGGGCCGCAGCCCCTGAGGTCCAGTGTGGCGTCCCCCTAGGGGGCCGGGCGCTGTCCGTTCTCAGCGAGGAGCCCCAGGGCCGCGGCGGCGGCGGCGGGGAAGCTAGCTGGCTGGGGGCGGGGTTGGGGCGCTACTGCTACGGCGGCGGTGGCGGCGGCAGCGGCGGCGGCAGCGCTCCCAGCGCCCCGTGCCAGGGCTGTGGCTCACCGCCGGCCCGGGTGTGGGGAAGGCAGGGCGGGCCTTATCACGAGGGGGCGTCCTGGGTGCCCCGGGCCCCCTACGTGACCCAGAAGGTGCCCCGCTCCTCCAGCAGGCTGACGGAGCGGTTGGTGAGGGTGGCGGCGTCGCGCGCCAGCTTGTAGCCGAAGAGGCGCATGGCCGGGCCGCAGGCGGCCTGCACCACCTGCGCCAGCTTGAAGGGCATGCTTAAGCGCCACTTGTCAAACTGCTCTGAGGAGTTCTTCTGGGTGGAGTAGACGCCGCTGCCGTCGCGGGCCGCCTGCGTGTTCTTCTGGATCCAGTCCTCCACCTGCGGCGTCAGGGGGATGCCGGCGAAGCGGTACATCTCGCGCGCCTTCTCCAGGGGCCTGCGCGCCACGTCCTCGTAGCGCACCAGCATGTAGCGGCCGCGCAGCCATGCCGGCTGCTGCAGGCCCAGCTCGGCCGACAGGCGGATGCTCTCGCAGTTGCCCCGCAGCCGCTGCACCTCCTCCTCGCCCAGCTGGTCCTGGCCCGCGGCCAGCCACTTCTTCCAGGGCTCGTACCTGCCGGCGAAGGCCACTATGCGGGAGGCCAGCACGGCGCGCGGGTCGCGCACCAGCTGGATGACGCGCAGGTCCAGGCGCGGGTCCTCGGCCAGCGGCTGCAGGAACTCGAGCTGGCGGATGCGCACGGCCTTGAGCGCCATGTGCTCCTTGCGGCGGCAGGCCTCGGCGGCCAGCGTCACGTTGAGCGGGCCGCAGCGGCGGTTCTTGCAGTGGTACTTCTCGAAGACCTTCTTGACCAGCGGCGTGCACACGGGCTCCTCGCACAGCGAGCGGCTGGAGCCGCGGCGGAACA
The DNA here is from genome assembly GCA_949820135.1 of Sylvilagus floridanus. Lineage (NCBI taxonomy): Eukaryota > Metazoa > Chordata > Mammalia > Lagomorpha > Leporidae > Sylvilagus > Sylvilagus floridanus. The sequence goes on from OX463235.1 coordinate 21,531,578, forward strand.
TGAACTGCGTCAGGTGGTCCTCGGGCAGCGGGCTGATGAAGTGCTCCAGCACGTACAGGTCGCACAGGAAGAGCTGCTGCAGCACGTCGCGGTACACCAGCGCCGAGCCCGCCGCGCTGGCGCCGCCCGGCTCGAAGGACACGGTGCGCTCGATGTGCCACAGCGGCTCGAAGAGGTAGAAGATGTTGCCCTGCTGGTTGAAGAACTCGCCCACGAAGGAGGAGCCCGTGCGCGTGGTGGCCATGAGCAGCACGTGGCGCCGCGGCCCCGCGCCTGCCGGGGGCGGGGGCGCCTCCTCCGCCTGCTCCACGCCCAGCTGCAGGCTGAGGTTGCGCAGGCGGCCCCGCAGCTGGGAGAAGGCCGAGTCGAGCTCGCTCAGGGACAAGAGGGACGCGTTCTCCGCCAAGACCAGCGCGGAATCGGTGCTGTTGGCTTCTGCCGGAGCCTGGGGGATCTGTTTCAGCTTGTCTGAGACCCTGTTGAGACCAGAGCAGGGCGAGGCGGTGAGTGAGTGGCAAGGCCAAGCAGTCCCCCCCACCCCCGCAACGCCCATCTTGAGAAGCTGGCTCTGGGGCAAGGATGTGTGAGTGCGGGGTTCGCCTGGGGCAGGTCGCAGGAAGTGCAGGGTAGGGGGCTGGGGCACCTGAGTCGCTCGCTCTTCAGCTGTGGAGCTGCAGAGCCTGCACTGGAGCTGGGAAGCGTGACCAGGAACAGTCTATGCTAAGGGACCTGGCAGGGCTGCTGTACAGCCCAGTCCCTAACCTGCCCATCCTGGCCACTGCTTCCTTCCAGGGCTTGCGCCTGGGAGGAGAAGGAATCTAAGCACGTTCTCCACCTCCAGCAGGCCCTCTGCACACGGGGAACGCGGCTAAGGCAGGGGCATCCCTCCTGGAGCAGCCTCCGTGGGGGACACCCTCCTGGAGTTGAGCCCTACACAACCTGGGCAGTTCCACATGGCAGCCCTGCCTCCCTGTCTACCCAGCCTTCTCTTGGGCTCACCCCAGTCACGCATCAAGACTCATAGAGAGATGTATTACTAATGCAGAGACTCACTGCAGGTCAGGAGGAATATTAACGATAATAAAACATAGTCACCGCTGGCAAACACTGGACACCAACTACGCGCAGGCACCGGGCTAAAGGCTCTCATGTTCTCACGTTAGTCATTACAACAAGGCAGGTGCCTTCATGTACAGAAGAAAACTTGGAGACCCAGCAACTCAGTTATCTTGGGCTTTCTCAGCTGGGAAGGGCCAACGTGGGGATTCCAACCCAGGCTGCTGGAGGCCACAGCCCAAGTCGAAGTCCTGCATGGAGCCGCAGCCAGGGGCCACAGGAGGGGCTGGGCTCAGCTGTGGAAGGAGCGTGCATGCAGGTGCACAGCGAGCCCTGCAGCCACCCCCGACCCCGGGGTTCATGCACCAAGGCTCGCATCCCTCACCTGGAGATGATCTTATTCTCCTTCTCGATGAAGACAAAAACCACCACCACAAACGCCAGAAACAGGGCGTATTTGCTCCTCATCCTCAGGCTGTGCCCGAAGTCCCGGCAGTCCTGGGGCAAAGCCAGTCCCTTCTCCATGGGGAAGGTAGGTGGGGCCGCGGTCAGCAGCAGGCTCACAGCTCAGGAGTATCTTCAGGTGGGGGACACCCTCGTCCTGTGGGAAGAAGGGGCACTCAGGACACCTTGGTCTGCAGACGGGACAGGCAGGGGACAGCCCCCAAGACCCTTTGAGGATGCCAGACCCAGTCTCCAGAGAGCAGGCCCCAGAGACTCCAGGTTTCTGTCCTAGGTCACTTAAAACGCTATCCAAGAGCCCAGCTTAGCTTAGCAGTGATCCCCGTGTCCCATATGGCGGCTCTGGCTCCAGCTTCCCACCAAAGCAGACTCTAGGAGGCAGTGCTGATTGCTCAAGTCTTTGGGTCCCGGCAAGACCCGGATGGAGTTCCTAGCGCCTGACTTTGGCCTGGCCCAACCCCAGCCATTGGGGATATTTGACAGACAGGAGCTCTTTCTGCTGCTCAAATAAAAAATGAACCATTCAGCCACTCACCCTAGCAGTTTCTCTCCTGACCCCCGAAATGAAAGGCATGGATGGGTATACGGGAACAGTGCTCCTCCCGGGAACAGCCTGCATGCTTGTAACGGCGGAAGCCTGCAGATACCCTAATAAAAATGGGGGGCATCTGTGCAGTGGTTTGCCACGTGGCCACCAACAGTGGCAAGGAAGATGTGTTGAGTTTGGAGGGAGTAGAAATGGAGAACGGGATGAACGAGACAGCCATCTGGGTCACTGGGGAGAACACACAGGTTCTTGGGTGCCAGCATCCCATGTTACAGTGCTGGGGTACAAGTTCCGGCTCCACTTCCGGTTCGTGTACACCCTGGAGGCAGCAGGTGGTGGCCCAAGTACTTAGGTCCCTGCCTCTCATGTGCGAGACCTGGATTGGGTTTCTGGCTCCTGGTGTTGTCCCCCCACCCCCTACTTTTGTGGGCTTCTGGGGAGTGAACCACGGATGGGCAGTCTATCGGCATGAGCAGGACAGGTGACAGGACACATTGCCCAGGCATCCCCCTGGGCCCGTGGTGGGCCTTGAAGTCACTTGTCCCTCTGAGAGGGTCTAACCCGGCGCTGTGTCCTCATCATGCAAAGTGCTGAAACTCTGGCTTTCTGCCCTTTGGGCTCCCGGACCATGCGAGCTGCCTGGGCTGGATGGGGAGGGGAGCAGAAGGAGCTGGGGCCAGAAGTTCCAGGTTCTAGTCCTTTCTGTGCAAGCTTCTACAAGTGAGGTTCCCTCCCTGGGCTCCAGGTTCTGGACGGGGCAGTCCTTACTGCACAAGGTTGCTCTGTGGAAAGCACAGTAGGTAGGCGTGCATTAACTAGGAGAGAGAAGAGGCAGGCGTGCGGGGGGGGGGGGGGGAGGTGGCCTTCTCCCTTGTGGTCTCCCTCGTGGGTCTGACATCTTTGCTGATTCCCAAGTGGGGTTGCCTTGGTGATGGCTCCTGCACCTGCTCTCCCCCTCCCTTCCCACTTTTGCGTTGCCGTCGCAGCCTCCTCACCCCTGAACACCACACAGGGTTGCCGAGATCGTCCCCAGCATTGCCCTAAAAGGAAGCAGCCAGGGTGCAAGGGCTCCGACATGAATCATTGTGCAGCCTGGGGCTCTGGCCCTGCCCCAGAGCCCGCCCCTCCGCTTAGCCCTGGAGGCCCCAGGGAAAGAGGTTTAGAGGTTCTGAGGGGATGGGGGAGGTCTCTGGACCAGGGGAGGGTCATGGGGTTGGAGGTCACAGGGTCACGAGGGAGGGGGACCTGGATCAGGGTCACCAGGCAAAGGCCCAGGCAGAACCTGCCCCGCAGGAGGGCTTTTCCTAGAAATGGGCTGTGACGTGGGACACTGGACAAAGCTCTGCCCTCCCTCCATCTCCCGGCGCAAGCACTGCCCTGCCTCCTGGCCTGGCTCATGGAATGAACTGAAAAGCCCCTCCTCCTCCTGGTGGATGCCCCTCCCAGCCCAGCCCCTTTGACCCACAGCTTTCACCCCCTCCACGCCCTAGCAGCTAAGCAGCAAAGGAAGTGGTGATGTCCCGCACACCTGCAGGGTGCCAGGGACACGTGCGAGCCCAGATCTGCCTGGGTGCAGTGGGCAGTGGGCCGGCGCCCTCCACCCAACGTCCTCTACATTCTGCTGGCTGGGAGCCAACACCGGAGGCAGAGAACGAAGCCTGGGGCACTGAATTCCTCCATGGCAGCGGCTATCCCAGGAACTGGCATTGCCGTGGGCCAGGTCCTGAGCAAGTGTGGCAGTCAGCACAGGGGAGCGGTCCAGCCCTCCGGGAGCTGGCAGCTGGCGGGGACCCTGCCCCTCGCCACCTCTTCCTAGCACACGCCCCTCCAAAGCACTGTGCTTGGCTCAGTCCTGCCTCCCACCCCTCCCCGTCTGGCTTCCTGCACAGCTGACCCTTGTTGGAGGCCAGGACCACGCCCCCTCCTGAGGTCACGCCTGACTCCTGTTTCCGCCTGACTCCTGTTTCCCGCCTGCCTTCTCCGGCACAGGTGGGCGCCCTTCCCCCTCCTCTTCTCCACCTGCGTCCTCCCTGGCTTGACCCGGGCTTCCTGCCCTGTCCTTGGCAGGCACAGTTCCTCCTTCCCCCTGGACCCCCACCAGCTGCCTCTCCTGACAGCACCAGAGAGCTGCTGCCCACAGCCGTGCTGTCACCTGGCACACATGGACGCTACTCAGAGGTGTGGACGACGCCAGTGCCGACAGGACGGCCCCAAACACCCCAAGGCACCACTCGGTAAAGCACAGGCCGCCCAGGGGCCTTCAAGGTACAGACCCTGCTCTCCTCCGTCACGCCTTCTCAGATACCCCATCCTTGTCCCTCGGTCCCCTGACCAGCCTCCCCCAGGGGCTTCTGCATGAGCTGGGTCCCGCGGCCGTGCCCCACCGGGGTCTCTGTATGAGCTGGGTCCCCCAGCCGTGCCCCCCCAGGGGCTGTGTATGAGCTGGGTCCCACAGCCGTGCCCCGCTGGGGGCTCTGCCCGGGAGGCCCTTCCAGACTGTCTCTGGCGGCTCCTTCTTCACACCCAGGACTCAGCTCAGTGCCCCTGCTTAGGCGTCCATCCCTGACCCCCAGCGTCGCGCCGGCCAGCTCCCCGCTTCCCTCTTAGCACCACCCCCCTTCAGGGTTAGGAGTGAACTTGGGCGGGGCCTCTTTGTCCCGCGGCAGTGGCTGGTCTGCGGGAGGAGGGCTCCATCCGTCCCTCCACCTCGGCCTGCCCTGCGCTCAGAACCGCACCTGGCACGCGGTAGGTGTTCCAGGACCCTTGTCGAGAGAACGAATGGAGTTCCTGAGCATTTGGCTCAGCGTAAGGTGCTGTTTATGCTTAGAGGAGAGAGGAGGCAGCAGCGGCCGCTCCCTCCGTCTGTGGGTGACTCCCGTGTGTGCCCGCTGCAGGTGTGTGCCGGGAACTTGTGCTGGGGCATCAGCGTCGCTGCAGACATGCCATGGGCAAACCCCCACTCCTGCCGCCTCCTGCATTCTCCTGTCACCCTGGGGCCCTCCAGTGCAGGCTCACAGCTCTGTGCTGTGAGGGAGGGCAGCAGGCAGCCCAGGACAGACGTGGAGCCCCTCGGGGTCTCTGCTCAGGCTCCCTCAGGTCCTGGCAAGGGGCCTCAGCAGAGCACCAGTTCCAGCCAGGCCCTTCCGCTGAGGCCCCAAGTGGACGGCAGTGCGGCCCTGCCTCCCCCTGGGGAAGGTGGGGGCCGTGCGTGGAGCTCTGATAAGGGCGCCCGGCCCTGCCAGATGCTTCAGGCAGCAAAACTCCACTCCCTGCACTTGCTGGGGCCCAGAGTGGTGAGGACGGGGCCTCAGCTGCTATGGGCTCAGTTCACACAGGCTCTGCTGGGGCGGGGTGCCAACAGCTGGTGGGGAGGGGGCTCCGTGGGGGGGGGAGATGGGAACTCAGCAACCTGCGTACCTGCTGTGGGCAAAGCTCGCCCCATGCGGGAGGCACCCCACCAGCCAGACACCAGGCAGGGAGGCCATTGTCCCTGAATCCCTGGAGAGTGGCGGCCCTGCATGGGTGGGGGAATGGCAGGGAAGCCCCCAGGCCACTGGCAGAGAAGGGCTTGGAGAAGCAGCTGGAGGGAGGACGGCCCGTGCAGGATGGGGACTTCCAGACAGGGCCTGGAAAGGCCGAGCACCCGTTACCTGGAGCGCCGTGTCTGACCCAGGGAGCGAGGAGGAAGAGAAGGCAGCAGAGGTCTGAGCGAAGCAGCCTTGGCACTGGGAAGAGTCCAGCCGTGGGACAGCGCCGTGGGAGGCGAGGTGGCAAAGCAGAGCGAGCGGGGTGCACCTGACAGCACAGGCAGCCTCCAGGGCAGGACTCGCAGCCCCGCCTGCTTTCAGACTGGAGCTTTCACGGGCATGACTATGAGTGCCCCTACCCCATTTCTCCTCCCTTTCCCAGGGAGATTATTGGTGGGGGAGGTGCTCTGAATGCGAGTTCCCCCAAAATCCTCACGAGACCGTCTCAGTGCAGTGTTATGGGCCCTGATTGCCAGGTTGGGGGACAGTTCTGTAAGCTTCCCGTAGGGAGGGGGCTGAACTGAAGCTCAGAACTCTCCCTCTCCCAGAATGGACCCATCTGTGACTCCTGTGTGCAGCCTCAGCCCACAGACAGCGCACATGGCACCCGAGAGTCGGTGGACATCCGTGTACCTGGGCGGTGGCCTGAGGGCTTAGGGCTGGGGCTGGGCTCCCACGGTCTCCACGCCTGGCCCCTTCCATGCCTGTGTGAGGACGTGGGGGAGCAGACTCAGTCTGGGGTCAGATGAGAGATGAGCCACTTCCCCCCACCGCACATGCGCACCCAGCCAGCGTGCCTCATTCGGAACTGACCTGGCTGTAAACCAGGATGCATGCCCCAGGAAGTGTCCCGGCCCTGGAAGCTGGGTACGTGGGGATTTCTCAGATGTCCCAGCAGGGGCCTGGGCACAGCACTGGGCAGCAGGCAGGGGTTAGAGCACAGGTGCAGGGCTCGGCCCGTGCAACACCACGTGTGCTCTTCTACCGAAGACCTTTTCCCACCGCTTGTTGTGCGACCACTGCACACCTGCATCCCTTTAATCATTTTCCAGACCTGAGCTGACACTTCAAAAGGGGGAGGTGGTATGGGAGGCAGTCCCTTCTGCAAGGATCCCGGAGAGCAAGGCAGTGTCAGAGGCAGGAAGAGGAGAGGAGGGCATGAGTGTTCTGAAGTCCAGCACACTGTGGGGACATCATGCTGAGCGCGACAGGCCAGTCGCAGGACAAACACCCCGCGGTCCCAATCGTGCGGGGTCCTTAGAGCAGTTAACAGCCATGGGCACAGAAGGTCGAATGTGTGTGCCAGGGGCTGGGGGAGGGCATGGGGAGTTACTGGCTCATGGGCGCAGTTTTGCAAGATGAAAGGAAGTCTGGAGACGCTTGCACAAGTTTGGTATACAGTTAAAATGGTAAGACTTACGCACCAAGCTTCCCGCAATAAAAACGGAATAAATCAGCAGCAAAGCCTCAGGGCAGAGGAGGCTGGGAGGCAGAGGAAGGTGGGAGACCCTGGCTCCGTCCACAGAGGGCCATCCCGTGCTCGGCGGCACCCACGGCGCCCGAGAGGGCAGGCCTCCATAATATTTAGGAAGTGATACAGGGTCGTGCCCGCCATCTTGAAGACTTAGCTGCTTTGTCCTGCAGCCCAGTCTTCCCTGCCCAGTGCTGGTGCAGGCCTGGGCACACGTGAGACGCTTTAAGTTAATACCTCCACGGAGAACAGAATGCTGTCACACCATGGCCGACTGCCCCCAGGGAGCCTTACGTTAGGACGCTGCACCCAGCATCACTCACACGTGCACACACACCCACACACCCCGGAGCTGCAGTAGCTGCATTCCTCTTAGCTAAAAAATAAGCCCATGTGCACACACATATGTGGAGATGGAGCGTGGCTCAGAGAGGCTGACCAAGTGCATGGTCCTCTCTATAGCTAGGGGTGCCCTTGGCCTCCCCGCTCCTCCTCAGCATCTCTGAAGCCCTGGGACCTCAGCAGGCATTGACAGCTCCGAGTGCGGTTTTCCCGTCTATGAAATGGCCATGTTTCAGCACTGTTGGTGTCGCTCAGCAAGGCACGAGGCCCTCCATGCGAGCCTCAGCCTGCAAGGCCAGCAGCCCATATTACAGCACCAGTTCGAATCCTGGCTGCTCCCCTTCTGATCCAGCTCCCTGCTAATGCGCCCCAGAAAGCAGCAGAATATGGCCCAAGTGCTTGGGCCCCTGCACCCATGTGGGAGACCCAGGTGGAGTTCCAGAGTTCTGGCTTCAGCCTGGCCCAGCCCCAGCCATTGTGGCCATTTGGGGAGTGAGCCAGCGGATGGGAGGGTCTCCCTGTCTGTCATTCTGCCTTAGCAAATAAATAAATCTTAAAACACACAAAACCCCTCCATCTAAGCACATAGGCCTTGTGCATTCAACCTTCAAGCCTTCAGTTCATAAAGTTTAGTGAATTAAAAACTCATAGGGCACATTAATTGTGAGGTTATTAAGATACCTAAAACCTCGAAGTTTGCAGATTTGCTTTTTGAAAAGAACCGCGGTGGGTGCCAGGCTCTCCTTGTTAGTTCTGTCTCTGCACTCGCCTGTCTTGTGTTTTCATGAACACGAGAGGAACCGGAGACGCGGCGAGCCTATGAGACCCGGGGACGCTGCTGCCTGTCCAGGGCACGCCACGGCTGGCAGGGAGCGTGACATGGCTAATTTTATATTATTACTCACACGCCTTCATATGTTTTCATGAAAAGCAGCCAGAATGAAAAAGAGTCGTAGGCCTTCCCCACAGAAGGGCTTTGGGTTCGGGAAAGTTGGGGCAAGGCCGCGCAGTGTGCACAGAACGTTCTGGATCTCACAGCCGCCAAAGGCGGTGGACAGCTGGGGAGGACGGCAGGGGTGGCCAACAGCAACTACCTGCCATGCCACGTTGCCCGCAGACGCGGTGGGCAGAGAGTAAACGTCCTGAATACTGCTGTGGTTTGTGTCCCCCAGAGGTCACAGGTCCACGTGCTGGAAGCGTGGTCCACACCGTGGTGACGGGAGAGGCGTGAAGCCTTTCAGAGCTGGCAGGAACGGGGTCCCTGGGGGCCCCGCCTTCGGAAGGGACTCGTGCTGGGCTGGCAGGGTGAGTGAGTTCTCCGAGAGTCGTTCTCAATCAGCCAGCCTGGCCATGGTGCCCGCCGGCTTCCTGGCTCACCACCATCTCCTCTGCACACACTCTCGCCAATGAGACACCTCCACCAGGAGGCCCTCACCAGGGCTGAGCAGAGGTGGAGCCCACGCCCCGAAACCTGCAGGCTTGTGAGCTATGCCAGCCTCCTTCCTTTATGAAGTGCCCGGCTTCGGGTATTTCATGAGAGCACAGGAACCAGGTGAGCAGAAGCCCTGGGTGGGGGCCTGGCCCCTGTGCTCCTCTGCTTTTCTCGGATTCTCTCTCAGTGAGGTTGCGGCAGTGGCCCTGGCTTGGCCAGCAGGGGTGGGGTTGGGGTCTGACAGTGGCTGCGGCAGGCCCAGAGACGCGGAGTCTGATAGTGGCTGTGGCAGGGCCCAGAGATGCGGGGTCTGATAGTGGCTGTGCAGTCTGTTGCGTCTGTCCTGACTTGCACCCAGCACTCTCAGGGTGTCTTTTTTAAGGGGCAATTTGCCGAAACCATCATTTAGATACGCATATTCTTCCACCCAGCAATGCCTGTGCTGGGAGTTAATCCGGCGGTTCCAGTCTACCCTCGGCGTCTGAGGCTGGGTCCCCTGCGGGTAACAAAACCTGAGACGTTCAGGTCCTCCAATACAAGGGCACAGTGCTTGCCCAGAGCCTACACACACCCTGGCGTCCTTCAACCATCTCTAGGTTATTTATGATCTCTATTGAAATGTAAATGCATGCAAACAGTTGTTATACCACAGTGTTTAGGGAATAATGACCAGAGAAAGTCTGTCCACAGTCAGAACAGATGCAGTTATTTCTGTGGCTATTTCTGGTCCACGATGGGTTGAATCCGCAGACGCGGGGCCCGTGCACATGGAGGGCCAGCTGTGTTTGCTGCTTCTACTGCAGGAGTCGGGCTAAGGGCTGGCGTTGTGTGGCTTCCCTCATTCCTTGTGCTCCCATTGCTGCTGTGAGGGGGTGCCCACTGTTGCAAAATCCTGTGTCCGCTTTGTCAGTTTTGATCATCAGCCTTTCGATCAGTGTGTCGGGGGGGAAGGGTCTGTGTGCACGCGCACGTGCATGTGATGGCTGCATCACATGTGAACATGCTCAGGAGATGCTCCCAGGGACCCTGGGGGACCACGGGCTGGTCTCCACTGTGGCTCAACAGCCGTCCCATGTTGCTCTGAAGCTCTGTAGACAGCCGGGTGGAGAACACCTCACTGCCTGCTCCGTGCCACCCATTGACTTCCCCAGGAGACTCTGAGCATTGCTGCTGCCCCTGGAGTGCCAGGGAAGGGCCGGGGCGGAAGGAAACTTCTGCTCCTTGTTTTCTTCCAACCTTACTTCTCCATGTCCCCACCATCTTCAGTGTGGAAGAAATGGGGTTCGGGTTCCCTGCGGCAGTTTCCGCACAGACCCCACTGAGGGGCGCCCTTGACAGCAGGGAGGGGTGTCAGGACCCCCAGCCGCTCATTTTTGGCAGTGGGTTCTGCCACCACCACAGCCTCGGGTCTACGTGGCAGCAGGGGACAGAAGAGAGGGTAGCAGGGGTCTCGGCCTGCACGTGCCTGCTGCTGTCAGCCAGGAGCCCATCTATACCTGGCCCGGAGACAAGGGGTGGGGTCTGAGGAGGGAGACAGTGGTCCTGTGGGTCACTAGGAACCAGCCTTCGTCTGGGTCTTGGCCCTGCTGCTCACCCTCTGCTGGCCTTGGGCCAATCTTGCCCTGCTCTGGGCCTCCCTGGGCCCCCGGCATTGCTGTGAGCACCTGGGAAGCCTGCGTGAGGCTCTAGGAGGCCTGCCCACAGGCTGGGCTTCCCTGCCAGAGCCTGGCATATGAGTGGCACTGCTGGTCCGCACACCTCCCTCCGTCTCTCTCTCCTGGCAGGGGTGCGAGTAGCTTCCGGGGAAGGAGACCAGCTTCTCCTAGGGAGCAGCCCAGACGGTCCCTGCCTGCCGAGACCATCACTCTCGGGCAAGGGCTCCCCTTTCTGGCATTGTCTGGAGGGCCACTCGCCCAGCACACCAGGCTGCCGGCCAGGACAGCCTGGGACTCGACTGCAGACAGGAGGGAGCCGTACTGCCAGGGGCAGGGCAGAGACCCGCCCCCAGTCTGTGGGGTGACCCCTTGGGTCCCACACCCCTTCTCTAAGATACGTGGCCCAAGCGTGAGTTCTCGGACAGTCTTAAAAGAAACATACTTGGGAGGCCCCAGGTCTTTGCTGACCTCCCAGGAGATGGGAGCCTACAGGCTGTCCCAGGTGACGAGGAGAGGGCTGCCAACCCTGGTCCCGGCCCTGAACGGGAGCTGGCTTGCTGCACAAGGCAGATCCCCAAGACTGAGCAGGCCTGGAAGTCTGAGGCACCACCAGGTTATGCGGGGGTGGGGGTGCTGTTCCTGCAAAGTTGAGTCAAACTCTTCTGCGGGGAGACAGCCTGGCTCTCCCCGGTATGCAGCCCTCACCGTTAGCAAAGGACACACAGACGCAGCAGGACCAAGCTGGGACTTGAACCCCTGTTTGTCTGGCTGCAGAGGGGGCAAGTATGGGGAGGTGGGGAGCACACTGGCTATGGGGTCAGCCACGCCCCCATGCCTGGGTTCTTTCAGCTCAGTAACTTATAGTTGTGTGACTCCAGGGCCTCATCTGCCCCAGAGCAATGCATTCATTTCCTGTGGCTGTCACAGCCACGCCCACAAACTCAGGGGCTGCAAACAGCACCCTGCTACCTTCCAGGTCTGAAGTGCAGCAGCTCAAGGTCAGGGGCGCTGGCCTAGGATCAAGGTGTGGGCCACCCTGCACTCCTTGTGGAGGCCTTGGAGGAGAATCGGCTTCCTCGCCTCCCCGCATTCCACGGCTCGCGGCCCCTTCCCCCATCTTTAGCGCCAGCAAAGGCCGAGTCTTGCTCAAGCTGTATTTTCCCAACCCCCCTCTTCTCTAGCCGAGGTTTAGAAAGGAACCTTTGAGTGTCCCCCGAGGTCTGTGTGCGGAGGACCCTCTAACAGGTGGGGCCTAGCGGAAGGGAGTTAGGTCACGGGGACTCCACTGTCATGCGTGGACCAGTCCTGGTCTCAGGAGTGAGTCAGAGCAGGCTGTTACAGGTGAGCTGCTGTACCCCCCCCCCCCATGCCTGTGGCTAGTGTTCTTGCCACTTCTCTGCTCTGTGGTGACACGGCCCTGAGCACTATGTTACCTCTTTCTCCAGCCAGTGTGGGATAGTTCCCTGCAACAATAGCAAACAGACCCCCGCGTGTCGCCCCACCCCCCACCCCCCTTGTACAGACCATGGAGCCTGGAATTAGGGTCATCGACTTGCATCGCAAACCCTCTAACTTAATCACACCAGCAAAGCCCCTTCTACCGTGGGCAGCGCACATCACTGGGGCCACTTGCAGGCTCCCACAGTAGCTGTCTCCTTAAATGAGGCAGTGCAACACTGGCCCAGCGTGGCTGGCGGGAGGCTGCACGTACCTCATCCCGGCTGCTAGGAGAGCACTCGGTGAGCATTTAAAAAATACCAGTGCCTGGTTCACCCCTCCAGATCCTGGGGAGGGAGCCGTGCCTGGGCACATCCAGGGGCTCCCTGGGGGCTGGCGGGCCGCCATGGGCGCCAAGCTCCAGTCATTCTGATTAGTCCACCAAAGCTCGGTTCCCGGGAGCTGCCCACTGAGTGTCTGTTGAGCAACAGTGAACCACCAGTGGGGCCCCGAACGGCCCGGGGCAGGGGCTGCTGCATGGGGCCTGCAGACTGGGGCCCTGGAATGAGGCTCAGCCCAGAGACGGCTGCCTGGGAGGCCGCGGCCCCTTCTCCTCCCCAAAGTGCAGCCGAGGGGCCAGCCTGGGCAGAATCCAGTCATCAACGGGCCATTGTTACGGGAACACAGGGGCTCTGTGCCCCGCCACACTCCCCTCCCTCCTGAAGCTGCTGGAGGGCTATGAGGCTGGGGAGGGGGCCGCAGCGGCCCTGTAGGACTGAGGAGAGGGATCAGGCGAGGGGGCCAGCAGCCCCTGGCTGGGGGAGGGACAGAGCAGCGTGGGCCGCGGCCCACTCTCTGGACTTGGCAATAGGCTGCCATGCCGGGAAAGGGCTCCAGTTCAAACTGGGGGGACAGAGGATAGCTGGTGAAGGCACCGGGCCCCCCTTAGCGACCCGGGGACGCCCGCCCCAGCTGCTGCCCTGGATAAACATGGGAAGGTGCACTCGGCGTGGTCAATGGCGCCTTTCATGGCCTTTAGCAGCGCAGCGTTTCAGAAGGGCTGCAGGGTTTCACGGCCTGTGGGTTTGGAGTTTGAGCGGCAGGTAATCCAGCGGGGGGCCGGCCGTAAATGTGCCTCTGCTGAATGGGTCCTTTCTCCACTCGTCTCCTCACACGCACGTGGTGGGGGCTGCCTTTTAGGGAGGCAGTGGTCAAGGCCTCCAGGACTACGCCCGGCCGGCACCCTCTCCAACCTCAGCCGGAGGAGGCTGCCTGCAGCAGTGGATGGCACTGCTGGGGACGCCTGCATTTGAGTCCGGCTCCCACCTCCAGCTTCCTGCCATCACAACCCTGGGAGGCAGCCGTGATGGTTTGGGAAGCTGGGATCCTGCCACCCATGTGGGGGACCTGGATTGAGTTCCCAGCTCTGGCTCTGGTCCTAGCTCCGTCTCATTTGTTGTGGGCATTTAAAGACTGAACTAGAGGACAGGAGCTCTCTCTGTCTCTAAATTAAAACAAAACCAAAAAAACCCTCCCAAGGGCCACACGCTGCCAGCAGTTCTCACCTGTTCAATAAAGCAAAGCCCCTTGTGGTGTTTGCTACGGGGGCACAAATATTCTAGGAGGGTAGAACTTGAGCCCAGCGGCCTTGGCCTTGGCTGGGAACTGGGTGGGAATGCACATTCCCAGGCCACCCCTGCCCCAAACCGAGTGAGGGTCTGGGGAGGCGGGGACAGCAAGCTGTTTTAGGCAGCTCTGCGTTTGAGTGACAGCACTTCGGTCCGCCCAGTGGGGCAGCAAGCTGTTGTGTTCTTTGAGAGAACGGCGTGGTGCAGAACAGAAAACAGCAGCGCAAAGCCTGCGTCATCAGGACGAGTGTGGCCTCCACGAAGCTGTTGTTTCTGTGATGAGCGTGTCTGAGGTTTTGGTCAAAAACGTTTGAAAACCACTGTTTAAGAGCCAGACCAGTACTCATGGGAGCCAGTTCCTCTGTCCCGGGAGGAGGGGGGTGGGGTGAGGTTTAAGGCTAGTGGCTGGCGTGAGCACCCCGCACCCTACACCCTTGGCAGGCGGTGGACAAATAGTGGTGCCGTTCCCAGGACAGGCAGCTCCCCCCGCTGAAGGTGGCCCCTGGCCTCCACTGCCGCCCTGCCCGGCCCCAGCCAGTGAGGTGGCTGCGTGCGCACTGTGGACCGAGTCCCTGTCCAGCTACAGCTGGGTGGTGGGTCTGAGGCTGCTCTGCTTTCTTCTCTATCGGTTCACGGCACTTGAATTCTCCACACTCAGCATCACCAGTATTGTAAAGACAAGACAGTCAAAGCTCAGGACCCATCTCTGCATGGAAACCGACAAGAGGGACCAGCTCCGTCAGCCCAGGCCATGCTGCCACCGGCCCTGGTCTGCGCTTGGCCTGGGAGCTTCCCTGACACATCCCCAGAGCCATACCTGACTCTGCCCTACAGCCCGGGCCTAGCTCTAACCCCCCTATCCCCAATCTGTTACCCTCGCCTCCTTATACAGTGCTCTTGTGCCTCCCCAGTCCCGCAGCAGCCCTGGGGGCAGGCTGGATGCTTGCCACCACCCCTTCTCCACTGTCCCCACGAGAAGCTAAGTGGCCTGCCCCAGTCAGCCTGCCGGGGGTGGGTGGTGAGGTCTCCTGCACACACACCATTCTGCACACTTCCCACCTTGCACTAGGAGTATCACACTCCTGCGCTCATTGCCCTGTGCTGCACAGACACAGAAGGAGAGAAGACAGGACGCAAGGGTGCAGGGAGGGAGCGAGGGGGGAGAAGGCACCTGTCCCAGGGCCATGGGAAACCTGGGTGCTGTGCACTTCCCCTTGCCTCTGGGCCCCCCAGATCAGTCCCCCATCACACAGTTGTGCCTGGCACTCTTGCATGGGTCCCCAGGGCTACGCTGAACAGAAGCGGCACCGACAGGAGCAGGCTGGCCGGCCTTGGGTGCAGGAGGAAGCTTCTTGCTCCTCTGTCGTGGCCTGCCTGCCTGCCGTGCACGCTCCCCTGCCTCAGCCTTCCCATCTGTAAAAGGGGTGCAGTGACACACAGGAGCACTGAGGACCAGCTGACCACCGCGCAAGCACCTTGCACACAGGAAGGGCTGCAGAGGGCTGCGTGCTGTGCCTGCTGGTCTTGTGACTGCTCAGCTGCGGGGAAGCGGGAAGTGAGCGGATCGCAGGGCCCCAGAGGCAGCACTGGGGTCAGGAACCTCGTGGCTGGAGCTCGGCAGTGTTGCCCGCAGCTCCAAGCTCGACCGGGGTCACTCTGTACTGGGTCCTCCAGCAAGTGACTGACCCCTCTGCTAGGGGCACATGGCATGATGTAGGGCTGCTGGGAGGACCAAGGGGCATGCGGCCTGAAGAACGGGGGCGGGTGTCCCTGTTACTCCGTGCTGCGGGGCCTTCCCTCCTCTGCGCGTGGTTCTGAGCCCGTGGGTGGCAGGCTTTAAAAAAGAACCAAGCCAGGGGACAGTGAACACAGGTTGGCCCCGAGGCAGCCACACCTGAGTCCCAGCTGGGACCACCCCACCCCCACCAAGACAAGAGGGAAAAACAGAGAAGGGGCAGGCAGGAGGCCAGGGCTGACCTGGAGCTGCAAGGACTGGTGGGGAGCGTGAAGCCTCTGTGCCCCGTAGGTGGAGTGAAAGGTGACTGCTAGTGGCCGGGAGCCAGGGGTGCGGGCGGCCAGGGCAGCTGGGGAGAGCGCAGCCCCCGGGCAGTGCTGGACTCCGTAGTGGGGGGTGGGAGGGTGGGGAGAGCGGGATATCTCCAAGGCCAGTTATTTTCCAGGTCGTGCCTCAGTTTACCCTCATGATAGACCAGGGAGCCCAGCTGGGTAGGATTTTACTTTTTAAATTTGAATTTAATTTAAAATTGGACAACCGGGGCAGGCGTTTGGCGTGGTAGTTCAGATGCTGGCTGGGCTACCCTGAGCCCTTATCAGCCTGGGTTCAGACCCCAGCTCTGCTCCCCATCCCAGCTTCCTGCTGAGGTGCAGGTGACGGCTCAAGGAGGGGGTCCCTGCCACCTACGTGAGACACCCGGCTGGAGACCCAGGCAGGCCCCGGCTGCCCTTGAGGGAAACCCAGACAGAGTTGCTGGCCCCTGCCTCAGCCAGGCCCAGCCCCGCGGATGGAAACTTACTCTCTCTGCCTTAAAAAAAAAAAAAAAGGGCAAAACTGGATCATTTAAAAGCATCTCATACACATTTTATAAAACTTTACAAAAAATAAAGTCAAAGTAGGTTCTAGTTTGATGCTCTTGTTTGGAAAAGGTCATAGGTCATCGTAACAGGCCTTTGGGTTTCAGCACAGGCAGACGGGGGCTGGGGGAAGCAAAACTGCCCCCCAGAGAAAGGCCCAGAGCTGTGCAGGAACCACGCTGCAGGGCCTGGACGAGCCTGAGGAAGAGGCAGGGCCCGGGGGCTGGGGAGGGCGGAGCCGGGAGGTGTGCCCTGCAGGCGGAGGGCTTCCAGGCATGTCTGGGGGCTTCCCCGAAATCACTGGGGCGGGGAGAGCTAGACTTGTGCGAACCACAGGGACCGGGGCTTGAGGTTCGGTGACCTGGGCATTTCAGGGCCAGGGAACCCTGGAGGCTGCAGAGCACAGAAGTCTGGGTGTCCACGCAGCACCTGTCAGTAGCAACAGCAGCGTGGTGTGTGCTGCGTGATCCTGGGCCAGTGGTGCTGGCTCCCCGATGGACAAGGCACCTGTTCTTGGTGCCAGGGCTTCAAACGTGTTCCAGGGGAAAGGGTGACTCACTGCCCATGGGAAGTGACGTCCTCTACCCCAGTGCTTGGTCCCGAAACGCAGACACCTGGTGACTGCGCAGTGAGTCAGGCCCGAGGGGGAAGGAAGTGGCCAGGCGGGCACTGCCCGGGGTCAGAGGGCAGCCGGCTCCCCAGCCTCCAGCAAGTCACTGCCAACAGATGACCCGAGTGTCGCAGCGTCTCTCTTCCCGGCTGGGAGAGCTCGGGCAGCCACAAAACCTCTCCAGGCCTCCGTGTGCGCACCAGGAAAAGGACCCAATCCCGCCTCTCTTGAGAGGCCCTGGGGAGGTCGGGAGGTTGCCACTCTCCCCGCTGCTGGCCTGGCTGACGGCAGCCAGGGGTGCTGGCACCCACGCCCACAGCCTGGGCAGAGGAAGCCGGCACATGGCCCTCGGCTTGACACACACTCCTTCCCCAGGCCTGGTCCACCAAAACCAGGGCAGCCACCCTAGGAGGCCCGCAGTGGACGGGAGTCAGAGGGACCCCCGCCCACAGGGTGCTGTGGGCACCTCCAAGTGGCTCCAGCACCTCCCCCAAGCGCACGGTGAGCTACAAACAGCCCTGGCGCCTCCCACCCGCTCTGCACGGTTCCTCGGGTGCAGGCTGGGTGCACCTCACCGCCCATGTGTCTCTGGGGACTGCACGGCGGAGTGGCTTGGCTAAGGGAACGTGCGGCGCTGGGCAGCCATCGGTTTGACTCCCAGATGAGTCAGTGAACTTCCCCAGGTGACGGCGATGGCCTCTGTGGAGTGGGGCTGCCTCATGCGGTCAGACTGATGCCGGCGAGGCGCTGAGCGAGGAGGCGGGGCCTGTGTGCCAGTCTCTGGATGCCCCCGGGACAGGGCACAGTCTGGGCACATCGCTCCCCAGGCCTGACCCCAACAGAGCAGCAGGCGTTTTTCCAAAGGAAACACCAGTCTGAAAGTGACACAGGCCCGGGGCTGCTTCCTCCCCACCCCGGATTCCGATCAAGGGCTGGGCACCGAGGTCCCGCTGGAAGCTTGCTGTGGCCATCGCCAGCGCCAGAAGCCTCTGCTTTGGCAGCATACACTGCCTGGGACTGGGGTGAGGGCGCTCGGCAGGGAGGGGGCCCGGGGGCAGGAAGTGGGGGAGCTGTGCACTGAGGTCACCGGAGAAGCACAGCAGGCAGACTGGCAGGTGGGCGGCCGCCGCTGGCTCCGTGAAGTCATGTTTTCCCCAAGTGGCTCACCGGCCGCCCCAGGGCTGTGAATGCAGAGCTGTGTGCCACGGCCTGCAGGCCTCCCGGCTCTCCCTGCCCTGGGGGCCACGCCCACAGCTTTCGCGCTCCGCTCCTGGCTGCGGCCCCAGCCCAGGGCACATCCTCATGCGGCCTCCGCCCTGCCGCTCCAGCATCCTCTTTGAGGAAAGACCCAAGTACCAGACACCTCTGGGTGACCCTGCAGCCTCTGACGACCGCCACCCCCCTCCCGCCCCCGCAGCCCGGCTGAGTGACCTCGGGCAGCTTCCTCATCTGTAAAACCGAGACACTGCTAACATCGTCGGCGCGTTGTATGGGGCTTAGTGAGGATGGGTAAAGCACCCGACGAAGTACACAGGCAGGGGCCTCTGTTAGCCTTTCTAGGGGTTATGTCCCTGCCCACGTATGCACGTGTGTGTGTGCTCATATGCACTGCCCGCCGGCAGGCACTGCTCCAAACTCCCGTACGCAGGCACGTTTGAGGGTGGCATTTGGTGCAGGGGTGAGATCTCCCTTGGGACGCCACATCCTGGGAGGCAGCAGTGAGGGCTCAAGTCCCCGGGTCCCTGCCAGCCGCAGGGAGGCCTGGATGGAGCTGCTGGCTGCTGGCTGCTGGCTGCGACCTGACCCAGCCCTGGTTCTTGTGGGCATTTGGGGAGTGAACCACTATACAGAAGATCTCTGTCTCTCTCACTGTCACTCTGCCTTTCAAATAAAATGAAAATACAATTATTTTTTTAAAGTCAAAGCTAAAAAAACGGACATCAGAAACATTTTATTCTCACATCACCCCCACGTGGCAGACACCACTACTGAGAAAACTGAAACAGTGAAGTCAAGCAACTCGCCCAGGGAGGTGGGGGATGGGGGCTCAGGTGCAGCTCTCTCCCTCTCCTACCTGCATCCCACAAACTGCACCTCAGTCTGGGCGGGCTTCACCGTGCCCTGCATTTCAGCCTGCACGTCCCCACCCCCACACCTCCGCCCAGCTTCCCTCCCGGCCTCTACAAGGCCTCCCCAAGTCTCAAGGCCACCTTTGCGGTCTCATCACAGTGGGACTCCAAGGTGGTCCTTTGTGCCCATGCGTCCTCTCCTCCTCTGGCCTGAAAGGGATTCTGGGTGGGGCTCCGGTCCCGGGTGTCAGGACTGCTCCCTGGAGAGGCTGAATGGCGTCCACAGGAGGTCAGGACGGGCAGTCGCCTGCTGGTGCCCTGAGTGCAGCTGTCTACCCATAATTCAAAGCGGCCTCTTGACGGGTTCAGGCCCATCCTCAGGACCCCAGCCTGGTGCCCGCAGGGCTGCCGTGACTCCCACCACCCACCCCAGACACAAACCACTTCTGAACAGGGCCGTCCTGGACTCGGGCTGTGCTGTCCTCCTAGTTAGCAGCCCCTCGCGCCGCCTGCGACACCTCTGTCCCTCATGCTGCCGTAGTCTCTGCACACCTGGGACAGCTAAGCATGGCAGGTGCACAGGGCAGCAAGGAGGGCAGGGTCCTGCCCTGGTGGAGATCCACACGTGGCAGGGACCACGGGCCAGAGCAACTTGTGGCAAGGTCCCCTGTAGGCCTACGAGCGGCGAAGGGAGGGGTGCCTGCAGCGGCCGCGAGGGCTGCCGAGGGCAGAGTGTGGGCGTCTGGAGGTCGAGAGCAGTTCAGCAGTGTGGGCAAAGACTCCCTGAGCTTGCAGGGCAGCTCCGTGCTTCCTCCCAGGGGGGCCCCCGCGATGCCGAGACAAGCATGGGGCAGACCCCCAATCTTCCAGGTCCCCCCAGCCCCGCCGCCACCTGCACCACATGCTGAGACCAGGGCCCAGCGGGAGGGGAAGGCCGAGGTGCCCACATCCACAGGTGGCCTCTCCAGCTTCCTCCCCTGACCCAGCGGCCCATCTGGCCACGGTCATGCAGTGAGGCTTCCTGTGGGCCGTGTCTGCCCTCGGCACAGACCCGGCAGGACAAGCAGACGCACAGGTGGTTTCTGGGCAGGAATAAGAGCCCAGACCCTGGAGCCAGCTGCTGGGCTCAAGGCCACTTCTGCTCACCCACTGCAGACGGCTGCAACTCACTCGGCCTGTCTGCCTCTCCGCTCCCATCTGTGAAATGGCCATCACCCCAGCAGGGCAGGGCAGCGCACACAAGCTGTTCTGTGTCCTGTGTAAACCACCCCCACCCCCGTACACGCGCCAGATGCCAGGACGGGAAGAAAAGTGAAAGCGTGTCTCAGAACAGCGAGCAGCCAGGCCCCTGACCTCCACGGTCACGGCGCATCAGTTCCTGGCCTTCTGAAAAGGACAACCTCCCTCTGCAGACTTGTCTGTCCCTCGGGCTCCACCTCTGCCTCCCCAAGACGCCGCTGCAGATCTCCAGCGGAGAGCTGGGGCCCTGGCCAGTGTG
The DNA here is from genome assembly GCA_949820135.1 of Sylvilagus floridanus. NCBI lineage: Eukaryota > Metazoa > Chordata > Mammalia > Lagomorpha > Leporidae > Sylvilagus > Sylvilagus floridanus. The sequence continues at coordinate 21,551,904 of OX463235.1, forward strand.
GCCGGAGTTGTGAAATCCTTTGCTGAAAACCAGCACAGCTCCAGCCAGGGGGGTGGCCCAGTTTGTTTGCAAAATATTTCCCCAGATAGCGCTGCTCTGGCTCAAACACGTTAGCACTTTCCAGAATCCTGCAGATGGTGAGGCAGCTGGAGAAGAAGGGAGAAGAGGGGAGGGGGGGAGGGGGAGAGGCCCGGGCCACATCCCAGGTAGCCGAGTGGGCTGGCACAGGCGTGCCACGTCCCAACAGGAGTGGGCCGACGCAGGGCAGCCTGCAGGCACAGCCCTGGAGGCTTCTTGTGACCTAGAACCTTCCTTGGAAGTGCAATACGTAGAACAAGGCGGGGGGGGGGGCCTGGGTCGCCCCTCCCACCAGGCCTCTAAGGGTTCCCCACTGAACTCTGGGGCTCCACGGAACCTAGTTTGAAAACCCCTGCTGTGGAAGGAGTCATCTTTTCTGGGGCAGACAGGAGAGGAGGGGAGAGGAAGAAATGCCCACACTGCTTCCCGATGACGAGCTGGGGGGGGTGGTGCTACCCTACAGGGACACAGGGGGAAACTCACTCTCTGGGAAGGCACGCTATAGTGTGAGAATGCAGATTCTAGAATGGGCCGGGACGTCCGCATCGCCCAAGTGTCCATTCTGGTCCCACCTGCTCCACTTCCAATCCAGCTTCCTGCCAATGCCCCTGGCCCCACCATTCTCCACCACCAAAGTCAAACTCACCAACTCACGGACAGATCACGGGCCCCTGTGCGAGGTAGGGGCTCGGGACTCGCTGGGAGTCCTGGGGGACGCTCTCTCCTCCCACATGCTCCTACCTAGGCCACCCGCGTCCCCGCAGCACCACCATGACTGGCTGGCAAAGGGTATATTTCCTGGCTGTTGAGGCTCCGAAAACAGACGGAAAGGGGCGGGGCAGGTGTAACCACAGAAGGCCAAATAAGCCTCCGGAGGCTGGCTCCTGGGCCATGGTTTCATGGTGGCATCAGGAGAGGCTGTGCTGGGAGCCGGTGTGTTTATTTTCCACACCTTCAACTGCTTTCCATAGAGCCCTCCCAATCCCCAGTGACAGATTTCCCAGGGCCCAGAGAAAGCCACACTCCCCCACCACACAGCCACCTTTGTGAGGAGATGGGGACACGGAGGAGAGGGGTGGGTGTCCCCCGTGGCCCGCCCCTCCCTCCCTCCATGCCCGCAGCCAGATTTGAGGTGACAGAGACAGAGGGCACAGAACACACTGTCCAGCCTATGGGGGCCGGCCCACACCCTGCTGTGGAATCCATGGGCTCGGGGCACGGCAAGGAGGGGGTGACGGGTGCCACTCTTGATTCAGGCATGAAAAGAACTGTGTCCTGCTGGAGTCCCCCTGAGGGTTCCCTCCCAGACAAGATGGCCTTGGCTGCCCTCCCCGGGCTTCACCTGACAGTGTCCTCACGCATTCCCGTGTGACAGGCACTGGGTCAGAGCCAGGCCCCTCGGGCAGGGCAGCTCCTCCCCAGCCCGGTCCCCAGACGCGGCCCCTCTGTGCAGTGGACAGGGCGAGGGCTCCCAAGGCTTTCAGACTCGCCCAGGTGGGCTTCCTGTGGGAGGTGCGCAGAGGTGGGCTGGGCAGTGTTCATCCAGTGTCCCCGGCTTCCCTGGAAGAAGGCAGTTTTCACCGTCCTGGGGACACCTGTGCCCTGGGCCCCAGAGTGGGTGAGATGGGGTGGGCAGGGTCAGGCAGCAGGGACACTGCCCCAGCAGGGGGAAGCCCCCCAAGCCCTTGAAGAGGCGGGGGTAGGGTGGCAGACATAAGGTGGCACAGCCGCCCCCAGCCTCACGACCTTGCTACTCCCTTCTTGATTCTTGATCTGCAGAGCGGGGCCAGCAGAGAGCTCCGTGGGCTCCGTGGCTGGGGACCAGGTGAGCCACGCGGTCATCCCCTCCCCTGGCTGCCTCGGCTTCTCTTCAGCAGGTAAGCGAGCACAGGGGGCGGCAAACGAGGGCTGATTTCCCAGGGACACATGCTGTGGGGCCGGCCACCAGGGAAAGGAACGCAGCGATCTCCCAGAACCACAGTCATCCATTTAACTGCTGTTCCACTCACCTGGCAATTTCTTCCCCAAGGTATGGTCGGTCACACGCGGCCGCTTTGTCCCCGCTTCTCAGATAAGCCGCAAATCATCTCAACAGAATTACTACATCTCCCCAGACTGACCCCTGAACCCCCACCTAGAAGGCTCCAGGGGCCTAGGACCAGCTGGCCTTTGATTCCCACGGCGCATGGTGCAGCCGAGGCCGGGCAGAGGCCTCAGGGCCACCTGGATGAAGCAGCAGCAGAGCTGCTTCCTTGTGGCCGTGGAGAATCAGCAGGGATCCCAGAGCCTGGCCTGGTGGAGGCAGCATGGGTCTGGAGTCAAGACTTCCCAGGTTCAAGTCCTGGTTCTGTCTCTCACTAGCTGGGTCACTATGAATACCTTACTTAACTCTTCTGAGTCTCAGTTTCCCAATCTGTAAAGTGGGGATGAAATGCTAATTCATGGGATATAATGGCTTGATGAGATGATACTCCTGACTCAAAAAAGGCAGGACAAGGGTGGAAAAGCGATGGGGTGACAGGATTTGGCCATTCAGCCCCTTGTGAAATTGAGGCTGGCCAAGCATGGCTTGTCTCCTCTCTCATTCGGGCAGTCCGTGGTGCTGCCCACACATGCTGCCCATTCAGGCGTCACAGCGTGGAACGCCCACTGAGCCAAGTTCGAGTCCTGACAAGGAGGCAAAGGCACAGAACCCCACACTTCTTCCCAGCGGTGCCCAGGCCACCTGCCCCGAAGCTCTCAGTCCCAGACCGGGGAACAACGTATGTTTCTGCTCCTCTGGGAAAGTCACGCCAGCTGGCACAGAAAAACCTAACTGATCCTCACTGCAGGGACTGTGACGGCCCTTCCACCTGCTCCTGCCACGGAGCCAAACCCCTGGGGAGGACAGAGCTCCTAGACCCCTTGTGAGAGCCATCTCCAGCCAGGCCAGCAAGAGCCAAGCCCCGGAGTGCATGCCCTCTGCACGCCACGTGTTCCAGTGGTCCCTCGCTGCAGCCTGGCCCACCCATCTCTCTCACTTACCCAGCCCTGGCTCCTGCAGCCTGGGAGGGACAAAAGAATCAACTCCTTCCCCTGTGACACATCTAAAGTTATCTCTCACGGAGACCCCAGTGAACCTGCCAAACAGCACCTCACCCCAGCTTAGCCAGATGCAAACAGGAAACCTCTTCAGACACCGGAGTCCAGCGAGGAGGCTCTGGGCCCCTGTGCCAGCACCCAAGGGGGCCACTCACTCTCTCAGACACATCAGGCAGGGCTCCTTGGAGCCACCTGCAACCCCAGCTGGGCTCGGCTCACAGAGAGTCCATAACAAATATTAGCTATCGGCCTCACTGCTCATCAAGGGACTACCTGTTGAGTACCCGCTGTGCCAGGCACTGGGGTAGGCCCTGGACAATCCTTAGAACATCCTCAGGCCCCAGTACACTGCGCCTAAGAAGCCACATGCCACCTCAAGGGCAAGCAAAGCAGTTTCCTTCCTGACCTTGGAGTCTTACTACTCCCACCCTCCTTCCCAGCCCCTCCACGGTCACGTACCCAGGGCCGGACTCTCCTCGCCCCTTCCCCATTGAAGTTGAAGTCCTCGGAGGAAGCACATCCGCTGGGGGAAGGGTCTCCGCCTCCCTCCAGGCCTGTCAGGCCACCGCCGGGCTGCCCGGCCGGCGTAGCCAGGCCCACCGGCCTTCCCCACTCGGCTCCCCGGGCCCAGCACGCCGGCCTGAGTTTGTGAATCACTCGCTCCTCTCCCCGCTCCTCTCCCCGGGCCTCGCCTCCGGAAGGGCTGCGCACGCCCAGACACATCACCCAGACACCAAGTTTCCACCCCAAACATGCTCCCGCCGAACCGGAGAGCCGCCTCCGACGCCGGCTTTGCCCTCCCTCGCCTGGTCTCGGGGCTCCGGCGGCCGCGACCTGCCAGAGGCCCCTTCCCTGGCACTCGGGGGACTCGCTCTCCCTGGGGGCTGCGTGGGCAGACTGCGGGGCGGGAGGACGTGCCGGGTTTAAAAGCCCAGACCCGGCGCCCGCAGGACCTTGCGCGCAGCCCCGCGGCACGCGCGGTCCGTTCGAGCGCCCGGCGCAGCGAGGAGCCCAGCCACCCGGCGAATGGTACCCGGTGCCACGGCTCGGGGTGGCTGCGTGGGGTTCGCCCTGCGTCGGGAGCTCCCTCTCGAATCCTCCGCCTGGCCGCCTTCTTCCAAAGTTTGGCGCTCTGGTGGGGGGCGCTCGTCCGGGCGGCCTCCCCAGCGGTTCCAGCACGCTGGCGCCCCACTTACCACGGCCGCCCCGCCGCCTCCGGCGCGGGCGGATCCAAGTCTCCGCGGCTGCGGTCCGGCGCGAGCAGCATCCGCTCGCAACGTCGCCCTCCTCTCGGAAGATCCCAGCCGGAGCGACCTCGGCGGCCGCGCTGCCCGGGCTCTGCGCGCTCCCCGGGGTCGGCGGCGGCGGGCGGCGGCGGGCGGCGGGCGACGACCGAGGGAGGCGCGGCCGGCCCGGTCCGCACGCCCGGCGGGAAGCGGCGCCAGGCGGGCGCCGTCCTGCGCAGCGAGCGGGTGAGCAAGCGGTCCAGTCCCGCGCCCTCCCTGCTCCGGCCCGCGGCGGCGGCGGTGGATTCCTGAACCGCGTCCAAGGCGCTCGGGAGCCCTCCTCCTCTTCGCCTTCCTCACCCCACCCAGCTCCCACCCCTGCGCGCCCGGCTACTTGGGAACCGTTGGCGAAGTTGGCGGTGCCCAGGCTGCGCGCAGACCGGGCCTCTCCGGGAAGGAAGGGGAGGAGGGGGAGGAGCTGGCGGGAGGGGACCGGGACCCGCCCCCGGGGAGCCGCCTCTCCGGGACCCCTCTGCGGGCCTTTGTTCCGGGCGCGGCGCCTGGGCTCTTGCGTCCCGGGGGACCCGCCTGGAGCTGCTCGGATCCCCACCCCTCCCGGCGAGGCTGGGAGGAGCTCCGGGCCGCGGCTGCGGCTTCACCCTCCGGAGCCGCCTCCCCTGGGACCCCGTGGGCTGCGTGGCTTCTCTGCGGTCTCTGCCCCGGCGAGGATTTTCCCGCGCCGTCCCCACCGCGGGGTCACGGGTGTAAAGGACGGTCCCCCACCCCCACTCCCTGTTTCCAAAGACTTGGGAGGCAACAGGTCACCCTTTCGCCCTTCTGTGCTGTCTCCCATCACCAGCCTGTCCGGGGCTCCCTGAACGCCAAGACCCAGGAAGCGGGGAAGAAATGGGGTCCTCACCACCTGGCGTTGTCTTGAGCCCCTCCGAGCAGCTGCGGCCGTGGCCAGGTTGCTATCTGCCGGGCCCGTGGGGGCAGCGGCCCCTGGGCAGTGTGGCTCTGGGGTACAAAGACTGTTTTGTGCAGAGCTCTGTTAAGGGCTCAGGACTGGAACACGAAGCAACCCGTGTTGCTGGTCCCGGGCTGGCTACACCCAGCCAGCGCTTCCTAGGACTTGGGTCGGGAGCCGACTCAGGCCTCTGTGACACGGCCTGCTGGGGTGAGTTTTAAGCACAGATTAACTTCTGAGCACCAGGAGGAGCCTGCAGAGCAGGGGGAGCCTGCAGGCCTGCCTTAGCCCGCCCCATCACTTGCAGAATTCACCTCCCAGGAAGGAGGTGGCAGGGAGCACGGGGCAGCACCTGGGCCTTCCCAGGAGCCCTCCTCCTGGGGGGCTGGCGCCCGAGGTCCAGGCAGGCTGGGGCTGCCAGCAAGGCTGCCGGCCAGGGCGTGCCTGGGCAGAGTCCATGATGCGAGACCAGGGAGTCTTCTTTAGCAGAAAAACCTGAATGGGTGCCCCCGCTCTGTCGCCTCCCCGGCGGGTCAGAGGCAGTCTCCGTGCTCTCCAGCAGGCTTTCCATGAGGCTGGCTTTGCAGCTGGGCTCCTGCAGACTCTGTGGCCCCGTCTCAGCTGCGAGTGCCAGTGCTACTGCCTTCTGGAGCTGTCAGGGGGCTGCGCTGGCTCGCACCTGCTGGCCAGACCAGCGAGGCCTTCCCACCCGGTCACATAGATGAACACATGGGATTCTATCGCTGTGACTTTGTGATGCACTCCAGGGGCAGAAGCTAGAACTGGGTCGCTGTCAGGTTGCAGACTGTGGGCCTCTGTGCTCCGTGTTCACTCAGCCGCTCCTGAGTATAGAGAGGGAGGAGAGCAAGCAGCGGTCCCACCTTCCATAGGAAAGAGACACCAGCAACGCGGGGGAGGGGGAGGGGCTCCAGGGGGCTGCAGGCCGGGGTGTGTGCAGGCTGCAGCCTGGTGTGCGCGCCTGGGCTTGAGAGACAAGGTGGAGCTCTCGTGTGCGGAGGGAGGGGGGTGTGCCAGAGTGTCCACACCTCCAGCTGCAGACTGGCGGAACAGTGAGGGCCCCCGGGGCGGAGGTCTCAGCCGGGATGTTCAGAGCTTTCCTCCTAAGACACTTTTCAGGCTCAACTTCTTCGCGCAATTTCTGGGCCAAGAAAATCAAGTCTGTTTTTAAAATTTTTATTTTTCTTTATTTTCGTTGTATCTGAAAGGCAGAATGACATGGAGAGGAGGGATCTTCCGCCCTCTGGTCTGCTCCCCAAGCGCCCACAGCAGCCAAAGCCAGGAGTGCAGGAGTCTCCCACATTGGTGGCATGGATCCAGGTGCCGGAGCCATCCATCCTGCATGTTAGCAAGAAGCTGGATCGGAAGCACCATGGCCAGGACTTGAACTGGGCATCCCAAGCTGTGACAGAACTGCTGCGCTGATGCCCGTGCCCAGGCCTCGTGGTTTACTGTTTGAGAATCCCAAGAGCTTTCCAGGCCGGAGGCAGAATTGCAGAGTGGTTAAGATCACCTCGCGGTTCTGAGGAGTCTCCTCACTACAGGGGCAGCCCTGCTGGCCGAGGCACTGGGAAGTCACAGCACTGAATCTGCTGTGTTCCTGCGGAGAGACATAGCCCTGGGTCTGAGTACGAGGACACGACCGACAAACCCAGACGTCTGCGGCACTGCTGAGCGACATATTGTCAATGCCAATGCTAAGAAAGACAAAGTAAGCAAGAGCTCGTTCCAGAGGACAAGAGATCGAGTCCTGTGACAGGCAGATTGCGGTGATGGGTGTCACTCTGAGGTTGTGTCTCGCTCAGATTCTTCTGTGGCCCATGTCAGTGTGTTCATGCTGAGCGAACTAGTGGCCAGACAGTGAGATGCTAAAGGAGAGGGCTGTGTCTCAAGGAACCAAGGGAGGCCTCTGGTCAGCCAGCAAAGAGCCAAGGCTCCAAGTCCACCGGTGGGCAAGGCCGCCCAGGAGAGCCTGGAGCTGTGTGAAGGCCGACTCCTCGACTTGGGAGGGGCCCTGCGCTGAACAGCCTTGCTAAGCTGCTTCCAGACTCTTCCTCCACAGGAGCAGAAGTGGTAAGTACTGTTTCTTTTTATTTATTTATTTTTTATTTGAGGTGCACAGCCACAGACAAATGGAGGAGAGACAGAGAGAGAGAGGTCTTCCATCTGCTGGTTCACTCCCCAAATGGTCACAATGGTTGGAGCTGGGCCGGACCTAAGCCAGGAGCCAGGAACTTTTTCCGGGTCTCCCACACTAATGCAGGGGCCTAAGTGCTTGGGCCATTTTCTTCTGCTTTTCCAGGCTGCTAGCAGAGAGCTGGATCAGAAGTGGAGCAGCTGGAACTCAAACCAGTGTCCATATGGGATGCCGGCACTGCAGGTGGTGGCTTAACCCGCTAGGCCACAGCACTGGCCCCAGTACTGCTTCTTAAAAAATTGTTTTAAATTTATCTTCATTTTATTCAAGAGAGTGAAAGGCAGAGAGACACATGGAGAGATCTTCCACCCATTGGTTCAGTCCTCAGGTGCCTGCAATAGCCAGGCCCCAGCTAAAGCGGCCATGTGGGCAGCAAACACTTGTGCCTCCCCGGCTGCATTAGCACGAAGCTGGAATCCGAGGCAGAGCCTGGACCCAAGTGGCATCTTAACCAGGGCTGCAGACACCAGCTCTGTACATACTAAGTGTGGGTCACTGTTACAGAGCCGTGTACAGCTAACACAACCACCAAATGTAGCAGGTCTTCTTAAGCTGGATCCTGGGACTGAAAAAAAAATTACTGCAAAAGACCATTAGATATTTGGCAAAATATGAATGGGGAATTAGTAAACAATTATTTTATACTGATGCTAAATCTCCAGAGTTACTCATTGTACTGTGGTCATGGAAAAGGCTGCTTCATTCATTAGAGATTCACACTACAAGATGTAAAGTCACAGTTTCTGTCCACTCCCTCTCAAATGGCTCAGAAATAAAAACAATAATTTATGATACTAACACATGTAGCATATAATTAGGGAGTTTCACTTATATACTAATTAAAATGTTGAATAGCAAGCCACCTTCACAACTTAATGACTTAAAACAAGAAAAATGTATTAGTTCCTCACAGCTTGGTGGGTTGACTAGATTTATCTAGAAGATTCTTTTGTGCCATAAGGTATCAGCTGAGACTGCTTGGTCTGTAGCACCCAGCGGCAGCGCTGGGCCTCGCGTCCCTGTGTGGCACATTTGTGTCTCTGCATGTGACCAGCTCGCGATTCCTCCTGGCAGGGAGGTTAAAGGAGAGGGTCTGCTCCCACAGCAACGAGCCTCCAGGTGTCCAGCAGCCGGCTCCACGCTGGGCCTGAAGCCACTGAGCCATTCCAAGATCCAGGGCAGCTCCTGTTCCTGGAGGTGAAGGACCCAGACAGCTTGCTCCTTCTGCTCTGTCTCCCATCTCAGCTCCCCTTCCCTAAGAATTTTAACCTAAGAGCTCACACGGAGCTCAGTATGGGGCGGGCAGGTGGCTAGCGGTTAAGAGGGTGGGTGCGGCAGTCAGGGGCCATGTTGGAGCGCCTGCATTTGCTACCCGCCTCCAACTCCTGACTCCAGCTTCCTGTTAACGCACACCCTGGGCGGGGGCCAGCAGGTGATGGCTCAAGTGATGTGGTTCCTGCCACCCGCGTGGGAGATCTGGCTTGAGTTCCCAGTTCTTGGTTTCCATTCAGCCCAGCCCTTGGCTGTTGCACTGTTGGAGGCATTTGCGAAGTGAACCAGGGCATGGAAAGTCTCTCTAACAACAACAATGATTAAGCTGTGAAGAGGAGGAAAACACTGTCACGTGTGTAGCACAAAGTGTGCCGCAGGGAGGCTTACCCACGTTGCGTCAGTGCACCCTCGCCGCAGCCCTGCAGAGAGCCCGTTGCTGGCCTTTGGGAACGGAGAGGCGGCAGAGGCTGTGCTAGGTGCAGTGACGAGAGCAGAGTCACACTGCAAACGTGTAGTTTAAAGAATTATTTGCTTCTTTATTATTCAGTGCTTGGGAGCACGAGGACCAATGCCGTCTTAGCGGCTGTTGCAGTCGTGCCGCGTAACACACACGCTCCAAATCTCAGTGGCCTACAGCACCAGGCTTCTGTTGTTCTCATTCACGGGCTGCTGGTTTCAGATGAGTTCGTTTCGGGCCATGGGATTGGCTGGACTTAGGACTGGGTTGGGGTGGGTTCAGGTCTACACTGCATGTCTCCATGTTTCCCCTTCCCTTGGACCAGCGGCTACCTGGGGGGTTGTTCTTCCTAGGGTAGGTTGCATAAGTACAAGAGAAGAGCCAAACCATACAAGTACGTTTAAGACTTCTGCCTGTGACATGGCCAAAGTAAACCCCAAGCCCAAACTCAGAGTCATCGATGCAAAGAAATATGTGCTGATCACCGTGAAGCCAAGGCCATGGCATGGACAGGACAGTCAGGGCAGGGGCAGGGAGCCTGGAGAGCGGTGGGGTGCAGGTCCTGCCCTCAGGGACTCATGGGGACCCAGCTGCAGAGCAGTGCGGTGAGCGGAGTGAGGAGGCGTGGTGAGGGGTGGCGTGGTGGTATATGTGGGTGTTATGGGCACACGCGGCGGGGTGGGGGTCCCTGCAGCCAGCTGGACATGTGTACAGAATTTCTAGAGAAAGCACAGAAGGATACAATAAGCAAGAGCGCCTCGCAGGAATGGGGAAGATGGCATTACAGAGCAACACCGGCTGTCAGGACTGCCTGAGCCGTGGCAAGGAGGCCAGAGCCGGGGCGCTGTGCACCGCAGAAAGGGGGAGGCAGCTGGTGTGACAGTGGAGGAGGGGTGGGGGCAGGCAGAGCCGGGCGTGGAGGGCTTTGGCATGTACTGCGCACCTGCCCTTCAGCCTCCCGGAGCGCTCCCCACCCTGCACCACTCTGCTGCTGTCCTGGCTAGTTGAGCTGGGCGGCCTGTGCCCCTCCCTCTCTTACTCCAGTTAGAGCTGCAATTGTGCCCCCAACAGCCTTGATTCCGATGGTGAAGCACAAGCCCCCCAGGAGTCTGTCCCTGGGGACAGGCCCTGATGCCACAGCTTGAGTGGGTGTGTCCCTCCAAAACCTACTCCTGAAGGGGTGGGTTTTTTTTTTTTTATTTGACAGAGTTAGACAATAAGAGAGAGGTCTTCCTTCCGTTGGTTCACCCCCCAAATGGCTGCTGTGGCTGGAGCTACACCGATCCGAAGCCAGGAGCTGTGTGCTTCCTCCTGGTCTCCCATGCGGGTGCAGGGTCCAAGCACTTGAGCCATCCTCCACTGCCTTCCCGGGCCACAGCAGAGAGCTGGACTGGAAGAGGAGCAACCGGGCTTAGAACCCGGAGCCCATATGGAATGCCGGCACCGCAGGCGGAGGATTAACCAAGTGAGCCACGGCACTAGCCCCAAAGGGGTGGTGTTAAGAGGTGGGCCTTTGGGAAGGGGTCAGGCCAGGAGGGCTCTGCCCCGTGGAGGAGGTGTGTGCCCAGATAGGAGAGGCTTACGAGGGCTGTGGGCCTCTCCCGTAGAGAGTGAACCTTGGCTGTACCCTGCACCTGCTGGCATGGCCATGTGGGACTCGCCAGGCTCCACCTCTAAGGCGGGTACATTAGGACCCCTCTTAGGTGTCCCTGTTATAGCAGCTCAGCTGATGAAGACTGGCCTTTATGGAGACAATGAGAAGTACATGAGCTCGTGGGGGTGGCCCCCAACCCAATAGGAAGGGAAGACAGGTGGGCGATCTCGGGGGCAAGGCCCCTGAAGCCGGGAAGGCAGGGCTTGCCAGAAACCCACCTTGCAGGGCCGCAGTCTCGGACTTCCGGCCTGCAGGGCGGCGATGGCGAGCGATTCTGCTGTTGGCGCTCTACAGGCCTGGTAGAGTAACACACCCCCAGAATAACAGAACTAGGATAAAAAAAGATTCACCGACAATATCTACCGCAAAACCAGGAGACGAGTTAAACCCACAAGCCTAAGATACAGCTGGAGACAGGCGGGGGGGGGGGGGGGGGCGGGGGCAACTCCAGCAGTTAGAAGGCTCGTCGCCTCTCAGACTTGTGTAGGAGGGGGCAGAGGGAAGCCAGCCAGGCTGCTGGTGGCCTGAGAGCAGGTGGACCCGGAAAGCACCCATGGGTCCTCAGAAGGGCGGCAGGACGGCCTGGGGGCGGCGACTGGCGCTGGAGCAGAGTCCAGTTTGCATGTGGGTGCGAAGGGCCTGCGGGGCAGACCTGTCTGGGGCGCGGGCTGCACCCAGCTGGGCCCCACAAGCTCCTCTCTGCTTCCTCCGTAAACTCCCGTCACTGATGGACTGAAGCTCCCTTTCACGACGTAAACCCTGCACCAGGCTGTCAGCATCGAGTCTGAGCTGACAGGGACAAAGAGGAGACCGGGGACAAAGAGGAGACTGCTCGGATTGAGGGGCTCAAAGCGGGGCTGGGATGAAGCCGGGAGAGAAAGCCGCACGCACAGCACCCTGGCGGCAGCGTGAACTCCCCATAGATGGCCGCGCAACCGTCTCCTCGTCCCGCCGGGTGTGCCCGTGATGCCTGTGCGTGCCTGGACCCAGGGAGGGCCATGGAGCTGAAGCCCTGTGACTTCCAGGCTGCCTGGAGTGAACACACTGCACATGTCCACCCTTGTTTCTTAGGGGATTGTTCTTGGAGATTGGCCACTGTGGTGCGTGGGAGGAAACCCAACAGGCCACGTGGAGAGGGTTCCAGGCAGTTGCAGCCGCCAGCCAGTGTCGCTGGCCGGGCTCGTCCGTGCTGCAGCCTCCAGGTGTCCCCAGCCCCTAGCAGGCAAGTCAGCTCACTCAGCCTTCCGGCAGAGACGTGCCAGCCCCCAGGGGCCCCTGCTAAATCCCCCACCCACGCGCTCTGTTACTGCCATAGGAACACACTAAGTTTCGTGTGGTTTATCACACAGCAGTAGTAGCTAGAACAGCCACTGTGGATGCCCCAGCGTGAGGAGCCCAGGAGCCGTGATGGGAGAAAGCTCTCTGCTGTGGATGTGTGTAAGATTTGAGTTCCCCGGTGCTTCGCGTGCTGGGAGGGCCATCCCCAGCGTAAGGGTATTGAGGTGATGGAGCCTTTAAGAGGTGGGGCCTGGGGGATGATTAGACCACAGGGGCAGGGCTCTGATGGAGTGGGAAGGGGAGATCTCCTGGGAGGGGATTAGTTCCCAGAGGAGTGAACTGTTACAAAACAGTGAGCCTGGCCCCTCCCTGGTCCCTCGCTTCCCAACATAGCAGCCACCATTTTGTGACAGAGCCAGGAGGCCCTCGCTAGAGGCTGAACAGGGCCACCTGGTCTTGGCTCTCGGCACCCAGAAGTGTGAACTAAATGCACATGTTTTCTGTGCACCTTGGGGGTCCTGGGTTCAAGTCCTGCCTCTGCTCTGCATTCCAGCGTGCTGCTGCTGCACACCTGGGAGCAGTGGTGACGGCCCCAGTGGCTGGGTTCTGGCCGCCCTGGGAGACCTGGATGGAGTCAGCCTGGCCCAGACCCTGCTATGGTGGGCGTTTGGGGAGTGAGCAGCAGGTGGGAGGTCTCTCCCTCTCTCCCTCTCTCCCTCTCTCCCTCTCTCTGCCTTTCAAAGGAATAAGTACAAGTTTTTTTTGTTTTTAAGAAGCAAGGAGATACCCAGAGAATAGAAAAATAAAAAACAAGAGTACAAACCTGAAAAATTCATTTTACTTAAAAAAGAGTAGTATTAGAAAAGGAAAAAAGTCAATAGCAACACAACATTCTTAGTTAATAAAAGCGAGTCAGAAAAACCAGATGAAGGCTGTAACCCAGCAACGCGAAGTGAAGGTTTTTGATGACAGAAGTTATGAAATCACGTAAATCAAGATTAGATAGACTCAGAGGTGAGGTGATTTGGGGGAAAAGGGAAGTTTTGAAAAGAATGATGATATGAGGCCGGCACTGTGGTGTAGAGGGCAAAGCCGCCGCCTGCAGTGCCGGCTTCCCATGTGGGCGCTGGTTCATGTCCCGGCTGCGCCATAACAGAGAGATCCAGCTCTCTGCTGTGGCCTGGGAAAGCAGTAGAGGACGGCCCAAGTGCTTGGGCCCCTGCACCCACGTGGGAGACCCAACAAAAGCTCCTGGCTCCTGGCTTTGGATCGGCTCAGTTCTGGCCGTTGTGGCCATTTGGGGAGTGAACCTGCAGATGGAAGACCTCTCTCTCTGCCTCTGCCTCTCTCTGTATAATTCTGAGTTTCAAATAAATAAATAAATAAATCTTTTTTAAAAAAAAAAAAGAAAATGACGATAAAAGTAGCTGATCTAGAAGGACAAGAGGCCACTGCAGACCTGCAGACGAGGGCAGGAGTGAGAGGAGCATGGACGCCCACACAGACAGCGCCTGAGAGAGCCAGGGGAGAGAAAGGTGGACGGGCGTTATGAAAATGACTTCCACCAAAATAACCTTGTCTTCTAAGTTCAATTTTCCATGAAGTTTTTTTTAACTTGAGAGGCAGAGAGCTCTGGTTCACTCCCCAGCGCCCTCCACAGAGAGGCTGGCCCAGGCTGAAGCCGGACGCTGGGAACTGTTTCCCATGGGGTGGAGGGAAGTGCTGAGCCGCACTGCTCTCTCCAGCATCGCGAGAGGCCCCGGCCCGGGTAGAAGCCAGGCGGTTCTTCTCTTCGCTACTTCGAGCTTTCTGAGGCAGCCCCGTGGAGCAGGCGGAAAAGGAAGACTGAGCACACACGGAACAGGAGTCCGTGCAGAGCGCAGGAGAAAGCGAAGCCAACAGAACGGAACAAACCCCACACTGATGCAAGAGGGTCCCTCACAGGGGACCAGACTTGAAATTGCACATCGGAGAGGCACTGAGACTCACGTCTAAGAAAACTACTGGGCTTTAAAGAAAAAAGGGGAAAACACTGGAGGAATCCAAGCAAAACCCCCAACCCATGTATCAGGAACGGAAGAACAAGTCACTGGGACCAGTGCTGTGGAGCAGCAAGTTAAGCGGCCGCCTGTGACGTCAGCACCCCCACCGGAGCGCCTTTTCCAGTCCTGGCTGCTCGGCTTCCGGTCCAGCTCCCTGCTGATGCACCTGGGAGTGCAGCAGATGGCCCACCCGCTGGGCCCCTGTGGGAGACCAAGGTGGAGTTCCTGGATCCCGGCTTCGGCCTGACCCAGCCCTGGCTTTTGAGGCCATTTAGGGGAGTGAATCAGCAGATAGGAGACCCCTCTCTGTGTCTCCGTCTCTCTCTCTCTCTCTCTGCGGCTCTTTCAAGTAAGTAAATAAGTGAATGTAGAAGACACCCTGTCATCTGACGTCAGCAACAACGATTCATTCCGGGAGACAATCTAATAAAATGTTCGGGAAACGTGACGCCAGGGTCTTCAAGTGTACAGCCACACAGCAGCTGTCACTACAGAAAACGCTCGAAGGAATGTTCTGGGCGTTTGCAGGGCAGGCCATCAGAGAACGAGTGTCAGGCGTGGAGATCAGTGAGGACATCGCTGAAGTCGCACGGCATCCCAGAGCACGGACGGACTCACGGGGTACAGTGTGGCCCTTGGCAGTCCTGGTCAAGGTCAGCGGGGGCTGCCGATAGCACAGACAGGGCGAGCTGCGGAAAGGAAAGAAGAGGAGGAGGAGGAGGAGAAGAGGAGGGGAGGAGGAGGGGGAGAAAAGGAGGGGGAGGGGGAGGAGGAGGAGGGGAGGAGGAGAAGAGGAGGAGGGGGAGGAGACAGAGGGAGCCCAGCGGTTACCCCACTGAGAGAGACACCTGTGTCCCCCACGAGAACCTGGGTTTGAGGCCCAGCTCTGCTTCCGACTGCAGCTCTATGCCAGGGCCGACCCCGGAGGGCAGCAGGTGACAGCTCCGGTGGCCGTGTCCTGCCACTGTGCGGGAGACCTGGGTTGAGTTCCTGGGTCCTGGCTTCAGCCTGGCCCCATCCTATCCATTGTGGGCATTTCGGGGAGATTGGTTTTACTCTCCCTGTTTCTTTCTCTGCCTCTCAAATAGATATTTTTAAGTAGTAAAAAAAGTAACAATGATGAGGAAGTTTCACAACCTTTGAAAAAAAGAGGAAGAAAGAGAAGAAGGGGGAGGGGAGGAGGAAGAGGAGGCCTGAGGGCGCCAGTGGCTGCACCTGTAGCCCAGCTGCCATCTTCGGAACACACAGGGACGGGGGCGTGGTTAACGTGATGCCACCCACATCATCATCGGCCCAGCTGTGGAAAATGCCACGGATGAAAAACTCAGATTTTCAGTAACAACCAACAAATAAAAATAGCAAGGAAAGAAAAAAAAAATGAACAAATGTAAAGGAAATTTATAGAGTCTGAAGGCCAAACAGAATGCTTAAGAGGAATTGTAATGTGGATTTTAGAAACTTCTGTTTTCCTGATGCCTCAATGTCTTCACCAACAGCCCAGGGGGTCCTTCCGGCCACAAGTTTCCTCTCTGGCCCCTGTGATGTAGTGCTGTCCCATACCAGGAAATCCCCTCCTGCCTTGCCAGCCCCCACCTGCTAGGGGGCCCTGGGAGCGCCTCGGCTTCCGCCCCCTCTGGTGTAACAACGCCTTAAGTTCCCAAGCCTCCCCCGGTGTGGTTTCCTATTTTGTGGTGGGATCGATCGCCCCTAGAGATTCCACAGGAGGGACTTGCTCCCCATTTTTGGACACAAATTCAACGGACGAATTTTACCGGGATCCTCACCCGAACCAATGACTGCATTTTCGGGAGACGTGTAAAATAATCTGGGGAGGTGGGCTCTGCGGCGCATCTGATGCCGGCGGGAGCATTTGTCAGTCCGACAGGGGTGGTCGTGGCTGCGTGGCTGTGCTTTCGTGGTTGGGCCCTTCTGCAGAGCCACGGCTGTGTGCAAATGCAGAGGTGGGCGAGGTGTGTGGGAGGCAGGGCCAGGCAATGGAGGAGCTGGAGGGAGCTGGCGGCAGGTGGGTGGAGCCACGGGCTTGCAGAGTCGTCTGTTGAGGTGGGTGAGGCTGGGTGAAGCTTGGTCTCACTGTGCTGTTCCTTGTGTTGTATTTAAAGACGTCTTCGGTAAAAGGTCAAAGGTCAGCGAGCTGAAGAGGGGTGCAGGGGAGGTCATCGCTGGGGAGAGGAAGCAGGTGTGGGCTGCAGGGGCAGTGGTGGGAGGCTGGGCGTGGCCGGGGAGGGGGCTGGAGCCCCTTTACCAAGAGCAGTGGAGAGCGTGGAAGAAGAGGCTGGAGCAGCGGCGGGCACGGGCAGAGTGCATCCTGGGAAGGCCACTGTGAATGCAGAGCAGAGGGCTAGGGCTGGGCACCAGAGTGAGGACCCAGTCAGGGTCCAGGCGGGCAGCTGGCATGACCTGGGAGAGGTGGGGGAGAGAAGGACATCCTCTTGATTCGCTCGGGGGTGGAGTCAGCAGGGCCCCTGGTTAGATGGGGGGAGGGGCCCAGAGGTGAGACGGGGAGGGGGGCCCTGACCTAGGCCCTCTACATTGAAAGGCCTATCTCACTTCTTCCAGACCCTTAGAGGAAGGCCATGTTTGTCTCGGCCTGGACCAGTGCAGGGGTCGGCACCAGGCAGCGGCCGTGTGTTGATGACGTCAGCGAGGCCCAGGACTGGAGGCAGGGGCAGGCGTGGCGGGGTGGTGGGGGTGTGTGAGGCCGGTGCTGGCAGGTGGCACCGCCCACGGCTCCTGCAGTTAGTCACCGTGCACATGGTGTCTGAGATCCGGAAGCCCTCCTGCCCTGGGGTAGGCAGAGCCAAGATGGGAAGCCAGGTCGTTGGGGTCTAAGCATTGCATTCTTGGGGGCAAGCATTCGGCCCAGCAGTCAGGACACCAAGCAGAACACCCACATCCCACGTCTGAGTGCCTGCGTCCCAGTCCCAGCTCTCTCCGTCCCAGCTTCTGAGCGCCCGGCAGGCAACGGTGACGGCTTAAGTAGCTGGGTCCCCGACACCGCGCAGGAGGCCTGGGCCGTGTCCCCAGCCCCTGGGGAGTGGCCTTGCAGTTTACGGATTCCATCCATTCACTCTAGACAAAATCTGCCAGGCGCTCATTCTGTGTCCAGCCCTGTGCCCGGAGCTGGGGAGACCTACAGGCGAGCCAGCTACGCTGTCCCCGCAGATCGGTGAGAGCGGACGGACAGCAAGTGTCCAGAGTAACGCAAGCACAACGTGAAATGACATCAGCACTAAAGTGTTGATACGTTTTTTGTTTTTCCTTAATAGAAATGAAGCTATCTTTAAGTTAAAGGGGAATTTAAAATATTGAAATTCATTCGTCACATGAAATAAATGAAAATCTTCAAAAACAAAACCAAAAGCCCCTTCTTACCCACCGCAGCCCGGTGGGATCCCACAACGGCTGAAGGCCCTGCCTCAGGAGCCAGGGCTTTGTCTGTGGACTCTGGGGGAGGGGCGGGATGGAAGCTGAGTGACAGCGGAAGAACCCTGAATTCACTGAAAGAGCCCTGAGCGGCAGCCACGGGGCCCTGGAGGGCAGGGTCTGTCCCAGGCAGGTGGCAGAGACCGTGGCCCTTGGACATGAGCCTGCACAAGGCAGTGGGGGTCGGGGCTGTCCGGGCACCCGAGCCTCCCGACCCCGGGGGCTCCAGCCTCACAGCCCCATCCCCTGTGCACCTGCACCCTCGGAGAAAGCACGGCACACTCATCTCCCCCAGATAGCCACGATCAGTCTGATGGTGGAGAAAAGAGGGTGCAGTCAACCCAGACGCCCCAGGCTCCTGCCCCGCCCTGTTGTGGCTCTCTGCACTCTGACCTCTCATTTCCGGAAGAGACTTCAGCCACAGAGTATCCTTTATGCACAGTGGCTGGGACCCAACCCGAGCTCGGGGTTGCAGTATGGGGGCGGCTAGGGCCCCAAATTATAGGGCTGCCTGGCTAACTGGTAGTTGGATGGACAAAAATAACCCCCAGCCAGGATCAGGAGGTGAGGGCAGTGTCTTGCCTTGGAGAACAGACGGGCTGCTGACATGGCCTGGACCGGGCACTGGGGGCCGGGGCCTGCTTCCTTCTGCACAAAGCCCACGTTGGCCAGGTGGCCACAAAGCCACTCCCTCTGCCCGGAGCCCCTGCCCTGTGAGGGGCACTCCTAGCTCTGGGAGCCTGGCCAAGAAAGAAAGTGTCACAGCCTACTGTTACTTATTTCACTTTCTCTCCTCTTTGGGGCCTGATTTTTGAAAAGCGTGGATCTTGGGATAACATCTTAGAGCCTGTGTATACAGCTTGTGGTGCTGTGTTTTGTTTTTCTGGAAGGAGTCTTGCTTTCGCAACATGCTACAAGGGCAGAAGATGTGCACGAGCAGCCATCATTTGTGTAAGATTGTGTGCCTGCTTTTCTTTTTTTTTTGACAGGCAGAGTGGACAGTGAGAGAGAGAGACAGAGAGAAAGGTCTTCCTTTGCCATTGGCTCACCCTCCAATGGCAGCTGCAGCCAGCGCGCTGTGGCCGGCGCATTACGTTGATCCAATGACGGGAGCCAGGTGCTTCTCCTGGTCCCCCATGGGGTGCAGGGCCCAAGCACTTGGGCCATCCTCCACTGCACTCCCAGGCCACAGCAGAGGGCTGGCCTGGAAGAGGGGCAACCGGGACAGAATCCGGCGCCCCGACCAGGACTAGAACCCAGTGTGCCGGCGCCACAGGTGGAGGATTAGCCTAGTGAGCCGCGGAGCCGGCCTGTGTGCCTGCTTTTCATACCGAGACTTGGGTGGGCCCTGGGAGAAGGCTCTAGAAACTAATGTTAGCTGCTTCCAGAAGAGGACCTGGGAACCGGGGCCTCCCGGTGGCTGTTAAACTTCTGTCTTTCTTACGCTTAGTGTTGAGAGGCTCAGAGGACCCCAAAAAAGAGAGGAGGGGGTGTCACGGAGGCAGGGCTCGGATCTGACACTTGCATCATGAGGAATTGGTTCCAGGAAGTGTGTGGTGCAGTGACAAAGCTGTCTGCACGAGGCTAACACAGACCTGCGAGTGTGCCCTGCGCGGGGATCAGGGGCGTGTGTGTCCCCGTGGACAAGGGCAGCGTGGCCCCGTGAACAGCGACCTGGGAAGACAGCCGTGTCACCAACGAGGGGACAGGCTGACTTACCGCAGCCTGAGCTGTAGGGCCCCCCGCCTGTGACACCACGCACACGCCATGTGGGCTGCGCCTGGAGCACTGATCACTCAACAGAGCAGCTTCGGGCCCCCAGCAGATCGACACATCTCTCCCTCCCCCCTGCTTCTGTTTCCTGATCATTTGGAAGTCACTTAGCAATGTCTTTGAAAATGTCTGGGTTTATTTGAGAGACAGGAGGCAGACAGGGAGTGAGCTCCCAATTGCTGGTTCACTCCCCTGGCCAGAGGTGGGGGCCAGGAATTCAATCCCATCTCCCCCCATGGGAGGCAGGAACCCAGCTGCTTGAGCCGTCACCATGGCTGGCCCATGGTGCATCAGCTGGGAGCCAGAGCATGGTATGGAACCAGGCCGCCTGATAGAGGGTACGGGCGTCTTAACGGCCAGGCTGAGGGCCTGCCGCCATCCTGACCCCTCACAGATGAACACGCCGCGTGCCTGTTCTGAGAACCGACATCCTCCTGCCGAATCGCAGAAGCATCCGGCGTCACGCCAAGAGCAGCATCGGACGTTCGGTCCGCATAGCTCTCGGGCGTCCTCAGCTCTTCCGCAGTGTCCTTTGGTTCCGGCCGGTCAGACTGCTCAGCCGCCTCTGGGGAAGTCGCTCTGGTCCAGTCCAGTCTGAAAGCGGCCGCCAAGCCTGTGGTGACGGAGACCTCGCGGGGTCCCAGAGCCCTTTTCCTGCGCGCCCCGGCACTGAGCACCCTCGGGTTGGGTGACCACTCTTGTGCACCTTAGTTAGGGCTGCTCTGAGCAGGGCTGCAGGTGAGGACTGGGGTGCAGGAGCTTACTGGAGAAGGAAGTGGGGAGGACGAGGGAGACAGGGAAGGGTGAAACGCTGAAGAAGGGGTGAGGTTGAGGTCACCGTGAGAGACAGCTGGGAGCGCCAGGCTCAGGGCTGGTGGCTGAGCGGTCCTGAGCCGGCTCCTCCCGCGCTGGGTGAGGACGGCCTGGGGGTTGTCTCCTGGCTGCACCCGCTCAGGGCTCCAGCCAGAGTCCCCGGCTTTGGAGAAAGTCCAGGGGATAGAAGAGTGGCGAGCTTCGAGCAGATGAGACATCGTTAGCGTGCATGGAGTTGTCGCAGCTGTGGCTGTCATCACAGGAGCCGGGGGGGGGGGGGGGCGACAAAGGCCACCAGCCGCATCTGCTCTGGCTGGTGTCTTCCCGCCCCCATCAGGCGGAAGCTCTTAGGGGAACTGAGGAACAACAGAGCATTGCCTGGTGGCCAGTGCTGGCCTGGACAGGTGTTCTCTGGGCTCTCCGAACAGATGCAGGCCTCACCAGTCTTTCTGAGAGTTAACTCCACCCTCCCTGCCTCAGTTTCCCTCTGTTGACATGGGAGCCGGGTGGGTGGTGCAGGCAACATTACAGAACCAGGGAGACAATCGACCCCTCTGTGTAGAAAGCCGGGGTCCATGTGGGCACATTCACAATGGGGCCTGTTGCATGGTGCCAGGTGTTGAGAGTCACCACAAAGGTTGCACTCGAGGGACTTGAGCCGCTTGGTATCCTGGGCAGGGAGCGGGAGAGGTGGTCCCGGAAGCAGCCCTGTGGGTGCCAGGGACAACCGTACTCCCGTTTTCAGAAGGACACAGGCACAGAGAACCGACGGAATCTTTTTCAGACTTTCCAGTGGTTCCCTCCAAAGAGCAAGACCAGCGGTGACGTTGCCTCACTTACTGGGTGAACGCGGAGGCTCCGGTTTTTCAACGGCCTGATCCAGGCTGGGCCACAGGGGCTGCTGCGCTAAGGAGCTGCACAGTGGGAGGCGGAGAGGGGACCAGAGGGAAGCGGCCACGCGCTCTCCCTGGGGTCGAGTGGCGGACAGTCCCAGGGTGTTAGGGGGATCGGCTGGGGCAGGCGTTGCCAGCGGAGGGTGAGCTGGGCTGCCTGAGCTCCAGCCCCCTGCTCAGAGCACCTGGGAGGCAGTGGCTGGCGGCTCAAGTATGTGTGTCTCCACCACCCACGGGGGAGACCTGGCCTGAGTCTTGTGCTCCTGGCTACTGCTGGCTCGCCCAGCCCTGGCTAATGTGGGCATCGGGAGGGAACCAGCAGATGGAAGATCCCCCCCGCCCCTTTCTCCCTCGCTCTTTCCCCCTCCTC
Organism: Sylvilagus floridanus; assembly: GCA_949820135.1. Lineage (NCBI taxonomy): Eukaryota > Metazoa > Chordata > Mammalia > Lagomorpha > Leporidae > Sylvilagus > Sylvilagus floridanus. The sequence goes on from OX463235.1 coordinate 21,573,467, forward strand.
TTTCCCTCCTGTCTCTCGGTCTCTTTCCCCCTGACTTTTAAATACATTGAATCAATAACGAATAAAATTAAATGTATGAAAGAGGGATTTGCTCCCAAAGCCACTCCAGGGACAGCCAGGGGCAGACGGTGACCACAGTCTCCTCCCTCTCCAGTCCAGCCACGCCCACCCAGCACCCCAGGCCCTGCGGCCACAGCAGGTCAAGGCATTGAGTGCTGACTGGCAGCCAGGGTGGGGGCCTGGGGCTGCATCCTCGGGCTCTGCCAGCGCTCTCAGACCCCTCAGAGACGCTGGGCCCCGTCCCTGTCAGGGTCCTGGCTCACCCGCAGACAGGAGAGCCCGGGAGATGCAGCCCGAGTCTCGATGGAGCAGGCCAGTGCCCTGCAGGTGATGAAGCCCAGACTGGATCCAGCAGTCCCACGCCCGTGTCTACACTCACAGGAGAGGAGAGTAGTGTGTGAGTGCGACACCTGCTCTCACCTGCTGGCCGCAGCACTGTTGCCCTGGGCTAGCCACGGGGGCCACCCACGCATCCTGTGCGTGCAGGCACACGCTTCTCGCCAAGATGGCCATATGCAAGCTGTTGTGGAGGCAGGTGGGTGTCGGCCAGCAGGGGTAAGTCACAGGTGCCCGGGGGCTCCGTGGCTGCCCACTTCCTGGCCTGGCTCTCGTCCACACGCTGAGTGCTTGTTTTCCTTCAGAGAAAACTTGCACTGATAATCATTTTTTTTAAAGACTTATTTATTTATTTATTTATTTGAAAGTCAGAGTTACACAGAGAGGAGAGAGAGAGAGAGGTCTTCCATCCGCTGGTTCACTCCCCAGATGGCCACAATAGCCAGAGCTGCACCAATCCGAAGCCAGGAGCCAGGAGCCTCTTCCAGGTCTCCCACATGGGTGCAGGGGCCCAAGGACTTGGGCCATCTTCTGTTGCTTTCCCAGGCCATAGCAGAGAGCTGGATCAGAAGTGGAACACCTGGGACTTGAACTGGTGCCCATATAGGATACCAGTACTGCAGGCGGCAGCTTAACCCACTGTGCCACAATGCCAGCCCCCAAAGTTTTCTAAAGACATCAAATTTTCCCAGAGCCAGGATCGGGTCATTAACTCTAGCAGTGAAAACACCCTGTGCAAGGGCCAGTGTTGTGGCTTAATGGGTTGAACTACTTACTGCCTGCAATGCCGGCATCCCATATGGATGCTGGTTCGAGTCCCAGCTGGTCCACTTCCAGTCTAGTTCCCTGCTAATGAGCCTGGGAAAGCAATAGAAGATGGACCAAATCCTAGGGCCCCTGCACCTACGTGGAGACCCAGAAGAAGCTCTTGACTCCTGACTTTGGCCTGGCCCAACGCTGACCATTGCGGCCATCTGGTTAGTGAACCAGTGGGTGGAAGACCTCTCAGTAATTCTGCCTTTCAAATAAATAAATGAATCAGAAAGCAAGCAGGCAAGCAGGCAAGCACCTTTGTCCCACATGCAGTGCCTGGCTCCTGCTCCTGGCACCGGCTGCCCGCTAGTGCAGACCCCAGGGGCAGCAGCCCTGGCTCAGGCACCCCGACACAGTAACTGGTGTTGCTCTTGTCTTCATCCTGGCCCAGCCTGGGCTGCTGCGGGTGGGCATCTGGGGGAGCAAACTGGTGGATGGGAGATCTCTCAGGAGTTTTATTTCTCTTTCTCCTTGTCTCTTACCATCTGCCTCTCAAAAAGAAAGAAGAGAGAGAGAGAGAGAGAGAGAGAGAGAGAGAGAGAAGACATGGAAAGAAAAGAAGAAAGGTGTCCTCAGAGCCCAGAACATTGGTGGCCAGGGCTGTCCACTAGCTTGCTGGGTCCCTGCTGCCTCCCTGCCTCCTCCGCCACTGTGGGTTTAGGGATTGGGGCCACTACGGCCAACAGCACCGGGTGCAGCTGTGCAGTGCCCCCGGCCTCGGCCTGGCTCTTTCTCGCCCCCTACCGCAGTCCCTAGGCACCTGCACCTGCGTGGGTGTGAACTGAGTGAGGACCCGTGGAGTTCAGGAAGCAGGGCGCCGAGTGTAGCCCAGGAAAGTTGTGTTCTTCTGCCCTCTTGTGGAAAGTCCTGGTATGGCAAGGGCCGGCCTCCTCACCGGCCTACTGCCATACTGGAAGTGACCACAGGAGGGCAGTGTTCCCAACACGTTTTCATCGGAAGGGTTCCACATGCGTTATTTTAAAACTCCTTTATGGAGATGCAACTCATACCCTAAGCCCTCCAAGCACCGTAAGTGTACATTCAGTGTCTTAGTATATTAACAGAGTTGTGCAATCACAATCTAACATGAACACATTCTCACCCCCTTTGGCAACGCTCATCAACTAACTGTAACCCCACTGCCACTCTCCAAGCCCCAGCCCTGGGCGAGCACGGATCCGCCTTCTGTTTCTGTGCATCTGTCTCTAATCCACGTTTCTGCTGTTTCCAGCATTGCATGGAACGCGGGACGTGGTTAATCGGCTCCTGCCACCCAGCTTGCGATGTCAGGGCCCCCTCAGGTGTAGCACCTCCTCACACCCCAGCGAAGGGACGAGGGACCACGTTTTACTTGTCCATTTGTGAGTTGACGGACATCTGAGTTGCTTCTATTTTTGACTTTCTTAAACAGTGCCACTATGAATGTTTCTGTAGGTTTTTATGTTGGATGTATGGGTTTTTAAAACGATGTTATTTATTTACTTGAAAGAAAGAATGACAGAATAGGGGGAAAGAGAGAGAGAGAGAGAGAGAGAGAGAGAGAGATTGATTGATTGATTTTGCATCTGCCAGTTCACTCCCCAAATGCCTGCAACAGCCAGATCTGGCCCAGGCAAAAGCCAGGAGCCAGGAACTTCATCCGGGTCTCCCATGTGGGTGCAGGAGCCCACGCACTTGGGCCGTCAGCTATGCCTTCCCTGGTGGAGTAGCAGGGAGCTGGATCAGAGGTGGAGCTGAGACGGCAAGCCATGCATGTGGACAGGTTAGCTGCTGTGCCAAGTGCCCACCCCGCTTCTTCATCAGGACACAGAGTGACACCGGCATATTGTGTCATCACACCTGTGTCTACGCAGGGCACAGTGAACCCCGCCTTGCTGCCTGCTGAGGGTCGGCAGTTTTGCCATCAATGGTGTCACAGTGAAAGGGCAGCGATGCCTGCGTATTGTCAGGAAAGGGCCTTAGGGCACAATCATCAACACACATGATAAACAGTGCCCGGGGCGGCGCTGTGGCTAGAGGGTAAAGCCACTGCCTGTGACGCCGGCATCCCCTGTGGGCGCCGGCTCAAGGCCCGGCTGCTCCACTTCCGATCCTGGGACAGCAGCACAGACGGCCCACGTCCCTGGGCCCCTGCACCCGTGGGGGAGACCCAGAAGCAGCTCCGGGCTGGCTTCAGCTTGGCCTTGTAGCCATCTGAGGAGTGAACCAGCAGGTGGAAGACCTCTCCCTCTCTGTTTCTCCTCCTCTCTGTAACGCTGCCTTTCAAATAAATAAATAAAAACCTACTGTCCACACTGTGTACAATGTCAAGAACATCAGTACCAGGCCCAGTGGAGGTAAACCAGGAGACTCCAGGAAGCCATCTGTAACCTGCAGTTGGCTGGGCCGACCCCAGTGGTGGGCCCCGGCGGAGGGTGCCCACCCACAGGTGGAACGCACGTGGTGGGTGCGGCGGTTTTCTAATGTGGCTTCAGTCTCTGGGAAATTCTCTATAAAACGCAGCACTTTCATCCTCGGAGCACAGCTGGGAAAACGGAAAAATAAACCAAAACCAAACCAAAAGCCAAACCACAGCTCAGCCATGAGCCAAAGTTTGGATTTTTACCAACATGAAAATCAGGAGAGGATATGGGGCATTTTTTGAAAAGACTTATTTATTTGAAAGGCAGAGTGAGAGAGAGAGAGAAAGAAAGGGTGTGTGTGTTTGTGAGTGTGAGTGAGAGAGAGAGAGAGAGAGAGAGAGAGAGAGAGAGACAGAGTCTTCCATCCGCTGGTTCACTCCCCAGATGGCTGCATCAGCGAGAGCTGAGCCAGGCGGAAGCCAGGAACTGAATCGGGGTCTCCCACGTGCGTGCAGGGATCCAAGCCCTTGGGCCATCTTCTGCTGCCTCCCAGGACACATTAACAGAGAGCGGCATTGGAAGTGGAGCAGCCGGGACTTGAACCGGTGCCCACATGGGCTGCTGACACTGCAGGCACCAGCTTAACCTGCAAGGCCACAACGCCAGCCCCATGGGGATGTCTTTTGGGAATAAATTTTTATTAACGTGAAAGGCAGAGACAGAGAGGAAGAGAAAAAGAGAGGTCTCCCCTGTGGTTCATTCCCTAACCTGCAGCCTGCAACAGTCAGGCCTGGGCCAGGCTGAAGCCAGGAGCCAGGAGCTCCATCCAGGTCTCTCGCATGGATGACAGGGACCCATTAGTGGGGAGGGCAGCCTGTGAGAGCTGGGCCCACGTGTGGGGTGGCGCCAGGGCGGGGTGGCTGGAGAGCAGCGCAGTGCCCCTGTGCCCAGCTCCCTGCCAGCAGGAAGAAAGGGGAACAAAGATGCCCCTTGGGGAAGGTGCCAAGAGGAAGTGGGACTCCGGGGGAGGGGGCTGTGAGGTCAGGGAAGGCGCCACCGGTGGAAGGAGAATTGGGCTGCAGAAGTAGGAATGGCTCCTTGCCCCGCAGTGCAGGGGGAGGGGAGGCGCTGGGGGGAGAGGGCGGCGGTCAGGGCAGGGCCTGGCCCCCAGCACTGCAGGCTCCGAAGGGCCAAACAGTGGCTGCCCTGCCCCCCCCCCCCAAGGTCTTGTGTGTCCACAGGCACCTCCCAGGCCAGCAGTGTGTGGGCCATTGCCTAGATGGGGAAACTGAGGCCCAGGATGCTATGCGCCTGACGGTAGTGGGGGCCCCGGCTGCAGGACGCCTGTCTGTGGCACCCGAGCTCCACGACCATGCATTCCTTTAGCGCCAAGCCTTGAAAACAGTCCCCACAGGGGCTGCTCAGGGACCAGGGGGGACTCGCCCCACGTCTCAGCCAAGCGCCTGCGCCTGGCAGAAAGCGACCCCCGTGTGTCTGTAATGTCTGCACCCTGAACACTGGCCACCAACACAAGCCGTCGCTGAACGTGGCGTCCTCCAGGCGCTGGACAGGCCTGGGCTTCCTCGGCCGGCCACAGCCTGGGGCCACGGTGGGCACGCTCCCCGGGAGAGTTGCCTGGGGCTGCTAGGCACGGGGCATGGGCCAAGCAAAGCTGCTTCCCGCTAACGCTGACGAGGTCGGTGACGTCCCTCATAGGAAACTCCTGGGCTTCTCGCCTTCCCTTTGGAGCCCAGGAGGGCGACAGCCAGGAAGCAGCGGGTGGAAGACGAGGCCCACCTGGGGCCGAGGCCGGGGAGGGGCGCTGGGAGCCGTCCTCAGCGCTGCGCGCCTGGTGCCCACGTCCAGGCCAGGAGCCAGAGGCGCAGGAACAACTCCGAGGTACACGCTGGGAGCCTGGGGGCTTTCTGGAGGAAGCGGTCCCGGACTGCGGCCAGGACGGGTGTGGGCTTGGTCGTAGGGCTTCGGAGAGGCGCCAAGGGACCGCTGTGTCCACCCACAGCGGCCCACGCGGCCACACTCACCCGACAAGCCCGGGCCCCAGGCCTCGGCTCCCGCGCCCCCGGGGCGCACAGGTGCAGACGCCCTGGTCCCGCGTCTCCCGCAGCCTCACGCCCCCGTAGCTGTTTTCCCGGCCTGCAGACCCAGGAGCGCCCCCAGCCCCGCGCTCTGCCAGGCAGGGGCTCCCCCTCCGTCGCTGGACCTGAAATTACTCAGCTCGCGGTTTCTCATCCTCTTTCGTTTCTCTTTGTGCTGGGGTTGCAAAAATTGCGTTTCCAAAAGCGGTCGGCGGGCAGGGAGCGTGTTGTGCAACCCCGGGGGCGCTCTGGCCCTGGTGGGTCAGGCTGACAGCGACCGCTCGGGAGGAGGGAGTGGGGGCGCCGGGGCTTGTGCGGACGGGGGAGGCGGCATTCACCTTGTGTTACACCGCGCCTGCTCAGTGTCTGTGTTTTATTTCACAGTAAAATCTCACGGGACAAAGTCCCAGGGCTCCGAGGAAGTTCCTGGCTCCCACCCACGCGGCCCTGGCTGTAGCTGGCGTTGGGGCGTGAGCCCGCGGATGGAAGCTCGCTCTCTCATGTGGGCCGCAGGTGTCCTGACCAGTTGGTGTCTTAACTGCTAGGTCAGGCACCCGCCCCCACGTTATCTTTGGTGGTTGCGTGGCATTCTGTCCCTCAAGTGTGGCATTGCTGTGTCAGATCCTCAGGGGTTCCTGGAGCGCCTGCGCCCCGGGGGAGCGGACAGAGGGGCCGGGTGTGGTCTGCGGCTCTGCCTGGTGTGAGGCCCTCAACCTGGCTGCACACCAGAACCCCCCGGGCAGCCTGTTCAGTCATTGAGTCCGGAGTTCTGGGGCGTGGGGAGGGCTCTGTGTTTGGGAAACCAAGGCTGAGAAACTGGGGTACCGTGATGGGGTTCTGTGTTGAGGGTTTTCTTTTTTAGAGGCACACACACACACACTCACACACGCTCACACAGCTCCCATCTGCTGCCTCACTCCCCAGGCACCCACAAGGAAGCCGGGAACTCAACCTGGGTCTCCCACGTAGGCGGCAGGAACCCACTTACTTGAGCCGGCACCTGTGGCCTCCCAGGGTGTGTGCAGTGCAGCCAGGATCAGAGCCCAGGCACTCGGGTAGGGGATGAGCCCATCCCAACCTGTGTCCCACGCTCTGGGCCAAACACTGAGCATGGAGGGGGCAGGAGAAGCCCTCAGGACGCCGGGCGCGCCCTCAGCGGCCCTGCAGAGCACGCACAGGAGCAGCCTGGAGCCAGAACTGCTGCTGTCCCTGCAGGCTGCGCGTGTGCCCTTGTGCACACTCTGCCTTCGGAGCTGCAGCCAACTGGGCAAAGCAGGTACGGGGTGGGGGGGGGGAGAGGGAGGGAGGGAGGGAGGGAGAGATCTTAGCTATGTAGAGGCATCTGTGTAGCTCTGTCTATGTAGATATATCTTTTTAAGATTTGTGTTACTATTCCAATCAAGGCAATACAGCTCTAGTAAGCAACAAAGATGCGGATGAGCAGGTAATTCGCCAAAGAAGCAATCCAAGGCGCATGTAAAGAGGGACGTGGCAGAGATTTCGAGAGACGCCAGTTAAGCCAGCAAGGGCGCTTCTTGCCCCCTGTGCTCTGGCGAGGACGTGATATGAGCGGGGGCTGTGGTGCTCCGCGCCGACACGGAGCTTCTGTGCTGGTGCAGGGCACGGGCGGGCGTGGCAGAGACGTGTGAGCCAAGGTGCACATTCAGAGGCTGCAGTAACTGGAGACAGCTCAGAGGTCCAGAGGGAAGGGATTTGGTAAAACAAAACAAAACATTGTGTGTTCCCTGTGGAACTGGTCTCTGACTTGGCCGGACAATCTGATGTTATGTGAAAAGGGGCCAGTTCCAGATGAGTGTTTGGATACGGCCCTGCTTTGCTGTACCTAAGGGTTCTTGCAAAAGGTCACAGAAAATGGCATTGAAAGAGAAGCAGGGATGAGCGTCTGGCCTCGTGCCTGGGCTGCGGGCTGGGAAACCCTTGCCCCCGTATTGCAGAGTGCCTGGATTTGAGTTCAGGTTCTGGCTTCCGACTCATAGGCGCCCCAGGTGGGAGCCGGTCATCAGGCGCCTGCCATCCACCTGGGACACCAGGATGGAGTTCCCAGTTCTGCTGGCTTCCCCCGGCTCAGCCCCAGTCCTGTGGGCATTTGGGAAGTGAACCAGCCGATTCCTGCCTCTCAAATAAATGAATATTTAAACATGTTTGAGAAGGACGAGCCTATTTGGAAGTCCATGCATATTCATGTGTGTGTGTTTGTGTATGCATATATGTATACACGTATTTTCATGTATCTGCATGTGACTAAGAAGATACTAGCTATCAATGCCATTGCCTCTGGACAGTGGAGTTCCAGAAGTTCTTTTATTTTTACTCTCATATGCATCTATATTATTTTTTAAAAAAACTTTTTACCAGCAGAATGTATTGATTTTCTTATTAGAAGAAGCATTGAAAATATTTTTCATTTTTTAAAGAAAAAAAATCGGGACCAGTATTTGTGTTTCTAAATATTTATTTATTTGAAAAGCAGAGTTACAGAGAGAAGGAGAGAGAGAGAGAGAGAGAGAGAGAGAGAGAGAGAGAGAGAGAGAGGTCTTCCATCTGGTTCACTCCCCAAATGGCTGCAACAGTCAGGACTGGGCCAGGACTAAAGCTGGGAAAACCTCCTGAGCTCCCACGTGGGGTGGGTGCAGGGGCCTAAGGACTTGGACTGTCCTCTGCAGCTTTCCCAGGTGCATTAGCAGGGAGCTGGATTGGAAGTGGAGCAGCCGGGACGTGAACCGGTGCCTGCCCATATGCAATGTTGGCGCTGCAGACTGTGGCTTTAACCTGCTGTGCTGCAGTGCTGGCCCCCAAATAAATCTTTATATAAATAAAAAGTCACATCCTGTTTTTTCTTCACTTGATTTTTTAAGAGAGATGGGGAAATACACAGAGCGAGAGCGACAGAGAGAGCGAGAGCGCAAGAGAGAGAGAGGGGGGGGGCATCTGCTGTCTCACCAAGCGCTGGAGGACTGAGCCAGGAGGCAGGAGCTCAATGCAGGTCTCCCATGGCGGCGGCAGGGGCCTGGCCTTCAAGGGTGTGTGTGAGCGGGAAGCCGCGGGTGGGCGCTCTGAAATAACCTCTTTGGCAGCCAGCGCCCCCCACCGCACCCTTGGCGCACCCCCCTCACCCCTTCCCCTGAAAAGGCACTCAAGTTGTTGACGTTACTTGCTCTGGAATATTCTGTTCTGTCCCCATTTGCTAAATAACTTTCTTACTGTCAGGCGCTTCACCATTCTGACTCATCCTGCGATAAGCATCTCTGTGCCCTAATGCACCTTTGGCCGCGGGCCTTGGCACCGGTTCCCCCGCAGCGAATTACTGGGCCGGAGGGAATCCGCAGTTAAGTCCCGCCCACTGCGCTCTGCGGGGGCGGGGCCTGTCCCCTGCTGGCCAGCCCTGCCCCGCCCCCGCAGCCAGAATTTTCCACTTTGCTTTCCAGCTCAGGCATCCAGCACCTGGGGGTCGTTTTAGGAACAGATCGCACTTCTCTGTGGTCCGGACTGGATGCCCAACCGGAGCCCAGGTGGGCGGGGGGGGGCAGGGAGGGCACGTGGCCACCGCCCTCCTGGTGCTGAGCGCGGGCTTGCAGGTAGAGAGCTGCGTTTGTCTTCCTTAGTTTTTTTTTTTTTAATATTTCTGAATTTTGTTTCCAAGAAGCATCCCTTTGAGAATCATAAAATAGAACACGTTTTGATCCGCCAGCTGTGTGATAGGGAGGGTGAGGATGGTTTTTGCATGGGGAGGGGAGCTGGGGATGGAGTGCAGGGCCTGGCACACAGGAGGTGCCCATCTGAACGGGGTGTAGGGGGACAGAAGAGGGGCGCTGTGTCCCTAGCCGCTGTCCACCTAGCATGTGCTGAAGAGCTTGGGACAGGGCTGGCTGGACCCCCGGCTGGCAGGTACAGGTGCTGCAGTGGGAGCCCCACGGAGGTTGGGGTGCCCGAGGAGGACACTCTCCCCATGGGTTGGAGGGTGCCTTCGTGCAGAAGGGGTGACGCTGGAGCAGTAACGAGGGGTGGCTAAGAAGCTTGGCCGCTGGGAGAGGGAGCAGCTGTCCCAGGCTGGGGGACCACGTGCCCTAGTTCTGAGCACCTGCTGCATGCTGGGCCCTGACTTCAGGGCTAAAATACAGCAAGACCGACTGTTTTATTATTTGAGAGGCAGAGAGAGGTGGAGAGAGATTCCGTCCTCTGGTTCACTCCCAATGCACCCACAAAGGTCCCTGGCTGGGGCCAAAGCCTGGATGTGATGTGGGACAAGTCGGGCAGAGCTGGAGGCCATGCCTTCCTCACCCCATGTAATCCCATCAACCCACCTGTCAATCAGAGACCTCTCCCCAGGAAGTACCTCAATGTGGTGGAAGGAGAAGGCCATGCCAAGATGGCCGCTGGCAAGCGAATGTCGGTTACCCAGGAGTGGCTTCCGAACCCACCTGGCAACAGAGCCTGCCTGGCAACAGGCTGTGATTGGATGGCTTTGGAAAGTGCCTAGCAACAGGCTGTGATTGGTTAGGGCATAGACTGCTCCTTGACTGCCTTGGCTGCCTTGGTTATATAAGCTGTTGTACCAACTGAAACAAACGAGTCTGCGGGCTGCTCGCCTCTGGCTCGCTTTCACCCGACTCCCAGGGTCTGTGTGGTGACTCCGCGCCTCTTGCCCCCACCACGCTCCTCCTCTCAGAACGAATCGACCTCGACATACCTCCCCTTACCTGGGACCTGGGGACCCTGTTACGTAACCATTCCCCTTCTGGAAGCTCATAACAAGCCTAGTAAAAGGGAGGAGGCTCTCCTGTCTATTGTTTCTCTCTCTCTCCCCCTCCCCGTGGACTGAGGAAAAGCAGGGTACGGAAGCCGCTCGTTCCCTTCCTGTGTATCCTCAGTCTGTAAACAAACCTTAATGCACTGAATTCTTCTCTAGGTAACGGGCTAGAGTCTGGAATAGAAATTTAGGCCCAGCCAAGCCCACAGCAGATGGAGCAGGAAACTCAGCCCAGGCTTCCTGCCTGGATGGCAGGGACCCAATACCACTGCCTCCCGGGGTCTGCGCTAGTGGGAAGCTGGAATCAGGAGCCAGAGCCGGGACTTGAACCAGGCACTCGGATTTGGGATGCTGGTGTCCCAGCCGGTATCTTAACCGCTAGTGCGACCACCCACCCCATACTTAGGTTTAAGCGAGCCACACTGCAGTAAGAATAGCACCAGGGAAAAAGGCGACCAGAGGGAGGCAGAGGCCATCTTTGGGGGGTGCTGGGAGCAGAGCAGGAATGGAGGAGGAGCAAGTGGCAGCAGCCTCCGGGGTTGGGGTGTGTCGGGGCGGGAGTGGCCGGGGGTGTTTGAGAAACAGCAGGAAAGGCCACTGGAGGGTTGTGCCCGGCGAGCTGTGATCTGACTGGCCTTGTAATTGGCACAGTGGTGAGGACTCTGCTCAGGATGCCCACATCCCATGCCAGAGCGCCTGGCTCTGCTTCCCACCCACCCTCCTGCTGATGCACCCCCTAGAGGCAGCACAAGATGGCGCAGATGCTGGCGTCCCTGCCACGCACGTGGAGACCCACGTGGAATTCTGGGCTCCTGGCCTTGGTTTGAGCCAGCCCTGCTGTTGCAGGCATTTGGGGAGTGAACCAGTGGATGAAAACTTTTGATCTTTGTCTCTCTTTCAAATAAAAAAAAATAAAAATTTTTAAAATGCAAGATCACTTGAACGCCAAATTGCTCATGCTTTTTTTTTTTTTTTTTTACCATTAGTTGAAACTTGCAAGTGATGCCTTGTATGGCTCTCTGTTCATTACGTGTTTGATTTGAGAAGATTGCCTGACACCCGACGGCCTGTCCACAGTCGGCCTGGGCGCAGCCTGCTTTCCGGCAGAAAGCGCTGGCTCCGTTCTTCACATTCAGAGCAGCACCGTTCCCATGACAACCGTTTCCCTTCTGAGCCTCGTGCCAGGCCGCAGGAGCGTTGCCCTGCTTTCTGCTCTCACAGGTGCACGGGGTGACTAGGGCTCTGCCTGGAGGGCCCCCTTCTCACTGCCGCTCTGTGGGGTCTGGGAGGGTTTATTCGGGGCAGTGCTCCACTGAAGGGCTTCTCGGGTGGCCGGTGCACGGTGTGCACATGGGATGGCCAGAGCGGCCAGCCGTCTTGAAGGACTTGCACACCCCAGGACTCGGGCCTGGGTAGTGTGAAGAGTGAGTCTGTGGAATCTGTCCTCAGGCACTAGGGGCCACACTCAGACTGCCCGGGGGCCACAGAGACCACCGTGAGAGGTGGTGGCGGCAGCGGTGGGGGCAGCTTGGGTCAGGGAACGTTTGCTTCTCCCTGGAGTCTGGAGCATGGCAAGCTGCAGCCACTGACCCGGGCTTGGTGCTAAGAGCAAAGGTGAGGAGACAAGGCCAGCCCTAGCCCTGGGCAGCTGCGGGACCTCCAGGGCCTGTCTGGGGGCAGGAAAAGCCGCCTAACTCACAGGGAGCCTCTGACTCCGTGGCCCCAGGAGCCTCCCCGTGTGGTCTCATTCACCCTGCTTTAGGCCTCCAGGGCCCGGGGGTCACAGGGGCCTGGGCAGCTGTGTCTCAGGGTCAGGCCAGCCTGCCGCCCTGGATGTTCCTGGCTCCATGGGAGCTTCCCGCAGCCCACGCCCGGCCTCCAGTGGTTTCCTTCACCAGTGGCCTCGCCTGACTGAGCTGCCTGGCCTACTGCACAGAGAGGCAGACACGGCGGCTCGCAGGCCACAGCAGCTGTCTTTCCCTCACAGTGGCACTCTGCCTCAGTTTCCCCATTTGGAGTCCAGCTGTGTACCTAGGCTGGCTTCTGAAGGCAAGGTGGTGAGGGGCTCATGAGGCAAGGGTAGACCCATGTGGACTGCACAGGACCGTAGGGCTGGGAGACCACACACACATACACACAGGGGCATGTGCACACGCCCATAGTCACACACTCAGTTACACACAAACACACCCACACTTAGCCACATAGTGATACTCAGGCACACAGCCACACACACACACCCAGTCACACACTCAGAGTCACACAGCCACACACACCCACGTACCCACAGCTACGCACACCCACAGTCACACACTCACACAGCCACACACACACAGTTATACAGAGCCACACACAGTTAACAGCCACAGCCACACACATACAGCCACATACCCACAACCACACACTCACAGTCACACAGTCACACACACACAGTTACACACACCCACAGTTACACAGGTGCACACACACACGGTTAAACACATACACAACCACACACACATAATCACACACACAGCCACACACCAGTCCAAGGTAGGAAACACTTTTCAAAACCCATTGATAACAAGCACCTGGGCTGTGTACACGGCTTGTGGTTGGGGGCAAGGGGTGAGGGGTACATGTGAGAGGGAGCTGGTAGCACAGTGCACTCTGGGCTGAGATGTGGGGATCGGGGTTTGAACTTGCCACCTTCCAGGGGGCATGACCTTGGGCCCCTCAGAGCCACCTGTTCCCACTGGTGCAGTAAGGGCAATGAGTTAGACCCTCCTGACGTCAGCACTGGAGGCTCCAGTCCGCCCTCCCAGGCCACGTGGGCTGAGTGTGCTCTGCTCCCTGCTGGGCTGTGATTCTGTAAGACAGGGGCTCGGGCTAAGTCTTTTCATTTTTTAAGGTTTATTTATTTATTTGAAAGGCTGATGCCGGAGGCCAGCTCCAGCCAGTCCAGGGGCCCCAAGGTGTGAGTGGTGTCGGCGCTCGAAGAAATGAGACACACTCACAGCAAGGCTGGTGGCATGGCTCTGGCTCTCGAGCACCAGGCTTTATTTTTATATCATAAGTCACATAATGATTCTTTTTTCTCACAATAACAAGTCTGTTGTCTATTTTTTTCAATTATAATTTCTTTGATTTTTCAAGGGCATATTCAGAGCATGGGTTACAATCACAGACGGGTACGAGATAACAGGCTGCCCACACAAGCCAAGAACTGGAGTGCTGTCAAGCTACGCAGAAACTGGCTACACAAGCTAGAATAGTACCTTCCTAATCTAATCTTTAATAGAAGCCCCAAGTTCAAAGTAGGCCCTTTTTAATTTTTATTTTTTTTTAAAGACAGAGTTACAGAGAGAGAGGTAGAGAGAGAGAGAGAGAGAGAGAGTGAGAGAGAGAGAGAGAGAGAGGTCTCCCATCTGCTGGTTCACTCTCCAGATGGCCACAATGGCTGGAGCTGCGCCGATCCAAAGCCAGGAGCCAGGAGCCTCTTCTGGATCTCTCACATGGGTACAAGGGTCCAAGGACTTGGGCCATCTTCTACTGCTTTCCCAGGCCATAGCAGAGAGCTGGATTGGGAGAGGAGCAGACGGGACTAGAACCAGCGCACATATGGGATGCTAGCGCTTCAGGCCAGGGCTTTAACCTGCTGCGCCACAGTGCCTAGAAGCCCCAAGTTCAAAGCAGGCCTTTTTAAAATGCATCCCCTCTTTGCAGTTCTTTCTGTAATTCTTTAATTTCTTTATTGTGCTTATTTAAAGGTTCACTGAGATCTATTCTACAGTTTTGACATCCTAACCATTGTAACTTATATTAAATGCGTTAGTAACATTTATCTTTGTTCTAGTGGGACGTATATACAGGGGGGGCCTTTTGCCTTTTAATTCTTTTCCACGAACAGCTCAACCTTGGGTAAAGCATTAACCCCTTCTCCTATACTAGCATTTGCTTTGATTAGAAATCTACAAAGCAATGGACATTTTGGGGATAATGAGACTAAGCGTTCTCCCTAAAATTAGGAATACAGCAATCATTAGCGGGGCTACCAGGAAGCTCCGGCTTTCTCATGCAGAGTGCAGTTCCCAGCAAACCTAAAACCACCAGGAGGACCACAGTTGTCCTTCTCACACCTTGCTGAGACAGACCTGCTGTGACCTTGTCAGCCAGCCGAAGCTGCCTTGGCCTCATCAGGCTGAGTTACAGAGAGAGAAAGGGAAACAGAGAGACCTTTTATCCACTGGTTCACTCCCCAAATAGCCATATCGGCCAGGGTTGGGCCAGGCCAAAACCAGGAGCCTGGAACTCCACCCAGGGCTCCCATGGGGGTGGCAGGGGCCCAAGGACTTGGGCCATCCTCCGATGCCCTCCCAGGTGCATTAGCAGGAAGCTGGATTGGGAGCGGAGCAGCCGTGACTTGAACCAGTGCTCGCATGGGATGCTGGTGTCACAGCCCGTGGCTTATCCTGTTGTATCACAAAGCCAGCTCGTTTTTGTCATCGGCTGGGGGACGCCAAGCTCAGTGAGTCCTCAGCCACTGTGTTCCTGGCTGTGGGTGGGTGCCCGGGTGCAGATGTGCAGTCAGAAGTTCCCCTCTCACCACATGTGTGGGACCCACCCGTGGCTCGTCCCTGGGGGCAGGGAAGCAGAGAGAGGGGCAGCTCTGGGAGCAGCCAGGTCGCCGGCCACCCTGGACACCGCCTGGGTCCCTCACACAGCTGCCGTCTGCCTGGGTGGGCAGGGGTGGGGTTAGGAAAGGGAGCTGCCGTCGGCTTCCCGCAGCAGTGGGTTCAGGATACTCGGACTCTGTCCCCGCTCTGGCCTCTTGCTGAGGGACCTTGGCGGAGTCCCTTACCTGCCCTGGGCCTCAGTGTCCCTTCCTGTAAGAGAAAGCCCCTGGACCAGGGGCCTCCTAGGGGAGGTAAATTCTCACTTCACCGTCCTCCCATGTCGGGGTCAGGGTTTGCTCGACCCAGCCCTGTGCCTGCCCCTCCAGGGCCCCAGGGCGTCCTTTGCTCATTTTCTGAAAGCTGTGGCATTCAGCAGGTGGACCTCTTGACATCTGTGTCTCTGCACATGGCCCTGAGTCACGCACTCCCGCAGCCCACGCTGTCTGTGAGCGCTGAGTCCCGCGGCTGCAGCACCCCAGCTCGTGACCCGGACGGCTGCAGGCTGTGGCTTTCCCAGGGCTCTGACCCCAGCTGGGGGCCCGGAGGCCTGGGGGGTGGTGGTGGTGTGTGTGCCCTCGGGGGGGGGTGGCACCAGCAGTGTCTCCCTGGAAAGCCTTGAGTGAGGTGGCAGTCCCCTCCCTTCTTAAGGCTCTCACAATGACATGGTTTTGTCCAGCGGGGAAAGGGTTTTACTTCCTCTTGGTACTTTTCCGCGTTTTCTCACTTGCTGATGGGGAGCTTGCACGGCCTTGGTAATCAGGAAAAAAGGAGACAAACCTGTATGTTTTTGTTTTTGTTTTAAAGATTTATTTATTTTGAAAGGCAGAGTTATAGAAAGAGATGGGGGATAGGGGGATAGGGAGAGAGAGAGAGAGATCAATCTTCCATCTGCTGGTTTACTCCTCAAATGGCCACCCAGCTGGAGCTGGGCCAATCTAAAGCCAGAAGCCAGGAGCTTCTTTCAGGTCTCGGACATGGGTGCAGGGGCCCAAGCACTTGGACCATCTTCTGCTGCTTTCCCAGGTGCATTAGCAGGGATCTGGATCAGAAGTGGAGCAGCCGGGACTCAAAGTGGCACCCATATGGGCTGCCAGCACCATAGGTGGTAGCTTTACCTGCTACACCACAGTGCTGGCCCCAGGTTTTTGTTTTAAAGATCTATTTTTTATTTGAAAGTCAGAGTTAGAGAGAGTGCAAGCTTATAGCCGCTGGTTCACTCCCTAGATGGCTACAGAGGCCAGGGCTGAGCTAGGCTGACCCAGAAGCTTCATCTGGGTCTCCCACATGGGTGGCAGGGGCCCAGACACTTGAGCCATCTTCCACTGCTCCCCAGACCATTAGCAGGGAGCTGGGATGGACGTGGAACAGCCAGGACGTGAATCAGCGCCCTATGGGATGCCGGGTGGCTTTCCTCACTATGCTGCGGCACCAGACCCACAAACCTATTTTTATTCCCTTAGTGCTGTTCCTGAGGTGGTCAGCATCGACCACTCTGCTCATGTCAGGGATTTTATTAAGAGCCAGGCCTGGGGCCGGCATTGATGGCACAGCAGGTCACACCTTGGCCTGGAATGCTCGCTTCCCATGTCGGAGAGCTGGTTTGAGTCCTGGCTACTCTGCTTCTGACCCAGGTCCCTGCTAACATGCCTGGGGAGCAGCAGGTGATTGTCAGAGGGCCTGGGCCCCTGCCACCCCTGCGAGAGACCCAGATGGAGCTGCAGGCTCCTGGCTTCAGCCTGGCCCCTCCTTTTGGGGAAGAAATCCAGGGAGGGAGGTATCTCTGGGGCCACTGGGGGAAGGAATCCAGGGGGGAAGGTATCTCCATCATTCTGCCTTTGAGATAAATACATTTTCTTTTTTTAAAGAACCAGTGCTCAGTGGTGGGAGGAGTACTGATTCTGGAGCCAGACAGGGCTGGGCTGAGCACTCGGCTGCACCGTCTCCCAGCTGTGTGTCCTAGTGACCTAGCTTCTCTGAGCACTGGGTTCCTTATAAAACGAGAAAAACAGTAACACTTCCTGTGCAGTGTGCATGTCAGGCACTGTTCTCATCACTTGCACGCGTGGACTTGTTTAATCTCTCACGAGAACTATAGAAGGGAAATACTATGACTGACCTGTTTTACAGATGGGTACGTTGAGGCACAGAGAGGTTGAGAGGTCACTCAGCTTAAAGCTGGGATATGAGCCCGGATGGTCGGACCTCAGGGCATGAAAGATTCCATTCCTTATTCAGATGTAGGTCATGGGCTCAGTGAAGTTTAAATGAGAGAGAGCCTGGTACTTCAGGAGGTCATAGCCCTTTCTCCCACGCCTGCCAGGGCCGAAGAGAGCCTGTGGAAGTGTGCAGCAGTGTGGGGACCCCCACTCCCCAGAGCACTGGGCTCCAGCCGCTGCATCACCATGGGCATCGAGAGCACAGTGGGGTGGCCAGACTCTCAGAGTCCCATTGGTGATGGGGACCTGCTGTGTGCAAGGTCCCGCGGATCCTCTGTGATAAACAGGAAGTAGGAACGAGGTCTGACTGCTAGCAGGATCTTCTGTGGACCACAACCCCAGAAACTAGGAAAAGCCCCCCAGGAGTGCAGGGGACACGGTCTTCCTCCTTGAGTCTGGATGTCGTCAGACACTCCCTTAGCAAGTGCTGGGCAGGCTGTGTGTGTGCCTGTGTGTTTGTGTCTGTGTGTGTGTGTCTGTCTGTGTGTGGTGGGGGGCGGATTGTAGGGGCTCAGGAGCACCTGCAGGTTGTGGGTGAGCAGAAGCAAGAGCCTGGCCCGCGGCCAGCACAGCAGCTGTGTCGGGAGGGTTGGTGGCCCGGGCTGAGGGCTCTCCCTTCCCCCAGCACAGACGCCAGCACCCCCTGCCTGGCTTCCATCACGGGCCGATGTGATCCTAGCAGTGGGGCTTTGGGGGAGGGGGCTGGTACAGGCTGGCAGGTGGAGTTCAACCACGCAGGGGTATGAGGCTCTGGGACAGTTTCCTTTCCTCTCTCCACCTGAGAAAGCCCCTCCTCTTCCTCACCAACCCACAGAGACGACCCCCACACCTCAGGCCCCCGTCACCTCCTCCAGGGCTTCTGTTCACGCAGCGTGGGCGGGCGTGGAGCGGGCCCTGCACCCGTGTTCCTGTCTTCACCCGCGTCTCACGACGCCTGTGATGTGGTGCAGTTGTGCCCGCTTCTCCTGGACCAGGACACTGAGGCTTGGGCACACGCCCAGGATCTCACGGGCGGTGCAGCAGCCGGGCGGCTGCAGCTGGGACCTAATGCCTCGCCCTCGGGACGTCTCAAAGCCTGGATTGTTGATGGGAGATTTTCTGACCACTTTAAAAATTTTTTTAATAATTATTTATTTGAAAGGCAGAGAGCGAGAGAGTGAGTTCTCATCTACTAGTTCACTCTCTCCCCGAATTTCCCCAGCAGCCACCAGTGGCCTGAGCAGAGCTGGGAGCCAGGAACTCAATCCAGGTCTCCCACGTGGGTGGCAGAGACCACACTGCTGGAGCCATCACCTGCTGCCTCCCAGGGTCTGCAGTAGCAGGAAGCTGGAATCTAGAGTGGACCTGGGGGCCAGCGTTGTGGTGTGGCAGATGAAGCCCCCCCCCTGCAGTGCTGGCGTCCCATCTGGGCGCCACTTCATGTCCAGGGGCTCCACTTCTGATCCAGCTCCCCACTAATGGCCTGGGGAAAGCAGTGAATAACAGCCCAGGTGCTTGGGCCCCTGCACCCACATGGGAGACACAGGTAAATCCTGGCTCCTGGCTTCAGCCTGGTCCAGCTCTGGCGGTTGCAGCCATGTAGGGAGTGAACCAGCAGATGGAAGACCTCTCTCTCTCTCACTCTCTGTCTGTCTCTCTGTCTCTCTTTCTGTCTCTCCTCTTCTCTCTGTAACTCTGACAGCAGAACAATTTTAGATCATTACCTTCCCAAAAACATCCTGCATCTGGCACCCCCAAGTCTTCCCAGCCCTAGGCCACCACTAACCCACTTGTCTCTGTGGATCTACGTCTTCTAGAGTAGAACCACAGAATAGGTGTCCGTTTTGTCTTATTCCTTCACTTAGCACCATGATGGCTTTCAACATTAGATTTGTTTGTTTACTTTAAAGGCAGTTACAGAGAGAGAGAGAGAGAGAGAGAGAGGTTTTCCTTCTACCTATTCACTCCCCAAATAGCTGCGACAGCCAGGGCTGGGCCAGACTGAAGCCAGGAGCCAAGAACTCCATCTGCGTCTCTCACATGGGAAGCTTGGGCCGTCTTCTGCTGTGTTCCCAGGGAGCTTTAGCAGGGAGCCGATGGGAAGTGGCGCAGCCGGGTCTTGAACCAGCGCTCACATGGGGTGTGGGCGTCTCAGGTGGCGGCTTAGCCCCTGTGCCAGAGCGTGGGCCCCAGCGCCAGGCTGGTAAGCTATACTCCTGTCGCAGCCTGCATAGCACGGCACACATCACCTGTTGTTTATCCCTTGGTTGACGGGCGTGTGGGTTGTTTAACTTTGGGAGGACTGCAGTAATGTTCCTGCGAACAATCCTGTGCCATTCTGGGAGGATACTGTGTTGCCAGTTTCCTGGATGTTCACCTTAGATCCTGCGCTGTCCGTGTTGAACCCGAGGACCTGTCGGACTCGGACTGTCCTGTAGCACAGGCACCAGGGGCATGAGGGTTCCAGTTTCCCGGAGCCTCCCTAGCGCTATGATCATCAACTGGAGTCATCACGGCTGCCTCCCAGGGTGCGCGTGAGCAGGGAGCGGGAAGCAGAGCAGAGCGGGGTCTGGGACCGGGCACCCAACGCGGGGCGCTGCTGTCCCAGGCTGCAGCGTCGCCACCACACCAAACACCGGTCCCTAGCATCCTTCTATTTATTTACTTATTTATTTTTAACTATCTTTCTGATAGTAGTCATGCTGGCAGTTTTTTTTTTTAAGACATTTATTTGGAAAGTTAGGGCTACAGAGAGAGTGAGAGTGAAAGAGCTAAAGAGAGAGAGAGAGAGAGAGAGAGAGAGAGAGAGATCTTCCATCCATGGGTTCACTCCATAGATGGCCTCAATAGCCAGGGCTGGGCTAGGCCAAAGCTGGGAGCCTGGAGCTTTTTTGAGGTCTCCCACATGAGTGCAGGGGTCCAAGGACTTGGGTCATCTTCCACTTGGGTCATCTTTCCCAGGCATGTTCAAAGGGAGCTGGATTGGAAGTGGAGCAGTTGGAACTCGAACCCAGGTCCGAGTGGGATGCCGGCATTGTAGGCCACAGCTGAACCTGCTCCGCCACAGCGCCGGCCCTGAGAAGTGGTCTTGAATGGCATTTCCCTGATGACTAATGATGTTGAACATCCTTTCATGTGCTTATGGGCTACTTCTTCTTTTTAAAGAAAGTAAAAAAAAAAAATCATTTGAGTGGGGGAGAGGGAGGGAGGGAGAGAAAAAGATAGAGAACCCAGAAACCGCAGGGCCTTGGTCAAGGGTAAAGCAGGGAGCTGGAAACTCAGCCCAGGTCTCCCACGTGGGTGGCAGGAACCCAGTTCCTTGCACCATCACCATGCCTCTCTGGGTCTGCATTGACTGGAATTGGAGGCGGGAGCTGGGCACTGGGTTCGGAGCCTCCCATGTGGGATGCCGGCATCCGTAGCTGGTGTCTCAGCTGTGAGGCCAAGCACGTGTCCTCAGCTCTACTTTTTAGGGTAGTTTTTTCATCCACAGAACATTGCATGGACAGTACAGAGAATTCCCCTCTGCCTCTTCCTCTCCAGTTTCTCCTGTGGTTATCAGACTTGTCTGGTAACTTCATGACACACAGTGGATCCACGTTAGGGGTTATCATAGTCCATAGTTCACAGTTTTACTCTTGGGGTGGTTTCTGCGGGTTCCTCCTAGTGTTGTACCTGTGGGTTTTGCCCAGTGTGTAAGGTTAGGCATGGTCCCTGCCATTTCAGAGGCAGACATACAAGTTTCACTGCCTTGAACTTCCCTGGGCTCCACCTGTTCCCCTTCTCCTGCCTCCCCCGCCCCGGGCCACCTTGGGCCATTTTGCTGTCCCTGGTTTGTGTGGCAGGGTTTTGAGGGCTGTGACAGCAAATTATTTTTTCAGCTGTCTGCTGTGCACAGACTTAGTTACTTTTAGTTCGATCTGCAAGACATACTCTGCAAGCCTTGTAATGTTAAGAAACAAGCAGTTTATTTAAGTAGCAAATTTTAAGAAGCAGGAGAGAGACAGAGAGAGAGGGAGGGAGGGAGAAAGAATGGGGGGGGGGGTCCCTAAGGGTAGGGGACTCAACCCGGGAATCTACCACTAGGCAATCTTCACACAGCACCGGAAAAGGATCCATACTGAGAACCAAACATCATCAGTAATCATCACCGGCACGTTCAACGTTCAGCTTGACTGCGTGTTCCCCCGGGATGGAACAGCAGCAGCAGAGGCTTGCTCTGGCTCCCTCTTAAAGCCCCCAAGGACAAAGGGGGCTCACTGCCAAGATTTTAGGCAAGCGGTGAGTCCCGTCTTGGATCTTGGCCAGAGAGTCGAGACACAAAGAAGAATGCCCACTTGTTTATCAGAAACGTTCCTTTAGCCTCCTCCCCGGGAACTGGCCAGGCTCCCAAGGAGCAGGAGACGGGGCCTGATGGGAATCGACTTTCTGTGCCCCCCGCACAGCCCCTGGGGGCAGGTGCTGCAGGAGTCCCCTGGGTGGAGGATTAGAGGCTCACGTTGAAGAGTGACAGGAGGCATACGCTTTGCTGGGGGATGAGAGATTCCCCAGAGAGGGCTGGTGCTCACCCATCCAGATCCTCACCCAACCCCAGCCTTCATAAGCCCAGTGTACAGCCCAGGGTTGGCCCTGAACTCCATCAGGTTAATGGAAGAACAAGCAAATTTGACCTTGAGTTAGGTTTCTGCTCCTGCTGTCACAATGATTCCTCTGTACGCGCAGCTCCGTGTAGTTGGTGAGGTTCGCCGCATCCGTGTGCACCTGGAGAAACAGAGGCAGGGGAGGCAGGGGGTCTCCCCAGAGGTCACTCAGCCAGCAAGAAGCAGACCGAGGGGGAGATCCCAGGTCTCAGTCTAGAAGCACACTTGCAGGTTGGGGCTGGGGCTTGTGATCTTGTGGGCGGTACCTGGAATTTTCAGTGTGTGACTCAGCATTCATGGGGCAGCATAAAGCCACTCCGAAGACAGACTCATGTGTTATCAGAGAAGTCTCCAGAAAACCCGATTAGCAGCCCTCTTGTTTCTGAAGACAGTTAGGGCATGGGCTCCCAGCCCGGGCCTCTGCCCTGAGGGCTGGAGCAGGTATCCTCTCGGCATCTCTGTAGGCAGCGTCACAAGTTTTTGGCACCCGGAGTTGGTGAGATTCAGGAAGCACTTGGAATAGTCTGACACATCACCCACCTAACAGTCCTTTATCTCGAGGAGTGGCCCTGTCACCTGAGCGATTATCTGGCCAGCTGGGCAGCATGTCCCTCTTGTACCAACCAGGTCAGGCAAGCAGCAGGGCCGCGGAACCTGACCTGGCATTGGGGCCTTGGAGGGGGAGGGCGGCGTGCGCTGCTCTAGTCAAGACATCTGCCCACCTCAAGCGTGCTGGCGAGTTTGTCAGGCAAGACTAGGGGGAAGTCAAGTTGTCCGTGCAGGCTGCGCGGTCCAGACGTCAGCCCCAAACTGCCCTGGGCTCGGTCCTGGTTCTGTCAGGGTCAAGGGTGTCCTAGGCAAGGCAGCCTCCTCCAGACCCAGTGTCCTTGTCTGAAAGGTGGCCATGATCTAACCTTGATGTCCACAACAAAGTGTTGGAGTGGGCATCCTGGGAGGCGACAGGTGATGGCTCAGGGACTTGGGTCTCTGCCGCCCACCCCGTGTGGGAGACTTGAAGTGAGTTCCCAGTGCCCAGCTTTGGCCTGGCCCAGCCTTGGCAGCTGCGGGTATGTAGGGAGTGAACTGGCCACAGGGGTTCTTTCTGTCTCTCAGATAGACGAGACAAATAAAACACAATAAAGACCGGAGATCAAGTGTGTGGAGGGATCAGTGGGGAGCCCGACGTTTTAACAGGCTAATGCCCGCGTTTGTTCTTATGGTGTCAGAGGATAAATACAACTCTTCCATCTAAAGAGCTCCACTGCCTTTGTTTTCCGATTAGAGGCAGGTGACACTTCCGTCCACCACAGAGTACGTGTTCCCGTGGGTCGGCCAGAGGAGGTTGGTTTTGTAGACAGAGAGGCTGAAAGGAGCAGAAACAAAGAACAAAAGTGGATTGAGCATTTCAGAATGTGTGAGGCCGGGCCGGGAAGGCAGAGTGACTGAACAGTAACAGATTGGTCAACCCTGGGTTACACGGATTGGTCAGCCCTGGGTTACGTTGGGTCACGAGGAGGCAGGCAGGGGGAGCTTCCGCCCAGGCTGACCGTCCTTAGCCTGTCTGGGAAAGGCAGCTGTCACTTCTCTGGTTTCGGGCTTCGCCTTGGCATCATGTGAATTCGTGTGGGTGCCCTCATTTTGATTTTCAGCCTGGTCTCAGGGTAAGAGCCTGGTCCGGACTGGTGCCACCTGTGAGTTTCATTTAATGGCATATTGCCAAAGTTTCCTTTGCGGATTTTTCTTTTGCCTTTTCCCGTCTGCCCTGAAATTCCCAGCTCTCAGGAGGCCTTGATCCTTACTGCTGTGCTAATATAATTCATGCGATGTAGCCAGGCCTCTCCTTTCGGGCCCAGGAACCACTCGGTCTAATTTCCTCCTGGTCATTCCCCCTCCAAGCTTGGCAGAGAGCAAGGGCTCTGGAGACAAAGCGCTTTGAAAGTTGGAGGGAGAAAGCGACCCCGAGGCTAGAGGGTAAAACGCGCCAGCTCCAGCTAGCGTGAGGCTTGATGGAAGCTTCGGGGGCAGATGTTAAGCTGCTCCGTGGAGACCCAGGAGAGCTGGGGCTGCCCCAGTTCCGTAACATTGGTGATGCGAGCCGTTAAGGCGCTTCCCCTTCTCGGGTTTGCTCAAGTTCCCCCTTCTGGTGTTCACAGAAGCTGGGAGGCCTGAGAAGCGCCTGAAATCAGTGCAGATCCTGGGGCTGAGTGTTTCTCTGGCAGCCCGCCCAGCTGGCAGCAGACTCTCACATGGGCTCCGACCTCACCCACACTGGCCGGCTCCCTAGGGTGACTGAGCAGCTCCTGTCTGCTGCTGACTCACCAGCTGGTGCCCCGAGCTCCTGGGGAGCCACTGATGTGAGCTCATCTGTGCGGCTCTGGGGCCCCAGCCACATCCTGGCACTGGCCGGCTCCAGGGGGGAGCTGCGGCCTGGTGGGCACTCTGGTTCCTGGAGGGAACTGGATGAAATAAGGCTCCTTGTATGGGCTTTCCGCTCAGCCTGTGATTCCGATTCAGTGTCCTCGGTCCGAGTGCAGTGTCTGCTGTAGACATGAGGGCACCTCAGAAAGTCCACGGGAACGGGGCCAGCGCTGTGGTAGAATGGGTAAAGCAGCCGCCTGCAGCGCTGGCATCCCATATAAGGGTGCTGGTTCGTATCCTGGCTGCTCCACTTCCCATCTAGCTCTCTGCTCTGGCCTGGGGAAGTAGTGGAAGATGGCCCAAGTGCTTGGACCCCTACACCCACGTGGTGGACCCAGAAGAAGCTTCTGGCTTCTGCCTGGCCCAGCTCCAGCCTTTGCAGCCATTTGGGGAGTGAACCAGCAGGTGGAAGATCTCTCTCTCTCTCTGCCTCTCTGTGACTTTGCCATTCAAATAAATAAATTTTTTTTTTGTAAAAAAATAAAGTTCATGAGAAAATGGAGTTAAAAGATATGTTTATTGTGGTTCAGGAGTTATGAAATTTCAGCATAATTTTTTCATAATATGCATTTTTCATGAGCTTTTGGAACACCCTTTGTACTATGCACTCAATGTGTTTCTAGAACAATTGCACGACAAAATGCTGGGGCAGCATGGTGGCACAGCAGGTTAAGCCGCTGCCAGAGGTGCCAGCATCCCACATCGGAGCCCCAGTGGAATCCCAGCTGCTGATCCAGCTCCCTGCTGATGTTCCCGGGAAAGCAGCAGAGGACGTACTGAGCGCTTGGACCCCTGCCACCAATGTGGGAGACCCGGATGGAGTTTCTGACTCCTGGCTTCATCCTTGTACAGACCTGGTTGTTGTGGGTATTTGGGGGTTTGGGGAGGGCAGGGAATAGAAGATTCCTCTCCCTCTCTCTCTCTCCCTTTCTGTGTCACTGTGCCTTTAAAATAGAGAAAACAATTTAAAAATTGACAGCTGCTACTTGGGAACAAAGTTCAGTGGGAACCATGAAGAGGGGGCACCGACCGTTCCCCGGGCGTCATTCCACTAGGGTTTTGACAACTGAATAAGAGCGTGTCAGGGAGAGAGGTAAGGAAGGGAACTGGAGGTAGGGGGAGGGCGGACTTGCAGGCACAGGGACGGGGAGCTGCGTGGCTTGTTTGGATTCACAGAGACAGGGAGCAGGGGCAGGGAGGGCTAGGCTGGGAATCGAGGAATCGACTGTGTGTGGGTTAGGGCCCAGGTCTCAGCTTCTGAAGGGCAGCGGCCTGAGAAGAGGGAGGAGAGCTGGGAGAGGTACAGAGTCCTGCCGGGACTCTCTCAGGACCAAGTCGGGCCTGGTCCCCTGCCAGAGGGCACCCGCTGGGGACACACAGCTGTGCCCCTCTCCAGGAGCTGCCCTCTGCATGTGGGCACCCTGAACCGCAGACCGCAGCCCTCCTGGGCGCCCACTCTCCTTCCCTCGGCTGAGGCTGGGTCTACCACGGAGCCATCCCTGCGACACGGCGTGGGCAGAGGCCTCGGCCGCGGCTTCACTGCGTTTCGGTTCCCCCTGCCCCATGTGAGGCCCTGACTGCCTCACAGGTGCAGTCCTGGAGGCGTGGCCCCCATCTTGGCCTCACAGGGTACCCCAGGCAACCCCAAAACAGCTGGCAAATGTGTGTGAAGCCAGTGGCAGCTTGGGCCAGTTGGTAGGTGGAGCTGGAGCACTGTGTTGAGAGAGCTCAGAGGTGAAGTTGAACAGAGCATGCTGTCTGCCATGGGCGAGGCCGTGGGCAGAGGGGCCTTGTGGGCACACATCTGGCATCGCTGCAGGGCGCTGGGTGCCACTGATGCCAAGCCAGGGTGGGGGGAACAGGTGGAGGAACAGGGAGCCAATCAGAGGCTCAAGGAAACAAGGAGGAATTGTCTACAGTCAGCTGCCACATCCCCAGCTTCTGAATCTGTGGACTCGGCCAACTAGGGCTATGAAATGTTACCAAAAAATTACAGAATGTTCTGGAAAAAAACCTTGAATTTCCTATGCCCCAAATACCACAGTGAATCGATGTGAATGGAGTGACATGCAGGCATAGCGTAAGGGGCACGGAATCTAGAGATGACTCAAGCGGACAGGGGTGTGTGTGCAGGTTCCATGCAAATCCTGCATCGTTCTATGCAAGGCACTCGAACATCAGCAGAGTTTGGCATCCATGGGGGCCTGGACCCCATCTCTTACAGAGGATTGGCTGTCACAAGGCCATTTCGAGGTGGACGCTTGACCTAGCCATTTAGATGCCTATATCACATAGAGGAGTTCCTGGTTTCAATTCCTGGCTCCGGTTTCCTGTTCCCGGGAGGCAGCGCTGATGAGGCGAGTGGTTGAGTCCCCGCCCCTTAGATGGGAGACTTGGATGGAGTTCTTAGCTCCCAGCTTCCGGCTGACATAGGTCTAACTTACTGGCATTTGGGGGAGTGAACCAACTCATGGATGATCTCTCTCTCTCTACCTTTCAAATAAAATAAGTTTTTAAAGTTGTATTTATGAACGACTTCTGTACCAGTGGGTGAGTACCTGCTGGCCCCCTGAAGCCCCCCCTGCCCAGGAACCACAGTAACCTGGCTGGGCGGGGGCCTCCCAGGATGTTTCTCCAGCGCTATGAGCATTGGCTTGGCAGGACCAGCTGTTTAATATGTGAACATTGATTTGGGTTTATGCCTTCCTTCTAAGAACAGCAGCTGGGAGTCACAAAATGGGTATTGGTCTTTTACCTCTTTGTTCTGTGGTTGCAAGGGAGGCTGGGAAATGTAGTCTTTATTCTAGGTGGCCATGGACCCAGCTAGAAATGAGAGGGTTTTGTTTTATAATATTATTTATTTGAGATAAAGAGAGAGCTCCCACCCATTGGCTCACTCCCCAAATGCTTGCAATGGCTGGGGCGGGGCTGCAGTTGGACAAGGACCGGAAACTCAATCCAGATCTCCCCCGTGGGTGGCAGGGACCCCATCACTTGAGCTATCACTGCTGCCTCCCAAGGGCTGTGCTGGTGGGAAGGAGCAGGAGCTGAGCATCAAGCCCGCGCTGCAATGTGGGATCAGGCATCTGACCCTGCGCTGTCGTAACTGCTGGGCCAATTGCCTACCTGGAAACGGGAGGGTGGATTTCTGTGGAGATCAAGGAGACGGGGTGAGGGTACTGGGACACAACAGCAGACCTCACTGAGGGTGGGCAGGGCAGGCGCCGAGGAGCACGGAGCTGGTGATTCTCAGGCAGCTCTGGGGAGGTGGGGGTAGAGCAGGAGGAAAGAAGGCTGGGGCTTGGGGCGGGTGACAGGGAGCAGGGTCCTTGAGGGCAAGGCCCAGACTGCCTTGAGTGACACCTGGGGTCTCCAGAGTAGGCCAAAAAGCAGACCCAAGCAGGAGAGACCAAGGCCAGAGGTGCCAGAGGTTGCGAGGAGGTAGGGAAGGAGCCTTATTGTTGTCATTGTTTGTGACACAGGGGGGAGTGGGATTTCAGGGCCTGAGGGGGCCCCAGGGTGGCCACCTGGAGAGCTCAGGGGAGTTCTGGGAACAGGGCCTGGGCCGGGCCTTCACAGTGGACGCCACTGCGACTGGGCTACATCAGCTGGGTGGCCCTTCCGTTGTAGCAGCAGCAGCAGCAGGTGGCATTCCTCTGGGGCACAAGGTTGCTAAGAGGCTCTGGTGGGTGAGAGCCTCGGGAGTAAAAGGCTCTGGTGGGTGAGAGCCTCGGGAGACCCTGGGCTGGGACACGGGGGCCGCGGGAGGAACCAAGACCCAGAAGCGAAAGCAGGGAGGGAGCTCTGCCAGCGGGGCCGCGGCCGCTGAGAGCTACCCACTCGGTTCCCTGGAGGCCTGGGCTTCCAGCTCCAGCACCGTAGAGGGGATTTTCTTTCTCTCTCACACGTTGCTCTGTATTCATTGTTTTCTTTAAAAATAGTTAAGTGACAAGGGTGTTTTCACAAATTAAACAGTGGAAAATGAGTTCACCGAAACCTAGCAGGCACTTTCCCCACTTCCAAGTCTCTGTTCCCCTCCTCTCTGAAAGTCACAGCCCTCCTGGGACAGCCCGGGCAGGCTGCTACAACCCACAGCCCTGGGCCCTCATGGGCACCTGGACCTGTCCAGTTTCCACTGCTCGGAAGGCCCTTCTGTGACCCCTCCTCAGCCACAGGGTCACCTCCCAGGAGTGGGCGTGTGGGTCTACTGGGGCTGAAAGCCACACGGGACCGCGCTGCCTTGGCTAAAACATCTGCAGAATCGGCTCACTGCTTGCATGGTCTTTAGGAAAATTCTGTCCTCATAGGGTTCAGAGGAGGCAGATGAAGTAAACAGCCACCACTGAGTCCCAGGGGAGGAAAGGGAACAGCCCCACACTTGATCTCCAAAACACTGCTGTGGACGAGGCATCCCAGCTGCTCCGGGCCCTGCTCCTGCCAGAGAGCTCATGCAAAGGGTTCTATGCTGCTTCCGTAGTTTTACCCGCTATGCCACAGCACCGCCTTCTTCTTCTTCTTTTTTAAAAGATTTATTTTATTTGAAAGGCAGAGAGATAGAGAGAAAGGAGAGAGATCTTCCATCTGCTGGTTCACTCCCCAGATAGTTGCAATGGCGGGGGCCCGGCCAGGCAGAAGCCAGGAGCCAGGAGCATCTTTTGGGTCTCCCATGTGGGTGGCAGGGTGCAAGTACTTGGGCCGTCTTCTGCTGCCTTCTCAGGTACATTAGCAGGGAGTGGAGGGGGAGTGGAGCAGCTGGGACTGGAACCGGCGCCCGTGTTTACCGGCTATGCCACAGTGCCAGCCCCTCTGCTTCCCTTTGACGTGGACTCTTACTAAGCTCCCGTGGACCTCTGGGACGTTCTGTTCCACCGGCCAGCAGCTGAGGGCAGCTCCCTCTTGCATTGCAACTGCTGATGCTCCCACGTGCACCTGGCAGCCACAGAGCCAGTGTGCGGCCACGGAGGCCGACCCCCGAGGCATCCAGGTTAGAGTTGGCTGCAGCTGCACTCAGGGGCTCCGCGTGCCCCCCAGGGCGTCCACCTCCCTGGCAGGGTGACGGGGACCTCAGAGCTGCAGCATTGGGGCGGGGTGGCAGCAGAGGATCAGGTGGAAGCCTCAGGGCCTCCCCGTCTGTGGGCTGTTCCTGAGGGGATTGCAGAGTAAGGAGGCGGGAGGGAGACCTCACTGGGACCAGATTCCACTCCCATCATCGCTGCGTGACCTTGGATACATGCCTTTCTCTCTCCAGGCCTGTTTCCTCACAGGCACAACGATGGAACAGGGCTACACTGCCCCCCGGGGCCTGCCCAAGTGGACCGCGACCCTGCCCCCTTTCCCTTGGGGCTGACAGCTGCTGTCCCAGCCACTACCCGGCTGAGGACCCAGCAGGGCCGGGCTCACAGCCTGTGGTTGTGTGGGCCTCCAGGCTTGCGTCCCTTCGTCTGCAATAAGGTGAGGCTGCGAGGCGGGTTTTTCAGCTGGCTTCTGCAATCCTGCTCTTCCTCCTCCAGCGCCCGAGGCACTTCTGAGTCTCCCCCTGCTCTGATTCCACTCCAGCGCCTGTCTTGGGGGGCCTGGGGAGCCCAGCGTCTCACGAAGGTGATGGTGCATGGGAAATGGTGCGGCCAAGCAGGGCACAGAACGGGCTCCGGGCTGACCCCAGCCAGGTCAGGGCTGTGGACCAGGGCGGGAAACGTTACAGAGATTGCAAAACGGAGCGTGAGGCCACTCCGGGAGGGGCCTTGCGCAGGGTTCCAGCCGCTGCGGGCACCCGGCATTGTGCCCAAGGTGCCCGTGCAGGGGTGACCGGATTCCGGTCCCGAGGACATTGTAACCAAAATTGAACATTCCTTCCTAATCGCCTGCCGGCCACGTGGCCCTGAGGCACAGCGGCTGCTTTGCCAAGGTTCTGTGGTGTTCCCGGCCTAGGCTGGCGAGGGCTCCCCCGACGTCCTCAGAAGCCGGATGAGAGCCTGGGCAATGTGACCCATGGAGACCGGGTGGGTGCAGCCTGGCCGTAGAACCCGGGCATCGTAAAACGGGGCCAACCATCGCGAACGCGGGCTGACAGGCTTCGCGGGCGAATGCGTAACCGACGCGCCCGGGCCCCTCGGGCGCCGCCTTCCCGCCCCCGGGAACCTCCCCGCAGCCCCGCCCCGCGTCGCCGCCCACGGCGCAGGCGCCCTGAGCGCCGCTGAGTCAGGCCGGGGCGGGGCCGGCGCCTGCGCCGTGGGCGGCTCGGGGCGGA
The DNA here is from genome assembly GCA_949820135.1 of Sylvilagus floridanus. Taxonomy (NCBI): domain Eukaryota; kingdom Metazoa; phylum Chordata; class Mammalia; order Lagomorpha; family Leporidae; genus Sylvilagus; species Sylvilagus floridanus. The sequence goes on from OX463235.1 coordinate 21,604,037, forward strand.
GGGCGGCTTTATATCCGCGGGCATCAGCTGACGCCCTGCATTGCAGACTGCGGAGTCGAGCGGCGCCATGTACGCGCTCTTCTTCCTGGCCGGCCTCCTGGGCACGGGTGAGCCCCGGGACCCCCCCCAGTCCTGGGGAAGGGGGCTCTCTCAGCGCCCGCCAGCCGCGGACCCCGCCGGACCGGGTGGGCCAGGGGCGCGCACTGCGCAGGCGCGTGTGCCGGCCCGGTACCTGCTGGGGCGGCCTGGGGAGGGGGCTGGGAGACCGGGCGGCGCTGGGGCGGCCGGCCCGGGCTCGGAGAGGGACGAGTGGGCGAGGCGGGTGTGGCCGGGTGGCCGCGTCTCCCTGGGGACCCGAGTGGGCGCGGTTGGGGCCGTCCCCAAGGCTGCCCTTCCGGGCGTGGGGTGACCCTCCCGCAGCCGTGTTGTTCCTGAGCCGGGGCGCACGTGAGCGCGAGGGCCTGGCCCCCCCATCCTGGGGGCGGAAGGCTGGCCAGCCTGGTCAGGCGTCGAAGTGGCCCGAAGAACATGGCTCGCCCCTGTGCCGATGTTTATCGCCTCTGCATGTGTGTGTGTTCTGCCCCTACACCTGGAAGGCGCTTTTGGAAATGGGTTTCTGCTCCAGCCTTACCCTGCCGCGGTCTGATTGGTGGTGGTGGTGGGGGGGGTCCGGATTATTCCGCTCTGGAAGGTTCTGCACTACCCTCGGCCCCTGTAGCAGTGGCCTTTGTGTACGCGGGAGTTGTGCGCAGAGTGGCCCACCTGTTTGTTATGCTGAAATGGCGCTGAGGGTTGTTTAAGGCCCTGCAGGTGCGGAGGAGAACTGGGAACCAGCTGCGCTGCCCTCCTGGTCTCCCGACCCCAGCCGTTCTGTTGCCTAACTCACTCTTCAGGTTTAAACTGAATCACCGTGGCGAAGGGGCAGCCGTGAGGCGGGGTAGCTGTGGAGTGCCCAGTCCTGGAGGCACACCAAGGGAGCTGAATCTGAGCTCCGGCTTCCTCACCCTCCCTTTCTGGTTTTCAGTAATTGTGTGTAACTTAGGGAACGGCTTCCATCTTACCATTCTGCTCCTTTTGAAAAGCAGACAGCCAGAGAGGTCCCATCCGCTGGCTGCTCCGCCCGCTAGCCAGGAGCCTGGAACCCTTGTGGATGGCAGGGCCCATCGGCTCCGGGTCCTAGGGGGCGCGTTAGCAGGAAGCTGGATCTGATACGGGATGCAGGCAGCTCAAACGCCCTCCCCCCACTGGGGTTCAGTACACAGTAGTACAGGGGCTAACAGCTAATGGGAAGTCCAGGAAATCAGATTCACTTGCGGACGCACTGGGTACAGGGTGCTTTTCTCCTCTCAGCTCTCTGCAGCCTCCAGGACTGTGACTGTCGCTAGACCCGCTCTTAGGTTTGTTTTGCTGCTCAGCTGGGAAGGTGATCCTGCTTAGGAGAGAGTTTTCGCTTTATGGTCACTGAAGAGAGCTTAGTTCTCAGCGCGGCTTGGACTGCAGTCCCGCCGCCGTGGTCTGTTGAGCAAACCGGCGCTCGTCTTGCATTTCTTTTGTTTTTACAGTAGCAAGCTGTTCTTGTTGGCATTGAGTCACTCTTGGTGAGACCCCTAAGAGTGCAGATTTGCTCAAGCTCACCCAGAAGGGACTTGGCAGTGTGACCTCCACCTCTGGTGTATATGGGAGTGTGTCTTACCAGAATAGTTAATCAAGGAACCTTCTTCCCTGGACACTTGGGTAAAGGCATTATAATGGCCTTGGCCTCACCTTGCTGCTCGGCCTCTGGGGTTATGCCAAGGTCGTGCTGAGAACTTCTGAACGCTGGCTTCGCCTTACTGCACCGGCTCTGGGAGCTTTTCAGAATGTTGACTCCTGACTTCTAGAGTCTTTGATCCCGAGGGATGCAGTCGATTGAGCCAGCATCAAAGGATGTGAAAATAGTTCGCAAGAGAGTGAGCAGCGCTAGATTTATTGAACACACTGCAGGAACGCGACGCGCAGGCTGGCGGGGCAGGCAGGGGCTGACCGGTGTGCACCCTCTGAGGGCTGTACCGTAGCGGCAGTCCCTTTTTAGTTAGAGTGACTGTTGCCTCCTGCCTGTAAGGAGCAGCCGGCCAAAAATCCGGACCACAATCCAGGAAGCAGACTTGGAACTGCAGGGTTTCCTCAGAATGAATTTCTGTGGCCCAAGAGGTTTTCCGTTGTAGGTGATACGCATCTCTGGGGGCAGCCGGGGAGCTGGTATCCACTCGGTGCCCCGGGGCCACCCGCGAGGGCCTGGGGACCGCAGCCATTGTCTGCTCCCTGGGAGGCTCTCGGAACCTGGCTGGCCGGAACTTGACCATTTCCACAGGGCCATCTGGAACCTGGCAGGGCCTTCTGTGCTGTGTTGTCCTGATGGTCTGGGGGCTGGGACTTTGGCTTTTGAGTTACTTGATCCAGTCGACCCTGTCTTAGCCCCACCTGACAATGAGTGAGCCGGGGAGCCCCGATCACCTTCCTTAAGACACAGGCAGCCAGAGGTGACCTTGGCAAATCACTGGCCATTTTCTGGGGATGCCAGGCCCAGAACTCGGGACTTGCCCTTTGGACCTCCCCCCGTCTGCTTGTACACCTGCGCTTTCTGAAAGCTCAGTGGCGGTTGGCACCCATGAGCATTTTAAGATTTGGTCTGATGGGCACCGAAGGAAATGACCCCAGCGTGAGCTGTCCTTGTAAGCAGCCCGATAACCGATGCTAGGAGCCCCGTTCCCCCTCGTTCACCACCCAAAGGGGTGGGGCATGTAAACCCTGCCCTTGGCAACTCTTCTCTACCGAGTCCTACAGCAAGGGCGGGGCGTTGGGTGGTCGCTGTCTTGGGAGAGGCAGGTGCAGGGGTAGTGAGAGGAAGGAAGCTGCAGGGAGGGCTCTGAGGCTCAGCCGTCTCACTGCTTCCCTGCTGAGCGGCCGACCACGAGTCTTCCCGCACTGAGGCAGGTGTCTCCTAGGGATGATGCTACAGTGTAGTGTTACCTATAAATCTTTAATTTATTTGACAGGTAGAATTAGAGACAGAGAGAAAGGTCTTCCTTCCATTGGTTCACCCCCCCAATTGGCTGCTACGGCCGGTGCGCTGCGCCGATCCAAAGCCAGGAGCCAGGAGCCTCCTCCTGGTCTCCCATGTGGGTGCAGGGCCCAAGCACTTGGGTCATCCTCCACTGCCTTCCTGGCCACAGCAGAGAGCTGGACTGGAAGAGGAGCGACCGGGACAGAATCCGGTGCCCCAACCGGGACTAGAACCTGGCGCCCATATGGGATGCCGGCACCGCAGGCGGAGGATTAACCAAGAGAGCCACAGCGTGCTGGCCGTGTTACCTATAAATGTATGTGCGTTTGCAGCTTTGTTTACCTTTTTGTGATGCGCGATGTGCATTTGTAGTTCACCTGCTGAATACCAACAAGAACTCCCAAGTTTCACCTGCCAGGAATTCTGGATGAGTCTAGGTTATCCATAGTAAATCAACTTGTATTCTGTGAAAGTAGTAGTATCATTCATGAAGGAAGAAGGATTTTTAAAATTTATTTTATTTGAAAGTCAGAGTTAGACACAAAGAGAGGAAAAGACAGATCCTCTCTTCTATCTGCTGGTTCACTCCCCAGATGGCCACAGTGGCTGGGGCTGGGCCAGGCTGAAGCCAGGAGTTTCTTCCAGATCTCCCACGTGGGTGCAGAGGCCAAAGCACTTGGACCTTCCTCTGCTGCTTTCCCAGGCACATTAGCGCAGAGCCAGATGGGAAGTGCAGCAGCCAGGTCTCAAACTGGTGCCCACAATGGATGCCAGCATTGTAGGCGGTGGCTTTATCTGCCACGCCACAACACCCACCCCAGAAGGATCTATTTTAACGCATCCATGGTTTGAAGTATGTTGAACAGGTTGCTTTGAATACCTGCTGTTAGTTGATGTGTGCTGAGCTGAGTGGTATCGACTTTTCTAGAAGGAGAATTTGATTCTGTTGTCTTGTGTGAAACTGGAACATCCAGACAGCTGGCTGAGGCTTGCGTGGTTGGAGAAGAGGAAGGGCAGGGTGTTGCTGGCTGGGGGCAGCTCCTCAGGGCATGCTTGGAAAGCTGACAAGGCCAAGAGCGGGCCACGAGCACAGGTGTGCCTCGTGGACACACCTGTGAACAGGTGTGCCAGGCAGCGTTTTGAGGCCATCTGCTAGCCTAGATTCTGGATCACTGCCTGCCAGGCCCCGAGTCTTGCTCTCTGGGAGGCAGATTCTGGACTTTGTTAAAAATCAATAGAGGGGAACACTAATGACATTGCCCTGCTACTGCTTCTGTTTAATTGATTTTAAAACAATGATAAATGGGATGAAGAATTTAGCTGTTGCTAAAGTACTAACCATTCTTCAAAACTCATGAAGTTTTTCTTAAAAAGATTCATTGATCTTGGAAAGGCAGGGTGATAGGGAGGGAGATGGCTTCCATCTGCTGATTGACTCCCCAGAAGGCCACCATGACTGGGGTTGGGCCAGGCTGGACTCGGGAGCCTGCACTCTTTCAGGAGCCTCCACTGTGGGTGCAGGGATCTAAGCACGTGGGCCATCTCTCGTTGTGTTCGCAGCCGCACCAGCAGGGAGCTGGAGCGGGAGTGGACCAGCAGCCATGTGGGATGCTGGTGTCGCAGGCCATGGCTCGGCCCGCTGTGCCACAATACCTGTCTGTAAAGCCATGAAGTCCTAAGAAATAACTTGTAGAATTTCATAATCCTTTGTCTTGGGGCTGAAAGGCCTATGGAGTGGAAATTTCATCTTAAACACGTGGTAGACATGAGCTGCCTGATCCTGGGCAACTTGGATTCCTGTCTTATCTGTAAAATAATTGTTGCTATCTGCTTGGGCTGCTTTGAGGCTTTACTGAGTTAACACGAGAAGGGGCTTAGTTAAATACTGTTTGTTGCTGTACAAACCATACTGTGTTCTTTTTTTAAAATTTATTTTTTGACAGGCAGAGTTAGAGACAGAGTTTTAGACAGTGAGAGAGACAGAAAGGTCTTCCTTCTGTTGGATCACTCTCCTAACGGCCACTACGGCCAGTGCTGCGCCGATCCAAAGCCAGGAGCCAGGTGTTCCTCCCGGTCTCTCATGAGGGTACAGGGACCCAGGACTTGGGCCATCCTCCGCTGCCCTCCTGGGCCACAGCAGAGAGCTGGATTGGAAGAGGAGCACCTGGGACTAGAACCTGGGGTGCTGGCGCCGCAGGCAGAGGATTAGCCAGGTGAGCCACGGCACCGGCCCATACTGTGTTCTTAGCAGCTTGTCCCAGCAGCAAGGTGGCCCTCTTACCCCCACCACCTCCCAGCGCCTTTTATTTCAGTGGATAGGAGTTTAACAAACAAAACAAAATTAATTGGACTTAGTGTGTTATACATGAAGGGCCTAATTACTGAGTCGGGAAAACAGCAAACCCAGGTAGATAGACAGCAGTTAGGAGGGATTAGGGGGTTTGTAGACGAGGGAGGCAAACGAGGTGTAGCTCCTGGGTCAGTCCTAGCAGAGCACCCAGCAGATCCCAGCTGCTTCCGGATAACCTGACTGCTCGCAAGGAGGCGTGTCGTCACGTGCTCTGGGGCTGGGTAGGTTAGTTTGAACCCCCAGTCTGGTTCCCCTATCTGTAAATGGAGAACTGTTGAGAGCAGATAATAGCCGCGTGCAGGAAGCAAGGTTGGCGGGTGTGAGTGTGGAGGGTAGGACCTGTGCCTCCCCAGGCAGCGCGGGCGAGCGCCTCCCCAGGCCTGGGGGACTTGGTGCTATGCCGGACCCTCCTCTGTCACACACGACGTCGTGCTGCATTGCGCTGTTCTTGCCTGTTCTTCAGGTTCTGGAACATCTCTTAGACTTCCAGACAAGTGGCAGAGTAGGTTTTTTTTTTTTTTTTTTTTTTGACAGGCAGAGTGGACAGTGAGAGACAGACAGAAAGGTCTTCCTTTGCTGTTGGTTCACCCTCCAATGGCTGCCGCGGCTGGCGCAACGCGCTGATCCAAAGCCAGGAGCTAGGTGCTTATTCTAGTCTCCCATGTGGGTGCAGGGCCCAGGGACTTGGGCCATCCTCCACTGTACTCCCGTGCCACAGCAGAGGGCTGGCCTGGAAGAGGGGCAACCGGGACAGAATCTGGTGTCCTGACCGGGACTAGAACCCGGTGTGCTGGCGCCGCAGGTGGAGGATTAGCCTATTCAGCCACGGCACCGGCCCAGAGTAGTTCTAATGAGCACCACGAGTATGGCCCCCAGGTCAGTCCCAGCCTTCTGCTTCCGATAGCGCTTCCTGCTCATGCATCCTGGGTAACTGTGTATGATGATTCAAGTGTTTAGGTCCCTGCACCCCTGCTGGAGACGCGAATTGAGGCTCCTGGTCTTGACCTGGTACAGGTATTTGGGGAGTACTCGGTAGACGGAAGCGCGCGCGCTCTCGCGCTCTACCTTTCAAATAAAGAACAAAACAAAAAAGTGAAAGCTGGGACTTGTTCTTCATTAGTTACCTCTCAGCTCTTGGCCCTGTCTGGAGTCAGGGCTGCTGGGCAGCCTCCTGGGCCCTTGCCGGTGCTCAGAGCCTTTGTGTTCGGTCCTCTTCCCCGCCGCCCTGCAGAGGGTCTTCCTCCCTGGGGACGGCCACGCTCCGCTCGCCTGCTGCCTTGTCGGACTGCTTCACTCCGCACCTGGAGCTGCCGCCAGCCCAGCCCCGCTCCTTGAGCTTGTTTTGTTTCTCTTCTAGCGCTCCCTGCCACCTGCATTATGGTAGGCTTACTGTTCGGCTCACTTCCTGTATTTGGTGTGAGGTCAGATGTACTTCAGCTTGGCATGTGTTGGTGCACTGGTGTGTGTGTGTGTGAAATTAAAGTTTTTGATCTTTGTCACAGTTATGTAGAGCATTTTCCATTTTTTTTTAAGATTTACTTATATGAAAGGCAGAGTTACAGAGAGGGAGAGACAGAGTTTTCCTTTCACTAATTTATTCCCCCCAAAGGACTGCAGCAGCTGGGGCTGGGCCAGGCAGAAGCCAGGAGCCTGGAGCTCCATCCAGGTCTCTCACCTGTGCACCTGAGCCATCCTCCGCTCTTCAGGTGCATTAGCAGGGAGGTTGAAGCGGAGCAACCCGGACTCGAACAGGTGCCCTTATGAGATGCTGGCATCGCTGGTAGTAGCTCAACCTGCTGTACCGTGACGCCGGCCCTCCGCGCTTTTCTGAGATTGATCTTGGGAGTTGCTGCTCCAGGGTGACTTCAGGTCAAGTGAAGTGCTGACCTTATACAGTAACGTGTGTCCGGGTTAAAAGGAATGCTGGGTCGCAGGGTCACGGAGCCTGTGCAGCTTAGATGGCGTTGGTGGCCCTGATCTGAGGTGCATCTGAGAAGGGAGTCGGCTGTGGTTTGAGGAACTGATTTCTGCTCTGTGGCTCCATGTTGCCAGGAACCTGAACTCCATTCCGTTCTCCATGTGGGTGGCAGGGGCCCAGGCGCGTGGTCATTTTCCATTGTTTTCATTTTCTTTTTTAAGATTTGTTTGTATTTATTTGAAAGAGTTATGCAGAGAAGGAGGCGGTGGGGGGGAGGGAAGGGTCGGTCTTCCATCCACTGGTTTACTCCCCAAATGGCCATAGTGGCCAGAGCTGGGCTGATCCAAAGCCAGGAACTTCTTCTGGGACTCACCATTGGGTGCAGGGGCCCAAGGACTTGGGCCATCTTCCACTGCTTTCCCAGGCCATAGCAGAGAGCTGGATTGGAAGTGGAGCAGCCAGGACTAGAACTGGTGCCCACATGGGATGCCGGCACTGCAGGCGGTGGCTTTACCCACTACGCCACAGCGCTGGCCCCCATTGTTTTCCTAGTTGCATTAGCAGGGTGCTGGATTGGAGACTGAAACCAGTGCTCATATGAGGTGCCAGTGTCGCAGTTGGCTGCTTAACACATCATGCCATGACGCTAGTCTGAGGACTTGGTTTTTGTCTTAATGTCGATCCCAGTGGTTCTCAAAGCTGTACACTCCTAAGATACCAAGGACTACTCCAGAAGCCTTTTGGAGTTTTGAGTTGCCAGCAGGGATCGGTTGTGAGCGTCACTGTCAGTGTGGCCGGCTCATCGCCCTGTGCAGCTGAGCATCGCTCGGACCTGGTCCCCGCCTGCACCTGCTCACCCCACTGCAGCCTGGGTGGTCCTGCCACGGGCCTGATTTTTCACTTTTCAGGAGCTGCCACATAATCTTACATAAGGTGATTTAAGGTTACCTCTGGTCCTCACCTGCTATGTCAACATTTTGGAAGGAGAGCTGTGTTAGAGTTTTTATTGGACTGCCGCACTCCTGAAGGTACTTGATCAGAGTTCACGTTCCCCAAATTAATGAAGCTCCCAGTGCGTCCTGTCCTCCCATCTCAGTCGTCAGTGAGCAGTGTTGACCTGGCGAGGCTTTCGCCTTTCCGGTGTGATAGATTTCTTGACCTGGAATGAACCAGCTTAAGAGGAAAACTGAAAAGTGAGGTTGCTGCTGAGAGAGGAGAGGCGGGGAAGAAAGAGCCTTTGTCTTCAGTAACAGCGATGCGGGTCGGAGGTGATGGTTGTCAGCCCAGGGAGCTTAAGAGCTTAAACGCCACTGATTACTTAGGCGATAAATGAGGTATTTGGGCCTTAAGTTCTCCAGATCAAAACTGCCATTCTGAATGATTGAACAGGCAGAGTTTTTATCCTGTTGTGCAGGTGTTTTCTAAAAGGGCTGTGAAGAGAGGACAAGTGTTTTTGCCAGCTGTTGAATGCAGTGGTCAGTGGTAAGCGCATTGTAGGAGCTGCTCTTCGGGGAGTGGAGTGCATGCATTCCTCTGAGATATGTCTCGGTGCTGGGGAGCTGGGGACAGAGGCAGACACTGCCCCTCCAGGGAGTAGACTCTGAGTTTCCTAGCAACCTGCTCGTTGCCGTGGTGACGCATTACCCAGGCAGCAGATCCACTGCCCTGTGGAATGTATGCGCTGACTATCCGCACTGGGAGGCTGCACTCTGCGTTTTCTGTTTTTTATTTTGGTAGCTAGACTCAAACAGTATTTAGCATATGTTACCTGAAGTGTTCAAAAGGAAGAGCACACATTGTGTGGCTAAAACAAGCAGGTAGAGCGTCAGGTTCATGTGCTAGGCAGGGTGGGGCCCTTCTTTGAGGCGGCTCTTAAATCTTTGGTCATGATAGTGTGTGCATTGGTACTCGCAGTGGTGCTGTGCTTGATTAAAGACTTGTCATCTGCAGATTCTGCGCGTGAACGAGGTAGTTTATTAAATTGGGTTTAGGTTTGACTGTAAGCAGAAGAGACTGAGATTAATAGTGGCTTAAATACAGTTGGATTCCTCCTGGTTATCACGGAAATGGAGGAGCCAGGAGTGCAGCAGGGGCCTTGCTCCCAGGCACGTGCAGCTCCTGAGCGCATCCTTCAAGTCCAGCCCTTTGTCTCATGGCCTGAGATGGCTAAGTTCCAACCACCACACCTGCTTCCCAAGGCGTGGTGACTGCTGCTTACACCCTGTTGGCCAGAATGGGGTCTCATGAGCAGACTCTGCTTTGGGGGGTGGAGACTGGGACATGTGGTCCTTAATCTTGGGAACCGTGTGTTGAGCTAAAAATCTGCAGTTCTGTCCTGTCGGAGGAAGGGGGGAAGGAAGTGGGGGAGCAGCCTGTGTCTTGGCAGTGGTGGGGAAGGGTTGTTCCCCAATCGGCTTGTAAAGCTTAGGGTTCTTTTTGGTCTGATTTTAAAGTTAGCATAGGAGAAAAGTAAAATTAGGCTACAATATAAGAATTAGGACCCTGTCCCGGCCTCTCCCTCAGGTAGGAAGGTGCACCTTCAGTGAGCTTCTTAGCTGCCAGGGTCAGCGCCTTCTCGTGTGATCTTCACTCAGTCCCCGAGAAGCAGGGGCTCACTGCGGTGGCAGTTGCCCAGGGGCTGGGGGACAGCAGGCCCGGGACTTCTGCCGGGCTGCGCTGCTCCCAGCACACAGACGAGTAACGTGTTGCCGTGCGCCTCCTTGCCCTTCCTGTTGAAGGAGCGCCTGGTGGGTCAGGGCTGGCTCCTGGGCAAGCTGCTTTTTAGAAACGCTTGGACAGTGATGCCTAAGGCTTGGAGTCTCCTGCAGGGCACTCGGCTTGTAGCTCGCGTTTCATGAGCTTCGGAACGCGGGTCACCTGTGGCCTTCGTGCCCTGCCAGGCCCCTTCCTTGCTCACGAAGAACCTGTTTAGCACCTGGAGGGCCGGCGTCAACCCCCTGGGCTGGTACCTCACAGCGTGGCCCAGGTTTCGCTCTCTGGCCACTCCTGGCTCTTGAGTTGGGTAACTGCCTGTCTGAGGTTGTCAGGATCTGGCTCCTCAGGTCTTTGAACGGCCAGTTAATTACCTGGGAGGTGTAGAGTGAGCAGCTGAAGTGGCCTTGACTTGGCCCCCTGCGGGGCACCTGTGCCTGACCACGGTGCATGAGAGCAAGCTGATCCGGTTGTTGCTGTTGGCGAGAGCACTTGGCGCCCTCCCGTAGGGTGCTGGCGCACACACACAGTGCGGCTGATAGCGAGAGGTTCCGTTTCACCAGCGCCTCTGAGTAGCCAGCACTGCCAGGCCCCATTTGCAGAGTTAAGGTCATGTGATTCAAAGTGGTAGCACCAGGATCTCATGCCTGATTGCAAAGCTTGTCATGGAGTGGAGCAGACAAGTTGAAGTCTCAGGGAGATGATGGGCAGGGTGGAACGGATGGTGTAGTGCCCTGGCAGTGTTGCATGTTGACGTGTGATTGTATGGACTTGACGTTGTCTTCATTTTGTACATGGGAAGACAGTCTGGGGAGCAGTGATCTGCCTGAGGCTGTTTGGAGAGGACGTCCCAGAGTTTGGCTTAGAGGCAGATCGTGTTTGCTTCCACTGTACCAGGAGTTGCGAAGAGCATTAGATGGTGGTAAATTGCCCTAGAAAGTGTGCATCTAAGGCTTAGTGTCTTGCAAGAAGTCTCAAGAGCACCTGCATTCCCACGGCTCCAGTGAGCTCTCCTTGCCTCCTGAGCTGCTGCACCCACCCCCACCCCCCGCCCCCGAGCAGGTCTAGCTCTTGGCCAGTCTCAGTATAATTGCAGTGAGACCTGTCTTTGATACAGTGATGTCCATGTTAAGTCGTTTAGAACATGGTGAATTTCTTCTAGAACATTTCTGCGTGTTCTCGGCCCCGGGGTCAGGAGGCACTCGCTGCTTTCCTGAGCAAATACCATGGACGTCTGTGACTGCACAGGGCCTGTCTGGCTGGCTCACACGCAGGCCCTTGAGCCACAGGTGTAGTGTGTGGTTTGCCTGGAGTGGTGTTCATGTGCTCAGCGGCCCACTTAATCAGAAGTCTCCTGGGGGGCCGGGCAAACATATGTTCTAAGAACTTTCTTAGAGTTCATATTGCCTCGAGGAGGAAGTTGGTCTTTGGGGGCAGGGTGGACTCTGCTGGGGCTGTGTTTTGAGAAATAACTTACCAGAAAGTGGTTTGGGGTGAATTTTTTTTTAAATTTGAAAGACCAGCAGAGATAGATGTGTCATCCGTGGCTTACTTCTCCAATGCCTGCAACAGCTGGGGCTGGGCCAGTTTGAGACCAGGAGCTAGAAACTGCGTCTGGGTCTCCTGCGTGGGTAGCAGGGACCCGAGTCCTTGAGCCATCCCTGCAGCTGACCCTCATTCTACGGGAGTGGACATCTCCGTGCTTAAATCAGTTTTTTTCTCCTGTGGTTGCTTTTATCACTTAACAAAAAATTCCTTTTTTTAAAAGATTATTTGACAGTTACAGAGAGTGAGAGACAGAGGTCTTCCAACCACTGGTTCGCTCCACAGGTGGCTGCTAGCCACCACTGGGCCAGGCCAAAACCAGGTCTCCCACTTGGGTGGCAGGGGTACTAGTACTTGGGCCATCTTCCGCTGCTTTCCCAGGCACATTAGCGGGGAACTGCATCAGAAGTGGAACAGCCAGGACATGAACTGGTGCCCATATGGGATGCCAGTGTCGCAGGTGGTAACTTTACTTGCTATGCTGCAATGCCAGCCCCACTATAGAAAATCTTAGATTATAAAGGCTTTTTTTTTTTATTTTGGGGTGCAGGGCGGGGTGGTGATGCTCCCTGACACTGTTTGGAAGTAGTTGGAGAGTCCTAGGGAAGGCATCTGGCTTAGGGATTAATCTGCAGCTGAGATGCCCACATCCCTTACTGGAGTGCCTGGGTTCAAGTCCCAGCCCCTGCTCTTGGCTGCGGCTTCCTGCTGACGCAGACCCTAGGAGGCAGCAGTGATGGGTCAAGTCACTGGGCTCCTGCACCCACATGGGCAGACCTAGATTGAGTTCTCAGCTTCCAGCTTGATCTTGGCTGCTGTGTGCATCTAGGGAGTGAATCAGAAAATGGGAACTCACCCACTTTCTATCTGTCTCTCAAAAAACAAAAACAAACAAGCAGAAAGAAAATGAACCAGATAAGTGAGTCCCTTCCAGCCCTGTGACTTAGGACGACCCAGCTCTGTTTGGAGACAGCCGTGGGAGTTGTTTCCTAGGCTGGGGAGAGCCAAGTGAGGGTACCCGGCCAGAGGGCCCGGACCAGCCTTGTCCTAGGGAAGTGCGTGCGGGGCGCCAGCGTCTGAGAAGCCAGAACACCTTCACGGGGGCTTTTCTCTCCAGGTCTAGCCAGCCCAGTCCTGGGCCTGAAAGAGTGCACCAGAGGCTCGGCGGTGTGGTGCCAGAATGTGAAGACGGCCGCCGACTGCGGCGCGGTGAAGCACTGCCTGCAGACCGTATGGAGCAAGCCCACCGTGGTGAGCGTGGTGACCCCACGTGCGGCCCTCTGCGGGATGGGGCGGGGCTTCCCTGTGTACCTTCTCCTGCTTCGCTTTGTTTGCTCCTGGCTGTGACCCTGTAGCCCTGTGTCACTGGATGTACCTCTTGGACCTGCCGAGAAAGCCGAGGCTCAGGATAAGATTCCCTTTCCCTGCGGTCATCTGGTGTCTCGGCGGAGAGGACCAGGCCCTCTGCCCCTCTTCTGTGCCCCGCCCAGCACCCCCCAGGCCTCTGGAGCCCTCACTTCCCACCCTGGATAAGGGGCCAGTGCTCTGTAGCGCTGTCACACTTGGCCAAAAAGTCTATGCTGAGCTCTGCAGCTTCTTCCTGCAGTCTGAGATTCTGTTCTCGCCTCCTCCCTCTCAGACAGGAAAACCCACTGAGTGAGGCCTTGGAGCTTAGGGGGTACTTAACACTTCCAGCCATAACCACACCAAGGAGGAAACCAGCGGCTGACCCTGGGGGACTGGGCCCAGCCTGTCACATGGCACAGGCTGTGTTCAGTGAGTGGAGTTTGCACTCTGAAATGAGTCACCGACCACGAGTTCAGACAGGAAAACTTAGTTAACCAGCGCGCTGTTCTCTGAATTGTTTCTGAACGTGGCCAGGAGGCTTTCAGATTTGGTTCCTCCTTTGCTCCATTCTCGATTTTACGCTGCTTCCTCTTCACAGATTTGTCAAGTGAGGTCTGGGCGGGAAGGTGTCCGTGGCTGCCTGGCCTCTGGGTGTGGCCCAGACGCCGCGCTCCCCAGCCAGGTCCCCAGGTTCGGGTTGCTTGGGTTGGTTTCTCTAAACGCAGAGGCGGGCGCAGCCTCCCTCACTGCCGCCTGGAGGTGTTCGTTCCCGCTCCCTGGTCCAGAGCCGGCAGGTGCATTCCTCTCTGAGAGCCAACCAGGGTTTCCTTGGCTCCTGGGCTGCGTGGGGCCCTGATGCTCAGGCTCATCAGGGGGCTGGCTTGGTGTGGCTGACAAGGCACAGCACTGCTGGGAGGTCGAAGGTTGACCCAGTGCAGGAGATGGCAGCGGGGTGTGCTGGCTGCCCCACTGCGCCTTGCTGTGTGATAGACATGTGGCTCTGGCTTCGCTTCTGAGCCTGTATCCTCAGAGTGGTGGGTGTATTCAGGAGAACGTGACCTGTACCCCGTGTACAAGGGAGGGTGCGGAGGGGCGGAAGGCACAAACAGGAGCGCTGTATCCTGCAGGAACACAGGGGTGTTCCGTAAATCACCCCCCCCCCCCCGCCATGGCGTCCTGTAGCCAGGCATGCGCCGTGCCCAAGTCCTGCGTTAGCTGGCGGAGGAGGAAAGCCGTGGCCGCCTGCAGCTGTGTGGCGTGTGACTTGTGTGCACAAATACAGATCTCTGTCCCTTGGGTTCTTCTTAGAAATCCCTTCCCTGCCGCCTGTGCAAAGATGTCATCAGCGCAGCGGGCGACATGCTCAAGGACAACACCACCGAGGTGAGCGGCTGTTGGGGGAGGCACGTGCCTGTGCCCGAGAGCTGAGCCCCTGGGGCCCAAAGGGGAGTGGTCTGGGTGGGCCCAGGGCGGCAGGTGTCTTCTGTAAGGGACCCTGGGAGGTATTACAGGCCTGTGGGCCCCTCTGTCTCTCTTTTTAAGGGATGGGGAATGTTTCAACACTTTAAAAATGTAAACACTCCTTTTAGCACTGGGCTGTACAAAAATAGGCTGAAGTTAGCTGACTGCTAGACTAAGTATTAAATGCCCAAGGTTAATTGGGATTTTATAGGCGTGACATGAACATCCAGGTGCAGTTGGGTGTTCTCTGTTTAGACTCCCTGTGTCAGGGATCTTCATTTTGCGTTTTCCTGCCGGCTTTTGTGTGATTGAGCCGACAGAGCCGTGGGTACCCCCCGGCCCCCATCAAGTCCTCCTCCCTGGGGACTGGCTGTTCTTAGGCCTGCTGTACCCAGGGCCTGTTCAAGGTTGTCTTGCTCGTAGCCGCTCTGCAGGGAGGAAGCCCAGCTCGACCCTGACCTTTGCCCGGTGTCCTCTTAGGAGGTGATCCTCGTCTACTTGGAGAGGACCTGTGACTGGCTTCCTGACTCCAACTTGTCTGCCTCGTGCAAGGAGATGGTGGACTCCTACCTCCCTGTCATCCTGGACCTCATTAAAGGAGAAGCGGTGAGTGGTGGCAACAGGCAGTCTGGAGCCCAGAGGGGAGGGTTGGACACGGGAAGCCTGCTTGCAGCAGGGGGCTCCCTCCACAGCTCTGCACAGCTCTGCACAGCTGGGGAGGCTGCAGCGATGGGGTGGTGGAATTGTTGACGGTGCCGAAGCAGTCTGATCCAGGATGCTGTTAGAGTTGCCAGGTGGAGAGCTCCCATCCAGTCTAAGATTTCATTTGAGAGGCAGAGTTGGGGAAGAGAAACAGCTCTTATACCCATTGGTTCATTCCCCAAATGGCCACGATGGCTGGAGCTGTGCTGATCTGAAGCCAGGAGCTTCTTCTGGGTCTTCCATGTGGGTGCAGGGGCCCAAGTACTTGGGCCATCTTCCACTGCTTTCCCAGGCAGTGGGAGAGAGCTGGATCGGAAAGAGGAGCAGCTGGGACGCGAACTGACACCCATATGGGATGCTGGCAGTGCAGGCGGAGGCTTAGCCTATTATGCCACAGCACTGGCCCGTGTCTAGTCTTAACTGACCCTTTGATCAAGCAGGTGATTTCATCTCTGTGAACTTGGAATTAAGGAGTGATCCGGGGACTGTCCTTGTGGGTTCAACCATAAGCTTTCCTGTCGTTAATCCAGCAGGCACACGAGCACATTGTAGCCCAGCTGTGTGCCAGAGGCTGGGTTTCAGCCATGAGCACGAGCCGGCTCTGGGGTTTGGAGAGGGACAGAGACAGAGTGGCTTTAGGAGACTGAAGAGGGCGGCAGGGCAGGAGCGTCCTGAGACAGGACTGTGGTTTTGGCGAGGAAGGCAGCAGTCAGGCTGTGCAAGGCCTTCCGGGCTGGGTTCAGGGATTGCAGCTGTGGCCGGGAGCCCTCGGAGCAGTGAAGGAGGGACCGCGTCGTTGGAGCTGCGTGGGCTGTGGGTGGCAGGATGCGTGGGAGGTCATCACACCGAGGAGAGATGCGCCGGGAGTGCCTTCTAGGTCTCTGGAGAGATGAGGGCAGAGGGAAGCAGGTTGGGTGGGTTGGAGACGGTAATCTGAGCTGCGGAGCTGGGCACGTGTGAGGTGCGGGGGAGGTGAGCTCGGCGGCACGTGCAGGTGCCTAGAGCCCGGTGTTGCCCTGGCTGCCTTGTGGAGAGGCTCGGAGCTGTGACCCTCCTCTCCAGCCGAGGCTGAGCACAGGGCATGTTCAGGAAGCCTAGAGGCTGCTGGGTAGTTAGGCACCAGGGCTGGGGTTGTGGTAGTCTGCTCAGGGAGTCGGCTTGGACAAGATGTTGTGTTTCCCGGTTATAGGTGTGGGGAGAGGGGTGCGTTCGGCGCTGGGCAGCCCTCTTGTGCTCGTGCAGGGAGCAGGTTCTTAGCTGCGCCTCTCTCCTGCAGAGCCGGCCCGGGGAGGTGTGCTCCGCACTCAGCCTCTGCCAGTCCCTCCAGAAGCACCTGGCGGAGCTGAGTCAGCGCAAACAGCTCGCGTCCAATAAGATCCCGGAGCTGGACATGACTGAGGTGGTGGCTCCCTTCATGGCCAACATCCCCCTCCTCCTGTACCCTCAGGACGGCCCCCGCAGCAAGCCGCAGCCCAAGGTGAGGCAGGGGCCCCGTCGTTGGTCGTGCTGGGGCTGGGACGGGAAGGGGCCATGTGTGCGATTACGCGGCTTATCCCTGTGTGACGGCGCCTGACGCCTGGCAGCCTTGAAGGGCTGGTCACGGGGCACTGTGCCCTCGCGGTAATGAGCCCCCACTGACTTTAACCCGGCTGGTGGTTGGAGAGCGCCGGGCGGCGTGGCCGGGAGTGGGCGAGGACGCTTCCTGGGCTTCCGTCCTCTCGGTCACGGCGTAGCTGACCTCGCTTCCCTGTCTGCAGGACGATGGCGACGTGTGCCAGGACTGCGTGCAGATGGTGACCGACATCCAGAACGCTGTGCGCACCAACTCCACCTTCGTGGAGACCCTGGTGGAGCACGCCAAGGAGCAGTGTGACCGCCTGGGCCCCGGCGTTGCTGACCTGGTGAGCCTCGCCCCTGTGCCTGGAGGGGGTGCTGGGCCCGGGAGCGGGGGCCGAGGAGACGTGGCCCGTTGCCGCCTGTGGCAGCGTTTTACCTTGCAGCCTGGCCAGAGCTGTTGTCGAAGGAGCACCCCGTGCCCCGTCCCAGCCGCTTGGACGCGTGACTGACGGGACAGAGTGACGGAAGGCCGCTCTGGTGGGAGCCCGCCCTTGCAGGCAGTGTACGCGCTAGAAACCACACTGCAGCCACACGTAACCCTGTCTCTAAGAGCGTGGCTGTTGCGTCCAAGCCTCGGGGTTCTCGGTGCTTCCTGCGGAGAATGGGGTTGCCTGGACGGGAGCCCACAGGCCAGCAGGAGGCTCTGCCGGGAGCCCTGCTCCTCCTCGGGCTCGGACGCTCGCCGTGTTGGCCTCTCGGGTCCTTGGGTTTGGAGCTCCGTCCTGTTACACTCGGGAGACGGGTGTGCGGCACTCGGACGCCGGTAGTGGCTGACGATGGGAAAACCTGCCGGCTGGCAGCGGGGATGCTGCTCCGGGCTGAGCACGCCTCTGCCGGCGGGAGGCTGCGTGGGAGCGGGCTTCCTGCCTGGAAATCGTCCAAGTTTTCGCAACTGCTGGTCTAATTCCTTTCCCAGAGAAGCCCTCTCGGGGGGCGGTCCCACGGCTCCTGGCATTCTCTCGGTCTGCTCAGGTGCTGGACATCCCTAGACTTGGATGCAGCCAGGCAGGTGGAACTCCTGGTCACTAGAGTCCTGTCCAGGAGCGTGTCGGTGGCCTTAAAGTAGGAGTCTCGGATTCCCGAGCAGTGGCCAGCGGCCGCCTTCTCTCGGCTGTGGCCGAGTAGCCGCTCTGTGACCCCAGGGCAAGTCGGAGCCACACAGAAAGCAGCTGGGAAGAGGGACCCTGTCTGGTCCCTGGTGAACGTTTTCCACTGTCCTGCACGGTTCCTCTAAGTTGCAGAGACATCTAGCAGTTGGCTTTGTCTTATCAGAGTTGTCCCAGAGCAGACACTCCCAGAATTCTACGGTGGGGATGTCCTTGATAGTCCCGGGGTGACAGCGTGTGACCGCTGGTCTGGGGTGGGGTGGGGTGGGGGTGTGTTGGGCGCGCTGTCGCGGCGTCGGTGGGACTGACGGTCTCTGTGTCCCCGCAGTGCAAGAACTACATCAACCAGTACTCGGAGATCGCCGTGCAGATGATGATGCACATGGTAGGTGGCGGGGCAGCGCTCGCGCGTGCTCCTTGGCTCTCGTCGTTTCCAGGAACTCGGAGCCCCGGACGCCCCCCTCCAACCAGCAGGCTGTCCCCCTGCGGAGACAGTGCCTCCCCCGAAAGGGAAGCAGCCGGTGCTCGGGACGGCCCTGGCGCCTTCCTGGCACTGTGCGGACTTGTGCGGAGGCGAGCTGACCTGGCTTCCACCTGCAGCCCCTAGGTAGTCCGCTGTATCACTCGGCACCCGGCCGGAGGCTGGGGGAGTCCTGCCCTGTGGGGTTGGCCCTGCGCTGTGGCAGGGCTGCTGTGAGCCCGTGGCTCCTGCCACGGACAGGGAGGGGCGGGGGCTGGCTGGGCGGTGCCCGCGGTGCGGCGGCCTGCGGGCATCTTCAAGCTGGGAACAGCACTCGGCTTCCCGGTCTGAGCTGCAGGGTGCACTCTGTCCTCTGTCACACTGACTGGCTGACAAGGTCTAGACTCGGGACAGCTCTTGGGTTGATTGTCCACAGGGCACAGCGTTTTCGCTCTGCCACCCATTAGCAGCACAGGGACAGCGTTGAGTAGCTGGAGTCAGGACCTTAGGACCGGCAGAGCCGTCAGGATTGGCTTTGTGGCCCCACTGGAACCATCAGGTGTCCACCCAGGCCGGGGTGGGTACCGCGCACACCCGCCTCGTTCTAACAGCTGTCTGAGGCGCTGGCAGAGGCACGCGCTGGAAGGAAAAGCCTCCGAGAGGGCTGCTGGGGCGCGCTGCCTCCTCCAGCTCACGGAGGGTCCCTTGGGGTCAGAGTTCCAGCACAGAGCGTTGTCTGGAAAACACGGATAATCTTCTCATCCCAAAAACCATTTGGGGTTTCCTAACGCATCACTGGGGTAGTACATCATCTGCTACTTTGTACTTGCCAGATGTTTTTGGCCACAAAATGTATATTGATGATGAGAAACTGGTCTGAGTGATTATTAAGTGGCTGCCTAAGAACGGGCTGTGTGGCCAGGAATTCCCAGAGCCCGTGCCCCGTGGCTGGCTGGTGACGTTTCTGTTTGGCCCTTGGAACGGTGGCCATCCTCACAGCCAGTGTCTGAGGTCTGTGGGATCCCCCGAGGAGGAATGACTGAAGCTGGAGTCCCCGGGCCCCAGCACCAGGCTTCTGGTAGTGCTGTGGGATCTGCTTCCAGGCCAGCGCTGGGCCACCTTGGCAGGACTGAGAGGCCTGGGTAGTGGAGAGGGCACTGCGTACCACACGCCCTTCCCCGGGCAGCCCCCTCTGTTCCCTTGTGGACCTGCCAGGGGTAGGCTCCTGCGGATGGGGGGCCCTTTATAAAGGAGCATCTTCTGGGGGCCTCGCTGCCCAGCGTGGTGAGCAGGATTTAGTGGTTGACCGTGGGGGCCACGCACACGCTGCTGGACGGTGTGGTCATCCCTTGAGGGTTTACAGGGCCCCTGTCCACAGAGTAGGAACAGGGAAGTTGCCTGATAACCTGCCTGCGAGGGTCTGACCCTTTAACTTCCTGTGACGTCCCTGCACCTAGTGAACTGCTTGATTATTGTTTTAATTTTCTTAACTGTTGTGTCCTTTCCTTTCTCTTATTTCATCTCCGATTTCCTGTTTTTTTGTTCAACAGCAGGATCAGGTATGTGATGGGGAATTGGCTTGTAGATGCGGTCTGCTGCTCTCCTAGTTGGTGCTTTTTTTTTTTTTTTTTTTTCTTTTTTTGGTATGGCGTGATCCGCTTTGACAGATGCAAAGAATGGTTGCGAAAGGCAGAGTCCCATCTGAGCAGGCTGGGGAGAGCGTCTGCATCTCTCCTCTGAGGTTCCTCGCTTTAGGGGGCTGGAACACAAAGCCAGCCGAGCTCTGGTCAGAAGGGACATGCAGGCCGCACACGGGCAGGCCACAAGTGGGATGATGGGGAGCCGCAGGGGGCCCGGGAGGTGCCCAAGCCTCTCATGGAGGCTTGACTTCCGGCAGGACGCCTTGTGTCTGTCATGTCACGAGTGGGTGTTGCATGTCTTAGCGCTTCTGCATGAGCACATCATTCGCAAATAGCTGGCAGATTGTGCCCCCGTGTGTTGGATCCAGAGCAGGAAGCAGTCTCTTGATCGTGGCTTCTGTCCCTCTGGGTGTTGGGCTGCGCTGGGGTCTGGAGCCACAGCTGAGGGCCTGCTGTGGGGACCGAGCCCCCGGGCCTTCTTGTTTTGAGCCAGGGTAGTTGGGCCACTGTGAGCCTTGTCCCCTTCTCAGTGCTGGCATCTAGCTCTTAGACTAGACAGATTTTTGAAAATTATTTCAAAAATGGAGAGACAGATGTTCCACCCACTGGTTCACTCCCCAAATGTCCACTCAAGTTGGAGCAGGGCCAGGCCAAAGCCAGGAGTCCGGGATTCAGTCCAGGTCTTGCACATGGGTCGCTGGGACCCAAGTGCTGGAGCCACGGCTGCTGCGTCCCACGGTGTGTTTGCAGGAAGCCGGAGCAGCAGCGGAGCCAGGACTTGAATTCAGGCGCTGTGATAGGGGATGCGGCGTCCCGGCCACGTCCTAACCGCTGCACTAATGCTTGCTCCTTGAGATGCATAATTTTTGGAAGGTCTTTTGAAATGACTTTGGTTGAAACACCGGACTTTTCACCTGGCCGCCTCAGGGACTTGGAGCAAAGCTGCTGCTGAGACAGCAGCAGGGATGCGCCTTCTGGGTCTTGACACCATTTTACTAGAAAGCCGGCCGCATCTTCAGCTTTGTTCTGTTGTTGTTTTCCCTCCGTTCTTAAGATGCGCCAAAGCTGGGCTACGTGGGATGTGTTTGCCATTCAGAGTCCCCACCCTGATTTAATCTTAGAGCCCCCTTGACATAAAACAGGGTGAACTGCAGCCATGGCCCAGCTCCTCCTCCCCTAACAGGCCCTGTGTTTAGTAGTCTTGTTGCCACTGCTTTGTGGGGTTCTTGGTGGGAGGCCGATGCCGTTAGGCCCGCAGCTGGGTGCTGGGTGCACTTGACGCACAGTATACAGAGCGCGCCAAGCGTGTATACTTGTCTCGCCTTGGGCATCTCAGTGCGGTGGTCAGCGTGTCCGAGCTGCCTCGTGCTCTGCGGTTTGCTGGTTTGCTCTCTGGATGGTGGAAGGGAACACCACACAGGTCTTGGGGACTGGAAGTGATTCAGCGCTGGGGGTTGGGTTTTCGTGTGCACTATGTCGTGAGCGTGGAATGTGGTTTTAAAGGAGCCAGCATTTCCCCTTAGTGCCTCAGGTGCTCCCGCCACTGAGAGATCGGTGTGGTTCTGTTTCTGCCACACTTGGTTTGCTGTTGGTGTGTGGGCCGGGTCATTCCCCCTCCAGAAAGATCCTGGAGCATGGGTGTCCTGGGGGTCCCTGTTCCCCGGGGGCCCTGGCTGCCGGCCTGCCTGACAGCCCTCCGGGGCTTTGCATGTCCTCCTCTCCCCAGACATAGCCGAGCCCTTTACGGTGGAACCTGGGATCGTGGCCTGGCCTGGGGGTGGTGGTGGGGTGGACCTAGCGGAGGGCCCAGGGTGCTCCCTGGCACCAGCCTTGTAGAGAACGGGCTACGGACTGGCGAGTTCAGGCTCGCGTCTCATTGGCAGTTTTGTGCTCTCTCCAGCAACCCAAGGAGATCTGTGGGCTGGTCGGGTTCTGCGACCAGGTGAAGGAGATGCCTATGCAGGCCCTGGTCCCTGCCAAAGCCGCCGCCGAGGACGTCGTCCCTGCCCTGGAGCTGCTGGACCCCGTCAAGGTAGCTGGTGTCCCGGTGGGGTGCGGGTTGTGCCCCACGAGTCAGGCCAGGCTCCTGAAGATCCCCAGGTCCAAGACCGCCAGGTGCGGTGGGGCTGTTCCCTGCACTAACGCAGCCACCTGGCGCGAGGTCTCGGGAGAAGGTATTTCCCTGCGCTGATACAGACCCTGGTGTCCCGGGGTCAGTGTGCGTTCTCGGCCTCATTCAGGAGGGATTTCCGTGCCTGGCTCCAGCCCGGCTGCACGTGGGCTGCCTGGGTCCTCCCTCGCCCTGTGTCATGGCACAGACGTGATATTCCCGCAGGATTCCCCCTCCCCCCACCTCCCTGCTCCCGGCCCTTCCTGGCTTTCTCTGGGTGTATGGGAGTGCATTTTGGGCCCCTGGACTCTGTCGCTGGTGAACGATCCCAGGACTCCACACCACCGTGCTCACTGGGTCACACAGTGCTGAGCGCACATGCTGATGGGGCTGGTGGTCTGGCTCTGCGAGGCCCAATCCATGTGCTGCGTTAGCATGTGGCATAGCATCACTTCCAGAATGTTCCCTGGCACTTGGCCACCAGCTGTCCCCCCCCGACATGTGACGAGTGTGTGGCCCACAGGAAGTGCCACAGCGTCAGGCGTGGTCAGGGAAGGCCCCCCACCCCCACCGACTGTCTTCCCCACGACATGAGAGCGCGCGCGCGCCTCGGGCTCCTGTTTTGACCGGGAATTCCATACAAGTAGAAACGCAGAGCATCTCTTCCCTTGTTGCCTGTCGCTGGGGCCTCGTGCACGACAGAGGTGGCACTGTGCCCCCACAGGAGCTTCTGCACAGCGGTGCCACGTGTCTGAAGACAGGCCCTAGAGCGGCAGTTGATGCCGCTGCCGAGTGAGCCGCTGGCCGGCCGGGGTGGAGAGCCTGGCCTGCGCAGCGCGCACGGACCAGACCATGCCTCCTCAGCCTGCCCTCCCCCACTCGCCTCCCCAGCGCTGACACCGCGTGTGGACGGGGCCCCTGCTTCAGCTCTCCATAGTCGGGCACGGGGGAGGGGAGGCTGGCAGTGTGGAGGACAGGGTAGGGTTAGGACAAGAAAGGAACTTGAGCGTGGGTGGTGAGAAGAGGCCCCGCTCGTCAGATTCCATCAGCCTGGGCTGCCCCTCTGTTAGGGAGCGGGGCCGAGGGGCGCGGGCCTCGGGCTGCCCCTCTGTTAGGGAGCGGGGCCGAGGGGCGCGGGCCTCGGGCTGCCCCTCTGTTAGGGAGCGGGGCCGAGGGGCGCGGGCCTCGGGCTGCCCCTCTGTTAGGGAGCGGGGCCGAGGGGCGCGGGCCTCGGGCTGCCCCTCTGTTAGGGAGCGGGGCCGAGGGGCGCGGGCCTCGGGCTGCCCCTCTGTTAGGGAGCGGGGCCGAGGGGCGCGGGCCTCGGGCTGCCCCTCTGTTAGGGAGCGGGGCCGAGGGGCGCGGGCCTCGGGCTGCCCCTCTGTTAGGGAGCGGGGCCGAGGGGCGCGGGCCTCGGGCTGCCCCTCTGTTAGGGAGCGGGGCCGAGGGGCGCGGGCCTCGGCATCGTGTGCTCCTGCCCTGTCCAGGAGAGGCCCGTGCAGGCCCGCTCCGACCTTCTGTGCAAGGCCTGTGAGCTCGTGGTGAAGAAGCTGGTGGATCTGATCGACAACAACAAGACCGAGGTGTGCGCGGTCCTGGTGCCCTACCCCTGTGAGCCCGGCCCTGTGGGTGTGGGAGGTTTGGGTCTGGCCGTTGCTGCGTGTGGACACCTGTCTGAGAAGGCATAGCCATGTCTGCTGGGAGCCCTGTAGACGGGGAGGGAGCCGCGCCGCCCGCCCGCCCGCCCGCCCGCCCGCCCGGGTTCCTGGTCATCTCCCCTACCACCCCACCCTCCTGCCCTGTGGTCTCACACGGCTCCCTGGCTGTCTCAGGAGGAAATCATCCACGGCTTGGATAAAGTGTGCTCGGAGCTGCCCGCGTCCCTCTCGCAGGAGTGCCAGGAGGTGGTGGACACGTACGGCAGTGCCATCCTGTCGGTGCTGCGGCAGGAGGTGGACCCCGAGCTGGTGTGCCGCATCTTCCACCTCTGCTCCGGCAGCACGCCGCCCAGGCTGCCCGTGGTGCCCGCTGTGCCCGGTGAGCCGCGGGTGTGGCAGAGGCCGGCCCGTCCGGGGCTGGGAAGGCTGCCGGCACTGAGCCCTGTGTCCCGTGCCCTCTGCCCTAGCCCGTGTGGCCCCGGTGAAGGACGGCGGCTTCTGTGAGGTGTGCAAGAAGCTCGTCAGCTACTTGGAGCACAACCTGGAGAAGAACAGCACCAAGCAGGAGATCCTGGCGGCCCTGGAGAAGGGCTGCAGCTTCCTGCCTGACCCCTACCAGAAGCAGGTGCGGCCCGGCCCCTGGGGCGGACGGGGCGGGGGGTTGGTGGGGAGCCCCGCTGTGGGTGCCTCCAGCCCCGGAGTCCAGGGAGGTGTGAAGCCCTTGGAGGTTGGTTGGCTCAGGCGGCCCCACGGGGGGGAAAATGGGCTGAGGCCGCCCCGCGTGGGCAGGTGTCAGGAGGGAGGCCTCAGGGCCCCTGGCCGGGAGCCTCGGCGGTTTCCTAGAGGAGCCTGCTCTGCACCGGTCTGGCCTCCTGGGTGCCCCTCTGCCCAGGCGCCCCCGGACCCGTGTCCCCTCTCCTCGCCAGTGCGATCAGTTTGTGACCGAGTACGAGCCTGTGCTGATCGAGGTACTCGTGGAGGTGATGGACCCCGCCTTTGTGTGCCTGGTAAGTGGCCCTGGGCCGCCTGGTGCTCCCCGCCTGGGGCGGCATCTCTGGGACTCGCGCCCACGGGACAGGTGTGGGGGAGAGCGCAGCAGGAAGGCAGAGCAGTGGGCTGTGGCCCCGTGCTCCGCTCCCCGTGCGTCCCTGCCCATGCTGGCTGCCGCCCTGTCCTGAAAGGGCTGCGCTCGCTCTGACCCTCCTCTTGCCTCCTCTTCTCACCACGTAGAAAATTGGAGCCTGCCCCTCGGGCCCCAAGCCCCTCCTGGGGACGGAGAAGTGTGTCTGGGGCCCCAGTTACTGGTGCCAGAACTCGGAGACTGCTGCCCAGTGCAACGTGAGTAGTGGCGGGCTGGGGTAACGGACACGGGGACCACTCTGTGCCCCGCCTTTGTGTCGGGACACGGCCCAGAGCCGCAGTTTGGCTGGCTCCTGAGCCCCCAGTGCGGGCAGTGACGGGAGGGAGGTGGGTGTCCTGCAGTGTGGTTTGCTTCTGCTCTCTCGGCTGTGTTCAGTTCCCCTGTACCATTGTCAGACGTGCACGGTCACCGCAGGGGTTGCACAAGGCCCACGGGACTGACGCAGATGTGTCGCGGGGCACGCCTGCCTGGCAGAGCGCTCGGTGAAAAGCCTCCAGCCACAGGCTGCCGTCCTGCTGGCTGCCACCTGTTTGGTGACCTGTGCTGCCTGCTGTTGGTGGGAGCAGTACAGGTGTGGCCTGTTCTCCCGTGTTCCTCTGTGCAACCGTTTCCGCCTCCCTGGGGTTCCTCGTGACCAGGTCAAGGGGGACTGAGTCACCACTGCAGGGCGGGGCACAGAGGCCCTGGGCGCTGGCCGCACCTGTCCTGGGCCATGCCCCGTGCTGGAATGGCTTGTGACTGCTGGCCTGTGCCCCCCCTCCCCAGGGGGGGGCTGCGCCTCTGCCTCGAGCCTGGGGTCCTGGTCCTGGCTGGGCCCTGCCCCTCTGCACGTGCTGCTCCGGGCACTGGCCGAATGGGACTGTCTTAAACGAGCTATGGTCTTGGGTCTCCAGGCCAGGTGTGGCACACAGAGGAGAGGGTTTGGGTGGTGGTGGCCTGAGCCTTTTTCCTCCCCCGCAGGCCGTGGAGCACTGCAGACGGCACGTGTGGAACTAGGAGGTCGGGCCTCGGGACGGGAAGCCGTAGCGTTTGTGACCTACCTTCGCCTGGGGTAAAGAACCCCCATCCTAGTTGACTTTGTTCTAAAAATAGGACCCCCCCACTTCTGCGTCTCATCTCTCTAGTGTTGCTGTCCCCAGGGCAGGTACCAGCTCCCTACTCCCCTACTCCCCGTTCTCACTGCTTGATGGTTGGTGGCAGTAGTGTGCACCGAGGGCTCCGAGCTGCCCGCACGTGGTACCGAGAGGCGGCGGTGGGCTTATGCAGGCCGGAGCGTCGTTGGGGGTCGGGCAGCTGCCCACCCTCCGAGCCAGGGTTGCTGCTCTGAGCCCTGTTACCCTGCTTGCTCTCCAAGAGCACAGTGGGGGCCTCTCAGGGCAGTGAGGTTCTGTGTTAATTCCTGTGTCCGGGCCCTGCCCGGATTCAGCTGTGCTGTTTTCCAGTGATGCCTCGTTTGGGGTCCCCTTGGGTTGGGTGGGGAAGGGGAGTCTGCTTGAATGTACCCTGCTCATTCCCTGTGAGCCTGCACCCCGGGTGCCCCCCAGCTGCAGGGCCCCGCGCTGGTCCTGTGCAGTGCTCCTGGCGTAGGTGGATGCCGGCGGCTGCCTGTGTGACTGCCGCAGCTGCTCTTCTCCCGGGGGTTGCCAGCACCCAGCGAGTGGGGCCGTCCCTAGCGGGTGAACCCGAGTTGTTTGTTTTGCACTAAAGTTCCTGTGATTTAATAAAGTTCTGTTAACCAGATTGGCCAAGATCGTCTCTGTGCCACTGCATGAATAGAGCAGAGGAAGCCAAACGGGTTTGAAAACGGCAACCCCTCTCCTCCCTCGGTGCCGCCCGAGTCCCCCCCCCCCCCCCCCGGCCAGCACAGAGGCAGGGGACCAGAGCCAGAGTGTATTGCCAGTTCCTTGCGAGTTGCTTTTCTTTTTAAATGGACCATTCCAGAAACTCTCAATGCGTGCCAATTGAACAAAAGTGGGAGAGTACTGAGAATAACTTAACGGAATACACACAGACACTCCACGTTCCAGACGCGAGGGAGCAGCAGTCTTCTCTCCGTAAGCTGGGTGGAGGGGGGCAGCTGGGACACAGGGAGGAGGCTTGGTCGGTGACACTGATCATCTCCGGGGTGTAGGCCAGCAGGGGGCGCCAGCTTCCCCCGTCTCACGTTCAGTGCATGAGGTCCGGCTTGGCCCTTGGCCTCCCACGCCCCCACAGTACCTTGTCCTTAGACGCTTAGCATTTTTGTTTGGTTTTCTTAAAAAAATAACATTTACTGAAGGTAGAGGTCAGATGACAGCGCCTGGCAGGAGTAACTCGGAGCAGCTGATGGGGGCCACCAGGGCCAACCGGTCCTCGTCCAGGCAGGGCTGGCCTGGTCATAGCTCTGTGATCTCCAGCGGGCTCTCCATGATGATGTCGCGGAGCTTGTGGAGGGGCGTGGATTTGGCAGACTCAGTGCGGGCGTTACGCTCGGAGGCTGCGAGCGTCTCCAGGGAGCGGCCCAGGCCCTTCTGGTCGTCCTCGGGCAGGCTGCTGAGGTCAGCGGCCAGCAGCGTGCCGGTGCTGCCGTGCGCCACGTGGATCCCGTCGGGCCCCTTGAGCTCCATGGGCGGCTGGTGGCGGAAGCGCAGGCTTCCCTGGCCTGGGCTGCGGTCCCCCAGCTCCTCCTCCAGCTCGGTCTGGATCAGCTGTAAGAGGCCAGGAACCCCCCAGCAAGGCGCTCAGGGCCCCACCCCCAGGGCCGGCAGGTGCAGGGCCCGGAGCGGACCTAATTGCATGCGTGCTGGTCCGCAGTGCAGGGCCAACTGTGGCAAGTGTCCCCTGGAGAATCTTGAAAGGAGTAAGCACATGAGTCTGTGAGGGCCACTCCCTAGCGCCCAGCTAGGAGGCCTCAGTGTAGCTCAAATCGACCACGTTGACATGGTCACTTCATGCAGACAGGGTGGCCTCTCAGCCTGAGGGCCAGTTAACCCATCCCCCAGTCCTGTGAATGCTACCCCACCTACTCCCTGCACCCCCACCCGCACGGTGAGCCTTGTCTCTGGCTGCAGAGGGGCCGAGAAAGGTAGCAGGAGAGAGAGAGAGTGAGCACCCCCAGGAGCGGGGCACAGCACACAGCGCCGGGCCGCCCAGCTACCTCGGACAGGGAGGAGTGGCAGGAGGAGGCTTTTTGCACCATCCGCTGTGCAAAGAGCTTTTTGAGCCGCAGGTAATCCTCCAGGACCACTTTGAGCAGCGAGCCCTGGGAGAGGGAGAGGGTTAACCCTCCCCGCCGAGGCCATTGCCCTCCTGCGTGAGGAAGGCCCAGGCCTCACCGGGCCCGGGAGGGCTTGCTGCAGCCAGAGGTGTCCACCTCCAGGCACCCTGGTATGGGGCGGGCTTACCTGGATGGGCCCTTCCCGGATGATCTGGCCCAGCTTGGCAATGTTGTCGTATTCCTGGATGGCCGCCCTCAGGTACCGGTCATCGGCGGGCTTGACAGCGGTTGGCTCGCGCCCGAAGGTTCCCTGGGGACGAGGAGCGTGGGCTGGAGCTCAGGTAAATGTCACACACACAGGGCTGGGACCAGCCCCAAGGGAGGGCCCCTAGAGCTCACGTGCGTGCGGGTGGGGCTGCTCCACAGGTCGGCCATCTCGCTCAGGTTCTCCGGGAGATCGTCCTCGTGCTCAGCCTGGGCCGCCAGCTCCAGGTTCCGGCAGAAGGGGTCCAGCCACACGGGGTTGGCTCTGCAGGTGGAGAGGAGGAGGGGGAGAATCCCTTCCTGCTTCCCTGGCCAACTGCAGAGCCTTCCTGAGGTTCGGGGCCATGGGAAGGAGGCCTCCAGCAGTGGCACCTGCGGGTGTGTTCTCCCCACCTGGGATCCTGCTGGAATGAGCAGGATTGGCCCTCTGGGGCAGCAGTGGGCGATGTCTCACCCTGGGCCTGGTGCTCCAGTTCTGTACCCTCTAGAACTTGGGCACTGTCAGTGGTGGAGTGAGGGGGTGGTCAGCCCACGAGGGGGCGCTCACATCCCAAGTTCCGGCCAGTCCATGGCAGCTCTGCCAGTTGGATCCTGGGCAGCGTGAGGGCCCCACTCACCCATCAAAGGAGTACTTGTTGGTGTTGGGCATGTCCATGATGTCGATGAAGCCACGATTCCCTGCAGGGACAAGCGTGGGGTGTGGAGGGGAGGGATGCAGCCAGCAGGGGCTGGGGGAGCCTGAGCCGCTCCCACGGCCACAGCTCTCACCTGCTGAGCCAGCCACGATGGCCTTGAGTTTCCTCTTGTGTCTGCGGAGAAGCAGAGACAGATGCTGCTGAGGGGGGCCAGGCTCCCCTCCCCCCTCTCCCCCCCACCGTGGCTGTCCAAGGTAAGGGGCACTCACACTGTCCGGTAGTACCAGTTCATGAGGATGAAGAGCATGGCCGCCAGGAAGAGGAGGAGGGCCAGTACGATGATAGCCATCTGGGGGGACAGGGGGCCTGAGCTCAGCGCAGGATGCCGGGGCCAAGGGCCGGGGACAGTGGGGCCCGGGGTAGCGAGGACAGCCGGCTGGGGCTGAGTGCGGGGCACCAGGACCAGGGGCTAGGGAAGAGCAGGGCCTGGGGTAGCCTGGATAGCAGGCTAGGGCTGAGTGTAGGACGCCAGGGCCAGGGGCTGGAGAGAGCAGGGGCCTGGGAGAGCAGAGTTGGGGTAGCGAGGACAGCAGGCTGGTGCTGAGTGCGGGACGCCATGGCCAGTGGATGGGGAGAGCAGGGCCAGGGGGAGCGAGGACAGCAGGCTGGGGCTGAGTGCGGGACGCCAGGGTTTGGGGAGAGAAGGGCTGGAGGAGCGAGGACAGCAGGACGCCAGAGGCCGGGGAGAGCAGTGGCCGGGGAGAGCAGGGCCCAGGGTAGCGAGGACAGCAGGCTGGGGCTGAGTGCAGGACATCAGGGCCCGGGAGGAGCAGGCCCGGGATAGCGAGAAAAGCAGGCTGGGGCTGAGTCAGGACGCCAGGGCCAGGGGCCGGGGAGAGCAGGGCCTGGGGTAGTGAGGACAGCAGGCTTGGGTGAGTGCAGTACGCCAGGACCAGGGGTTGGGGAGAGAAGGACTGGGGGAGCGAGGACAGCGGGCTGGGGCTGTCTGCGGGATGCCAGGGCCAGGGGCTTGGGAGAGCAGGGCCTGGGAGAGCAGGGGCCCGGGGTAGCGAGGACAGCAGGCTGAGGCTGAGTGCTGGACACCAGGGCCAGGGGCTGGGGAGGAGCAGGGCCTGGGGTAGCCTGGATAGCAGGCTAGGGCTGAGTGCGGGATGCCAGGGCCGGGGGAGATTAGGGGCCGGGAAGAGAAGGACTGGGTTAGCAAGGACAGTAGGCCGGAGCTGAGTGCGGGAAGCCAGGACCAGGAGCCGGGGAGAGCAGGGCCCGGGGTAGCGAGGACAGCAGGCTGGGGTTGAGGGCGGGACGCCGGGGCCAGAGGCTGGCGAGGACAGGGGCTGAAGAACGCAGTGCACGGGTTAGCGAGGACAGCAGGCTGGGGCTGAGTGCATGATGCCAGGGCCAGGGGCGGTGAGAGAAGGGCCTGGTGTAGTGAGGACAGCAGGCTGGGGCTAAGTGTGGGACCCTAGGGGCAGGGGTTGGGGAGAACAGGGGGTGGAGAGCTGGGGCTGAGTCTAGTACACCAGTGCCTGGGGCTGGGGAGAGCAGGCCCCAGGGTAGCCATTACAGCGGGCTGGGCCTGAGCTCAGCGCAGGATGCTGGGGCCAGGGGCTAGGGAGTGCAGGGTCTGGGTAGCGAGGAAATAGGCTGGGGCTGAGTGCGGGACGCCAGGGCCAGAGGCCGGGGAGAGCAGGGCCTGGGGTAGCGAGGAGAGCAGGTTGGGGCTGAGTGCGGGACGCCAGGGTCAGCGGCCCGGGAGAGCAGGGCCGGTGGTAGCGAGGACAGCAGGCTGGGGCTGAGTGCGGGATGTCAGGGCCAGGGGCTGGCGAGAGCAGGGCCCGGGCAGCGATTACAGCGGGCTAGGCCTGAGCTCAGCGCAGGATGCCGGGGCCAGGGAGTGCAGGGTCTGGGTAGCAAGGATAGCAGGCTGGGGCTGAGTGTGGGACGCCAGGGCCAGGGGCCGGGGAGAGCAGGGCCCGTGGTAGTGAGGACAGCAGGCTGGGGCTGAGTGCGGGACCCCAGGGGCTGCAGAGAACAGGGGCTGGGGAGAGAAGAGTTGGGGTAGCGAGGACAGCAGGCAGGTGCTGAGCGCAGGACGCCAGGACCAGTGGCTGGGGAGAGCAGGGCACGGGGTAGCAAGGAACGCAGGCTGGGGCTGAGCGCAGGACGCCAGGACCAGTGGCTGGGGAGAGCAGGGCACGGGGTAGCGAGGAAAGCAGGCTGGGCCTGAGCTCAGCGCAGGACGCCAGGGCCAGGGGCTGGGGAGAGCAGGGCACGGGGTAGCAAGGAACGCAGGCTGGGGCTGAGTGCGGGAGGCCAGGGCCAGGGGCTGAGTAGAGCAGGGGCCGGGGAGACCAGGGCCCCGGGAGAGCAGGTACCGGAGTAGCGAGGACAGCAGGCTGGGGCTGAGTGCGGGACCCCAGGGATAGGGGCCGGGGAGAGCAGAGCTGGGGTAGCAAGGAACGCAGTCTGGGGCTGAGTGTGGGACCCCAGGGCCAGGAGCCGTGGAGAGCAGGACACGGGGTAGCGAGGACAGCAGGCTGGGGCTGAGTGCAGGATGCCAGGGCCAAGGGCTGGGGATAGCAGGGCCTGGGGTAGCGAGGACAGCAGGCTGGGGCTGAGTCTGGGACGCCAGGGACAGGGGCCAAGGAGAGCAGGGCTGGGTTAGCAAGGACAGTAGGCCGGGGCTGAGTGTGGGACGCCAGGGCCAGGGCCTGGGGAGGACAGGGGCCGACGAGCGCAATGCGCGGGGTAGCGAGGACAGCAGGCTTGGGCTGAGTGCACGACGCCAGGGTCTGGGACGGTGAGAGAAGGGGCTGGGGAGAGCAGGACCAGGGTAGCCTGGACAGCAGGCTGGGGCTGAATGCGGGACGCATGGGCCAGGGGCCGGGGAGAGCAGGGCCTGGGGTAGTGAGGACAGCAGGTTGGGCTTGAGGGCGGGACTCCAGGGCCAGGGGCCGGAGAGAGCAGGGGCCAGGGAGAGCAGGGCCCGGGGTAGTGAGGACAGCAGGCTGGGGCTGAGTGCGGGACCCCAGGGCCAGGGGCTGGTGAGAGCAGGGCCCATGGTAGCGATTACAGCGGGCTGGGCCTCAGCTCAGCGCAGGATGCTGGGTCCAGGGGCCAGGGAGTGCAAGGACAGCAGGCTGGAGCTGAGTGCGGGAAGCCAGGGGCTGGGGAGAGCAGGGGCCGGGGAGAGCAGGGCTGGGGTAGCGAGGACAGCAGGCTGGGGCTGAGTGCGGGACACCAGGGCCAGGGGCCGGAGGGAAAAGGGCTGGGTTAGCAAGGACAGTAGCCCGGGGCTGAGTGCGGGAAGCCAGGGCCAGGATTCGGGGAGAGCAGGGCCCGGGGTAGCGAGGACTGCAGGCTCGGGCTGAGTCCGGGACACCAGGGCCAGGGGCTGGGGAGAGAAAGCTGGGTTAGCAAGGACAGTAGGCCGGGGCTAAGTGCGGGAAGCCAGGGCCAGGATTTGGGGAGAGCAGGGCCCAGGGTAGCGAGGACAGCAGGCTGGGGCTGAGTGTGGGATGCCAGGGCCAGGGGCTGGGGAGAGCAGGGTCGGGGTAGCAAGGACAGCAGGCTGGGCCTGTGTGCAGGACGTCAGGGCCAGGGCCCGGGGAGAGTAGGGCCGTGGGAAAGCAGGGCCGGGGTAGCGAGGACAGCAGGCTGGGGCTGAGTGCAGGAAGCCAGGGCCAGGATTCGGGGAGAGCAGGGGCTCGAGAGAGCAGGACCCTGGGGCTGAGTACAGGACGCCAGGCCGGGGGAGAGCAGGGGCCGGGGAGCACAGGGCCCGTGGCAGCATGGACTGCAGGCTGGGACTGAATGCGGGACACCAGAGCCAGGGGCTGGGGAGAGCAGGGGCCCGAGAGAGCAGGACCCGGGGTAGCGAGGACAGCAGGCTGGGACAGCTCGACAGAGCTGGGCCTCAGCTCAGTGTGGGACGCCGGGGCCAGGGGCCGGGGAGAGCAGGGCCTGGTGTAGCGAGGACAGCAGGCTGGGGCTGAGTGCGAGATGCCAAGGCCAGGGGTTAGGGAGAGCAGATACGGGGTAGCGAGGACAGCAGGCTGGGGCTGAGTGCGAGATGCCAAGGCCAGGGGTTAGGGAGAGCAGATACGGGGTAGCGAGGACAGCAGGCTGGGGCTGAGTGCGAGACGCCAAGGCCAGGGGCCGGGGAAAGAAGGGACCAGGGACAGCAGGGCCCAGGGAGAGTAGGGCCCTGGGAAAGCAGGGCCGGGGTAGCGAGGACCGCAGGCTGGGGCTGAGTGCAGGACACCAGGGGCTGGGGAGAGCAGGGTCGGGGTAGCGAGGACAGCAGACTGGGGCTGAGTGCGGGACGCTAGGGGCAGGGGCTGGGGAGAGCAGGGCCCGGCGTAGAGAGGACAGCAGGCTGGGGCAGAGTGCGGGACCCCAGGGCCAGGGGCTGGGGAGAGCAGGGACCAGGGACAGCAGGGCCCGGGGAGAGTAGGGCCCTGGGAAAGTAGTGCCGGGGTAGCGAGGACAGCAGGCTGGGGCTGAGTGCAGGAAGCCAGGGCCAGGATTGGGGGAGAGTAGGGGCTGGGGAGAGCAGGGGCCGGGGAGCATAGGGCCCATGGTAGCATGGACTGCAGGCTGGGACTGAATGCGGGACGCCAGGGCCAGGGGCTGGGGAGAGCAGGGGCCCGAGAGTGCAGGACCCGGGGTAGCGAGGACAGCAGGCTGGGACAGCTTGACAGAGCTGGGCCTCAGCTCAGTGTGGGACACTGGGGCCAGGGGCCTGGGAGAGCAGGGCCTGATGTAGCGAGGACTTTAGGCTGGGGCTGAGTGCGAGAAGCCAGGGGCTGGGGAGAGCAGGGGCCGGGGAGAACAGGGCCCGGGTAAGCGAGGACAGCAGGCTGGGGCTGAGTGCGGGACGCCAGGGCTGGGGTTGGGGAGAGAAGGGCTGGAGGAGCGAGGACAGCAGGCTGGGGCCTATTGCTGGAGGCCAGGGCCGGGGGCTGGGGAGAACAAGGCCCGGGGTAGCAAAGACCGCGGGCTGTGGTTGAGTGCAGGACCCCAGGGCCAGGGGCTGGTGAGAGCAGGGCCCGGGGTAGTGAATACAGCAGGCTGGGCCTCAGCTCAGCACAGGATGCCGAGGCCAGGGGCCAGGGAGTGCAGGGCCAGGGTAGCAAGGACAACAGGCTGGCGCTGAGTGCGGGACACCAGGGCCAGTGGATGGGGAGAGCAGGGCCAGGGGGAGCGAGGACAGCAGGCTGGGGCTTAGTGTTGGACGCCAGGGCCAGGGGCTGGGGAGAGCAGGGCACGGGGTAGCAAGGAACGCAGGCTGGGGCTGCGTGCGGGAGGCCAGGGCCAGGGGCTGAGTAGAGCAGGGGCCGGGGAGACCAGGGCCCCGGGAGAGCAGGTACCGGAGTAGCGAGGACAGCAGGCTGGGGCTGAGTGCGGGACGCCAGGGACAGGGGCTGGGGAGAGAAGGGCTGGGTTAGCAAGGACAGTAGGCCGGGGCTGAGTGCGGGAAGCCAGGGTCAGGATTCGGGGAGAGCACGGGCTCGAGAGAGCAGGACCCGGGGTAGCGAGGACAGCAGGCTGGGGCTGAGTGCGGGATGCCAGGGCCAGGGGCTGGGGAGAGCAGGGCCCGGGATAGCGAGGACAGCATGCTGGGGCTCAGTGCAGTACGCCAAGGCCAGGGTTTGGGGAGAGCAGGGCCGGGGTAGAGAGGACTGCAGGCTGGTGCTAAGTGCGGGATGCCAGGGCCAGGGCCCGGGGAGAGCAGGGCCTGGTGTAGCGAGGACAGTAGGCTGGGGCTGAGTGCGGTACGCCAGGGGCTGGGGAGAGCAGGGGCCCAGGTGAGCAGGGCCCAGCGTAGCAAGGAATGCAGGCTGGGGCTGTCTGCGGGACACTAGGGCCAGGGGCCAGGGTGAGCAGGGCCCGGGTAGTGAGGACAGCAGGCTGGGGCTGAGTGCTGGACGCTATGGGCAGGGGTTGGGGAGAGCAGGGGGTGGTTAGCAGGGGCTGGAGAGAGCAGGGTCCGGGGTAGCGAGGACAGTAGGCTCTTGCTGAGTCTAGTACACCATTGCCTGGGGCTGGGGAGAGCAGGGCCCAGGGTAGCGATTACAGCGGGCTGGGCCTGAGCTCAGCACAGGATGCCGGGGCCAGGGAGTGCAGGGTCTGGGTAGCGAGGATAGCAGGCTGGGGCTGAGTGCGGGATGCCAGGGCCAGTGGATGGGGAGAGCAGGGCCTGGTGTAGCGAGGACAGCAGGCTGGGGTTGAGTGTGGGACGCCAGGGGCCAGGGAGAGCGGGGCCCGGGGTAGCGAGGACAGCAGGGTGGAGCTGAGGAGAGCAGGGACTGGGGAGAGCAGGGGCCCGGGAGAGCAGGGCCCAGGGTAGCGAGGACAGCATGCTGGGGCTCAGTGCGGGACACCAGTTCCAGGGGCCAGGGAGAGCAGTGCCCGGGGAGAGCAGGACCCAGGGTAGCGAGGACAGTAGGCTGGGGCTGAGTGCAGGATGCCAGGGCCAGGGGCTGGGGAGAGCAGGGGCCAGGGTAGTGAGGACAGCATGCTGGGGCTAAGGGCAGGACGCCAGGACCAGGGGCTATGGAGAGTAGGGTCCAAGGAGAGCAGGACCCGGGGTAGCCACGACAGCAGGCTGGGGCTGAGTCCGCGACGCCAGGGCCAGGGGCTGGGGAGAGCAGTGGCCAGGGAGAGCAGGGCCCGGGGTAGCGTGGAGGCAGGCTGGGGCTGAGTGTGGGAAGCCAGGGCCAGGGGCCGGGGAGAGCAGGGCCCGGGGTAGCGTGGAGGCAGGCTGGGGCTGAGTGCGGGAAGCCAGGGCCAGGGGCTGGGGAGAGCAGAGCCCGGGGTAGTGAGGACAGTAGGCTGGGGCTGAGTGCGGTACTCCAGGGCCAGGGGCCGGGGAGAGCAGGGCCCGGGGTAGCATGGAGGCAGGCTGGGGCTGAGTGCGGGAAGCCAGGGCCAGGGGCCGGGGAGAACAGGGCCCGGGGAAAGCAGGGCCCGGGGTAGCGAGGACAGCAGACTGGGGCTGAGTGCAGGAAAACAGGGCCAGGTTTTGGGGAGAGTAGGGCCGGTTTAGCGAGGACTACAGGCTGATGCTGAGTGTGAGATGCCAGGGCCCGGGGAGAGCAAGGCCCGGGGTAGCGAGGATAGCAGGCTGGGGCTGAGTGCGGGATGCCAGGGCCAGTGGATGGGGAGAGCAGGGCCTGGTGTAGCGAGGACAGCAGGCTGGGGTTGAGTGTGGGACGCCAGGGGCCAGGGAGAGCGGGGCCCGGGGTAGCGAGGACAGCAGGGTGGAGCTGAGGAGAGCAGGGACTGGGGAGAGCAGGGGCCCGGGAGAGCAGGGCCCAGGGTAGCGAGGACAGCATGCTGGGGCTCAGTGCGGGACACCAGTTCCAGGGGCCAGGGAGAGCAGTGCCCGGGGAGAGCAGGACCCAGGGTAGCGAGGACAGTAGGCTGGGGCTGAGTGCAGGATGCCAGGGCCAGGGGCTGGGGAGAGCAGGGGCCAGGGTAGTGAGGACAGCATGCTGGGGCTAAGGGCAGGACGCCAGGACCAGGGGCTATGGAGAGTAGGGTCCAAGGAGAGCAGGACCCGGGGTAGCCACGACAGCAGGCTGGGGCTGAGTCCGCGACGCCAGGGCCAGGGGCTGGGGAGAGCAGTGGCCAGGGAGAGCAGGGCCCGGGGTAGCGTGGAGGCAGGCTGGGGCTGAGTGTGGGAAGCCAGGGCCAGGGGCCGGGGAGAGCAGGGCCCGGGGTAGCGTGGAGGCAGGCTGGGGCTGAGTGCGGGAAGCCAGGGCCAGGGGCTGGGGAGAGCAGAGCCCGGGGTAGTGAGGACAGTAGGCTGGGGCTGAGTGCGGTACTCCAGGGCCAGGGGCCGGGGAGAGCAGGGCCCGGGGTAGCATGGAGGCAGGCTGGGGCTGAGTGCGGGAAGCCAGGGCCAGGGGCCGGGGAGAACAGGGCCCGGGGAAAGCAGGGCCCGGGGTAGCGAGGACAGCAGACTGGGGCTGAGTGCAGGAAAACAGGGCCAGGTTTTGGGGAGAGTAGGGCCGGTTTAGCGAGGACTACAGGCTGATGCTGAGTGTGAGATGCCAGGGCCCGGGGAGAGCAAGGCCCGGGGTAGCGAGGACAGCAGGCTGGGGCTGAGTGCAGGATGCCAGGGGCTGGGGAGAGCAGGGGCGGGGGAGAGCAGTGCCGGGGTAGCGAGGACAGCAGGCTGGGGCTGAGTGCTGCACGCTAGGGGCAGGGGTTGGGGAAAGCAGGGCGGGGAAAGCTGGGGCTGAGTCTAGTACACCAGTGCCTGGGGCTGGGGAGAGCAGGGCCCAGGGTAGTGATTACAGCGGGCTGGGCCTGAGCTCAGCGCAGGATGCTGGGGCCAGGGTATCGAGGACAGCAGGGTGGGGCTGAGTGCAGGTTGCCCGGGCCAGAGGCCGGGGAGAGCAGGGCCCGGGAAGAGCAGGGCCGGTGGTAGCGAGGACAGCAGGCTGGGGCTGAGTGCGGGATGCCAGGGCCAGGGGCCAGGGAGAGCAGGGCCCGGGAAGAGCAGGGCCCGTGGTAGCGAGGACAGCAGGGTGGAGCTGAATGCGGGACTCCAGGGTCAGAGGCCGGGGAGAGCAGGGGCCGGGGAGAGCAGGGCCCGGGGTAGCGAGCACAGCAAGCTAGGGCTGAGTGGTTGATTCCAGGGCCAGCGGCCGGGGAGGCCAGGGGCCGGTGTAGCGAGGACAGCAGGCTGGGGCTGAGTGCAGGACGCCAGGGCCAGGGGCTGGGGAGAGCAGGGGCTGGGGAGAGCAAGGCCCAGGGTAGCGAGTACAGCAGGCTGGTGCTGAGTGCGGGACGCCAGGGCCAGGGGCTGGGGAGAGCAGAGCTGGGGTAGCGAGGACAGCAGGCTGGTGCTGAGTGCACGACGGCAGGGCCAGGTGCCTGGGAGAGCAGGGCCGGTGTAGCGAGGACAGCAGGCTGGCCCTGAGGTCAGCGCAAGATGCCAGGGCCAGGTCCGGGGAGATCTTGGTTGCGAGGACAGCAGGCTGGGGCTGAGTATAGTAGGCCAAGGTAGGGGCTGGGGAGAGCAGGGCCCGGGGAGAGCAGGGCAGGGGTACCGAGGACAGTAGGCTGGGGCTGAATGTAGTAAACCAGGGCCAGGGGCTGGGGAGAGTAGGGTCCGGCGAGAGCAGAGCCGGGGTAGCGAGGACAGGAATCTTGGGCTGACTGCAGGACGCCATGGCCAGGGGTAGCGACGACAGCAGGCTGGGGCTGAGTGGTGGAAGCCGGGGGCCGGGGAGGGTGGCGCCCAGGGTAGTAGGGACAGTAGGGGGGGCTGAGGTACCTGTAGCGCTGACATGTCGTCGGGCAGCCGCACGGAAATGGCCGGCTGCACGTCCAGCACATTGTAGTTGCGAAAGAGGTTGCGCAGCTGCTCCTTGTTCTCGTCGATCATCTGGATCACCCTGGGTGCAGGGCAGGGGCCTCAGCTCATGCCCTCAGCCTGCCCCCGGGGTGGTCCTGCTCCTCTCCTGCCTCAGGCCTCCAGTGTTCTCGTGCATCCAGAAGCCCTGCCCAGTTCAGACCCACCCGGCTCTGACTTTTATAGGGTCCACGCGGCTCCACCTGGGATCTCGATTCATCCTCATAGGAGGAGGAACACTCCCATTTTACGGATGGGGAGAGTAAGGCTCAGGGGTATCCCCAAGCCGTGTCCTCTCTCCTGGCCTTGCCCCCTTTGGTGGGGGGGCATAGTGGGCCCGTGTGCCTCCCGGAAAGGGAGGTAGAGAGGGTCTTGGCCCAGGCCCCCTACCCACCGGTCCACGCCCAGGATGCGGTTCGTGTCTCGGTTCACCACGTGGATGAGCAGCTCCGTCTGCGCGAAGTTCACCCGGCCCTTCTTGTCCACGTGGAACTAGGCGAGAAGGGGCGTCACGGGTGGTGGTTACCGCAGCAGGGCCCAGGGCGGTGCAGGGCAGCTCTCTGCCAGGAGAGCCTCCTACCCCTCCTCCCCAGCCACAGACCCATCACTGCCGATGCTTGCCGCTGTGTGCCACATAGCTCCACCTATGCTGGGCCTACTACTGATTGTTAATCCCATTTTGTGGAGACCAAGGAAGCCCAGAGGCCTGAGAGAACCTCCTCACAGCCACGCTGCTAGTAAGTGACCCCACTTTCAGGCCCCTGGCCTGTTGGCCACGCCTTGTCCCTCCTTAGGGCCTGGCCCCTGCCCGGGGTGGGGGTGGGGAGCAGGGGCACCTGCACGTCGTCAGTGTTGACGATGGCACCCGTGATGTTGGACAGCAGGCGGATGAACTCTTCCTCGAAGCTGCGCACGCGGTCCGGGATCTCGTTAATGACGATCTTGACGCGCTGTTCGTCCCGCAGGATGTAGATGCCGATGACGGCCGTGTCGTTGTGGCCCGCCAGGTCCCGGGCCACGACGTCCACCATGAAGTAGCCAGGGCTGTAGGCCATGAAGAGGTCGAAGGTGCGCAGGATGCCGTCCACGCTCCCTGCGGGAAGAGCCCGGGGCGGGGCACAGCTGAGGGACAGCCCAGGGATGTTTAGGGGGAGGCGGCATAAGCGCCCCAGGGTCTGGCGGAGAGCAGGTGACCGGTGCGTGGGAATAGTGCCCCCCCAGGAGGCAGCAGCTCTGGCTGGAGTGCAGGTCGCTGTGCAGATGCGAAATCCCCGAACACTCTGCATGTTCACCCCCACACAGGGCTGTAGTCACTTCTGAATTCTGCGGGCCTGGCTGCGCACAGACCGACCCGGCCCGAGTTCAAAGGCTGCTCCTTTCTAAGGCATGACCCGGGTGACCTCTGCTCAGATAAGAGCAGAGAGTTCAGGAGGGCGCGCGCGTCAGGTTGTGTGAATCGAGGAGGTAACGCATGAACCGGACCTTGAAGGACTGGGGGTGGCCCTCCAGGAAACGAGAGGATCAAAGATGAGAGGAAGATGGCCACGAGGCTCATGGAGGGAACGGCACGAGGCTCGGTACGGCTGCTCTAGGGGCCATGGACCAGGACCTGGGGTCAGGAGGAAGAGGGAGGGGCCTCGAATGCCAGCCCAAGCGACTGCCTGCAGACAGGGAGGGGCGGCAGGAGCGGGTAGGTATTGGGGGTGGAAGTAAGTGATGGACACCCCCAGGGCATCTTCTAGCACCATCCCAAAGGCTCAGCATGCCCCAGGCAGGTGCGCACGCAGGTGTGCTCCTTGCATTCTGGCCCCTAGTTCCATGCTGACACATGGGACATCGAGTTGCAGAAAGGGAGAGACATGGAGAAATGGATGAATGGACAGCTGGATGGAAGAATGACAAGTAATGGAGGTAAAGCTCTTTACACTGCAGCGAGACTTCCTATGAAGACAGCGGAGACATACTTCATAGAAATTGAAAAAACAATCGTGGGGCCGGCACTGTGGTATAGCAGGTCAAGCTGCTGCTTGCAGTGCTGGCATCCCGTATGGGCGCCGGTTCGAGTCCTGACTGCTCTACTTCTGCTCCAGTTCTCTGCCATGGCCCCTGCACCCACGTGGGAGGCCCAGAAGAAGTTCCTGGCTCCAGATCAGTGTAGCTCCAGCTGTTGTGGCCATCTGGGGTGTAACCAGCAGACGGCAGACCTCTCTTTCTGCCTCTCCTTTCTCTGTGTAGTTCTTTGAAGTAAATACATAAAATCTTTTTAAAAAATCAATCTTAAAGTTCATATGGTATCATAAAAGACCTCAAATAGCCAAAGTGCTGTGGTGTAGTGGATAAAGCTACTGCCTGCAGTGCCAGCATCCCCTATGGGCACCAGTTCAAGTCCCGGCTACTCTACTTCTGATCCAGCTCTCTGCCATGGATGGAGAAAACAATAGAAGATGGCCCAGGTCCTTGGGCCCCTGCACCTGCGTGGGAGACTTGGAAGAAGCTCCTGGCTCCTGGCTCCAGATTGGCTCAGCTCTGGCCATTGTGGCCATCTGGGGAGTGAACCAGCAGATGGAAGACTGCTTTCTCTGCCTCTCTGTAAATCTGCCTTTCAAATAAATAAATCTTTAACAACAAAACAATGCTGGAGCATTCAGAATGGTTAACCCGCAACATTGTGTGTGTCTACTGTAACCCATACAGCATGGTTCTGGTGTAACAGCCAGCACGGACCAGTGGGGCAGAACGCAGCCCCAGGAGGAAGCGCACAGGTCCCCCGGCACGGCACCCACCACAACCCCTGGAGGAAGGACTGGGGCATCGGGGCAGCTGCAGGTGGGAGCTTGTGGCTCCACCTCTCAGCACGTGCGGAACGCGCCGTGGACCCACGACCACTACGACCCTGCCCAAGTGGTGT
The DNA here is from genome assembly GCA_949820135.1 of Sylvilagus floridanus. Lineage (NCBI taxonomy): Eukaryota > Metazoa > Chordata > Mammalia > Lagomorpha > Leporidae > Sylvilagus > Sylvilagus floridanus. The sequence continues at coordinate 21,645,238 of OX463235.1, forward strand.
GAAGAGATGCCGACACTGACGTGGATTCGACCCGAAAGCGCGGGGCCAGCAAAGCCAATCCAGGCATTCAGCTGCACTGCGGCACAGTGGGGAGGCTGCCCCCGGAGAGCGCGGGGGAGCTGCCCAACAGAGCCCGAGTTTGTGGGATCTACAAGGAGCCAAAGCCTGGTGACAACCTGGGCACGTGCTCTGCGCCGTTTGTCAAGAGTCACGCACAGCCATGAGGCGGGGGAGGCCGTGCTCCGTGTCACTCGGCACCCCACGGTGCCGCCATCTCACTGCAGCTGGCACGGCTGCAGCCAGAAGACGGCCCGGTCGGTGCCGGGGCAGATGCTGCATGGACACCCTGGCCCATAGCCCACTGTCCGCTCCTCCGCTTCCCGTCCAGCCTTCCCGCTGCGGGTGACGGCTCCCGTGTGTACGGGGGTCCCTGTCAGCTCGGGGGAGACCAGGAGGGAGCTCCTGGATTCTTGCTGGGGCCCGGCCCAGCCCGTTACAGACATCCGGGGAGTCCCACCAGGTGGGAGACTTCTTTATCTCTCCTTTTCTGTCACTGTGCCTTTCAAATAAGTACAATCTTAAGATAAACAATGATGCGAGAAAAGGCTGTCTTAGGACATCACTAGTAGGCATGTAAATGATACCCCCATCAGGGAGCACAGTATTGGAATTTCTCAACACACTAAAAATAGGACTCCCACATGATCCGTCAGTCACACCACTGGGGAAAACTCAAAGGAAATGAAACCTGTCAATCAGACACCAACACCCCGCATTCCCTGCAGCACAGTTCAGAGTAGCCAAAACAGGGGATTGGCCACGGCGTCCTTGGACAAAAGAAGCGTGTACCGACACAAGGAGCATTCCTCAGTCATAAGAAAGAAGGGGGCCAGCGCTGTGGCATAGCGGGTAAAGCCGCTGCCTGCTGTGCCGCCATCCCATATGGGCACAAGTTCTAGTCCCAGCTGCTCCACTTCGATCCAGCTCTCTGCTGTGGCCTGGGAAAGCAATGGAAGATGGCCCAAGTCCTTGGGCCCCTGCACCCATGTGTGAGACCTGAATGGGACTCCTGGCTCCTGATTTTCAGCCTGGCCCAGCCCCAGCTGTTGCAGCCATTGAAGAGTGAACCAGCAGATGGAAGCTCGCGTGCGTGTGCGCGCGCGCGCTCTCGCTCGCGCTCTCTCTCTCTCTCTCACTTTCTCACTCTGTTACTCTGCCTTTCAAATAAAATTTTTTTTTTTAAACTGCCCACATCAAACCTGTGAGCAGGAGGCAGAGGGCACAGGCCAGCCTCCCTCTCACCATTGGCCTAGAAACCGACGTTTCAGTCCAATGAAGAAGTACGATGCCAAGAAAATGGACAAGCTGAACACTAAGGAATTTCGGGGCAAAAGTGGCGCCCATGTGGGAAAACCTGGAGGAGGTGCCTGGCTTTGGATTGGCACAGCTCCAGCCCATGCAGCCAGTTGGGGCGTAAACCGTGGATGGAAAACCTCTCTCTCTCGGGGTAACTCTTTCAAATAAATAAGTCTTTAAAAATCAAGAAAAAAAAAAGAAAACGAAAACAAAGGAAATCCAGTCATGGTGGCAACTCGGAAGGGACCGGGGAGGTCAGGAAACCAAGCCTGGCACCAACACCTGTTCCTGCCCAGATGTGGAGGCGGAAACAGTTGGCTTCATAGCACAGAGGCGAACAGTGCTCACTGGGTTGGGGGGCTGGGGCCCGGGGAGGAGCCGCTGGAGGGCGAACGTGGTAGTAGTGGTGCTGGTGGGGCGGGGACAGGGGCCCAGGGGAGAGGCCCTTGCCAGCGTCCCCTAGCACAGGGCTGATGTGAGCAACCAAGAGCCAGGACAGATGAGTTTAGGTTCCCAACCCAGAAACCACCTGCGTTTCAGAAAACGGACACTGGCCACCGTGACCACTGCACTGCACTGACACGCACCAGGTCGTCAGCCTGTAGCCCCCGCATAAATACAATGGGTGAAAGAGCAAAGATGTGGGGGTGGAGGGGGACAGACAAGGAGAGCAGGTGGGCAGGCACGGGGCGGACAGGGGTCCATGCAGGGCCAGCTTGGCCTGCAAGGGGCCGCCCGGACCCCGCGTAGCTGGCTCAGCACCCCCACCCCCCACAGCTCACACTCTGACAAAGGCCAGCCCCCCGTGGCCGAGCTCCTACCCAAGGTGAAGACCTGGCCCACGTCCTCGGAGTCGTTGGCGAGGGCCCGGAAGTAGTGGATGGCCAGGATGCTGTAGAAGACCAGGCTGTTGTTGCCAATGTCTGCGTCCAGGGCCAGCACCTGGATCAGCTCCGAGCCCACCTTGGCATCGGTGGCCACCCCTGTGGGGATGGGCGGGCAGAGTGAGCGGCAGGGCGGGCGCTGCCCCACGCCCCCCCACGCCCCGGGCCCGGGCTCCAGCCCTGCACCTGCAGTGTACTCGGCCTTGGTGAAGCGCGGCGGCTGATCGTTGATGTCCTCCAGCACGACGCGCACCTCCTGCAGGCTCAGGTCCGAGACCAGGTTGAGGGCGGGGGCAGGGCCGCGGGGCGGGGTCCAGCTGCGGTTGCTCGAGGCCTTGACGATGAAGGAGAAGACGGCTTCCTGCTCCCGATCCAGGTCCCGCAGCACCAGCAGGCGCCCGTCGGGCTGCAGGTGGAAGTTCTCATCTTCATTGCCGGCTGAAAGGGAACCGTGATAGAAGGGTGAGGGGTCAGGGTCGGGGTCCCTTCCAGCCCTGGACAGGTGGGGCAGTGGCTTCGCAGGCCTCACCAGCGATGAAGTAGTAGACAATGGCATTGGAGCCCTCGTCTGCGTCCACAGCGCCCGTCACGTTGCCCACCAGGGTGCCACGGGGCGCGTGTTCCGGCACAGTCAGCAGCTGGTATTGGGGGCTTCCTTTCTGCAGGGCAAAGGGGAGGCCACCACGTGAGGCTAGGGCTGTTGACGGCAGTGCTGTCCCCTCATGGGAGCAGGGACTGCGCCTGGGGACCTGTGCCGCGCCTCTGGGGAGCCGACACTTGGTGCCGCCCTCTGCCAGGGCAGGGCCAGGCTCAGCCTGTTCTCCGATGGACCCCAGCACCTGAGTGCTGGAATGGCGGGGGCCAGTGCACCCGGCCACGCACCAGCGTATGTGCACAGCCGGGTGCCGGAAGCCTCCTGCCCCACCTCCACCCCACGTGCTCACAAGGAGGAAGAACCCAGGTGGGAAGGTGGCGTCCACACAACAGCCCCTCAGCCCCAGCTCAGTCAGGAGTACAGGTGCCTGCACGTTTGAACACGCACATGTGAGCCTATGCGCTCTGTGAGCCAGCTCTTTTTGGCTGCTCTCTGCACCACAGGGTAGCATGTGAAACAGGGCTCAATCCGGCCCATCAGCGGCCCCCAGCTGCTCGGTGAATCTGTTCCTGGGTGAAGTATGCATCCGGGGCCGCTGTGGCCCTGTGCGGGTGTGGCCAGTGCAGGGGCGGGGCACACTCACCGGGGGCCTGACAAAGAGGGGCTCGTTGTCGTCGATGTCCTCCAGGGCCACCTGCAGGGGCTGCATGGTCTCGTAGGGCACCGGCTGGCCCAGGTCGCTGGCCACCAAGATGAGCTGGGGGGGGAGGGGCGGAGCACGGCGAGAGTAAGAGGGGCTTGGCTTCGGACTCCACACGAGCTCCCTCCCTGGGGCCAGGGTCCCCCAGAAGCAGTCTGCGTGATGGCGGGGGGGGGGCTAGAGAAAGGTGTCCCCTGGGGTCCCCGCCTCCTTACACTGTACACGGCCTGCTTCTCGCGGTCCAGGCGCTGCGCGGTCTGGATGAGGCCGCTGACGGCGTCGATGGTGAAGTACTCCCAGTCCCGGCTGCCCGCCGTCTTCAGGAAGCTGTATCGCACTGCCCCGTTGAGGCCCTCGTCCTTGTCGGTGGCATAGACCTCGTACACGTTGGAGCGCAGTGGGATCTCCTGAGGGAGGCCCAGAGAGAGCCCAGCTCCCAGCCCTGCCGGCTGCCGCGCCCAGGGTCCCGGCCACCCCTCCCCCAAGCCAAGTCCTCGGTCTGTGACAGTCCAGCGGGGGGTGGGGCCCTTCCCAGGAGCTACGTCCATCCCTCCAGGGCCACTGCACAGTGAGGGTTCCAGGACCGAACAGCCAGCCATTCTCCGTCACATGGACTCTGCCCCCCCCCCCCCCCCCAGTCACAGGAGCTCTGGGTGTCCCTGGATCCCGCCACAGTGGGGGACATGCAGGCAGGGGGACACGGTGGGCAGAAGTCAGCCACCTGGGTCTGGCCTGTCCTGGAGTCCCTGTGGCGCCCTGCTGCCACGCCCTGAGCCTCAGTTCCTGTGAACTCCGTCTAAGGCACGGGCCACAACCAGGCTGCCTGGGCCAAGAGCCCAGCGAACACTGTCCCTACTTCTTGGTCTCCGTTTACCTCATTCATCATGAAATCACAAGTTCCAAGTGGCCGTCCCATCTAACTAATAAAACGTGGGACAACTAATGGATAGTTCCTTTATAAATGCTGGCTGCTGGGACACAGAAGTTTTCTCAAACATGGAGCCCTTTAAGGGAAAACCTTAGTAAATGGGGCCTTCGGGGTAGAAAAGAGCTAGATTAAAAAATCAAGATTTGGGCCGGTGCCGTGGCTCAACAGGCTAATCCTCCGCCTTGCGGCGCCGGCACACCGGGTTCTAGTCCTGGTCGGGGCACCGGATTCTGTCCCGGTTGCCCCTCTTCCAGGCCAGCCCTCTGCTGTGGCCCGGGAGTGCAGTGGAGGATGGCCCAGGTGCTTGGGCCCTGCACCCCATGGGGAGACCAGGAGAAGCACCTGGCTCCTGGCTCCTGCCATCGGACGATCGCGGTGCGCCGGCCGCAGCGCGCCGTCCGCGGCGGCCATTGGAGGGTGAACCAACGGCAAAAAGGAAGACCTTTCTCTCTGTCTCTCTCTCTCACTGTCCACTCTGCCTGTAAAAAAAAATAAAAAAAATTAAATAAAAAATAAAAAATCAAGATTTGAAAGTTAGAGTTACGCAGAGCAGGAGGAAAGGCAGAGAGAGATCTTCCATCTGCTGGTTCACTCCCCAAATGGCCACGACAGCTGCAGCTGCGCCAATCCAAAGCCAGAAGCTTCCTCTAGGTCTCCCATGTGGGTACAGGGACCCAAGGACTTAGGCCATCTTCCATTGCTTTCCCAGGCCATAGCAGAGAGCTGAATTGGAAGTGGAGCAGCTGAGACTCAAACCGGCACCCATATGGGATGCCGGCACTGCAGGCGGTGGCTTTACCACTATACCACAGTGCTGGCCCCTAGGTTATTGATTTATACCCTGCTTCATCCCATAAAAAGATTTGAGGTAGTTGACCAGAATATGTAAGTTATAATAAGAGGGAACAAGTTTTAAAAAAATTAGGTTAGGGGCTGGTGCTGTGGTGCAGTGTGTTAATCCTCCACCTGCAGCGCTGGCATCCCATATGGGCTCTGGTTCAAGTCCTGGCTACTCAACTTCCGATCCAGCTCTCTGCTGTGGCCTGGGAAAGCAGTAGAAGATGGCCCAAGTTCTTCGGCCCCTGCACCCATGTGGGAGACCCAGAGCAAACTCCTGGCTCGGGATTGGCACAGCTCTGGCTGTTGTGGCCATTTGGGGGAGTGAACAAGCAGATGGAAGACCCCATCTGTCTCTCCCACTGTAACTCTACCTCTTAAATAAGTAAAATCTTTAAAAAAATTAGGTTAGCCTTGCGGCGCCGGCACACCGGGTTCTAGTCCCGGTCGGGGCGCCGGATTCTGTCCCGGTTGCCCCTCTTCCAGGCCAGCCCTCTGCTGTGGCCCGGGAGTGCAGTGGAGGATGGCCCAGGTGCTTGGGCCCTGTACCCCATGGGGAGACCAGGAAAAGCACCTGGCTCCTGGCTCCTGCCATCGGACGAGCGCGGTGCGCCGGCCGCAGCGCGCCGTCCGCGGCGGCCATTGGAGGGTGAACCAACGGCAAAGGAAGACCTTTCTCTCTGTCTCTCTCTCTCTCACTGTCCACTCTGCCTGTCAAAAAAAAAAAAAAAATTAGGTTAAAGGAGAAAAACAGTTGGCAGGGAGATGGACACAGAGAGGGAGGCAAGCTGTGTGCTCTGCGTCTCTGCAGGTCAGTAAGATGGGCTGACCATTCTGAGCCACCCAGTGGGCCAAGCAGAGAGGACCCCTTGGCCACTGCACCCAGATGAAAGCACGGGAGCTTGGCCCCCGGCAGAGGTGTAACTGTGGGATCTCGGAGTGGGGGGGGGGGCAGAGCAACAGCACCGTCTCAGCACCGCAGGGCCCTGCCAACACTGGGAGGACAGAGTAAGTGGGAAACACCCAGACTGCACCGGGGGGGGGGGGGGGAGGGAGGCATCCGGGGCTTGGGTGCTTGGCAGAGCGAAGGGAAATGCAGGAGACAGACAGGGTACTTCCCCTAGCTTTCTGTGGCAACTCAGACGGAGGGATGAAAGAAGAACTGGAGAGAGTCCAGGACCCCGGCCACTTCCACTTGTTTCTCACCCAGATGCTGTCCCTCACATCCTGGCCCGTCTCCGCATCCGTATCAGCAGGAGCAGCAGACAGCCGACAGGGAGGCGGGGGTTATTTTGAGACCAGCGTGGGGCAAAGGGGTTGCTGGGGAGACAGTCCACCTTGGTAGGAGCCAGAAAGGCTCCCATTTTGCAGATGAAAAAGCCAAGTCCAAGGAGTCACCTGCCCAGGATCATTGGCTGGGAAGCCACACGTCTTTTGCTAGCGTGACACAAGCTACTAACCCCTGTTGGACACTGCCCTGCATGTCTGGCCTCACTTTGCCCACCAGTGGTCGGATGCAGGGAGCAGGTGTCGGGGGCAGGAGTACCTCCCGGATGTGGAGGATGGTGCCGTTGGGTGGGCGCACGAACACAGGGCGGTTGTCGTTGACGTCGATGACCTCGACCAGCAGCATGGTGCTGCCCCACAGCGGGGGCTGGCCACCATCCGTGGCCACCACGGTCAGGTTGAACCTCTCATAGGACTGCAGTGGCCGCTGAGTAGTCACCAGGCCCGAGTCCACGTCCACATGGAAGGCCTCTGGCAGGAGGGGCAGGAGAGCAGGGCCTTGGCTCTGGCTTCCTCCCCTCCACCCCTCTTCCTCCCCCACCCAGCCTGGGCTGCAGGTGTGGCAGCCTGCCCTCCCCAGCCCCCGAGCCATCACGGGCATCCCGTACCTGCACCAGGGCCCTCGAGCGAGTAAGCCAGCTCCCCATTGGAGCCCTCATCCTGATCAGTGGCCATCATGGTGATGACCGAGGTGCCTGCTGGTTCGTTCTCATACACGCTGGTGCTGAACTGGAGCTTGGAGAACTGCGGCCGACAGTCGTTGACATCCAGCACTTGGATCACCACCTGGGTGGGAACAGGGACAGTCAAGGCCAAAGGGCAGGAGCATGATGGGAGCTGCTCCCAGGGACCTGGCGACTCCCAGGGACCTGGTGTAAGCTGGGGTAGAGGAAGGACAGGTGCCACCTTGGGAGGGAGCCTCTGTCTTCTTTTTGTTTATTTGAAAGGCAGATTCACAGAGAGACAGACATCTTTCATCCACTGGTTCACTCCCCAGATGGTTACAACGGCTGGGGCTGGCCCAGGCTGAAGCCAGGAGCTTCTTCTGGGTCTCCCATGTGGATGACTGGGACCCAAGTTCTTGGGCCATTTTCACTGCTTTCCCAGGCCATTAGCAGGGAGCTGGATCACAAGTGGAGCAGCCAGGACTTGAACCATTGCCCACATTGGATGCTGGCACTGCAGGCAGAGGCTTAGTCTTCTATATCACATCACTAACCCAGGCGCACTCTTCTAATGAGTTGGATCTGACCTCAGACAACTCACATAACCCCCAGGCCTCCGTGGGGGCCCCAGTGTCTTGTCTTGGGGCCCACACTAGGCTCACTGGATGCATGATAGATCCTTGGTGTAGTGTGTGGCTTCAGCAAGTACTCAGTACCAGCACCTGGGCACTGACACAGGAGCCCCTTCACCCACCCCCACCTTCTACTTGCCTTTTGCCACTCCCCATTGCAGCCCTGAAAATCTGGCTCTAATCTCTGGACCTGAATGCCTGATCACTTCTTCTTCCACTGCCAAAGGCCCCCCCCTTGAATGGGACTTCTGCCTGCCCGGGGACTTGGCTTCCCCAGGACACGTCCTATGGAATCAGCAGACCAGGAGGCCTTTTATACCCAGCCACTGTAGTCCAGCTGTTCCGCCACCACCCGCCTTCACGGCAGTTACTCAGCACACCCACCTTCAGTGCACAAGGCACTTTCTTAGGACCTCATCTCCCTTGCGCTCATCATCACGTCTGCACCCTTCTCAGAGGCTTGACAACAGCGGCTCAGAGCAGTTTGCCGACAAATGCAGTGTGCTCAGCCAGTGGAGCCTTGGCCTCTGGCTCTAAAGACTGTGCATGTCCCACCATGGCCCATGCAGATGTGACAAGGACAAGGTTCACGTGGGAGGCAGTGCCCTCAGCCCTTGCTGCTCCTGAGCAGTTTGTCTCCACCCACTTAGTGTCCCAACGCCTGCCCCCCTCAGGGGAATTTTCTCTGGATCATGGAGTTATCGTGGGTGTGACGTGGAAGAAAAGGCACGGAAAGCCCTGCGGGAGGCAGGAGAAAGGTGGCAGGGATGAGGAAGAAGCCAGTGCTCAGGGCTTGGGCCTCTGGAAGGCAATGGGATAGAGCAACAGGGTTTGGTGCAAGAGTTAAGTGTCAACTAGGGACACCTATGTCCCACACCAGAGGGCCTGGCTCTGCTTCCAATTCCGGCTTCCAGCCAATGCACACCCTGGGAGGCAGCAGGCGAGGGCTCAACTAGCCGGGTCCCTGCCACCCATGTGCCCGATTTCTGCCTGGCCCAGCCCCAGCTGTGGTGGGTGTTTGGGGAACACCCCAGCAGACAGACGATCTCTCCACCTTTCAAGTAGAGTAAGTTTTAAAGAACTTTAAAGAGGGAAAAGGGAAAGAGGGCTTAGGAGGCGAGATGCTGGCCTCGGAGCAGCCGTGCAGACCCTGGGACTGGAACGGCACAGTGGATTCGCTCCTCGGGAGCAGTTCCAAGCACACGTGAGGAAGGGTTACTTCGTCCGGTTGCAGGACTGCGTTTCTTTCCACGGGCCAGGCTGGCACACGAGATTCCTCCCAGGGAGTCCCTGTCTTCCTGTGCCCCACAGCTGGCCACTGGCCGTCTGCTTCCTGTCGTCAGGTCTGAGGGTTTTCCTCCGCAGAGGCTGTGTTCACAGCCTGCCTGACCCCAGGCATCAGCGTGCCCGGCCCAGGCTGCCGCAGCTCACCTGCACTGAGTTTTCTCGACGGTTGCTGGCCACGTCCCCAGGGTTGTCCTTGGCCAAGGCGGTCAGGATGTAGTGGTCCTTCTTCTCCCGGTCCAGAGAGGACAGCACGTAGATGTCGCCCTGGTAGGGAAGCCTGGCTTCAGACTCTTCATCTGTCAACAGGGGCCTAAGGTGCACCTGCTGTGGCAGGCTCTGCTCTGCACTTGGGACAGAGCGCCCAACCAGAGAGAAGACAGCTCCAGTTCTAAAGGAGAGCCTTGCCCTCGCGACGCCAGAAACAGCTAACCGCTGGGCCAGGGCTGGCACACAGGTGGTACTCATTAGTTGCTGGGGGCAGATCTGACTGTTGTACCCATGGACAGGGTAGAGGGGGGCGATGGGAAAGAAAGTCCAGTCCCAGCTCCGGCAGCCATGGGGGCCCCTGCTGAGCAACAGGCCCAGGCTGCGGGCTCTCTGCCCCTCTGGAAGACAGCGGAGTCGTCACCCATTTTCCCTGGTTTTCTGCTCTCCCACAGGTCTGTGACTTATGGCAGCACAGGGAATCCCCCTTTGGGGCACTTTTCCCTCCCCCAGCAGAGAGTCCAGGACTGTGTATACAGCAGGTGCTCAAACACCATGCCCAGTTTCTGCATCTCTTCTGAAAGTGTCCTCAAGGGACCACTTCTCAGTTCTCGCCCCAGAGAGCCAGTTACAACACACGGGGCCACTTCCTTCCACGTCTGCGGGACGTGGGCTCAGGACGGGGCTGCTGACTTGGCTGCAGGAACTCTGAAGCTGCACACGGCCGGGGGCAGCACCGGCATTGGGGGGCGGCAGCAGCAGCAGCATGTCTGACCCTGGGCCCTCACCGTGCTGGGGTTGATGGCAAACTTGCCCTCTCCATCCCCGAGGCTGTACTCGATGAGGGCGAAGTTGCCCGAGTCGGCGTCCGCAGCGGTGATCGTCAGGATGACCGTGCCCACAGGCACGTCCTCGAAGACAGCTTCCTGCAACCCAGCGGGCAGGGAGAGGGAGGAGGCCAGGGTCAGTGCCAGAGCCCACGCCTTGCCCTGGGAACTCCCTGAGGACGGGGGCCCAGGGTGTCCAGCTGCTCACGGGCTGGACCCTTGCGGGGGACCTAGAAGCTGGCAGGTGCAAGCGGAAGATGCCCAAACCCCACCAAGGAGAGGGCCCGGGTCCTGGCCTCCCACCTGGTAGTAGGGCTGCTCGAAGATGGGGTTATTGTCGTTGACATCCACGACCTCCAGGAAGACAGGGATCTCGGCCGCCCGGGGCGGGGACCCGTTGTCCGAGGCCCTCACGGTCAGGTTCAGCCAGTGCACTTCCTCGTAGTCCACCGTGCGGTTCGCAACGACCTTTCCTGAGACACAGAGGCACCCCTGCCATCTCGGCCACCCCTCGCTCATGGCAGCTCTCCCAAGAATGGAGAGAAGGCTCCGGAGCGCCGAGGGGGCAGGGGTGGGCCCTCTAACGAGGACCGTGGCCAGGGAGCACCGCCCAGGCACAGGCCTCGAGCTGTCCTCACTTAGCAGGTCGGGGCGAGCCTCTTGGAAGCCAAGATCAGAGCATCCAGCAGGCCAGATGCCCCCACCCCACATCTGTCTCTGCTTTCCTGCTCCGAGCGATCGGAATCCTCAGAGCTGGGGCTGAGATGCTGGCCCACGACCCTGTGCTTCACCCTGCTTTGGGAATCGAGTGCTGGCCAGCTTGGATCTGCCCCAGCCCACGGAGGGGCCAGGTGACAGGCAAGCCACAGAGCCCCCTGGAGGCCTGGCAGGCACAGTCCCGTGTCCCCCAGCCCTGCGCTGGCAGAGTTCCCGCCTACCCGCCGAGGAGTCCTCCAGCTTCACGTAGCCTGGGGGCGTCGGGTTCAGCAGGGTGTAGGTGATGAGCCCGTTGAGGCCCTTGTCGGGGTCCACGGCCACTACAGCGATGAGCGTGGTGCCCGGGGCGGCCCCCTCCAGGACTCGCTCTGTGTAGTAGGTGATCCCAAAGGGCTTGAACTGGGGCGTGTTGTCATTCACATCCAGGATGTTGACCGTGAGCTTGGCTGGGGGATGGCAGAGGGAGAGGGTCAGGGTGAGGTGAGGCAGCACCAGTGTGCCTGGCCCGGGCCTCCCTAAGCCTCAGCCAAGCCTGGAGGCATGGCAGCATCTCATGGCCCTCCTAGGACTCCAGGATCGACCAGCCCGCAGACGTGACATGCGACGCCCTGTTCTGGTCTCCATAAGCAGAAGGGGCTTGGGTTGCGCCGACTGGCCTGGTGACCTCGGAGTGCTGGGCTCTTTGTGTGTCCGTTTCCTAACCTGCTCAGTGACCCAGCAGCAAGGTCATCGTTAAGGCCCCCTTCGGTCCGCTCCGAGGTCCAAGTAGTCCCCTCTCTAGAACCAGCCTGGGACCTCTCCCCTGAACTTAGGACACAGGTGGTAACAAGTCTGCCTGTCCTGCCAGAGGAGCCAGCCATGGAGATGAGCAGCCGACAGCTCCCAGCCCGACAGCTGTCTTCAGCTCCCGGTAGAGCCAGCAGAGGCCACCCCATCCCTCCTCCCCCCCCCCCACCCCCCGCATCCTTCCCCGTGCTAAACCCACCCCTGGCAGCCCCCTCCCAGCCCCTGCCTCAGAGCAGAAGGCAGCACTGTCCCAGGGGAGGCGTCTGTGGCCTCCAGTCGCCTGCCTTTGCTCTTGCTGACCCCGTGGCTTCCCCGCAGATCCTGAGTCACCCACTGCTCAGCGGTTCTCACAGCCGATTCCCACCTGTTTCTGTCCGCCCAGCCTTTCTCAACCCCCTTCCAGGCTCCCCCAGCCTCTTCCAGTCTGAGCCACAGAACCAGGTCAGGCACAAGCAGGGCCAGCCAGCCTGAGCTCACTCCGACTTGCACCTTCCTGGCCCAGTGTCGCCCGACTCCCGGCAGCACCTGCGTCCTGTTGCTCCCTCCCTGGGGCCAGGCTGTGCCTGCTCCCAGCCCACCCCTCTGCCCTGACTGGCTCCAAGCAACCAAGGAGAGATGTTGGTGGGAGAACTTTACCGTTTGGCACACTGACGGAGCGCTCTGGTAGGTCGCTGGCATTGTCAATCACAGAGAGAGTGACCTCATAAGTGGCAACTAGCTCCCGGTTCAGGGGGGACTTCACCATTACAGACCCTGTGGGGCAGACCAGGCCAGGTTCAGCCTCGGGAAACCCCTGAAACATGGGCTCTTCTGGGGGGTTCCTAACCAACACTCCCAATCCCCACATTGGGCAACAGTCCCCAGCAGACACTGCGTGAGGCTGGGATGGACCCCCAGCCACCTGCTGTGAGCAGGGGAGGGCCCACAGCACCCTGCTCCCCTCTCAACGCTTACTCGCTGGGCGGCTTGGGCGCTACCCCCCTTTCTTCATCCGTGAGCTAACTGCACTGCCCACTGCACAGGGTCCTTCTGAGGACGCGAACCACGAGTTTCCGTTTGTGAGGGGTGTAGAACAGTGCCTGGCCCACAGGAAGCGTGACTGTCTAAAAGGCACTCAGACCCCACACAGTGGGAAGCTGCTCCCAGCACCACCGAGCTGGACGCTCAGACATGGTCCAGGGGCCCAGTTCTGTTCCGTGCACCTGATCATAGCCTCAAGGAAACCCTCCGTTCCAGGGAGGTCACGGCGGCCGAGACACCCCGAGGGGGCCCCGGTGGGGACAGGTGGGACGCCTCAGGCCTACCCCTTGGTTTTTGATGAATTGGGAAGTGACCTGGCTGACGGGGCCAGGAGCTTAGCTCCCGTGTTAGTGTCAGTGAGCCACTCCTTTTCTTCCACCCACCGACTCTGCAGTCCCTGCCAGCCTCATACTCGAGGAGCCCTCAGAGCCCTGGGTTCACACTGGCGGACCTAGCCGGGCCAGCCTCGGGGCTCTGTCTCCTGGGCTCTGTCTCCTTTCAGCCTGGTGCCTCCTCGGCTCACTGGCCTCATCCCACAGCCAGACCCTCTCCCCTTCAGACACTAGGGTCTCAGGGATTCCCGTCCTTGCCCTAGATCCCCCTGTTGGGCGCCTGTCCTCTGTGGGTCCCCAGCCGTGGGCGGTCACTTACCCTGGGCGGCCGCCTCCTCCTCCTCCTCCTCTTCCTACTCTCGCTCCCTGTCCCCCAGGCTGGGGAGCGAGGATGGGGAGAGGGCGGCTGCATTCAGTCTGCAAAGGCTGGGCTACGGCCGTGGCCCGGGCCCCACGGGGCGGAGGGGTGGGGGTGCGGCGGGCATGGAGGAGGGCAATGGGGTGAAGCGGAAGAGATGAGGTGGGAAGTGACAGAGAAACAGAACTCAAACCTGTGGGCCTGCCAGCCGTGAGGAGGAGAGAAGAGGGTTAACATCAGTTAGTTCAGGGTGCAGTGGGGAGGGGGCCCGAGCAGGGTGGGGGGGAGGCAGAGGACAAGGAAACCAGGGGACAAGGTGGAAGCCCAGCTGAGGTGCAGTGCACAGGGGACAGTCTCTGGCAAGAACAAAGCAGAGGGGAGGTGGGCAGGACGTGAGGAGAAGGGGGCAGAGAAGACACTGGAAAGAAAGAGAAGAGTCAGTCGGACAGAGGAAGGGGGAGGAGTCAGGGAGAGGGGGAAGGGGGGAAGGAGGGAGAGGGGGAAGAGGAGAGGTGGGGGCAGAGCAGGGGGGGCATCGCCAGGAGAGCTGGAGTTGGGCAGGGCGTGGAACAGCTCTCTAGGGTCCTAACCTACCAAGGCCACCACGCCTCTGGCTTCTATGGGCCTAGATGGATTCTACCCACCTTCTCCCCGTACTCATGGTTTGTCCTGGGTCCACACACACAGAGCAACTCCTAGCCCTGAGCTTGTCCGCATACTGCTCACAGGCGCCTGTCTGGTTTTACATGCATCTTTATTTCCTTTTATGTTCCTAGTCCTCTCCCCCCCTTCTCTCCTCTGGCACTGAAGTGTCCCTGGTATTTAAAAGTAATCCTGCTCATCAGGGACTGCTTAGTGTGCATTTTGCATCTGTGACAGGCACGGTGGTCTCACTCACTCTATTCCTTACTCATGGCGGCACGTACCGATTTTCATGCACTACCTACGCCGCTGTGTGACTCATCTACTGCTCAGAACTGCTGCCTGCCAGCCCCCTGGTGTGCACCTGCACCGCCCTCAGTCTGCCAGGGACGCACACCTGGGCCCCCGGGGACGCTGCCACGGGAGACCCATTCAGCAGCAGAGCTGCTGGGCTTGGGACGTGCGCGTGCTTGGTGCGGGGTTGCTGTCCTGACGGCGGTGCTGGCGTCAGTCCGTGCAGCAGTGCGTGAGGGCCCAGTGGCCTGCCTGCCACCCCTGTCAACATTGTGCAGCATCCTCGTGTCCACTAGTTACACACGGACACGGATCTCACTGCTGTCTTACTACAGTTCTCTGAATAACCACCGTTTGTAGCCTCATCCCTTAGCCACGTTAAGTTTTTCTGTCACTGTTTTGGGCCCTCCAAGAAATACAGCTCTAAGGACCACTCTTCCTTCTCTAACTCCCCAGAAGAGAGGAAATATTGAACTTCGCGGGGAAAAATGGTCAAAGTTACAACATGGGGGCCAGTGCTGTGGCAAAGCGGGTAAAGTCGCCGCCTGCGACACCAGCACCCTGTATGGCATTGGTTCGAGTCCCAGCTGCTCCACTTCTGATCCTGCTCTCTGCTATGGCCTGGGAAAGCAGAAGACGGCCTGAGTCCTTGGGCCACTGCAGCTGCTCAGGAGACCAAGAGGAATCTCCTGGCTTCAGATTGGCCCAGCTCTGGCTGTTGCAGCTATTTGGGAAGTGAACTGGCAGATGGAAGACTTCTCTGTCTCTCCTTTTCTCTGTAACTATGCCTCACAAATTAAAAAAGAGAGAGAACTCTCCTGTACTTTAAAAAACAAGTTACAATATGCTGCATGCACTGTGCAGCATAAGCTCTTTGTAACAGTGTAGGAAAATCGTGAAGGGTACAGATACGACCGATGACTAAATGGTCGGTCAGTACGCGGATAAGAATGTGTTTGGTTCAGTCCACTCACTAAAGCTATGTGAAGTAAAACAAGGCACGGTTCTCCCCTGAAATTACAAACATGGAATGCTGGCAGGAGTGTGGCGGGCTGGACGCTCCAGAATGACCCCAGCAGAGCGAGGGACTCAAAGGGCTCAGGGGCTGGGCCAGGGCAGGAGCCAGGGCAGAGACAGAGAAAGGAGGGCAGGGTGTGGTGTCAGCAAGGGAGAGGAGAGAGAGGAGGAAGCCAGAGCCCGGACTGGGAGCTGAGGGCAAGGGGCAGCCCTGGCACCTGTGTTGACGTTCACGGCGAAGGTGTCGTCCTGGTCAGGGACCAGGCGGTCGGTGTCGTCCTTGGCCACGATGCCGAGGATGTGGTATTCCAGCTTCGGGTTGAGGTCGCGGTCGATGGCAGTGACGTTGGCAATGATGGTGCCGGGTGCGGCCGACTCCAGCACGCTCACCGTTTGGATGGGGTTCAGGAACTCAGGGCGGGAGTCATTGACGTCATCGATCAGGATAGTGACGACAGCCGTGCCCGAGAGCGGGACGGTGCCCCGGTCAGCGGCCACCACGGTCAGCCTGTAGGAGTCCTGCTCCTCCCTGTCAATGGTGGTGTTGCCCACACGGATGAGCCCGGTGAGCAGGTGGATGAGGAAGCGGTCCTGGGCCCCGGCTTCTATGCGGTACACCAGCTCCCCATTGAGGCCGCTGTCCTCGTCGGTTGCGGTGACCTGGAGTACTGGGAATCCTGGGGAGGGGGGAGGAGGGAGGAAGAGTTGAGTACCCAGATTGCCCCCCACCCCCATCAACTGCACATCCGAGGCCTCGGGCTGACATGTCTCAACATTTTCCTTATTTGCAATTTTATAGGAAAACACAATCTCATTTCACTTTATTCTGATTAAATAGTTTGAGTTACATGCATCTTCTATAGATCGTCTGCTTTTGCATTTTGCCCATTTTTCTTCCAATTTATGAAGAACTTACACCAAATTTCTTCTTCCTGTTGGTTGCCTATTTTCATAAGAGTTTGAGGTAAACAAGTTTACCTTTGTGTGCACTGAAATGTAGTATTTCATTTTTTTGAATTCTGTTTATGTGTAGAACTCTTACCGAAAAGTCCGGTATTAATCTAAGTTTTCTTTAAACATTTTTAATTTTATCTCAAAGGCAGAGAAACAGATGGAGACAAAGGTTTTCCATCCATGGCTTCACTCCCCACTTGCAATAGCCAGGGCTGGGCCTGGCTGCAGCTCAGAGCCATGAGTTCAGTCTGGCTCTCACATGGGCCACAGGGACCCCACTACCTGAGCCACCACTTAAGTCTCCCAGGGTGTGTGTGTGGAATGGAGAGCGAGCCGGGACTGGAACCCAGGCTGTCCAATGTGGGACATGGGTGGCCTGAGTGGTGGCTGACTACTGCGCCAAACACCCAAACCATTTCATTTGTAAAGACTATTTGAAATGCAGTGCGTGTGATAGAGATTGAGAGAGAGAGCTGGCACACTCCCCAAGTGGCCACAACGGCTGGAGCCAGTAACTCCATGCAGGTCCCCAACGTGGGTGGCAGGGGCTTAAGTACTCAGGCCATCATCTGCTGCCTTCCCAGCTCTGTTAGTTTGGGGGAGCCGGATCGGAAGCAGAACAGCTGAGACGCCAATCTGTGCTCCCCTATGCAATACTGGTATCACAGGCTGCAGCTTATCTGCTGCATCGCAACACTGGGCCTCCAAACCCTTTTATTTTTAAACAGTATCTTCAGCTCCTGCATACTTCTTTAGAAGGTCTTTGATATAGAGAACCTACAGTAAATCTGTTATATAGATTACATAAATTGCACAATTATATAAAATGTTTCCGCACACTAAGTGGTTTTACCCTTGTCTTGGTCACATCCTGTGGTCTTTGACAGACAGCACCTGCTCCTGGGCTACTGCCCCAGTGAGCCTTGTGTTCTTATCACAGCGTTTGCACACTGTGCACTGGGACAGGAATCTGGCTTAAGACAGCCCTAGCCCCCATCGGGGCCGGCGCCGTGGCTCACTTGGTTAATCATCTGCCTGTGGCACCGGCATCCTGTATGGGTGCTGGGTTCTAATCCCGGTTGCTTCTCTTCAAGTTCAGCTCTCTGCTGTGGCTCAGGAAGGCAGTGGAGGATGGCCCAAGTGCTTGGGCCCCTGTACCCGCATGGGAGACCAGGAGGAAGCTCCTGGCTTCGGACTGATTTAGTTCCGGCTGTAGCAGCCATTTGTGGGGTGAACCAACGGAAGGAATACCTCTCACTATGTCAAATTAAAAAAAAAAAAAAAAAGCCTAGCCCCATCAGTACCCGGGTGTCATACTCAACTTTGACTCCAGGCTCCCTGGGAGGCAGCAGTGATGGCTCAGGGTTGAGTCCCCACCCTCCACAGGGGAGACCTGAACTGTGTTCCAAGCTCCCAACTTCGGCCTGGCCCAGCCCTGACTGTTGTGGGCATCTGGGGAGCCAATCAGCAGATGGGCGTTTGCGCTCTGCCTCTCCAAATACAAGGCCCTTTAAAAACTCCGCGGGACAAGGGGGCTAGAAGCCAAGCAACATCGGAACTCTATGGTTCTCACAACAGGTGCTTTCCGCAGACCTTCGGGAGCCCTCACACGTGTCTTGACTGGATACGGCAAAGCCGGCTCTGCCACACTCCGGTTTCAGAGCGTTCTTATTCTTCCACGTGACCTTTGGAGCTAAACTTATCCCCCCAGTTCACACTTCAACGGGAACCACGTTGTCCCCGTCTTGATTTTAAGAGAGCATTTCAGGGGTCTGTGCCGTAGTGCAGCAGGGGAAGCTGCCACTTGCGACACCAGCGTCGCACTTGAGTGTCAGTTTGAGTCCCAGCCACTCCACTTCTGATCCAGCTCATGTCCCTGGGAAAGCATCAGAGGATGGCCCAAGTGCTTGGGCCCCTGTACCCATGTGGAGACCTGGAGGGAGCTCCTGGCTTCTGGCTCTGGATTGGCCCAGCTCCAGCCATTGCAGCCATTTAGGAAGTGACCCAGCAGATGGAAGACCTCTGTTTCTCCCTGTCTCTAACTCTGCCTTTCAGATAAGTAAGAACTTTAAAGGGCTAAACAGTGCTTCCATCCAGGAACACACATGGGACACACCCTGTGAGCTTCTTGTGAGGCTCAGGGAAGGGGGGCCGGGCCTCCCCCCTCCCCCACAGGTGAATTCTGCATCCAGTGGGAGGCTGCCCCTCCCACCAGCCACAAGCAGCTGCGGGGTGGGGGGGCAGGCACTGGGGCTGGGCGGAGTCCTGCTTACCGGGCGGGCAGTTCTCTAGCAGGTGAACAGTGAGGAAGGCCGGGCTGAAGGTAGGCCAGTTGTCATTGTCGTCCAGGATGGTGACGAGCAGCTGGGCTGTGCCGTTGAGTAGCCCAATGTCCTCAGCCAATAGCAGCAGCTCCAGGACAGGGGGCGAGAAGGCCTCCCGGTCAATGACAACGCCTGACCTCACCGTCACCACGCCTGGTGCCACCAGCCAGGGAGGCAGTCAGGAGACAGGTGCGAGCCAACAGGTTAGGGACAGAGGAAGACAGGAACATGATGGGGACAGATCAGAGAGCCGCCAGAAGAACAGCACGTTCTTCCCCGGGGCTGCACAGCCCACATTCAGAGAGCCCCCCCCCCCCCCCGCAACAGGTGCCCCCTGTAGGGCTCCCGATCTGCCTGGGGAGGGGCCCAGGGCGGAGGATCAACATGCCTGTCGGTACCTGTCATCCCATCAGCCTTCCCTCCAGAACTACACCCATGCAACACGTCCCTGGAAAGCTGTGTCTCTCAAGTGAGGACAAGAAAGTTGCCACGCCTACTTCCTGCTAAGCAGGGGCTGGCCTCTGACCTGGGCACAGGGAGGGGCGGGTGTGGGACAGGGCTCAGAACCTTCCCATCACCTCCAAGCTTCTCCTGGGGCCTCCCACCTGTGTGGCCTCATTGGGTTGCAAGGTGGGGCTGGGGGACTGTGCAGACGGAGGCCTCCACAGAGAGCCGAGAGCCAGCACTGAGAAGGGAGGCCGTGGGTCCAGCCATGGGCCCAGTCCCAAAGCTGGGCCCGGAGCGCTGAGCCCCGGGTGTGGACGCCTCACCCGTGCTGTTGTCGATGTCAAAAAGGCCACTCTGGGCACCCAGCAGCCGGTAGCTGACCACAGCATAGACATCCTGGTCGGCGTCCAGGGCCAGGATGGGCCCGTTGAGCACCGTGAGAGGGGTCCCTAGGCCGGGATGGGGGGGGAGTCACCGCAGGGCCACATGGGCTCCCCTCCCTCCCTCCACCCCAAACCCCTCCGTGCCCAGTGAGCCATGGCTGATGATGGATGAGAGGGGAGGGAAGTGGGGTGGGCGGGAGGTGGGGCTGGGGAGGCCGAGGGGTGGGCCTGCGGCAGCCTCAGCAGACTGAACGCAGATGCCTGGGGAGCAGCCTCAAAGCCCTGCTGGGGAGAAAACACAGAGTGAGCCACACCTGCTTCCCAGCAGCCTTTGAGGCTGGCCCCTCACAGGAGGGTCCGGGCTCCCTGATGCTCCCTCCTGGCCTGGCCCTTGTCTGTCCGCACCTGTGTGTGTGTGCCCAGTACTCCCCATGGGACCAAGAATCCACACATTTGTGTGTACCTCGTGCTCACGGGGCTGCAGGTGCACACGGCAGTGCTCACAGGCAGACACATGGGCACGGGAGTGCGTGGCATGCACAGGTCTCCTCCCACGCACTGGCACTTATGAGCCCAGGAACAGTCTCCCAGCTCTTCTCTGCCTTGGAGTCGCATGGGGCCATGGCGGCTGGAGGAGCGAGGGTACCAGCCCGGAACGGTAAGGAGGCGATTCTGGCCCTGTGCTTCGGGCATGTGCGTGGGGAAGGGCTATCCTGGCCTCCTTAGGACCCCTGATCCCCAACCTGATCCCCAACCTCTCCTGGGAGCTCTCTGGAGCCTTGGGCGCCCTGAGCTCCTGGGGTGGGGGGAGCAGAGAGGGGTGGACTCAGCCCCTCCTGGGTAGTCCTCACACCTGACCTGTGCCCCTTAGAGGATGGCAGTGCTCTTCTCAGACCACTCTGGGGACCAGAAACCACAGCTGTCCATTCCACAGACGTGTGCTCTCCTAGGTGACTTGCAAGGGGCCTGGGAGCCCCCACCTATCTGCCCTCAGAGCTGTGCCCTTCGCCTCCCCCCCCCCCCCCCCCGTGGCCCCCTTCCGCACTCCCGAGGTCCGGGCCTGGCCAGGCCGTCACGTGGGGCCCGGCACCTACCAGCAGGAGAGTTTTCCATCACCTCGCCCTGGTAGGTGCTCTCAGTGAAGAGGGGGTGGTTGTCATTCTCATCCGAGAGGAGGACCACCAGCAAGTCGTAGTCCTGTGGGCCAGACGGGGGCGGGCTGCAGGCCTCGCTCCAGCCAAGTCCCCCGTTGAGGGAGGGCTGAGGGATGCAAGTCCCTGCTCTGCCGGCCACCCTGAACTCCTTCCAGCATGGATCGGTTTTCCTATCTGGCAAATGGGATCCTAACTCCTTCATGGAGTGCAGAGGCGAGCGGTACCGAGTCACACGCAGCTCTTGCACACAAGAGGGAGGAGGCGGGAGGAAGTCCTGCTCTCCAGGCCCTCGAGGCCTGCCCGAGGTCCGGGTCAGAGTGCACCCACACCCTGCCCAGCGCTGCACTGCGTCTCTCCAGCCTCAGCACCCTCCGTGTCTGGGTGCTGCCTCCACTCCTGAGTGGAAGGAACCAAGGTCCAGAGCAGCACAGTGGCCATGCAGCCAGGCCCAGTCCCAAGCCTGCCACTTCCCAGGAGGACTTGGGGCCTTCCAGACGCACAGGCAATGGAAGAGATGAGAGGAGCAGGGAGAGAAGCAGAGAGGTGGGATGCGGGGGAGCACCCAGTTGGAGAGGCGTGACGCTCACGAGCACCTCCAGCCCCACGTCTGCTCTGCTTAGCAAGATGTGAACACGGAGGCCCAGGAAGAGGAGAGGCCAGCAGGCAGCGTCGGTCTCACCTGGGGCGCCGTCTCGGGCTGGTGCACCAAGATCGGCCTCTCCAGGATCCCACCCGGCTCACTAGCTGGCAGGTGACCAAATGGCCCAACCCTCACCCTAACAGATTCGCTGCTCCCGCTCCCTCAGCCCTGCAAAGCCATGACAAGGCCTGCTGTCCCGCACAGGCTCTGCGCCCTCTCCCTCCAGCCTGTTGGGGTCCCCCTACCCTAACAGTAAGCTTTTCCTTCAACTCCGCTGCCTGGTGGGTTTTGCGGTGGCCTTTCAGGCAGGACCTAAGCTGAGATGAGCCAGACCCAAGGAGTCCTGGCCAAGGCTCTTGCTCCAGACGCTGGGGACCAAGGGAGCCAACCCCAACTCCACAGGGGCTGTTCGCTTTGCTACACTCGCCTTTCGATGTCCTTGCCTTTCGAGGGAGAAGTCTACTTAAGACACACACCCTTTCGGCAACCTGGAGTGTGTGCGTGTCTGCGTGTGCAGGTTCGCGGGCCAGTACTGTGGCTTGGAGTGCAGGGGCAGCAGCTCAGGCTTGCTGGTGGCTCACCACGTGCCCAGCGCTGTGCTCAGAGCCGTTTGTGTGCGAGGGCTCTTCCATGCTTTCCCCAGTTGGGAGGCTGGCCGAGAGTTTGTGTGTCAAAGCCCTGTGCCCACTGGCCCAGCACGTGCACACCCTGAGCCTGGGCCCTGCCGCCAGTGGGAGGTGGGGTAGGCCCCGGGCCCCCTCCCTGCACCTCCAGTCCCAGCCTCACCCTCCTGGCTATGCGCGGGTTCTCCGGGTTGTCCTTCACGGAGATGGTCAGCTTGTACTCGGGGATCCGCTCTCGGTCCAGGGGCCGGTTCACGGTGACGATTCCTGTCTGGGATGTGCGGGGCTGGTGAGCCGAGCCGCCCGGGCCTCGCCACTCTGCCTGCAGCTCCACGACACCCGTGGACAGCAGACTTGGCTCTTGGGCCGCTGCGGTGGACGAGGCTCCGGCCCCATGCACACAGATGGCATACCCAAGTGGAGCTCAGCACGATGCCCGCGCTTTGGCTGGCACCCGCAGACCCTGCACCAGGTAAATAGATTAGGCTGCAAGCAATTAACTCATTAAGTTGTAACCAGTTGCCCGACTGATTAAGCAGTAGCCAGTTTAGTTAGCCATCCCCAGCTCCAGGAGTTCCCTTGTTTTGCAAGTGTTTTGCTCACTTTTCCTGTTTTTCTTCATTCGGATCCACTCTGCTTGGTGACCTGGGGTTAAGGAATGTTCCCTCCCTGGGGAATCCACAAGCTCCCCCCTCCCCCCGCAGAGGCACCCTGACCCGACCCAGGGGAGTGAGAAAGCCCACAGCGCGGGGCCCTCCGTGGCAGGGGCGGCCCTACCGTGGCGTTGATGGAGAAGGCCCGCTCGCGGTTGCCTGCCGTGATGTTGAAGGTGAGCAGCGCGTTGCAGCCGCTGTCGGCGTCGCTGGCCAGGATGTGAGCCACAACGCTGGAGATGGGGCTGTGCTCGCTGATGGTGATGTTCATGGGCAGGTTCAGCAGCACGGGGTCGTTGTCATTGATGTCCAGCACCCGGATCCCCACCAGCATCTGGGACCAGCCGGGCGGGAGGAGGAGGGGGAGAGAAGGATGGTGCCAGGACCACCGAGGAGGAGGTGGACAGCACGGGGGTAGGGACGGCACAGGTGGCCGTGAGGAACAGAGTGACGGAAAAGACCAAACAAGAGGCAGGAGGATGGGCAGGGGCCAAGGGAGGGGTGTGTGTGGGGGGGCACTGGCAGTGTGGGGAGGGCTGAGTGGCCACAGCTGCCAGCGCTGGGTCCAGCCTGGGGTGGGGGATGCAAACCTTGGAGGCCTGTGCAGGGCCCTGGGGCTTGTGCTGGCTCCTAGGCAGCCCGTGGCCCGTCTGGGCAGGAGGGCGGTGGCATTTGGGAGGAGGCAGGCCTGCAGACTCACCGTGGAGCTGAGCGGGGGCACGCCCCTGTCACGAGCACAGATGGTCAGGTTGTAGAAGGCGATGGTCTCGCGGTCCAGCTCCACATCTTTCCGTACCCGCAGCACGCCCTCCACGGGAGAGATCACGAACTCCCCTGCAGGCCGCCCAGGAGAGGCCCGAGTCAGCAGGGAGCAGCCCAGAGCCCTGGCCTCTGGCATGCTGGCCACAGCAGGCTGCAGGACAGCCGGGCCTGGGTCCTCCAGGCCCACCCACTCCCCACCTGATATGCTCTCGGGGTTTGGCAGGGGCTGGGAAGGGCGGCGGGGCAGAAGCGTGGGTGGGCGTGGGCGAGCCTCCCACCATGTGCCTCCCAGGCGCGGCCAATCAGCCTTGGCAGGCCGGGGACTGCGCAGGAAGGAACAGGGGATGTTCATTTCTTCCCGAGCAGCCTCCTGCTGACCGCTGCTGATGAGAAGTTCATTAACGATGTCGTGTGACGAGGATCCCGGGAAGCGCGCAGCTGAACACAGTGGAACTTTTGTAGGCAGGGGCAGGTGGGCGGGAGGGCTGAGGAGCCCCCAGCCCCCAGTCAGCCCTCGCACTGAGCCATGCTGGAGTGTGGAGAGGGACCTCTCTTTTCTATAAGATTCCTGAGCGCCCCCAGCCGACCCCTGGCTTCAGTCCTGGTCTTGGTCCGGCTCGGGGGCCAGATGTCTGAGACTAAGAACCTTGCGTTCTTTGGGAGACCTCAGTCCCTCATGTTCCTTGGAAAAGGAGCCCAAGGTGCAGAGAACAGCTTGTCTGGATCATGCTAATGACAGAGCCAGCATTAGAACCCAGGGCTGTGGGTCTTGCTGTCTTCCCAGGCGGCACCACTAAGAGCTGATCAGGGTGAGATGAGGGGGCGGGGCAGGCAGGTGGGAGCCCACCTGGAGCGGAGGGGATGCAGAGGGAGAGGGCAAGTGGGGAAGCGGGTTCATTGCACACTCGCCAGGAGCTGGAGCCCGGAAAGTTACTCCTTTACTCCCCGTCTTGACTCTGGTGAACAGGCTGGGGCACTGACCCTGGGATTCACAGAGACCAGGCCATTCCCGCCCCCAGCTCCTCCCACTGCCCCTGGAGTGCCACCTGCAGCTGGGGTTTCCCCGGGGCCCTTCCGCTCCCAGCCTCCCTGCCCAAGGGGCGGAAGTGGCTGGAGCAGGATTTCCGGAGCCTGGTCTTCCAGAATCTCTTAAGAACCGGGGATTCCCTTTCTAGGGGGTTCCCGGCCCTAGCCTCGGGCCCTGGCTCTCCCACCTAAGCCTGGGGAGACCCATCACCATCCCCTTGGACGCTCCTGAAAGGCAGGCCTGAGTGGCTGGGGGCTGCACCTTGGAAGGATCCATCTAAAGACCGGAAGGCACAGACCAAGGCCCCAGACTGCCAGTCATGATCTCAGCAGCTTGCGGGACCCGGCTGTCCCTGTTCTACCCCTTCTGCAGAAAGGAGGTTACAAGCACAGGCTTTCAAGTAACTCCTGCGTGCCCTTGGCCACACTATGGGGCCTTGCCTTGTTGTTCTCATCCGGAAAATGGGCCAATACAGAGGTATCGTTGCAGGGTTGTGCTGACTCTGGACAAAGCCTGGTCCCGCTTGTATGTGCCCACCTACGGAAGCTCTAGATATCACAAAGACATCCTGAAAGGGAGCCCAGGCAGTGCCCGGGAAGACCTGGGGCCTTCCTGGGAGGATGGGGATGTGGAAAAGGGGCCCGCCAGAGGGGCAGCTGGGGGTCCTGGGAAGGCTAGGTTGGTGGGAGTGGTGCAAGTAGCTGTGGACTCTTCACCCACTGCTCTTGGACCAATGTCCCCTCCTCCTCCAGGCTTAGCGGGGCTTGCAGGAGCCCAGCCATCCCAGCTGTCCCCTGCCAGGTGCGGGCTGCCGGGGTGGGAAGGCACCCTCAAGCTGGGTGAAGGCTGCATCCCTTCACTCGAGGGCGTGAGGCTAAGCTGGGTCCCTGCACGTGGGGGCTTTGCCAGGCCCTGGCCAGGAGCTGGTGCTGGGAGGAGTTGTGAGGGGCAGACACTGGGGCCATGCAGCCAGTTCCAGGACTCTGCTGGGCCGGCCGGCCGGCTCTCCCTGGGCTCTGGGTGCCGATCCTGCCTTCCAGGGGGACACAGCCCCCAGCCTAGGGAAGCCCCAGGCCTCGCTCATCCTCTTGGGGTGCGGGGCTGTCTCTCCATCTCCAGGGACATCCCCCAAGGGCCCCTGTTCCTAAGGAGCACCCCTGCCCCCATGTCGTGTGTGGATTTCACCTGGCCGGTTTCATGGGTGACTCCAAAGCCCACAGCAAGAGCAGGCGGCCTGGTGCTTGGGGCACAGCTGCGGGCCCGGCACCCCAAGGCTGCTGCCGGAAGTCTCCGCCAGGCTCCGGTGCCCACTGTGGCTGCAAGGACCCTGGCTGGCAGGAGAGGAGACGGCAGAGGGGTTCCAGACCCGGCCCTCTAGACCTGCGCTGTTTTTCCCTCAGCCCTTTTATTGCAGATTCACTCAGGTTCCACGCTCTCTCCCAGGGCTGCTGGATGCCGTCTCCTGGCTTCAGATCTGTCTCCACTGCAAACTCCTACACCGTCACCCCCGGCCTAGGCCTCTCCTTGGCACTCCCGCCTGGAATATCCGTCCTGTCCTGCAATGTCACCCTCGCCTGCCTTCCCCTCCACGACTCCCCCCGCAGGTGCCCTCTGCTAAAGGCGGCTCGGGTGCAAACCTGGACTTTATCCCACGTCCCACCTGCACTCAGCACACCTGTCGGCCCTGCCTCCCAAACAAACCAGAGCGGCCCCCACCCTGGCCCTTAGCCCCACAGAGCGTCCTGAGCGCAGGAACCAGTGTGGTGCTGTTAGAACCCAGGTCATCGTGCCCCTCTCCACTCAGGGTCATTGTGTGGTCCCCACCTCAGCGTAGAAGCCAAGTCCTCATAGTGGTCTCCAAGGCCCTGCTGCTCCCCAATCCCGTCTGCCCCCACTCTGCCCATGCTGCTCTTCTGTGAACACACCAGGCACACGCTGACCCCAGGGCACACACAGTTCCCACTGCCTGGGATGCTATTCTCCACCCAGACATCTCCTTCCCTTCTTGGCTCGAGCGCCGCCTCCCAGAACGACCTTTCTGAGCACCCCGTCTGCAGTCACTGCTGTTACCACCCCCGGCTTGGTTTTATTTGAGCACCCCGCAAAATATCAAGTCATCGGCTTACTTAGTGAGCTCAACGCCTGTGTCCTTCTGCTGGGGTGTGTGTTCTGAAGGGCAGGGGTTTGTGACTGTCCTGGATGACTGCCCACAGCCAGCACGTGGCAGATGCTGGACAAACACTTATTGAGCGATGCATTAGCAATCCGGGCATTTCAGAGAGGTTTGCATTGTTGCTTTCCCTTGAACACAGCCTGCGTTCTCACAGCTACAGATGCCGGGAGCTGAGCCGGGGCTGCCCCAGGCCCCTCTGCTCCTTGTTGTCCTCCCTGGGCCTCTTCTGCATGCGTGCCCTACATGACTCCGGTAGCCCCTTGAGCTTGGGATCCCTGCTCTACAGAAATGAGTGAAGACTGACCTGAGAAATGGCTCCTGAGGCCAGGGCGAGCTTTGCTCTTGGGATTAAGGAGGCAGTGGGGGCCAGCGCTGTGGTGTGGTAGGTTACACCTGCCTGCGGAGCTGGCATCCCATATGGGTGCTGGTTCGAGTCCCAGCTGCTTCATTTCCAATACAGCTCCCTATGAATGTGCCTGGGAAAGCAGTAGAAGACAGCCCAAGTGCTTGGGGCCCTGCACCCACATGGGAGAACCAGGAGAAGCTCCTGGCTCTGGATCAGCCCAGCCCTAGCTGTTGAGGCCATTTGGAGAGTGAACCAGTGAGTGGGTTACCCATCCCTCTCTGTAACTTCCTCTCAAATCTTAAAAAAAAGGTGGGGCTGCTTGGATGTGTATGGGGGTGCCGGGGCCTGGGGCTGGGTCCCACACACGGGGCAGGATGCACGCCTTTCTGCTGCCCATTTTCTAGCACAAAGGGGTCTGTGACCAGGCCTCTAAGGCTCTGAGCCTCTGTTCTCAGCTCCCAGAGTATTCTTGCTATATCCTGGTGAAGAGGGGTAGGGGAAGTTAATCTCTACCACATTAGGGATGGGGAAACTGAGGCTGAGTGCGATCATGCCAGATGGGGACACCTGCCTGCAGAGCCCCTGCTCATCCTGCTCCTGAGTGGGGGGCGGGGAGAGAGCCCTGGGTTGTGCCCGCACCCTCCACCTGGCACAGACCCTACTCACCCAGCGGGTCTCCGCCTACGACGCTGTACTCCACCTGCCCATTGGGGCCCGAGTCCTGGTCATGGGCCAGGAAGGTCCACACTCTGGGCCCCGGCTGGCCCTCGGTGACCTCAAATGGGCCCTCGTAGTCCCGGGGGAAGGTGGGCACGTTGTCATTGATGTCGTTCACGTTCACGAGCACCTGTGGTGGGGAGCGGGCTTAGCCAGCCCCCCCCCCCCCCCCCCGCCCTGAGCCATTCTCTGGGACTCAGCTCTTTCATCTGCAAACTGGGCCTGATAACCCCGCCTCGTGGCGCCAGTGCCAGAACCACAGTGCATGTGGGAGGCCCTCTGAAGCCACGTGTGGGGACGGGTTCCGGTGGCCACATTGCTAAGAGCTTCTACCCACCGCGGGGAGTTATCATCCCACGGCCTCAAAACTGCTCCGCCCACTCCTGAGACACTGCTCATTGCCGCCTTTCACAGAGGGAGACCTCAGAGACGTTGAGTCTCAGGGAGCTTGGAGACCCACCGGGGTCTCCTTCTCATGGCTGGGAGCGCCAGGGCAGGGACTCGGGTCCCTGTTGGTCTGAGCGAAGCTTGAGTTCTCCCGTGGAGAAGCTGTCACCTGTCTGATAGGGACAACGCCCCTGGGAGGTGCGGTGACCTCAGAGTGCGAGAGGCCGAGCTCCTTGATTTGGGTGTTTCCCGTGGACAGCCTTGGCACCCATCCTCCCCAGGGGAGCGCTCTGGGCCCCGGCCCCTGGCGTGCGCATTGGGGCTGAGTCCCGCCTACCCACCGTGGTGGTGGAGGTGAGGCGGTGGGACAGGATGGGGCACTGGTCCGTGGCGGTGACTGTCAAGGTGTAACGGCCATGGCTGATCTCGTAGTCCAGCTCCTTGATGGCACGGATGACCCCCTGGGGACACAGGGAGGCGATGAGGGTGGATTGATGGACCAGGCCTCGTCTCACCCCGGCTCCCCCTCCCCACTCCCCTGGACTCCATCCTTGTCCCCCGCCTCCGCCCAGGGGCCTGCCGCCAACTGCTGACCGTGTGTCTGTTTATCCGGAAGGTGTTGATGATGTTGCCTGCCACGATGGCGTAGGTGACTGTGCCGTTGGGCCCCTCATCCAGGTCCAGCGCCTGGACGGTGATGAGGCTGGTGTTGATGGTGTCGGGGCCCTCGTCCAGCAGCACCTCATAGTGGGGCTGCTGGAACACGGGTGCATTGTCGTTCTCGTCCACAATGGTCACGTACACGTGGGTGGTGGCCTGTGAAGGAGATCATGAGCAGGTGCCTTTGGTCAGGGAGGGACTAAGGTAGGGCCTGATGGCTGTTCCCCAGGGCTGAACTCACTCAGCATGATCCAATACGGAGAGGACAAGGAGGAAGAAAGCATGGGGTGAGGGGAGTGGAGTCACTGCCTGGTAGAGGAAGAAAGTACAGAGGCACCACCAAAAGCCAAGCTGACAACTGTTGAGGTCTAAGATAGCCTTGCACCAACACTGCTAAGTCTGTGCCTGTGGCAGACATCACTAATTAATCATGGCACTGCTGAGGCCAGAAGCAAGTCTGGGATCCCTGTCAGCATAGTGATCTAGTGATTAAAATTAGTGCTTGGGATGAACATCCATGGTTTCCCCAGGCCAGAGCTTTGCCTGGGCCAGGGCCTGGCTGCCAGGTGACAAGAGGCAAGACTGGAGGCACTCAGATCAACGCAAGACTTCAGCTTCATTCATTATTCATATAAATGGAAGAAAGAGGAGGGGCTCTGTGTGTGGGGCAGAATTCGTGGTGCTGTGAAAAAAACTCACAGAACGTAACCTCACAGAAAAACATTTCAGGGACTGGCCATCTCTGGCTGATGCTCAGCCAATCAGAATGCAGGGATCAGCACCCAAGGTCCAGCTAGAAACAGCAGCTGTGTATTTCAAAATAGCTCCGAGAGAGGGTTTTGAATGTTCTCGGCACAGAGTTAAAGGACTTATGTCGGAGAGGCTGGGAGTGCCAATCACCCTGAAATGACTGTCACGCTGTATACAGGTGTCAGAATGCCACACCGTTCCCCACAAATGGTACCATTCTGTGTCCACTAAAATCTCTCAAACGACCAGACCAGAAATGGTTGACATGCATTTCGCGAGCACAGGAGGACGTGGACAAAAGCAACAGGCCCCGGGCCGCCCCGCTCTCTACCTCGCTCCAGCTGGGAGGATGATCCCCGTGGACCATCTATGGGGGCTCCCTTGCTGGCTGGTTTCCAGCTGGGCTTGGCCTAAGGGATGCCCAGCAGGGGGCAGGAGCGGGGAGGAGAGAGGTGGCGTCAAGGCTCCCACACGCCCTTTGCTCCTCGCTGCGATCCTGCCATGACTGCCTTTCTCCTGCTGGGCCCCAGCAGCAACACTGCCTCCCTACCCGCTGTGGGCACGTGGGCTGCTGCCTCTGGGTGCCTCACCACCCTCTCCACTCAGCCATTAAGCACTGAGTGTGCCAACTGTTTCCTGCTAGGATCCTGCCCCACACCAACCACGATGTGTGGCCAATGCAAAATAACAAAGGCAAGACCCCCACCAGGAGGCCTGGGCACTGCCAAGCCCAGAGGACAGAAGGTGGGTGGTACTAAAAGCTGGAGCCAGGCACCATGGGTAAAACGTTTTCTAGAGCCACCTGTGGTAGGACAGATGGGCGGGGGACCTGGACCCCAGAGGGCTGTCCCTGTCCCCGGGCAGGTGCTGACTGCTCAGAGCTGCAGCTCTGGATCCTGGGCCAGGGGTGCTGGGTGGCTGCCTTGGGCTGGAGCTGTGTGACACTGGGCACGCCGTGTGCCCTTGCTGCGCCTCTTCCATCTCTTGATCAAGGTGCTGACGTGGTCTCTAAAGTCGCTCAGGGTCTCTGGGGTTCCAGACTGTTGTCACCCGTCATGGGAACTGAATCGCACCACGAGGCAGGCAGCACTTGGAGCTGCAGGGTCTCGGTGAATCTGGCTGGGGCTGCGCCGTGGTGTAGTGGGGAAAGCCGCAGGTGCCTTTACTGGCATCCATATGGGCGCCAGTTTGAGTGCCGTCCGCTCCACGTCTGATCCAGCTCTCTGCTAAAGTGCCTGGGAAAGCAGCGACATTTGGGGGAGTGAGCCACCAGATGGAAGCTCTGTGTGTGTGTGTAGCTCTGCCCTTCAATTAAATAAATAAATGGAAAAAAAAAAAAAAACCACCAAGGGCTGCAGGAGGGAAGATGTGTTACGTTAACCCTTCTCCAGCGTTTCCACCAGAGTGGAGGGAAAGTGGCACCGAGGCTGGGGCACAGCCTGAACTGCGCGTCTCAGGCACCTCAGGCGTGAGCTACGTAGGGATCTGGCCTCCTTCTCCAAGGTGTCCTCCTGTGTGATTTCATGACAGACAGCAGCAAGGCCCTAACCATGTGAGCAGAGATGGCTGCCCGGAAGGCCAGCCGGTGTCCCCCGTGGTTCTGCACAGTGCTGGGTGCAGTGACGAGGCCCATGCATGAAGGAGGAGCTCAGCCCTGGGTCCTCCTGGGCTCCCCCGCCTGCCAGCAGGTTCAGAGCTGCCCTGTGGGAAGGGGTGGAGGCGGTGGTATTTCCCACCTGCAGACTCGCCTCCCCTACTCCCTGGAAGTGGGTCTGAGTGTTTGCGGGCTGCGGGGCTGCCAGAGGTGCTTCTGAGTGGCCACTCGCAGGCACTCCTGCCCTGCACCCAGACTGGCCCCACTGTCTTCTTGTGGCCCCTGCAGCGAGGAGGAAGTGAGAGGCTGTGAGGCCCTCCCCTCCCTGCCTCAGTGATGAGGAAATCGCTGGAGGTTTCAGGACCGTGCCCACACCTTGGGCAATGCCTCTCCTCACTGTGGTGCAAGCCCAGGAGCCTTCACAGCGGGGAGGAAGGAAGTCAAAGGGATGGGGGAGGTGCCCTGGGGGCTCACCCTGGAGTGACCCCAGGTGGAATGAGAGCCCAGCACTCCCTGATTTTACCCTACTTCGTACCTTCCCCGGGTGGAGATCAGCGTGCCCTCTGCCAAGTGGGGTCCTGAGGCCAGGATGGTGACCCAGGACCTGGCTTGTGTGCTGGCAGCCTCTGGGTGCCCATCCCAGGGGGGATCCCCGGCTCTAGGGCCACTAGGCCTGCACAGAGTCACCAGGTGACAACACGAATGCCTACCCCTTCCAGTGGTGGCCTTCCCTGCCCCAGGAGCCCCCGGGGATCAGGGTCCCCCAGAATTCTGCCTCCCATTCAGTCCCACGCCCCTGGCTCCTCACCCCGCTGGCCTCTGGTTGTGCTCTGCTCCTCAGCCAGGGGTCACCCATGAGCTCAAGGTCTCCAAGGAGCCTGGGAACTTCAGCCAGGCTGGAGTCACCAAGCACTAGTGTCCTCGCTGTCCCTGGACCCTGAGCCCGGCCACAGTCATCCCTGCCCCTTCAGTCAGTCACGTAGTCAGTGCTTACTCACGGCTTTGTCCATCCTGATAAGAGGGCAATAAATACCTTCTCCATGCCACACACACCTGGGAGAGGCTGTGGTTCCCATCCGGGCGGAGGAGCCCCCAGCGAAAACCAGCATGGGAGAGGCTGTGGTTCCCATCTGGGCTGAGGAGCCCCAGGCGAAAACCAGCAGCTGGCTGGTCCCCAGGCCTGGGGTGGTGGCAAGAGAAGGAGGCCTGGATAGGGCCTTGGGGAGCGTCAGGGGCTTTGCGCAAAGAAAGGATTCCAGCTGCATCGCCATGGATGACAACTTGGGGAAGAGAGAGGAGACCCTGGGGCTGGGGGTGGGGTGGGGAGGAGTTGTGTAACAGCCGAGGTGTTGGAAGGGAGAGAGCTGTGGAAATCCAGGGCTGGTGCTGAGCCCGTGGCGGACCTGGGCCGGGAGCCTGGGGGCCACACCACAGAGGCTGCACACGCACCTGTGTGGGCCCCAGGGGATGTGCCCAGCCGCTGTGTGCTCCTGCACCTGGCCCTCAGCGCGTGGGTGCGTGTGGGAAGCAAGTCTTGGCCTCCACATCTGTAGTCCAGCAGCTCCACCTTGCTTCTCTCAGCCTCAGAATTCACTCTTGCCTTCATCCATTCCACACCTGGGCGTGATTACCACAAAGGAGGCCCCAGGCTGGCTGGAAGCTGCAGCAGCCAAGTGCCGGCCCCCAAACAAACCGGTAACTCTGCTTCTTGGGTGTGCAACTTTGTGATCCTCCACAAAGAAGGCCTGGGTGAGAGGAGCGAGGGCTCCTTTCGGGGACCTAGGGGGACACCTGCGGGCTCCCCTGCTCAGTGGCCGGCGGGAAGTCCCTCCCGCAGCACCGGCCGCGGCCCCTCGGGGGCGCTGCGGAGCCCCGGAGCGGCCGGGCTCCGGCCGCCCGCCGCGCTCACTCGCTCCGCCGGCTCGCTCGCGGGAGGTTCCCCGGGCAGCCGCGTCCCGCCGCTCCTCGAGTCCCCGGAGTCTCCCGCGCGCCTGCCGCTCCACTCTGGTCCCGCCGCGCCACACGACGCCCCGCCCGACGGCGACATGGGCGTCCCCTCGGTCGCGGTCGCCTGCGGCCAGCGCTGGGGCCCCGTGCTCTTTGCTGTCTTCCTGGCTGCGTCCCGAGGTAAGGTCGGCGCTGGGGGAAGAGCCCAGCAGGCAGGGTGGGGAACACTGGTGGCTGGGAGGCCCTGAGAGTCCCCCGCTCCCCGCCTGCTGTGGACCCCACCCGCATACTGAAAGCTATTGGCATGGCGGGGCAGGGGGCAGCACGCACACCTGTACACCCTGACAGCTGCCCAGAGCCACAGGCAGGCCGTCCCCAGCGCCTGCCTGTCCAGCCCTCCATGCCCAGGCGCCCCAGGCTCAGCAGCTCTGTAGGGCACGAGTGGGCCGGGGTGGGGCAGCCCCTGTGGGCTCCTGCAGGTGTAACAGCTCTAGGCAGCTGGGGCAACTCCCTGCACCTCTTACTTGGGGCAGGTTCTGGCTGAGCCTTGGTGGGCTTTGCTCTGCTCTGCTCCCACGATGCCCACCTGGTCTCTACTTTGAGTGACAGATCAGCAAGGCCACAACTGCGGGCCAGCGTGAGGCATGGGTGGGGGAGGAAGGGGCGATGTAGGACAGTTTCCCCGCTCAGCCGCGAGTCCCTCTGGGTCCCTGGATGACTTAGGGCCTCTCCCTGGCCTCAGCTTCCTCAGCTGAAGCCCCACGCAAGAAGTGCCAGTTTGCTCTCGCACAGTCCACCCTGTCATAGCTCCAGATAGCATCCTGTCCAGGGCCAGGGCTCCTGGGGGCAGAGGCCCTGGTACCCACAGCCTGGCCTCTGGTTCTTGCACGCCTAGAGCTGAAGAGTCTCTGTGTGTCGAGGGGAGACAGAGCCAGCAGGCAGCCTGTGGACCTGAAGATAGTAGGGAGGGCCCAGGGAAAGTGTGAGGCAAGCGGAGAGTTTGGCAGAGCGAGCTGATGGGCAGGTCAGAGGGGGAGGAAGTGGACAGGGCTTGGAAGGTATCTCAGAAATTAGTTAGGTGCTGGCTGGCAGGCTGGCTGCCCACGCCCTGGCTGGGACGACGGAGCAGGGGATGAGGGCAGGTAGGAAGGCCAGCACCGCACCCACCTAAGGGCCACCTGCCCTGCACTGTCTTCCCCAGGAGACCCCGTGAGGCTCTTCCCTGACCTCGCTGGGCTGGGCTGCACTTTGTTTAGCAAATTCAGCTGGAGAAACTGAGTTCCAGATACCCAGGGCTCAGGGGCCCGGCTCACAGAGCATCCAGGGGCAGGGAGGCCCCGTGAGGGGCTCAGAACCCCTCATCTCCATCACCCGCGTAGCCAGGAGCCGTCACTGCCAGCTCAAACTACTTGGTGCCCCTAAAGGGCCAGCTCTTCCTGGACCTCACTCAGGGGGTAATGAGGGCTCTGTGTGGCTTTCCACTGAAGGGAGTTAGCACAACGCGAGCTTTGAATTGCTCTGCACTCAGTATTCCTAACTGGGTTGCAGGTGCATGCACACATATTCAGCACACTCCCCACTGCAGCATGCAACACAGGAGGTCACGCTGGGAGGCCTTGCAGTGAGTGGGGGAAAACACTCCCCAGCCTGCCGAGGCACTGGGCTGTCATGGGCAGGACTACTCAAGGTCAAAGCCTTTTAGACCGGGGAAGGCAGGAGGGATTAGCTGGAACAGACCCCTTCTCCAGCTCCAGGGCTGGGCTGGCACCAAAGACAAGTGCGAGGTGAGCAAGAAGGGCTCATCAGAGAGGCCCCTCTCCAGGGCCTGGCGCGGGCTGAGATGGGTGGAGGGGCCAAGACCCCGAAGACCCCTAGTGTGGTGGACCTCGTCATCCCCACCAGCTTTCCCAGCACCTGTGCTCAAGGTCTGGCTTGGGAGCCCGGAATCCCAGCACTAGCACAGCCAAGTTCATGGGTGCAGTGGGGCTGGGCGGGGTGGGGGAGGGGTCTCTTCTTCCCCTTCCTGATGGACGGGGCCGCGGGCCCTTGTGGAGTAACGCAGTGCTGCAAGTCTCTGACGCGGCAGCGGTCAGCTCTTGGGAAATCCATGACCCACTGCCCAGAGGTCCTGGAGTGTGAGAAACAGCCTTGAGGTCGGGCTGCCCAGTGCCAGGGCCCAGGAACCCTGAGGAGCTCCGTGCTGAGCTGGGATGCCACCACCCACCCCAGGCAGAGCTGGGTCTCCCTGCTGGGGCCTGACCTCCTGGGCAAGGGTGTCTTGCTGGAGGAGCAAAAGGGGCCACATCCCTGCCTGCACACCGGGAAGGGGGTCATAGGCCTGGGCAGAGGAAAGGGAGGGAGTGGCGCTGGGGACCCTTCTAGGCTGTTGGCAGGGACGTAGCTCCAGAGCCCAAGCTCGAGGCCCCAGGTGTTCGGCCAACTATGCAGCCAGGATCCGTCTGGCCGAGCTGGCAGAGGCTGAGCAGGGATCGGCACTGGCTTCAGATGTCCCATGGGCCAGCAGCAGTGCAGCAGTGCCGGCTGTCCCGGGGCCTTCCCCACAGCACGCCTGGGTGGGAGTGCTAAGCAAGGGCCCTGCAAGGCCCCTGCCTGGCAGCTGGGCGCAAATGCCAGATGCTTTATGACCCCAGGCGAGTTGGTCTGCATCCATCGCTCAAAGAGGGGCACTGGCAGCCTGTCTCTCACACGTCCCCCGGGGGCCTGGATCCTCACACTGCTGCGTTCCTTGGGGCTTTCCCTCTGAGCTCCGGGCTGCCTCCCAGGCCCTGCGGAGGGCACTGGCTGCTTCCCCGGGGCTGGACTCCTGGGTCCGGGAGTCTGAAGGAGGCAGCGGCTGGGTACAGCACCCCCGGGGGCCACCTATAGCACTCCCGGTCTGCCATACCCAGCAAGGTGCCTGCGGGTTCTCCGCCTGAGGTCCTCCAGCTGAGCCCGACATCTTTCAGTCCATTTGCTTTGGCTGGCCATCTCTGCCACCTGGCTGCCAAAGCTCTGGTACCAGACCCCTGCAGCCCCGTTAGCATAGGATCTGCTAGGATCTTATCTCCCACCTTGCCCGAGCCAAGTCCTGCCTCTGCTCCTCACTTGTGCTGGGGGACCTCCCACCCCACTTCCCCTTCATCTCTGCAGTGGCCAGGTTGCGGGCCGGGCACGGTTCTCCCCCGTGAGGCTGACTGCTCCCTGCTCAAGGGTAATTCCACGGTGGTGCTGCCCGAGCTTGAGCTGTTTGCTTGTCAGCGTTAACACCAACTTTTTTTTTCTTTAAATCTACACATTCTTTTGTTTGAGCAGATTTTAAAAGGAAACTTTAAATCACTGCCGTAAGTGGAAAGCCGGTATCATTTGCCAGAAATGGAACAAAATCATAATAGGAAAACCAAATAAGGGCATTTGATTCTAGTTGGAAACTTTAGCCCGGGGAAGGCTCTAAGTCTGAAATCAGCTGCCCCTGGCAAAAACAAACAAACCAAAAATCAACTGAATTAATAAGCAGATGGCACGAGGCAAGGATGTTGTGAACACACTGTCACCGACTAGGACTTTCTCTTTGATATAACCAGGGCAGAAAGAGAATTGAAAAGGGAATAACCTTTTCTCTATATGATTCAATGTTATTTAACGCCGTAAAACCAAAAGTAAAACTAAGTTAGAGATGCCGCAGGCAGGCTGGGCTCTCATTGGCCAGGCCACCTGTCTATCCGCAGGGAGGGGGTGGGGCCTCTGCACAGTCCCGGCGCCCTCCAGTCTCTGGGAGAAGTCAGCCTGCACTGGGCCTTGCTCCTGGCATCACCACCACCCCCGAGACTGACGGCCGCGGCCCCTCCCCGTGCTTGGTTTCCTCACCCGTGAGATGGAGGTGATTCTAGCACCTGCCTTGTCGGTGGGAGGTTGAAGGAAGTGATCTAAGGGCTCAAAGCAGCAGCCCAGCCCCTCCTATGACCACCGACCTGCCTGCACAGCAGAGGGGCCCGGGAAGGAGCCATCCCGGGAGCCTCCCCCGGGCAGGCACGCTAGCCTGCAGCCTGCAGCCTCCAGCCCCGGATGCACGGGCGCTCTCCTGAGGTGCTGGAAGTGCCGCTTCCTCCTATAGAGCCCGGCTTCCCCTTCCCGGCCCCCTTGGTCGGCTGTGAATGGACACTTCCTGAGGGGGCAGGTATCAACACACACATCTGAGATGCCCTTTGTCCAGCAGGCCAGCGCCCCTGCCTGCGCCCTGGCCCACTTCCTTTCTTAGCCCCAGCAGATGCAGTCCTGCCTGCTTGCTGCCTCTGTTTCCCTCTGCGCCCTGCAGCCCCCCGGGGGCCATCCTGGGGGACGGGGCCTGGCAGGGAGCTGGAGCTGGTTCCTGGGTTTGTTTGGGGCCAGCAGTGGCTGGCAGTTCGCAAATGTTTACTCCGCAACCCCTCCGCAGCTGGACAGAGTCCTGGTGTTTGGGTGGGGCCTCCCAGGCCTGACTAATCAAGCCTGGGACCCACCTCTGAGGGCTGGGGTGTTGTCTTGGCGACCACAGGCTAAGGTCACATCTGTCAGGGAAAACACCCAACCCGTCCACACCCACACACAGCCATCCTGTGGACTCCCAGGAGCCTGCTGGGCTGAGCCAGGTGAGGGTCCCCAGGAGGGGGCATGTGGGAGCACCAGCAGCTTGGCTCCGAGGCTGTGGGGTGGGGGGGCTATGGGTGCCACAGACGCGAGCCTGAATCCCCAGCTTCACCCCTCTGTGGCGCTGGGCCAGGCTCATGTCAGGACCTTGCTAACTATGTGTGGAATGAAAATGAGGTTTTCAGTTTGGGTCTGAGAGTGCAGCGGCTGGTGTGGGGTCAGAGCGTCCTGTCAGAACAGCTGGAGGATGAGGCATGGGCTCAGAGCCCTTGGGGGTCGGGGGCCCTTCCTGTCTGCAGGGTTGGTGCTCAAGGCGTGGCTCTCAGCTTGGTCACAGAGGGCTGTGCAGCCTTCTGCAAGACGCTTGGCTTCTCTGTTTTCTCACTGACATGGAGCTGGCAGTACCCATGGCAGAGTGTGTTAGAACCAAGTGAGGGGAGCAGGTGCCCAGCAGGTGCCTCACGCATGGGAGGTGGTCACAGATGGCCCTTCCTCCTGCCCACTTCAGAGCTGGAGGGGCCTCCAGCACAAGGGGCCTTGGCTACAGGTGGAGAAAGGAGGCACAAGGCCACACAGCACGCGGGGCCCAGGGATCTCGCTGCAGGGGCCAGAGTTTTCATCCTGACCCTCAGGGTCTTCCCGGGTCAAAGCATCCCCGCCTCTTCACCCAGTGGCCCCAGGAGCAGCACGGGCGCTGGCTGTTCCTGCCTGGCACGAGCGCAGGGCCCGGCCCTGGTGGTTTTCCTGTTGCGCGTGCTCTCGGCCATCCTGGAGCCAGGGGCCTTCCTCCCCACCCACTTTCCCCGGTCTCTGACAATGAGCCAGGTGTGGGAAAGCATCTGCTCCTGACAATGAGCCACATCCTCCCGCCCAGTGATTGCAACTGCAGCCTGGAGCGGGCCGGGGTGCCTGCACGTCCCCGCCCGCAGTCCCCGACACTGTGACCTCGAGCATCCTCCGAGGACGGACAGCCGCTCTGGGCTCCGTCCCAGCTGTGTGCTGGCTGCCCCTCGCTCTCCAGGACCAAGCCCTGTGGCTCCTCAGCCCCTCCCAACCTGGGCAGCTGCTTGAATGTGAACTCTTGGCCCTGTCCCCCGGGCCCAAATCCTAGCACAGCTTCTCCTTTCTTCTAAAAGGGGAAGAGCTCTTCAGGGGAGCCGAGGGGTGGGTGGTATGTTGGGT
This sequence comes from Sylvilagus floridanus, assembly GCA_949820135.1. Taxonomy (NCBI): domain Eukaryota; kingdom Metazoa; phylum Chordata; class Mammalia; order Lagomorpha; family Leporidae; genus Sylvilagus; species Sylvilagus floridanus. The sequence continues at coordinate 21,683,952 of OX463235.1, forward strand.
GCTGGGGATTGAGCAATGCCCCCTTTTCCTGCCGTGCCCAAACCCCACTTCTCTCTGCGTCTCTGTGGGTTTTGAAGGAAGCTGCCTTCGGGGCTCAAGACTCCCTCCCAGCTGTGGGGTCACCACCGCGGCCTGCACACTGCAGACCCACAGCCTGTCTCCTTGCCCCGCCTCCCCGTTCACAGGGACACCCAGCCCACAGCAGGCCCCCATCTGGGCCCCTCCCCCCAGCTCACTTCTGTGCGTTGCCTCTGCTGCACACCACACCCTGTGCCCCAAGGCACACAGCACTGCCAGTAAGTGCTGCTGGGATGGACTGCAGTTCCAAGCCCTGGGTGGCCCTGATGTGGCCCCGGGGCTGGAGACGGTGTTAGGAAAGGGAAAGGGGCAGCGGCTGGGAGAGGCGCTGGTGGCAGCTGCCACGTGGCCTGCTGGGAAAAGTGGCCACACAGGGCAGAGAAAACGCTGGGGGCCACTCTTTGGGTGGGTCTTAGTTCTTTTGGGGGCACCTGGGAGAGCCACTCCCCTAGGTACCACCCACCCTGCAGGCTTCGGCACAGCCACAGATTTGTAGCCACATGCACGCGACGTCAGCCTGTGAGGTGGGGATCTCAGGCTGGCGTGGACAAAGCCAGGGGCACAGCTGGGCTGTCCGGGGCTCTCCTCCCGCTGAGCCTGCAGCAGGGTAAGAGCAGTGGGGTAGCGGAGTCGGTTAGTCCCTACCCAGCAAGCTTCCCCTGGGGATGCTGGCGGACCACCTCTCTGAGCCCAAGGGCCAGACCTGTAGGCTGCGGAGCCCCACCCTGGCTTGTCCGGGAGCCACATACATGCATCACAAACTCAGACGTTCCCGGGACTGACAGCCGTGGTGAGGCAGTGAAGAGGTGAAACATTGGGAGTGGTGGGGACTGTGGCAAGCTGGACGGTCAGTGTCCCCCCCCACCTGCCCTGCCCCTGAGGGGGAGGTGGCTCTTCAGCTGCAGCTACAGCTGCCCTGTGGGAAGCCGGTTTTGCGTTCTCTTCGGATCTTCAAAGGGAAGCTAGGAGTCAGGATTTCCATTACAAATTCCTAGTTTTTAAAGGTTGGCAATCTCAAAATCATTGCAAGAGACTCTGAGAGTGAAGTAAAATCGCTCTGAAGGCTGGGTGTGGCCTGTGGGCCCCCAGGTCTAGTCCTGCGCTGCATCAGAGCACCCAGGCACCTGGGCTCACCCACCTGCCGTGTGGGCCATGGTGAGCTACACAGCCTCTCGGCCTCAGCTTCCCCAGCCGTGGAAGGGAACCCCCCCACACACACTACCTTACGAGATGATTACAGAGGCCACGGAACTTTAGTGTAGCCCCCACGCACTCCCTGCTCCCACTGACACCCAGTGGGGCTGCAGGCCAGCAGCCTTCCATCTCTGGGCCTCCGAGCTTCTGCCTGGCGGGGACACCTGCATCTTGCCAAAGAACCTGTGGGGTCTCTGCTCACCCTGGCATTGACTTTCCAGAAATCCCGCTTCCCGGTGCCGCTCCCTCTCACACGTGGGGGCCGAGCACCTGTCTTCCCTGCCTCTCAGGGCCCGACACTGCACCCCTACAGACACACACTCTGCTGTCTCCTGGGCACCCTAAAATGTGCAGGCCCTCAGGCCCGGGCGCGAGTGTCGCCAGTCCTTCCCACCCCAGTAGGAAACAGGGTGAAGCCCGCTGCTCCCTTCCATCGCCTTGTCCCCACCCGCAAGCATGACCTGATCTGCTGAATGGATCAAAGACCCTCCTCACTCCTGTGCATCCAGCAGCAGCTAATGGCGGGACGTGCAGCTCCCATCACGTACATGATCACCACCCTGGCCTCACCCCCGCCGGTAGATGTTTCCATTTCTGTTTTATTCGGAGGAGTCTATAGTGAGGCCCAGCCACTGGATTCCAGTGCAGCCTGGCCCGGCTCCAGGAGGCACAGCAGGCTGCCTCTCCCACGTGCCAGGGCAGGTTCTCAGCCTGCTGCCTGGGGTCCTGGGCAACGAGGGCAGGCACGGGGTGTCTGGAGGAGGGCGTGGCATTATCTGGGGTGCAGGCAATGCCATCGTGTTGGGGCAGGGCAAAGGTGTATATTTCTCAACCTCCCTTCCCTGTGTGCAGGATCGACAGCAGCCCTCGCGCAGAACACACGTAGCCACTTCCTAGGTGTGCAGAGGGCATCAGTGCGCGCTTCGTGTTCTCGTCTCCCCTCATCCACTTCTCTCGGAACCTTGGGTGCTGCCAATATTTTCTCCTGGCACAGATGAGGAAGCAGACTCATCCCACCAGAGAGCGCGGGGACCCCCACCACTCCCGTGCTTTGCAGGGTGGGGTGGGGGTCAGCCTGGCTAAAAGCCAGGGGGTTGCTCCATTTCTGAGGTCGGGTGGGAGGCAGGTGTAGGAGTGAGGCCACCTGTCCACCTGACAGGGACTCCCCGCCCCGGCTCTCAGAGCCTTCGGTTTTCCTGCTTCTCTACCACCCAGCCGAAGGCGCCCCCTCCACCTGCTGCAATCCTATCTGTCCATCAGGGTCACAGTGGCTCCTCCTCCCCCAAGCCCCTCAGTCATCTGTAGAGGCCCCGCTTGCTCGCTCCTCCGAGTGCCCTGAAGGCTGGCACTGGTCTACCTTTGTCCGTGGGGGTCCTTTGTCCCGCAAGTGGGCTCCTCTGCCTGTCCAGGTCGTCGGCTCTCAGGGGAACCCAAGTGTACGGCGTGGCACGTGTGGGCGCTCCACTGGGACTGACTGATGAGATGGGAAGGCACAGCTTGTCCCGGGGTCTTGGTGGACCCCTGGCAGGGGCACCCGGGGCACAGAGCCGCTGTAGCAAACATCCTTTCTCACCCCACCTCCCGCAGGGTGAGCCGTGGAGGCTGGGCGATGAAGAGCCTGGGCAGTCACCCTTCCTGCTCTGTGGGTAGCTGGAGCCCAGGGGCATGTTTCCCCGGGAGAGAGACACACTTGCCGCGCCCGGCCAAGTCTCTCCTCGCCCTGCCCCGCTTTTCGGGACACCCTGAGTTGGGGAAGCTCCTGTGGTTCCCTGTGCTAAAGAAGAAGCTGGGGCCTGGGGGAGGTCCGCTGACCTGCTGACCTGCGGCTGGGGCGTGGCCAAGGCCAAGGCTCTCGCCTGCTCTGGGGGTGCTGGGAGCGGCGTGCGCTCAGACAGGTGATGGGCGGCAGGCGACAGGGCTCTCCTTTCTCTGTGCAGGTCTGGTGGCAGCCTTCAAGGTCAGCACGCCATACTCCCTGTATGTGTGTCCTGAGGGGCACAATGTCACCCTCACCTGCCGGCTCCTGGGCCCTGTGGCCAAGGGGCACGACGTGACCTTCTATAAGACATGGTACCGCAGCTCTTGGGGTGAGGTGCAGGCCTGCTCAGAGCGCCGGCCCATCCGCAACGTCACATTCCAGAACCTTCACCTGCACCACACGAGCCACCAGGCTGCCAACAGCAGCCAGAACCTGGCCCGGAGCCACGGGCTGGAGCTGGCCTCTGACCACCATGGCAACTTCTCCATCACTATGCACAACCTAACCTCGTGGGACGGCGGCCTCTACTGCTGCCTGGTGGTGGAGCTCCGGAGCCACCACTCGGAACACAGAGTCCACGGGGCCATGGAGCTGCAGGTGCAGAGAGGTGAGGGCCTGCTCTAGGTGGTGGGGAGTGTGTGGTACTGCGTGTCCCATCACGTGGTGGTGCGAGGTCCTCTGCAGGGTGGGGGTGACAGCGGCACTGCCGGGAGGCTGTGTGTGAGACGGGTGGCTGTGGGTGTGTGGGCGTGGCCATGTGGTTAGCTGGTGTGAGAAGGAGGGTGGTGTTACTGTTTGTGACACTGGGACCTTTTCATCTGAGAGGGTGGCGTGCCTGGGCTGGGAGTGTGACTGTGTCCTTGACAACCCCAGGGCTGTGGTGGGTACAGATGACAGTGTGACTGACAGGTGCCCTGTGGTGTGAGCTGCTGGCTGGGTGGCAGGATGGCTACTGGGGAGCGTGTGTGTGTCGGGGGTCGCGGGATGGTAGTGTGAGGGCTGGTGGACTGGATGGACAGAGGTGTGGCCTGGCAGGTGTCTGTGTGCCCTTGCGGGGGCGGCGTGGGGATGCAGGGAACAGGCCAGGGTGTGTGTGTGTGTGCGCACGCGCGCATAGGCAGTGGACGCCAGCCTGGATGGGCAGAGGACGCCAGCCTGGACAAGCGCCCCGGCCTTGCGAGCCTGATGCCCACCTAACAGCCCTTCTCTCTGCTCCCACAGGCAAAGACGCGCCATCCAAATGCGTTGCCTACCCGCCCTCGCCCCAGGAGAGCGAAAGTAAGGCACTGCCCTTTGCCCCTCTGGGGTCTCTCTTTTCCTCTGCCTGCATCCCAAACCAGGCCCCTTATTGGACTCTGACCCTGGCTCCCATGCTCACAGAACATGCGTTTTGGTCTGAGCCAGAGCCCTGTGGAACTAAGACAGCCCTGGGCTCAGGCCGCCCCCCTGCACCCCGCAGTGCTCACAGCTGGCTCTGTGCTCACTTCCCCTCTGAGCGCCCCTCCTCCCCACGCAGCCGGCTCATGGCCTTGGGAGCACAGGGCGCATGGCCTGCCCAGCAGGGCGCACGCCATGCCCCCTTCCCCATGGCTCCTCCCTGCTTTTTCCTCTATGAACCCTCGAGTTGCTGCAAGGCTGTTGGAGACAGCGATCTCCATCACAGGTGGGGCAGCCCAGGTTCAGGCAGGCGAGGGCACTGGCGCCCGGAGCCCAGGGGAGTCGCTGGGGCACGTGTGCACTGTCTGAGCACCGGGCTGCTTTCCTGCCCTCAACAGACTTTCTGAAGAACGGTCATCTCATTTAAGTCCGGGCGACAGGGACAGGAGGTGCCAGGTGGGCGCTGCTCTAGAGACCAGGTACAAAACAGAGAGGGAGCTGAGATTCGGTGCATTCCTCCTGATCCAGAGAAGCAGCTGGTGCAACTCAGGGAAAACCAAGCATCCGGACCACCCCAGGGGTCAGGCGGAGAAGAGCCCCAGGGCAAGCTTGACTGTGATGAGGGGGCTGGGCTCCTCTGCTGGGCGTTTCAACATCTCCATCCCCTCTACCTCTGCCGTGGCCTCTACTCCCCTGAGCTGCTGTCCCCAGTGAGCTGGCTCCTTGGGAGCCAAAGAGACTTGCTTCGGTCCCAACTGTTGGCGGCAGGGGGATGGCTCTGATGACCTTGGAACCCCCTTCCAAATTCTTGGCACTCACAGGGATAGGATCCCAGATGAGAGGAAACCCAGCTGTTCTGTTGGGTTGGGGGGCGCGGGGCTTGGACAGCTCCTCACTCTCTGGCTGCCATCGTGTCCCTCTCCTAACAGAGAGGTCATCAGTGGTACCTACAGGGCTGCATCAGGGATGGACACGGGTCAGGTGACAAGACAGTAGGGACAAGTGGAGACTGCAGGGAGCACCCAGCCGCCAGGGTAAGGGCAGTGCCGACTGCTGTGTGTCAGGACAGGGCCCCAGGGTCTGCAGAGCCACTAAGTTTTCAGGGACAGTCAGATTTTATACGGATTCTCTCCCTTTAAAAATGTTGGCAACTACTAAGAAAAACTGTTTGTGTGGATCATGGCTGCTAGCTGCATCCATTCCAGCGAAAGGCCGTGCAGTGACTCTGAACAAACTGGGCAGCGTCTCTGGGCCTCCGTTTTCTCATCTGTAAAGTGGACATGATGTCCTAATTGTACTCTTTCTGGGGTGCTGGGGTTAAAGCTGGGCGTTCCACACACAGTGCCACGAGCCACGCCAGGTGCAGGCAAGGTGCCGTGGAAGTGTCGGCCCTTTCTGCTTCCTGAGGTGTGACTTCCCAAGCCACCCAGGCAGCGGAGAGCCTGGTGCTGCTCTCTGACGGCTCCGCACCGCTGGCCTGGAGACCCCGGGGCTGGCGGCCGGGTGCTGCTCCCTGCTGTCGCTTCGCTATGGAAGGCTCCAAGACAGGTGCTCCACAGCCGCCGCGGCGCCTGGCCAGTGACTGGTGCCCCTGGAACAAGTCCTTGGGGGTTTGCTCCTCTGCCTTCTGCCCCAGCCTCCTAATGTTACCCTTGGGCAGGAGGAAAGCGGCTAAATCATGAGATAAGCCCAAGTCCTCGGGAGCCAGGGGTGGGGGAAGCAGGAGAGTGGAGCCACACCGGGCAGCCCCACAGTTCAGGGGGTGCTGTCTGCCTCAGCCTCCTCCCTGCCTGGGGGAGCAGGCCGCCCAGTCCTCAGAGGCTGAGCTCCCTTCTCTGCAGACACCTGGGAGGTACCTAGGAGGTCCTGGACAAAAAACTGACTGAGCTGGCGCGGCCCCTCCCCTCCCATGCTGCAGGGGAAAGGCCTGGCGCACTCCTCCGTGTAGTGCTGGCACCTGCCCTGGCCAGCGCCTGCAAAACCTCCCCAGGATGTGACCAAGCACAGCCCCCAGCCCCTCCCAAGCAGGTGCAGCCCTGGCACCGGCCACCCTTCAGGGGAGGGCCGCAGAACTGCGGCCAGGCTGGGATCGCAGAGATGCCAGGAGCTTCAGGGGCAGCTGGACCTGCAGACCTATTCCCAGCCCCCTGCCCCCTGCCCCCTGCCCCCTGCCCCCGCCTCAGCGCCCAGCCCAGGATATAGAAACCTGGGGTTCTGGGGCCGCAGCGGGGGACTCTCCACCTGTGGATGAGAGGAAGGCAGGGAGATCGGGCCAAGCCCCAGGGGAACAGGCTGGCATGCACCTGGCCCCCATCAGCGACTGTTGCTTGGCAACAGTGGGAGCAGCATTGCAGCACTGCCTGTCTCTCAGAGACTGCCCGCAGCCGGGCCTTTGAAGGAGCTCGGACGCACACATGGAACATCTGAGTGAGTGCCGGCTCTTACTTTCACTATTCCATGCCGAGAGGCAGCCTTGCTGGAGCTGCAGGGAACCGCTCTAACACAGAGCGGCGCTTGCTTGGTAATCAGCCTGGCAGCTGTTCCGGTACCAGCGGGAGCTTCTACAGCGCCCAAAACAGTGTGTTCTCTTCCGCGTGGCATTGCTACCCCACTGCTGAAAGCTTGTCTACGCCCCTGGGCTGTTGAGCAATACCATGAGATACAAATGGCCTTTATTCCCGAATGCAGCGTGCAGGGCAACGCTCAGACTGCAGCACGTCCACCACGTGATCTTGACATTGCCAGGAGGGTTCCCAGCCCGTCTCTTGGTGGAGGGAAGGGCTCAAATTGGGAAGGAAATGCGTGCATGCCGGTTGTGGTTCCAAGGGCACAGCCGTTCCCAGCTACACTCCTAGAGTCAGCAGATGAACTAAAATAAACCAGACCCTCCCGTGCTGATGGCATCAGGAGACGTACAACCTTCCGGAGGAAAATTTTACAGCAGCCAAAAAGAAAATGCACGTACTCTCTGGCTCAGCACTTTGCCTGCCAGGATTCATGCACAGAAGTGGCCGGAGTTTCAGAAAGTGCATGGAAAATGGAATTACAGGACCAGTTTGTTTTGGTGCAAAAGTTTTTTGAAAATACAGAATTTTCCAAAATATACATTTCCTTGAACTTTTTGAAGGACCCTTGTTTGTGTGAATTTTATGATTCTTTGCACCAAGACAAACCTCTTTTAATCCCAGGTTTCCACACTTTCTGACGTACGCTCATCATTGCCCCAGTGAGCAGCCATGAACCCACAAGGTGGCCCCTGCTCCAGTGTTAGCTTTGTCGAAAATGGAAGCAAACACGCACGCTAACCGGTGATGCTTCAATACATCTGGGCCGAACTGTGCTAAGCCCTAAGCAGAACGTGGGAGGTCTCTGTGCCGCTGTGGAGATGCCCAGCCAGGCTCGGTGCACACAGCAGTCGTCCAAGGGGCCACCGCAGCTGTACACGCGGGGGGCAGGTCTGGATGGGTACGCGAGGGCGTGGGGACGGGGAGGAGGTTTCTGCAGGGAAGAGCCTTTTGAAGGCTTTTAAAACTTGTGCGCTTTATGTTTTTTGCAATTGTAGAAGTTCAGAATTCAGAAAGGTCACGTAGGGGGGCACGTGTGTCTAGTTCTTGGGACCTGATTTGTCCTCTGTCACTTGTGTGGATGAGATCAAGAGGAGGGGCCTGCAGAGGGGTGTGGGGGTGAGCTGGAGTTTTTACTGATTTTTTGTGGAGATAAAGCACACTCCTATGCAACACGGGATGTGCTGTTTTAGCCAGTTTCAGGTGGGCAGCTCAGTGGCCTTAACTGCAATTCTCCATGTCGTGCAATGCTCACCACTGGCTAATTCCAACACTTTTCCATCACTCGGACTGCTTTTGACCTCGAACTCTGTGGCATGGGGTCTTCAAGGCCCCCCCCCCCCCATAGGGGACAGCCTGTGGCCCATGGAGGGCCAGCTGACCCCTGCAGGCCAGGATGAGGCGCCTCTGCCGCCTTGCTCCTTTGTGCTCTTGGCGCACGTCCGGGGAGGCACAGGGCTCTGTTTACAGGGGATCCAGACCTTCCACACCTCTGCAGGTCACGGGGGCTGCGCAGCCTTTACTCCAGGAACCCCGGTTTGCCATGGGGAGGAGCGGTGGGACTGAGGCCTCACTCGGCTGCCTCTCTGCCCTTGCAGACATCACGGCCGCAGCCCTGGCCACGGGCGCCTGCATCGTGGGAATCCTCTGCCTTCCTCTCATCCTGCTGCTGGTCTACAAGCAAAGGCAGGTGGCCTCCAACCGCCGTGAGTATCCCCTGCCATGGGGGGATGGGGGCGTGAGTGACCTGCCCCGCCCCTGGGATCGAATGCCCTGCTCCATTGTCCTCGTGTAGAGCCAGGCTCCACGGCTGAGACAAGGCGACCCGAGCAGTGCCCACTGGGCCTTCCACAGCAGCCGTCCGTGGAAGGGATGAACGATCACCTGGAGTGGCCCAGGCTGGTTTATGAAGCACTGCCGCTCAGAGAGCCCCTGGGTACCTGCTGTACCGTCTTGTAGTGAGCAGCCATCGCTGGGACAAAATGACAGAGGCAGGCAGGGGTCTTAGAGACAACTCAGCCCCTTCCTCTTACAGACAGGAGCCGACGCCCAGCAGGGTTAAGCAAGTCATCTGATGCCAGGGGACTCGGCGGGTGGCAGAGCCAGGGCCCAGCCCAGTGCATTCAACCTGAGCCCCTCGCAGGGAATGCAGCTCCCCTGCGTAACGAAAGCGTCCTCAGCTCTCCGTGCACTTGGTGCCACCACTGTCCCTATCGCACAGACGAACGCACCGAGGCTCAGAGAGGTTAAGTAGCTTTGCCTAAGGGCCACACAGCGAATGAGTGATGGGACCAGGCTTCAAGTCATGGCCACAGACACACCCCCAGGTGACCCTGCCTTGCTTGAGCTTTGCTCCTCCCGTTTTCCAAGAACAGACCACGGGACACACAGACCCTGAGCTCACACCCGATTTCCTCCTGACAACGCGATGTCCCTCCCTCCCCCCTCTCTGGACCGCCCAACCTAGAGCACCCAGGGGGTCAGCAGGGAGCTGTGGCCACCTTGCCCTTCTTCCCAGGATTCCCATGTTTGCACCAAGGCACACGGCCCACCCCCAGGAATGCCCTGAGACTGAGTAAAGGGGTTGGGAGAAGAGAGGAACCCAGGGGCTGTGCGAGGGGGAGAAGTGGCTGCAGAGGCGCCAGGAGCGCCTGCCCGTCCACATATGGGAGGGGTCCAGGAGGGAGGCCTGCTCAGCCAGACGTGTTTTCCAGGTCAAGGGGTGTGGTCTGTGTCCTGGTCCCCCAGGACAGAACACTGGGAGTCTGGGATCAGCCCCCAACACCTCCTGCTGCACACATTATGACGGCTTCCATCCAAGTGCTGGCTCCTGGGGCTGCCTGGGGGAAGGGGCAGATGAACTGAACTGAGAGGGGACGGGGCGGGGACAGGAGGCTGGCACAGTGACACAGGCTGCAAAGTCTGCATGGCACCCTAGCCACAGATTCACCGTGTGCATAAGAGAAAGGCACTGTCATTGATCTTCCAACAAAAATGGCTTTGATGCCACTCCCCCCAACAGAAGACTAATTAGCCATCTGATTGAAGTCTTGGGGCAGAGACGAGAAATGCTGGCGAGGTCGAAGCTGGGGAAAAATCAGGTGCAAAACAGAGAAGGTGGGCAGACTGAGTTTGTGCCCCCTTGATAGAGGCACTGGAGAAACAGCTGCTGGGATTCAGGGGAAAGAGCACCTGGCAAGTCCTAGGAGTCTGGGCCAGAGGTGGAAGCCCGGGGGGCACAGTGGAGCCGAGTGAGGAGAAGGGGCGGGGTACGCTCGGGGCAGGAAGCTGGCCTGGAGCCTGCTCCGCGGGGCACTCTTCTCAGGAACACACACAAAGCAAGGAGCAGGAGCACTGGGCGGGGGCGTGCAGCAGAGGCCAGCTGTGATTCCCGTCCAGTGGTCCACTGGGGCTGCTTCCCCACTCTAAGGCAGGAATAACAGCGCCTACCCTGACGGGCGAGGTATGGGCAACGAGAAGAGTCACCCCGGAAACAGCAGCCAGGACACAGGTTTCGGGAATGTGGGAGTCACTAGCCTGTGTGTGTGCTGGCGTCCAGCCCTTCCCCAGCCACAGTCAGCTGGGGACCCTGCACGGAGTGGAGCTGGGGCCTTGCATCTGGCTGGCAGCCAGCGGGATGCAGGGAAGCCCAGGAGGGAGGCAGGAAGTGGGGGGAATGATGGGGATGTCATGGGGCCCTGAGATGCCCTGGGAGATGTCACCTCTGTTAGGCAATGTGGAGGGTGGGGGCAGAGACGGCCAGATCCCCGGTAAGCAGGAGCTGACTAATCACGGCCAAAGACCAGCATGTGGCAGATGTCCAAGCAGGAAACCCCGGTTAGCAAATGCAGGAGCTGGGGCTTTGGCTGACATCGTATGGGTCAAACAATAGAGAAGGCACTGGCTCCTCTGGCTTCCTGGTGGCAGATGTCCTGCGCACCGGGGACCTGCACGTCGTGTCCTGTCTGTGAACAGTCACAGTGGGCCCCCCTTGAAGCCCCACTGCTGGACACACCAGACAGACCTGCACCAAATGGGCCTCCTGGGCCGACAGAAGCCGGGGGCCAGGTGAGCAGGCACCTGCCTGCGGGGCAGGGATGCTGCCTGGGGAGGTCTTCCCTACAGTGACCTGCTTCTCTGTCTGTCCCTAGGTGCCCAGGAGCTGGTGCGGATGGACAGGTAAGGCCCACGGATCCCTCCTGGAGCCAGCTTCCCTGTGGCTGTGTTGGAGGGTCACCAGTGGCCGCCTAGCACAGCCGGGAGTGTTGGCTGATGCCGTGACACCTGGGCTGCTTGCCCCTTCTCCAGCAGGGGACGAGCCGTGTGCCCGCTTTCGGGCCTCAGTGGCCAGGCCTGGGTTATGGGAAGGGGAGGAAGCAGCTGACCTGGAGCAGACAGTGAAACAATCAGAGGAGCTGGGGCCCAGTCCCAGCCCCACCTGGAGGCGCGGCTCCCCCCAGCAGGCCAGGCCGAGTGGATGGGGGCACAGGCCGGGGCGCTCAGGGAGTGAGCCACAGCCAGGGACTTGGCCTCAGGCCAGTAGCGCCAAGCCCAGAACTCCTTGGGGGCTTTGAAAGGGATGATTTTCAAGAGGGATCCCAGGAAGCCCCCCCAAGCCCTTCTGGGAAGAGACCACACCCCTCAGCTCCAGTCTCAGGGGACACTCAGTCCTGATGCCACTAACTCTGATGACCAAAGAGAAACATGGAGCCAAGCTCCTGAGCCTGGTGTCCTCAAAGTATCACCAACCCCAGGCTTTGTGGCCAGGCCGGGGTGGATGTAAGCCCACCTGCTGGCTGCCCTGATGCCCTGAGCTAAGGGCAGGGGCACAGTGCAGCCCATGGCCCTGTCTCTGAGGCCTGGCTGCTGGCGGCTAGGGCGGCAGGGGAGGGGAGGGGAGGGGAGGGGAGGGCAGCAGGGAGGGCAGAGGCTGTATGCTCAGTGCTGATGAACTTCCCTTCTGCTTCTGCAGCAGCAACACCCAAGGACTGGAAAACCCCGGCTTTGAGGCCTCTCCAACCTCCCAGGGGATGCCTGAGGCCAAGGCCAAGCCCCCACTGTCCTACATGGCCCAGCGGCAGCCTTCAGAGTCCGGGCGGCACCTGCTCTCAGAGCCCAGCACTCCCCTGTCTCCTCCAGGCCCTGGGGACGTCTTCTTCCCATCCCTGGGTGAGTGCTTCCATGGCTCACGCCCTGTCCTGGGAGTCCTCCCAGCCTCGGGGGCTGGTGCTGGGGGCCAGGAGCTGCCGTTCACTCTGCTTCTTTTGCCTTGCAGACCCTGTTCCTGACTCCCCAAGCTTTGAGGTCATCTAGACCAGCTCGGGCGCAGTGGATGGCCTGGGGCAGGTGCACTGGAGCTGGACCAGCCCTCGGCATGGTCTCCTTGGCCTTGGTTTGCTCTCTCCTGCTCTGAGCCCAGACTCTATGACCCCCCCCCGATGCCCAGACCCTCTCCCCCTCTGGATGCTGCAGGGGAAGGAAGATGCTGGATTGCTCAGTCCCCTCCCAATGATGATGGGATGCCGGGGTCCCCCTCAAAGACTTGAAGCTCACCAGCTACAGATGCCAAATGACCTGCATCCTAACAAGTCCCGGATGCCCAGCTCTGCCATAGCCTCTCTCTCTGGGACAAGAGCCTTGGGGCCTGGGCGCATCCACGGGACAGTGGAGAGACTCCTGCCACCCGTGCTGGACCTGGCCCCCGCCCCACCCCCAGCCCCCAGCTCATCTGAGGCTGTTGCACTCACTCTTTGAGCCCTGGGCTGGGGGGGTCTCTGGGCCTGGGTGGACCTGGCCCCGGTCATTGGCACTTGCTCTGTGCTTCTGAGTAGCCATCTCTCTGAGGGTCTGTCCACAGGTTAAGTGAGTCTAGGGCTCCCGCTGCTTGCATTCTGATCCCCAGAGGCTCCGAAACAGGAAGTTTGGGGCACGGTGGCCGCCGTACGCCAGCTGAGGTCTTGGGCAATGTGCAACCAGGCCAGAGGCTGAACTACCCAGCGCCTGTGGGAGGCCTGGGAAGCTGAGTGTTAGGGACCTCTCTCCTGCCCTTGTCATCCCCAACACCTGCTGCTCCGTGTGGAAGTGGCAAGGGTGGGCACACAACGTCTCGACACTTCTGAGTGTACAAAGGGGGTGCTATTAAAACTACACGGGGCCAATGCTGAGCATACACTGTGAGGGCCCAGCTTGAACGCTTGCTTCTGAGGTGCCCTAGCCCTCTGCCGTCTTTGGCCTGCTTTGCTCCAGAACCTTCTGCCCCTCCTGCTTCCGGGCCTGACCTGCGTTTGTTTTATACACACATGCCAGGGGGTCCTCGGTGGCATGGCGAGGGGAGGGTTGGGGAAGAAGGGGTGTCTCTCTGTAGTCTGGAGGGAGCATGGCTGTGGCTGTGCTGTGTGGAGCCCCCCAGCCAGCCCTCAGCCGGACAGGAGCCCTGGGCTGTGCAGAGGACACACCTCCAACCCGGGCATCCAGCTTCCACAGCCTACGCTGCTCTGCTGAGCTGGGCCTGGGTGCTGAGAGCCAGGGCTTGGGGTAGCCCCAGATGCCCAGCAGGCAGGGAGAAGTCCGGCCCATTGCCTGGGGGGCAGGGGCAGGACAGGGGAGCAGTGAGTGTGTGCTGCAGCGGGAGCCACTGGACATGCGGCCCTGCATCCAGGCCCCCTTGGCAGGGCCAAGGGCACGGTCACTGCGGGCTTGCCCTGTGCCTGGTGCTGAGCTGGGGGCCTGGGGCCTTGAGGAGAGTGAGCATGTGGCCTGCCGCCTTGAGAAGCCGCAGCACCGAACTGTGTGCTCCTGGGGCCCCTGCAGTTCTGGGACACTCGGCGCCAGCTGCCCTGCAGAGAGGGTCCTGTCCTCACAGCACAGGAGTCGGGGGGGTGTGTGACACCTGTTCCAACCCACAAACCCAACTCCCTTCCGCTGGCTCAGCACAAACAGCGCTGCCTGCTGGGGAGGCCTCAGCTGCAGAGCCCGGGGGCCAGGTGACTTCTAAGAACGGAGCTGCCAGAGCCCAGAGCGGGCCCCGCCAGGGCGCAGGCCCCCACTTCCGCCATGGCTTCCTCCCGCACATCTCGCACTCTCCTCTCCCCTGGACCCTCCCGAGTGAGCGCATCTCAGCTTCGCGGTTTCCTGTTTTCAGAGACACCTACTCTGAGCTCCAGGCTCCCTCTTCATCCATGACCATGACTCTGCCTGCACAGGGGCAGGGGCGTGGCGCTGCAGGCCAGGTGCCTGGGACAGAGTGCGCGGGGCGGGACTGGAAGCTGGCACTGATGGAGGCCCCGGCAGGGGCGTCTGTGCCTTCAGGAAGGAGTTCACTGGGAGGACAGCGCCAGGGAGGGGCGTTCGTACCTACGTCCTGTACTGGGGTCAGCGAACCCTCCCGGGGAGAGGCAGAGCGGCTGTGCAGCACCTGCTGGTCAGGCTGGCCCCGCCTGGGGGAGGGTGTTCGGGCACCGCTGGGCCTGCCAGAGCTCCCCACTACCTGCGGCAGCCTTGGGCCTGGGCAGGGGGCTAATGCCTGGCCTTTCAGGGAGCAATGCAGTGGGGCCAAGGGGCTGCTGAGGGGTCCTCTCCTCCAACCCTGACTCCTGGAAGAGGCCGTGCTGGGTGTCCCTGTAGGAGCACCACAGGGCTGCCCGGTTGTGCTGGGGTGGGGGTGGGGGCGGGGAGCATGCTAAGATTTTTTTCTGGGAACTGCAATGGGCAAAAGAGGAACCACCAGGGTGCTGGCCGCCCGGCCTCTCCCTGCTTTGCAGTCAGTTCTCCTCCCCCAGGGACGCTGCGTCTCCCAGACTGTGTGGAGTTCTGGGTGGGCAGGGCCATTTGAGCTGGCTGCTGAGCTCCTGCCGGAGAGAGAGCCCCTGGGCGAGAGGCTGAGCCAGGTCACGGCTGGTCCCCTGGAGCACGTGCCAAGGCTGGGGCCGCCTCCCACCTGCCCCCAGCTCTGGTTGCCAGGGCCTCAGCAGCAGTCATGGTCAGGCCGGGGGGTAGGGGGCAGGTGCACAGATGTTTCTGGTTTTGCAGTTCTGGTCAGTTGGTATTACTTCCTGGACTAGGTGTTGAGAGGGGTTCTGAACTATGGATAACAGCTGACTGAGACTGCCAAGACTGGCTGGCGATGCCTGCCCAGGAGAGGGAAGTGGCAGTACGAGTGTGTGTGCTATGTCTGTGCTTCTCTGTTAAAATGCCCTGTGCTCCTGAAACACGTGCATGCGAGCTATTCCTTGTTTGAGTCCCCAGCCCCACCAGGCTTCATTGTCCCTGCTTAATGCATTTGGAAACTGAGGTTCTGAAGGGTTTGCCTTTTGTCAAAACAAGTGACCCGTGGGACTGGGATCCAATGCCTGGGTCTCCTGCTGCCCTGGCCCATGCCCCTCCTGGCCCCTCGTCACTGAACTGAATGGCAGTACAGCCCAGGCATGGTCTTCACCTTGGACTTAACTACAGCGCATTATCAGGGTCTGGGGAGATGAGATATGCCCACAAGTCCACGGATCCACCTCACTCCACATGGGCCATGTTCCTGCCTGGGCCCTGCCTGGGCCCTGCCTGGCCCTTCTTATGGGTCCAGAAGACCCAGCTGCCCACATGGAGGCCCCATGCTCTGCCCTTGGCCTGCAGCAGGGTTGGGGGAGGGGAGAGCCCTCAGTTCATGGCAGGGCCTGGAGGTCTCTTGTGGGAACTGAGCCGGTGGCCTGAGCAACATCTGGGCAGCTGCAGGACACCCTTCCAGAAGCAAGGCCAGGAGAAAGTCCAGCTTCGTCCATGTGTGTGCAGCACCGGGAAGGAGGTGGGCGGGGTTTCCTGAGCCCGCGCCAGTGGGGGAGGCAGGGTTCAGAGCAGAGAGCGCTGTGCACTAGACAGGAGGCGTGTGCCAGGAGCAGCGTCCCCGCTCACGGACTATCAGCCGGGCCCTGCTGGGTATGTGGGCACCACGTGTCGGGGGCTGGGAGATTTTACTTGTTCTCTTGCCTGGTCCCCACCAGGGCTTATCATGCCAGCTTTTATCACCCGCTGCCTGAAGGGAGGCCTGGGTCAGGCCGTTCCGCCCGCCCACTGGGGGCTCCGCTCTTGACCTCTTTCCACCCTTCCGCCCAGGGCTGGGCCCTTCCTCCTGAGAGCCACTGAGACCCCTCCCCCAAGCCTGGCCTCCCACCACAGCTGTGCTGAGCCGCAGGACCAGCGCTGGGCGGAGGCGGCCCAGGCTACTTGCTGGAATGTCCGGCTCTCAGAACCTGGGGGAGGGGCTCCGGGAGGACAGTGGAGCTGTGGCACGGGGCAGTGCTCGGACCTCCTGGGCTTCTGGGAAGCTGCTGGCCGCTGAGCCCAGGCCCCTGCGTAGAGAGCTTCATCCCTTAAGACAAAGGTGCAAAGGATTCTTTCTCTGGAACACCCTCCCCGGTTCCTGGCTCCCAGCAGCTGTCATGGGGCAGTACCTCTGCTCCCTCTCCCACCAGACACTGGGCTCCGCCTCCCAGCTCACACAGAGGTGAGAAAACACCCCTACACATACTCCTGTCCCCCAGGCTGGGCCTGAGCTGCAGGTGGGACTCGGAGGACAGCACGGGGCTGATCTGCGCAGGGTGGCACCTGCCTCTGGCCAGTAGACCTCGGGAGAGCTGTCCAGCCGCTGCTTGGGACTCAGAGTGGCTGCAAGGGGCTGGGAGCATCTCGTCCCTCGTCCTCGACCCATCCAGCAATCAGCACACCCAGAGACTGGATGGTGGCCCGCCATTCTGAGAGATTAACGTGGCCACGGTGACTTCTGTCTTAATTCCTACTTCTAGGGACCAAAAGGAGGCCCACTGCTGCCTCCACACCTGTGTGTTAGAAGGCAAGGGTTCCCGCTGGCTGCCGCCCTGTGAACTCCAGGGCCGTGCATACATGCGGAGGGAGGAGGGATGTGCTGCCTGGCCCAGGTCAGGATGGGGAAGGGTGGTGTGGCCAATGTGGACAGGTGCACACTCAAAACCTGTCCTCTACCTCCTCCTTACAGAGTCCCAATTCTGCTTGTGGGCAGTAACGAATGTAGTTCCCTCCTCCCCCCGAGTAATAAGCCAATTGTGACAACCTGCCTCCCACTTTATTCCTAACTTCGCTGCAGCTAAGGTGCCTTTGTGCCCATGTCTGCCCAGAGACCCAGCAAAATTCTGGAGGGTGGTTCTGGGAAAGCTTTCACCTTCCTGATAGAGGAGGAGAAGTGGCTGGCAAAGGATCAAAGTTGACTTGATGGCTGGAGCCATAGCAGCTATCTCGCAACCATGAGCAAAAGGCTAAGAAACATGAGCCCTGACATCACTGAGGCCAGCATCACCATCTGTAATTCTCTCCAGAATCCCTGTTAGGTGAAAGAATGCATCCTGATTTGTGTCTCCATAGTTAAGTGTTCCTTTACTTGGTGCCAAACATATCTTTCAATGCCATTGGAGGGATGACCAAGAAGAGTCACTCTGAGGGTAGGTGCGGTTGGGCAGAGTTCTGTCATCACTGGGTCCCCCCACGGCACCTCCGTGACACCCTTGCTTCCATTGCCCCTGCCCCCAGGCAGTTACAGTTGTCCTGTGAATACTCCTCTCCTTAGCCCACTTCTTGGGCCCCTGGGAGTACTGCCCCGCCCCCACACCCTTCCTAGGAACTCCCCTCCCACAGCATCATTGCCAAAGGGAGGGGCTCATCTGCAAGGAGCGGCAGGCTGAGGCCTCACTGGCATCAAAACCCTGGTGGGGACAGATTGCAAAGCTGTCCCTGCTCCTGACCCTCCTGGGGCCTCACTCTTTGCAATAGTTTGCCCCTTATTTCTTCAAACAGCGGCGTTTATGTCCTCATATCAAAACCGGGCTGGTCCCGCTTTGGTCAAGAGATTTTCATGAACAGTCCTCGTGCCAATGCCAAACTTGGTGCCCGTGAGGCCCCGCATGCTTCTGCTCTCTCCCCTGCAGCCTTCCCAGTGCCATGAGAACAAGCCTGGGGCCGCCCAGCTGACCTGCCACTGCCCACCCGTGAATCAAAGCACTGTGCGGAGAGCAGAACCGCCCAGCTAAGCCCAGTCTAAATCACCAGCCTGCAGAATCAGAGCTAAATAATCGGCGCTGTTTTATGCCTGTGTTGTGCCTGGTTTATAATGCAGCATAACTGTGGCAATAGACAGCAGGTACAACCCCCTCTCTCCTCTGGTTTACCAAAGGCTTCCCGGACAACACCTGAGTGGCAGATGAAAAAACTGGTGTTCTGACAGGTTCTGACTTGCCCATAGCCATGTCCCCAGTCCACAGCGCTCCCGGCTCCAAATTCCACACTTTCAACTTATAAACAACTCCTGTGGCGGCCTGTCACCTCCTGGACCGTCACCATCCAGCCCTTCAAACCCACACCTTGTTCAGCCTCGCAAACCTCAAACCTTGGCTGCGGGCAGCGGCCCTGTTCATTCTAGCATCAGACCAGACCTCAGACGTCAGCCCCCTCCAACCCTGACACGCTGCAAGTGTGTCTCCCCAGTGTGCCTTGGGGACCTGACTGGGGCACCCACACAGGGGTGACTGCTGCCCCACAGTGACTGCATGGCGGGTGCACTGGGGCTGAGCCAGCTTCCACCTGCTCCCTGGGCCAGGCCCTGATGTAGAGGCGCAACCTGTACTATCCCAGAGCTGCTCCGTGATAGCCAGCAGGACCAAACCAGAGACCTGGGGGACCAGGGCCCCGCCATGCACTCCTGGCCCCTGCAGAAGCACTTGCAGGTCGGCCGTCTCCAGGCGCGATGGCGTGTTGTCCAGGACCCACTGCTTCCACGCACCCTGTCCCCTCCGTGGCTGCCCGTCACTCACCGACAGGGTGGGGGTGCCCTCGTCCTCCACGGTGACCACCAGGTGGTAGAAGCTCTGGCGCTCGCGGTCCGGCGGGGCGGGCCGTGTGACGATTTCGCCGCTGATGCGGTCCATGCGGAAGGTCATGTCCTCGTTGCCCTCGGTGATGTAATAGGACAGGACACTGTTGATCCCGATGTCACGGTCGCTGGCTCTCACCTGGACCACGGCGGTGCCCCCGCCCACGTTCTGTGAGGAGAGCAGGGAGGGGCTTGACGGGGATTCAGGGCTTTGGAGGCCAAGGACTGCACCTGCACCTCCTGACATCTCGGCTCTGAGTGACAGTGAGGACCACAAGGGCGAGGGTAGGGAGTCTGTCAGCATCCAACATGGGCTGGACCCTGGTGGCAACCCCCTGTACAGAGGGGAAAATCGAGGTGCAGGGAAGGAAGGAGTGCAGGTGCACGCAGCCCATCAGCCGAACTGGGCTCTTCCCCGGGCTGTCCTGCTCCCATGAGCGTCCGCCCTGGCACGCTGCCCGGTGACGCTGGGGCGCTGCCTCTCCCAGGGTGCCTCAACCTCACACAGCGGCTCCTCCAGGAAAAGCCGCAGTCTGCTACCAGGTGAGAGCGCTTCCTTCTCTCTCTCTTCTCTCCTCTCTCCCCTACCACAGAACAGCTGTGAACTTCCGGGACACAGGCTGGGCATTTGGCCACAAGTAGGGGGGAGTCACAGCGCTGCCCCCGGGGCGGGAGAGGCTGGCGAGCCTGGCAGAGGTGTCGGCAGGTGCATCGGGTTGGCTCACACCACCGTCCACACCGGATGTGCGGCAGCGTGGACGCGGGGGTTGCCCTCACCTCGTTCACGCTGACGTTGTAGCCCAAGGGGCTCTCGACCACGGGAGGGTTGTCGTTGACATCCAGGACAGTCACCTGCAGGAGGTGCTCCTTCTTCCGCGGGGGGCTGCCCCGGTCAGAAGCCACAACCTGCGAGGTGGGGAAGGGGACAGCAAGACTGGAGCCGGGGTCGGGACCAGGAACGTGCAGCCCACAGGATCCCCTTGGCAGGAGGGGTGGGCAGACAGACTTGCAAACCCGTCCCTGCCTGGGGGGCTGTGGAATCTTCCAGGAGCTTTCAGCTTCCGCCCTTGCTGCGGGGCCCACCCGCGTCTGACCTTTGATCCTCATTTAGCACGGGACTGGGCGTGCCTGAGCCTTCACCTCCTGACCCTACCCCTGACCCCGACCCCAGGCCTGCCACCTGGTCCAGGGCTCCTGTCTGCCCTGCGCACTCACAGTGCGTGCCTGGCAGTTAAGGCAAGAGCCCTGGGCCAGCTTTCCAGTAGCCAGCTGGGATCCTAAGCAGGGGCAGGGCCTGGCTGCGGGAGTCTCGGTGCAGCCTGGGTGGCACCTGGGATGCTGGAGCGCTTCCTGGAGCCCAGAGAGCCCCTGCAAATGCGGCCGGCACTGAGACGCAGTCGTCGTTCCCCACGCCTGCCCTGGCAGCTCCCTCCGAAGGGGCAGGCTAGGTTGGGTTTTGTTTGTTTGTTTTTTTTTTTTTTTGGCCCACTGCACAGGTAGGGAAACCGAGGCCCTGGCAGAGTGAATGACTGACTCGAGATCACAGAGGGTTTGTGGGAGACAAAGGCTCTCCCAGCAGGGCCAGGTACCAGAGACCCCTTCCCTGTCACCCTCCTCTAGCTGGCCCCACGAGATGCGGCCGGCCCATGGCACCAGTGCCAGCAGGGAGGCGGCCAGCCAGCCAGGAGTGGCCCAGAGCGGACAAGGGGCCGTCCCCACCTTGAGGATGTAGTGGTCCAGCTCTTCTCTGTCCAGGGGCCTGGCCACAAACACTTCGCCGACGGAGTCGTTGGTGGTGACGATCTCAAAGGCCCCGGCGATGTTTCCGGCGGCCAGGGAGAAGACCACCTGTGAGGGGGGAGAGGGAGGGAGGATGGGGAAGGGGAGGGAGGAGCAGTGGCAGGCAGGTCAGGCCGAGGGGTGGGGCTGGTGGCCACCTGCTCCCCGCTGGGCCCTGGGTTCAGCGAGCGCCCTGCACAGCAGAGCTGACGGCGAGATCTCAGAGGGGCACTGACCATGGCAGGTGCCTGTGGGGACCCATGGATAGGCCTGCCATGGGACCCCCCCCCATGCTGGGCTTGGCTTATAGCAGTAATGCGGATGTAGCAGCTGATTGAACTTTCCATCTAGCTGAGGATCGTGGAAAACAACAAGATGGCGCTGATGCCCTGCCTGCTGCGTGACTCCACAGCTGAGCGTGATCAAGTGCCGGATTGGAGAGCTCTGTGCATGGACTGTGATTGACTGACTGTGAATGGTTGAATTCTGTATATAAGCGGACCACGGGCGAAGGAATGTGCGCGCCATCTCTCCCCCTTCTCCCGGTCCCCCACTCTCTTTCCCACTCGTTTTAAGTAAAAGTCTTTTGAAGACCGATTGGCTGCGAGCAGCGTCGTTCCTTTTGCGGCCGAAGGAGCGACAGGTGCCTAGGCCTGGGGGCCAGGGCATGGGGTGGGGGTGGGGGCTGCTTTCCAGGGGATTCTACTGGCCCTTGCTACATCCCTGCTGAGAAGTTCCCAGGGGTGAGGACGAACACGAGTGACCAAAACCCCTCCCACTGTGCCCCCAGTTTCCCGGAAGGGATGAAAGTGGTATGAGTGCTGAGGCTCCCTCCCCACCCCATATCCAGGCCTAGAGGGAGGGACTACCTCCTGCTGTAGAAGGGGAGGGTGTGTCCTGAGGAGCACCTGGGCTGCGGGGCCAGCCCTGCCCCACAAGGAACCAGGTGCTGCGTGGACTGTGGACCTGGTGGACTGTGGACCTGGGGCATTGCCGGAAAACCCAGGCCCTCTGCTGCCTCCTCGCTGCGGGGCGGGGCTGCGGCCTGCCCGGGGATCCGGTGCCCGTGCTCCAGGCATGGCCCTGGCTGCACAGCTCCACAGGGCGGCTGGGCCTGGTCTCCCTCCTGGGGGTCCTGAGCGGGGCCTGGGACAGTTCAGGCGGCCTCCTCCAGGGGTAGCAGCCCTGACGGTCCCCGCACACAGGCAGGTCCCTGCCGTGTCCGCGGGCACCTACCTGCCCATTGCTGCCAGCATCGGGGTCCTGGGCCCTGACGGTGGCCACCCGCTGGCCCACGGCGCAGTCCTCGGGCACGCTGACCGCCGAGTCGGAGGTGACGTCGAAGCGCGGGCTGTTGTCATTCTCGTCCAGCACCGTGATGTAGACCTGGGGCGAGTGCGGCACAGCCGATGTCGGCTCTGTCTCCTCGCCAGGCCCGAGGCCGGCCGCAGCCGTCAGCTCCAGAGCCCGCGGGGGCATCAGAGGCCCATTGCCCTCGCGGTCTGGGGGTCCCTGGGCACACTCACAGCAAGGGGCAAGGTGTGTGGTGGAGGGGAGGTGCTCAGAGCAGTGGGGACAGGGACAGCCCTGCCGGGGCTAGAGAGGGAGGAGGGGCAGGTGTCAGGGCACAGCAGGTGAAACCAGTGCCCCCGCTGTTCCTCAGAGCGAAAACACCAAGGCCCCAGGGGATCTGATCCCCGACGCATGCCCTGCACTGGGCTCACCGTGCCTCCTCACACCACAGGGCCTTTGCACACGTGGTTCCTGCTGCTGAGAGGCTCTTCCTTCTTGGCTGCGGTCACTCCTAAGCACACTGTGGATCTCAGCCTGAGGCACTTCCTCAGGGAAGCCCTCCTTGATTCCCCTGACATCCTGTTACCGGTGTTCTCGTGGGGCCCGCATTTCCTGCCCTGATCCTCGGATTGGGTCTTTCCCTCACTCTGCCTTCTGCCTGGGAGGCCAGGTGCTGTGTCCGGGTTTGGTTTCCTGCTGACGCTCAGGGCCTGGCCCACGGCAGGGTCCCCACTGTGACTACGACTCGGTCATGGTGAGGGTGGCTGAGCACCCTGGCAGGAGGCCCTGGGCCTCTGTGGGGGAGGAGGATGGGTGCCAAGGTCTGTGGGGAACACCCAGGGCCCACACGTCCCTCCCCAGCCCCCCGAGGCCCGTGGTGCCACCCAGAGCTCCTCCGACAGAGCCCTGGATCCTGCCACCCCTTCCTCTCTGCCTCCCCTTCCTCTCTGCCTCCCCACCCTCGGAGCCTGCAGGAGCTGCTGGGCCGGGGAGGAGCCAGGTGGAGGTGAGCTGACCCCGCGGAGGAAATGACATTATCTCCGAAGGCCCCTTGGCGGGGCCCGCCCCAGCCCTCGTAAGGGGTGTGCGGCTGGCGGGGCCGCTGCAGCCGGGCAGAGCACAGCGGGGCGGGCCTGTTTCCTGGAGGAGGGCGAAGCTGCTGTGCAAGCAGCGGCCCGGGGGCGGGACTGTGCGATCTGAGGCGGCAGGTGCCCCGCCCACGGAGGGTGTGGGCAGATTCAGCTCCTGTGGCTGGGGAGCAGCTGGGCCCACTTTGCAGATGAAACTGCTGAGGCTCAGTAGAGACACTCCACGCAACCTCTCTCGGGCTCAGATCTTCTGGCTGAGAGCTGCGGGACATTGGCCACCGCCCGCCGCCAGCCAGCCCCCTGCCTTCCACAGGCCTGAGGGTTCACTGCCCCCACAGCCACACTCCTCCTGGCCGACCCCGGGGATGGAGGGGCCTCTGGGTGCAGCCAGGGCCGAGGGGCTTGGCACCTCAAGGGAACATGGGGCCAGGGACCCCAGGCGGCTCTGTTTGGTTCTCAACCAGGGCACTGGGTTGGCCTCTGGGCTGGCTGCGGTGGGGGTGGGTGGGGGCAGGTGTCGTGTGGCTGGAGCCCAGGCTGACGATGAGCAGGACACCCCAGGCGGACTGGAGAGGGCATCTGGCCCGCCCAGCCGTGCCCCAGCCTCCCCTAGGGCTCAGTGTCTCACCGTCATCACAGGGGCCATCCTGGCAGTGCTCAGGCGCCCCCGGACCCGTCCCCAGCCTGAGCTCTCCTAGGGCCTCCCCTGGCACCCCCGAGCCCAGAGGCAGCCGAGGGGCGGGGGGGAAAACGCCACCAAGGGCTCCTGAGCTGCCATCTCGGGACTGCTGGCCCCGCCCGCACAGAGAGGCAGAACACCTCGCCCATGCCCCACAGCCAGGCAGGAGCAGAGCCAGGCACAGGCTCTCCATTGTTCCAGCTACTTCTTTGTTAGTGCACCTCCTACCAAGGGACCTGCACCCCAGACACAGAGTGGATGGACCAGGGAGGTCACCCAGGGTGTATGCGGGGACCCGCCGCACGCCTCTCTCTGCAGAGGGGGTAGGAAGGGCCCTGGCCACATAGATGGTGCAGGGCAGCCCCAGCCCACAGGCCACTCACCTTCTGCAGACGGCGTCAGCAGGACGAGGGCAGCCGGGGAAAAGCAAAGATGCAGACGGTCAGCAGTGTGGGCCCCTCCGCCCCCCCCCCAGCCCGGGACTCACCCCGCCCGCCCTGCACGCGGCCCTGCCCTCCCTGCCCACTGCCAAGCCCGCGTGCTGGGCGTCTGGTGAAGGTGGGGGCGTCTGTGGGGCGCCCACCTGGGCCCACTCACCACGGTGGAGTCTGCCTTGGGGCCGCCGTCGTCTGCTACCACAGTCAGGGTGTAGAAGTCGCCCTTCTCCCGGTCCACGAGGCCTTTGACGGTGATCGCTCCCTGCAGAGAGTGGGCCACGTGGCTGAGTGACAGCAGCACCCCCACTGGGCAGACCCTCTCCCCAGCAGTCCATGCTGCAGGGAAACCAGCCTCTGCTCACTGTCCACCTGCATGCCACTCCCTCTGCCTGGCACGACTTCCCCCCAACCACGGTTTGTACAACCCTACTTCCCTCTCAAATCCCACTTCAATGCCACCTCCTCCAGGAAGGCTTCCTGCTTCCCAGCCAGTTATGATTGCTTTCTTATCCGTTGGAGTTCTTCTCACACCACCCCTGGGGTGCTCTGAAGTGCATCCTTGATTATTCCCACTTTCACCCCCAAGCCTCTTGGAGAGCTCGTCTTTGTGCTCCCCATGCTCCAAAGACCAAGGCCTGCCTGGCCCACTGCAGGGGCCCATCCCTTGCCTATTCCCAAAGGGCTTCTGATAGGAGACACAGGGCAGCAAGGACAAGGGAGGAGAGCCAGGCAGCTGTGCCTGTCACCTTGCTGAGAAACTCAGAATTTATATGTGAGCTTCCTAACGGCCAAGCTCAAAGGGAAACAAGACGACTTGTGATGTTGATATAACGAGAACTAAACATCTCGTCTGGCCCCAGTTCCTAGGACAGAGTTCCTAAAACGGCTGTGATTGCCTCAGCAACAGAGGTGCTAGGAGACGCTTCTGCTCCCGCACGCGGTCTCCGGCCCTGGCTCCTGGCACAGAGCAGCTCATGGTCTGGAATCTCAAGCAACAAGAGCATGTTTGTTCTCCTGAGGCAGCTCCGGGTGGGCTCCTGGATGGGGGCAGGACGACCAAGCTCGGCCCTCAGCCCTACCCGCGGCCTCCGGGGAGCGGAGCTGGGCTGCAGGCTAAGTGTGCCTCGGTCACGCCTTCGTGGGCGTGGGGTGGGGCTTCAGGAAGCTCTCTGAGCTTGGGAGAAGCTTGCGGAGGCTCCTGGAGGCCGTGGAAGCCCCCCCACCTGTCCCCACACTGCCCCGGGCCTCGTCCTCGGGCTGCTGGTGTTCAGTGGTGCGGACTACAGGGTCTCCCTGTGTTCCGGGGGGTGCTCCAGCACCAGCACCGCACCCAGCGAGGGGTCCGTGGGAAGCCCCTCAGAGCCAGGCGGCCAGAGGTGCACAGCATACTGGGCAGGGCCACCTCCTGGGCGGAGCCCCTTGCCTGCCGGCTCTGCCGCTCTCTGAATAGCCTGTGTCGGGATGGAGTTCACCTGCGGACCCAGCTGGCTGTGTGCGCTGTGGAGCCGCTCAGGGCATGGGAGGGGCTGCGCTCTCCAGAGAGAGGGCTCAGAATGGAACCGCATGGCAGGGTGAGCCCCTCCCCCACCCCACCTGGGGTGACCAGACTGCAGCGCCCTGGCAGGGTGTGAGCACAGTAGGATCACAGCTCGCAGTCCCCACCAGTGCCAGGGAGGACAGCAGGCCGCTGAGGTATATACCTCAATGTGTTAGACTTGCACGGTGGGGATGCTTAGCCCCAGGGCACTTTGTGACAGAGGGGAGGGGGCCACGCACGAAGGGGGCACGCAGCCGGCGCCGGGGGTCCTCACCGTGACAGCATCGACCTTGAACAGGGCCTTGGCCTGGGCGCTGGTGTGGGCGTCGAAGCGGTAGGCGATCTGGTTGAGGTTGTCCAGGGAGTAGGCCTGCACGCGCACAATCTCTGTGCCCAGTGCCAGGTTCTCCCAGATGGCGGCCTCGTAGGAGGCGTTGGAGAACTGCACGGCCTCGTCCAGCTCGTTGAGCAGAGTGACGTAGACGCTGCAGAAGCCGCGGTGGAAGGGCGGCGCCTGGTCGGTGGCCGACACGTTCATCAGGTAGCTGGTCTTGGTCTCGTAGTCCAGGTAGTCCACCGTGATGATGAGCCCCGTGCTCTCGTCAATCTCGAACTTGCCTTCCGCGCCCGACAGGATGTGGTAATTCACCAGGCCGCCGGCCCCTGCGGAGCACACGGTGCTGTGCGGTCCGGCTGGGGGAGGGGGACTGCCCCCGGAGCTCTCCTGCCACCCCAGACCCACACCCAGGGCTGGCCCTGAGGCCACCCCAAAGGTGGTGTGCAGGTGGCTAGGCCCCGGGCACTGTGGAGCCCCCCACCACTTTGGGGCCTGGGTATTTGGACGAATAGACGAGCAGGAGATTAAGGGTCTCTTGTAGTGGGGGCGTCCAGTTAGAGGTGGCCCAGCCCTCCCCTGTCCCTCTGACCCAAGGTTTCAGTGCCCCGGTTCCCTACCGCCTCCACCCCAATCCCTGGACCGTGGCCGCACCCATTCACCCAGAGCGAGCCCTGGGACTCCTTAGCCCAAGTCCACAGATCTCGAGGGAACGGTCACAAAATCGGGACATCTGAGAGCTCCTTGAAACTACTTGCAAACCTCTGATGGGTTTTCTGGGGGGGGGGGGGGGGGAATGGGTGAATGCAGATTTTCTCAAAGGCATGCCTGCGCCAGACACAGCCATGCACGTGGGTCCCCGGCACGGAATGACAGGCCCCGTGCCGTGGCAGCTCCCACTGAGGGAAAACCGGGTGCCTGGGTATCTTGGTGCATTCCCCCTCCCAGCCCGGCCCGGGTCACAGGTGAGCTGCGGAGGGTGGGGGTGGGGGTAGGAACTGGCATGAAGGCAGGGCAGTGGCTGGGGAAAGCAGGGGCGGCTCGGCGAGCGCACGTCCCTGTGGACCCCGAGAAAGAGCTCCTCTCTGGCCGTGGCCTTGGCTGGGGCGCCCTGGGTGTGCTCTCCTTGCTTTGCGCCTGCTCACTGTGACCTCAGCAGGCTCAGGCTGCCCTGGGGGACGGGAAGGCCGCTGCTCCTCTGAAAGCCCAGCCCTGAGCCAGCATTCTGACAAACGCCCTTGACCTTTCCCGGGCCCTGCCCCGCCCCCAGCCGAAGCTTAGCTGACAAGTCTGGGCTTCGCAAGCCTGTGTCATGGACACCTCTGCTGACTCCTGGGCCGGGGCAGCTGGTGGATGTGTGTGTCGGGTGGCGGTGGGCAAGTCAGTCCCACGGCCCCCATCCCTGACTTGGGAGCAGCTGAATGGGGGCTACGGAAGCATTGAAGGTGATGTCCCGGGGCAGATGGGCTGGGGGGACTCGCGGTGGGGGTCACTGAGCAATGGGAGACCGCCGGCTTCCCCTGCTGGCCTCACCAGTGTCCCGGTCAGTGGCGCGGACAACGATGACGGAGGTGCCGATGCCGGCAGTCTCGCGTAGTCCCAGGCGGCTATACTGCTGCTGTGTGAACACCGGGGCCTCGTCATTGACGTCTTCCACGTACACGATCACCTGTGCGGGCCGGGCCAGGTATGCAGGGTTAGCAGGAGGCGGCGGAGACCAGAAGCCCAGGTTGCTGCTGTCCTGGGCCATTGGGGAGCAACCTCAGTGGAGGCAGAGGTAGAGGATGGGGAGGGGGCTGGGCTGTCTTGTTGGACACCGTGTCCCCCCACCTTGCACAGCCCCTGGCGTGTGACAGGTGTGCAAGTGTTACGTGTTTAGGAATGATCCTCCCCTTGCTCTGGGCTCTGCTGCTGACCCTGTGGGAACCTGTGGCTAATTACCACCG
Source organism: Sylvilagus floridanus (assembly GCA_949820135.1). Classification (NCBI taxonomy): domain Eukaryota; kingdom Metazoa; phylum Chordata; class Mammalia; order Lagomorpha; family Leporidae; genus Sylvilagus; species Sylvilagus floridanus. The sequence goes on from OX463235.1 coordinate 21,711,901, forward strand.
CAGGTGTCTCAGCTCTGAAGCGGCCATGTCAGCTAGCACTGACGGCCCCGTAACGCTGCCAGGGTTGTCAGGAAGGCAAGGAGGCAGGGCTGGCAGAGGGGCTTGAGGAGGCGCGAGCTGACCCCATTCACACAACAAAATAAGACTTATGGGTGCAGGAGGCCAGCACCCAGATCCCTTTGCAAACCACCTGTACCTGCGGAGTGCAGTGACCCACAGAGGCCAACTGCCCGGCCCCATCACCCCCCTCCCCACCCATCACCCCCCTCCCCACCCCTGTGGCCGGAAGCCAAGCTCCTGAGGACAGAAGCGCCTGGGAATTCACATCCCACAGACAGGCACCGAGCACAAGTACTCCAGGCTGCGGCCCTGTGGGGGGCAGCGAGGCGAGCCCAGAGCTCCCCGTGGGACTGAGCACGGCTCCCTCCTGGCCCCGCACCCCCTCCTGCTTTTCTCCAGGACACTTCCTGCTCACTTGGTGCCCAGCCTTCCCACTTGCAGGGTTTGCCGCTGGGAGCCCCACCCAGGAGAGCGGCCGTTTCTGAATTCGTCATTGGGCATCACTCTTCCGGTGCCCAGCTGCGCTATTCAAATTCTCCGCAAGGAACGTGGGTGCAGGCGTAAGACATGCCACACAGGAGGGGAGGGAGTGCCAGGGTTACAGCGCCAGGGTGCAGAGGACCCGGGCCTGGCTTCTTTTCAAAGCTAGGGGAGAAGGCCCAGAGGGGGCAAGTGACTTGCTGGACTGGAAGAGGATAGGGCTCTTCTGGCGCCCAGTCTACTGCGTGCTGGGGCCGAGCTGGCCCTGGCACAGGCCTGGTGGGGCAAGAGGGAAGTGGAGCGAGGCTGGGTAGATTTCGCCCGTGTGCACAGCTTAAAATGATGTACATACAGGGGGTCTTCACGGAGTTCACGGAAAACGCACATTGAGGAAGAAACTATGCATGGATTTGAGCCATTGTTTCACCAGAATAAACTTCTCTGTTAATTCCCTTTTGCCACTACCTTTTTGAATCCCTTAGTATCTGGCTTCTGAGTGAGCTTGGTCTCTGGGAGCAGCCCAGGCTGAGCTGGGCGCTCAGAGGAAGAAGCACAGGGGTCTCTGGCTGCCTCCAGGTGGAGGGCTCCCGCAGCCCTGCCGCGTCGGCACCCAGCTCCCGTCCCCACACTGAGAACCCGCTATGCAAACTGCAGTGCGCACAGCTGCTCACCCTGCTGGAGCCTTCTCTATTTGGCCTCACCCAGGCCTTGGCTGGGGAGATCCTGGGTGGGGTGGGTGTGGGGGGAATTTGCATGGATGTATTTCGGGAACTCTCTTTCTGTAAACAGAAACTAACCATCCATCTTTAAAAAACCCGGAGCCTGCCCCTTCCTGAGTGGGCTTGTCCAAATGCCCTCGGCTCCAGGGGTCACGGGGAAGAGGCAGGGCCAGTCTGACAGTGGGGGGGGGGCGGGGAGCAGATGAGGCAGGGAGCCTGGGTGTGGCGCGGCCTGGGGAGTCCGGCTGGTTTCAGCCGTGTGTTTTAGAGCAGCGGTACAGGCCAGACGGCGTGTGGTTTGCAAACCTGAGAGAAACAGATGCACAGGAAGCGCAGCAGCCTGCCGAGAGTGTGCGGAGCAGAACAGAGCTATGGGGTCCTCGGAGAAGCAGCCGTGCCCGCCATCAGGGACGGGAGAGGGTGTGCGTGGGCACATGGGCGAGCATTTTCATGTGCACGCGTGTGCACTGTGTGCATGCACCCGAGGCACCCAGGCTCGGCAAGCACCCTTCCTTCCACACCCCCTCCCTGGCTGTCCCTGGTTTGCTGAAGCAGGAACTGGAGAACAGTATGGCTCGGGCCGGCACTACCACGGCTGCAGAACCGAATCCAGGGCCAGGCTGCAGCCCCCACGCTGTCTTTAGGCAGGGTGTGGTTTTGCTGGCTCTCGCTGGGTATGGAGGCTATGTCCTCAGCAAGTTCTCACCTTGAAACAACTCTGTGGGGATGAGCCAGTGGGCTCCAGCTGTGCTCCCAAGAGCCTCTGTGCGGTGGCAGTGGGAGTGCAAGTCCGAGCTGAATGCCTGGGTGTGACACCTGGCTCTACCCTTCCTGCCGTGCAACCCTCAACGACTTGCCTGATCTCATCTGTAAAATGGGTGTCACAACAGCACCCTACCTTGCAGCGCTGTTCAGAGTTCAGCGAGCTCAAGAACACAAAGCACTCATCAAGAACCCAGTGTGAGGGTTTCCTATGCCTCGGGTTCATGGCGGAGAGGAGCAAGGAGGGGGCATGTCCCCACCCTGGCACGGATCGGCACAGCACACCCTTGGGTTACTGCCTACCGCGTGCTGTGCATTGTGCGGCTTAGAAAGCTTTGCAGTCCCAATGCCTAGGCACTGATAGGAACTGGCCCTGGAGGCAGGAGCCCATCCATCCCTGGGCGGGTGGGGAGGAGGGGGCCACAAGGAGGGCCACAGTTAGGAAGCCTCAAGTCCAGGGCCCAACCCCAGCCTTCCCTGCTGTCCATCACTCTGTGGCGTGCAGTCCCCCCTCCCCCCGACTTCTGCTGTGGGTTATTGGTGAGGCCACAGATACGTGGTTCACCAGTGGGCAGGCGAGCGTGGCCGCATGGGACTGTCCGGCACCCACTCAGTCACAGGGCCCTGTGGAAACCTGCGGGATCCGACCCCCTTGGCCATTTCCTACTGAGAGGAGCAGCTGCCGGGACCCCAGCACTCTTCCGGGGCACAGCTGCTGCGCCCGCAGCAGCAGGGGCTAAGAGTCCCCAGTCCTGAGTCCTGCGCCCCAGCACCGCCCCCGGTGACCTGACGCAGGCCAGGTAGCTCATTGTTTCCAGCTGGGGGAACAGAACTAGAGATCGGGCTGATAAGGGCAACTGGTGCTGCCCCAGGGCCTTCTGGGGAAAAGTCCGGAGGCGGCTCTCCACCTGACTTTTCCCATCTCCCTCCCACTCGTGCCTGGCTGGGCTGTGACTCACTTCCCCCTGGTTTAGCGGAGGGGGCTGGGGGCTGCTGAGTGTGCAGTGGGGGCGGCCTGGAGAGCTCCTCTTGTTCCCCTCTGTCGGCCCTGCCACTGGCGGGCGGTGGGCTTAGCAGCCGCCTGGGAACACTGGTGTGGTACTTTTTGGCCATTCAAGAAGGCATAGGCTGAGCTGCTGGCAGCCACACAGGTGAGGGTGACTGGAGCATTTCAGGGGCTTTCCAGTGCAGAGAGCCCTGAACTTGGGCCCCAGCCTGGTTCTGTCGCTTGTGGCTTCCCCGTGCCTCAGTTTCCTCGCCTGTGCGGCAAGGCTGCATCTGTGCCTCCGAGCTCATCTCTGCCTGGTTTCCTTGGCTCACCCTGGAGGGCTGTGTGGGCGCAGGGCCACTTCTTTCCTCCCTTAGGATAGATGTCAGTGTCATTGGCCCCTTTCCACAGGTGGCAAAATTGAGGCTCGGGGAGACCGGCGAGTCCAGGATCCCAGGCTGCACTGAGCCTGCCAGTGACCCTCCTCTCCCAGCCTCTAGACCTGGACATCACTCAGCACCTAGGGCAGCCCCAGGTGGAGCCCTGCCCAGCCCGCCTCACCCGGACAGAGCTCCTCATGGGGCCCAGGTCGTGGTTGTAGGCCTCCACCACCAGCACATGGGACGAGTTCCTCTCTCGGTCCAGCGGCCGGGGCCCTCGCATCAGGAGCCCGTTGCTGACATGGATCCGGAAGTTGTTGCCATGGTTACCTGTGGGTGGGACGGATGAGGTGCGTGGGCTTTTCGTGGGCCTACCCAGAGGTCTCTGGACTCATGTGAAGTCCACGCTCAGCAGGGAGGCCTCGGGCTCATGCTGCCCAGGTTGGGGTGGGGGCAGAAGTTCACCTGTGCTCTTTGGTAAACTGGGGATCTCCCTTGACCCTCCCCCAACAGGTGTGGGCACGATGAGGCCTCCTGTGTGTTCAGAGGGATCCAGGGCCAGAACCAGCTTCTCTGTGGTGGCTGAACCCGGATTTAGTGGACGTCCCTGGGCAGCCCAACAATCACACCCCCGCCTTGTGCGAGCACCCCTGGCTTTCCCCTGGAACGCACCCTCCCCCACTCTGCCCCCGTGGTTTGGGTGGGGTGGCTTCGGCCAGATTCCGGGAGGGCGCTGTCAGCATATCTGATTCTCTGGCCAGTAACTGGAGGTCTGAGATTCTAGGTGGGCCAGTGTGACTCAGTCTCCCAGGAGCTCACGGGTGCGGCGGGGCTGCCCTACCCCCCTCCCAGGCCCCTCTGTCGGGGTCACAGCTTTGGGAAGCATGCAGTACCCAAGGCACTTTTTTGGGAGTGTGGCAATCCAAGGTAGCACCTTTTCCGGAAACACATCCAGCCCGGGGCCGATCACCAGAGCACTGCCTGCGTCCCCTCTGCCCGCCCCCAGCCCCGGCCTCCCTCCCACAGCCTGGGCAGCAGGTAGAGGTGCCGCCCTCCCAAGGGCATCCCCGCGCCGGGCAGCCTCCCTCACCGTGCAGGATGCGGTACCACACTCGCCCAAACTCGCCCTCGTCTGCATCGGTGGCTCTCAGCTGTGGAGAACGAGAGCCTGGCGTTACTCCTTCAGTCCCCCGCAGCGAGGACAGCGGACGTTTGTGGGGCTTCCTCCTTCCCCTCCACGGCACTCCCCCCGCCAGCCGAGCCCCTGGCTGCCCACAGATGTGGGGGTGCGGAGGTGCAGGGGACACGCTTGTCTTTCTCAGCCCCTACGAGGACATCCTAGTGCTGATGGCTCCAGGCTGCCCTGTCTGAGCTCCCGGCGAGGACGCAGGACCAGGCGGACACCTGCCCTGAGCCATCAGAGTCAGCTTTGACCAAGAGGAAGCAGTTCCCTGCCTTCGAGCCGCCTCGCCCAGGGAGACTGGATAGCCAGGCTGCTTCTGGAGCTCCCACGGCCTGAGGTCATGCTGGCCGCACGGGGCCCCATGGGCGCTGCAGACAGTAAGAGCTTTGTGGAGGCCCAGAGAACCCCCTTTCAAAGGCCAGCCCCCAATGCGTTCACGTGCACCGGGGCTCCGGGCTAGTTGCAATCACCGGTTCCCTTAGCTGTCTCTGGGGCTGGGGTGTTGCTCTCCCCCAGGGACACTGCCTGGAACTCAGTTCTGTTCAAGGAGCTCGGCTTTGAGGCTGTTGGCCCCGAGTGAGTCCTGTCGAGCCAAGAGCTGAACACCTGCTCCGCACTACACACCTACACTACACAAGGTGGTGCAGAGAGGCCTGGGAAGACGCCCCCAGAGCCCCGCCTCGTTGTTCCCAGGTTGGGGGTGAATCTCTGTGTAAGGCCCCGGAAACCCCCTCTCCGGAGCCGCCCTCCTCTCTGCACCTCTCACCTCCACCCTGCGGGGTGCTCTGGAATTGCCTGTGTATCATTTGGAAGGGAGAAGGCGGGAGGCAGATACTTACACACAGAAAGGGGGAGAGAGAGGGAGAGAGGGAGAGAGGGAGAGAGGGAGAGAGGGAGAGAGGGAGAGAGGGAGAGAACACTCTTACGTGCTGCTCCTCTCCCCAAATGCCTGTAACTGCCAGGGCTGGGCCAGGCTGATGCCAGGAGCCTGGAACTCCATCTGGGTCTCCTGTGTGGCAGGGACCCGACTACTTGAGCCATCACCAGTGCCTCCCGGAGCCTGCATCCAGGCCGTGTGTCATTCCCGGGCGCCCTGATGCGCCACGCGGGCAGCGCAGTCTGCATCCTCCAGCAAGCCAGATGCCCGCCCCGTCCCCCACTGCAGCCAGAGGCAGCCGGTGCCGGAGCGGGCGCCTGATCAAACTGAGCCAAGCACACCTTTCTCTGGGGTTTCAGACCTTGGGCCCAGAGCCCCAATCTCTCTCCCAGGGTGAGAGAGACTGATTCTTGCAGTAAGATGTGGGGAACCACCGTGTGCCCCTCCCCAGCCTGTCTGAGCTCCCTTTCCAGCGCTGGCTCCAAGCCTGCCCTGGCCACACGGGTCTCCCTGTGATTTCTTGAACGCCAGGTGCATGGCAGCCTCAGGCTTTTGCCCGAGCACTTTGCCTGGCCCAGCCACCTCTCCCTGCGGACTCCTGCGTGCTCACTGCCTAGCCTCCTTCTCACGGGCCCCTCCTGACCACCGTCCACGGGTCCAGCCCTTGTCCGTCTCCCTCTGACCCATAAGGCACGGAAAGTAGGGGCTGGGTGCTGTACTATAGCCCTGGCCTCTAGAACCACGATCCTGGCACACAGTAGGGTCAAATGTTTATTGAATGAATACGTGAGTGACTTAGCAGCAAACCTCTAGCGAGAGGTATGACCACGGACTTTCAAGGGGCCACAGTGTTTGGGCCAGCGGCTTCTGGTCGGATTCTGGGAGCCCAGCTGCACCTCCTCCTCCACCTTTCCCCTTCAACTTCCCCTTCCATTTGTGGGGCATCCCAGTCCTGCACCAGTGCACTCCCCACTTTGCCCCAGGAAATCGAGTTGGGTTCTTGTTTCCTGTGGCCTGAAGCCTGAATGCAGGCTCTTCTGTCCTTGTTTGATGGACCGACTTCCAGAGAGGAAGGGCAAGGCCCCCGCTTGCAAACCTCAGGCAGGCAGAGGCCATGGCACGTGGCACTGGCCGGAGGTCCTCAGAGCCTCAGTAGAACATGACACAAATGCCAGGGTAGAGCTCCATGGCGTTGGCCCATGGGACTCATAGGATGTCCAGAGACAGCCTGTGTGTGTGTGCGCGTGCGCACGTGTGTCCAGGCTGGTTCGCTTTCTGGCTCTGTGACATGGAGCAGTACTGTGAGCCCTCTAAGCCTCAGTTTCCTCATCTGTAGATTGGGTACAAGGACAAGCACCTTGCAGGTTGATGGGGAGATTAGAAGCCATCCTGCAAAGCATCTCATCTGGCCCTGGCCCAGGAGCAGACAGTGAAGGTGGACATGATGAGGATGCCACCTTCTCCAGGGAGGCCCTCTTGATTTACACTGGGGTTGGCTGGGTTGCCCCTGGCTGTGAAGTTCTTTCTCTCCGCTTTCCCTGAGAGGTCTAAAGGGCTGAAAGGCAGAGGGCAGTAGTGCGGAGGCGGTCAGCAGGAGGAGGGCCCGAGCTGCCAGGGGCACAGCCCGTGTGCCCGTCCACGGGGAGGCTGCCTCGTTGCCCCCTGCCCCCAGCATCTGTACCACCCTAGAAGACTGGTGCCTGCCATGCCGGGAAAGTAAGCCCCCGGATGAGCTGCCCGGCCTGGGAAGACGTCACAGAAGCCGAGGACAGTGCAGGCTGCCACGGAAGACAGGGTTGTCCCCGGGCCTCCAGGTGCTCACACACACACCAGGGACCTCGCCCGCACCAAACCCCACCACCAACACAGTGGGCGACCCTGGTGGGCCACACCTCTTGGGACCTCAGTCTGGTCTTTGGGGTGGGGGCTGGATCCCATGGCTCCTAACGGTCTCTCCAGCTGAGCCAGGACATGGGAACATCCCATCCACACTAGGGGAGACGTCCACCGCCTCATTTATGTGCCTGAGGGCTGAGAAAACTGGGGCTGCAGTGGGCAGGCTTTGGCACAGCAGTTAAGTCGCGGCTTGGGGCCCCTGCTTCCCTCATCGCAGTGCCTGCTTCGAGCCCTGGCTGCTCCACTTCCGCCCCAGCTTCCCGCTCTCGCACACCCTGGCAGGCAGCAGAGGATGGCTTGCGTGCTTGGGTTGCTGCCCTGTACTAGGGAGATGCAGATGGGATTCTGGGCTCCCGGCTCTGACCTGGCCCAGATCTGGCTGCTGTGTGAGGTATCTGGGGAGTGAATCAGTGCATAGAAGATCTCTCTCCATCTGTCTGTCTGCCTTTCAAATAAACTAAATATAAATTAGTAAACCTTTTTTGGGGAAAAAAACAAGCACAAAGCTGGGGCTGGAAAACAGTGGTGTTGGTCCTAGCTCAGGTCCTGGGCAGAGCCACGGCTCCTCACCCCAAAAGTGTGCTGTGTCCTGGGAGCCTGGAGGTCCCTGATGGGGCAGTTGCTCCGGGCCCTGGCTCCTAGCAGCAGCTGGTTGCCCGGGAAGCTCTGGTTCCCAGGGAGAGAGGCGGCAGGAGGAGGGCAGTGTGCTGGTGGGGCTTGCAGAGGGCTGTGGTGGCCCACCCACGCTGCCGCGCCGACTCTGCTTTCTCCCTCACTCCTGCAGCCCCACACTGTCAAGGCAAGGTGCTTGGCTGGGAGGCCAAGAAGAGAACCCCAAGGGAGCAGGGCCCAGGGACAGTGCAGTCTGGGCCTCCTAGCCTGCCGGGGCCCATCCCTCGGCCCGCTCCCCTCCCTCTGTGCGACTTGGAGCCCCTCTCCCGGGAAACCTGGAGCCTGGCAGCCCTTGAATAGCAACCCGCTGCTGCTGCCCGACCATACCATTCATACTGGCAACGGGGGAAGGTGACAGCCCTGGGGCCCCGAGGGGCAGCGCAACCTTCTGCCTGCGTCCCCCCAGTGCCTCCCAGCCCTGAGAAAGCTCCAAGGAGACGGGCTGGAGTGGGGCCGAGCCGGGGGAAGGCTCAGGGGCACCCAGCCCCTCCAGAGGGCCCGGCTCCCTTGTCCCAGCCCAGTGGCCATCCCTGCCCCGTTAGCCAGCCCTCCCCTTAAGGCAGGGCCCAGATTCTCCCAGACAAAGCCAGCTGCAGAGTGAGGGGAGAAGGCCTGGCTGGCTGGCCGAGGGGGTGCAGGCAGGGCAGGGGTCACAAGCACACGAAGCTCCTTGGGGACCCCTTGGAGAGACAGCCGGAGAGACCGCCCCCCCAAGCCGGAACTGCTAAGGGCTGCTCTGAGGTCAGTGCTCGGGGCTGCAGGAGAGGAGAGTGGGGGTGTGGCCCTGGTGGGCGCTACTGGGAGAATGTGAGGGTGCACTCACACCTGGGCAGCCCCTCGCTCTGCAGAGTGGGAACAAGGCCCAGTGAGGGCAGCGGCTGGCCCAGGGCCACGCAGCAGCCTTCTTGCCCTCCGCAAGCCCTGCTCTGTGGAGCTTGAAGTGAGGGAAGAAGGTTCTAGACTGAGCCTGCAGAGATCCCAGAGTAGGGCCTGCGGGCGCAGCCTGGCTCTACTGGGCACTGCCCTCCACGCCCTCCCTGCCCGTGCTTCTCCCTGTAGCAGCTGCGCTCACCGCTGGGCTGCTCAGGCCTCAGCAGCCGGCCTCGTGTGCCAGGAAGGGGCTCTGGTCCTTGCCCAGCACTTGGGGGCCCTCGCTGCCACAGCCACACTCAGAGGCTTGTCACAACCTCACATTTTTTTTTTTTAAGTCTGAGAGAGAGACAGAGGGCCAGAAAGGGCCAGAAAGGGACACAGAGAGATCTTCCATCTACTATTTACTCCCCAAATGCCTGTAACAGCTCCGACTGGGCCAGGTGGAAGCCAGGAGCCTGCACCTCCATCCAGGTCTCCCACTGTGGGTGGCAGGGACCCAAGTACTTGATCCATCACCTGCTGCCTCCCAGGGTGTGCAATGGCAGGAAGCTGCATCAGAAGTGGAGCCTGGACTCCAACCCAGGGGCTCCGATGGCAGATCAGGCACCCCAAGGGGCATCTTAACTGCTGGGCCCTATGCCCACCCCTCCACTTCCTTTTAAGTGGACCCCAAGGCCTGGAGCGTGGTCCCCACGCCCATGGGCAGGCCATGCAGTAACATGACAGCTGGTTGGACCGGCTCCTCCTGGCTCCTGCTGCCCTGTTCTTGGTCCCCACCAAGCATGGCCCAGGGGAGGAGAGGGCAGCTGGATTCCTCCCCATGGGAGGCGGCGGTGGGCACACCCTTCCCCTCCTCCTGCTCAGACCCAGGGAAGGGTCAACCCTCTCGCGGGCTGGCCCACCAGAACACTCTCCAGACGTGACGCTTGAGAGGCGGGGGCTCGGGCAGCTGGACGGGCATCAGAGTTTCCAGCCGGGAGCTGGGAGGTGGCGTTTACAGCCTGGGGAGTGCTGGGAGGGTGGTGGCAGGAGCTGGCTGTGGGGGCTGCCAAGGACACCCTGTTGCCTGCTTGCAGGGAGCTGGGAGTCGGTCCTGCAGCTGCTGGTGAGTGCCTGGGACGGGGCCTGGGGGCTGCGCTCTACTCCCTGTACCTGCTGCGAGGACTCTGCACCACAGGGAGCCCTGGCGGAGCTGGAGGCTTCTCCCTGCTGAGCTGTGGGGTCAGAGACCCAGCTCCCAGCTGGAGGAGGGGGGTGGAGGGACAGCCATTCCCCTCACCTCGCCCCCTGCCTCAGGAAAGACCCCAATGTCAAACAAATGGTTGTTTTTGGTGAGAGCCTCTTGGGTTTCCTGGCCTGTGCGTGGAGACCCCAGAGCCCGTACACGCCGGCCTGCCAGCTGCAGGGAGCCCATGTCAGTGTCCTGCTCAGCCTCTGTGTCCTGCTTGGCCTGTTTTAAACGCTTGCACGTATGTTTCCTTTCTTTCTGGAGTTGAGTCCATCTGGCCTTGTGTTTCTCTCCTCTGTCCTTCTCTCTCCTCTCTAGCCTTAAGCAAACTTAAATTAGCTGCCAACATTTAAACACCAGCACTGTTTGCCTAAGAAAACCCAGGTTTCTGGCTTCTCTTGGGAAATGGGAAAAGCAGACCCACTTCCTCCACGTGCTCCAGGCAGCCCCGCCCGGCCGCTCCGGAAGCTTTTTTATGTGCAACCCCAGAGATCACCTGGAAGCTCACCCTGGGTGTCCACCTGCAAGCACCACCGGCCACGCCCCTCTACTGGGCAGTGGGAAATGATGATGGAATCGTTCTCCCACCCGCCCCACCTTGGAAACCCCTGGGGGCTTCTTCCCACCTGTTCCCAGAGCAGCTCCCCTGAGCTCAGATGGCACTGGGGGTGACAGGAGTCAAGGAACCTGGCTCTGGCCTTTGTTTAGGCCTTGACCCTGGGCCTCAGTTTCCCTGCCTGCTATGGGAGCAGGTTGGACTGCATCGGGAAACAGCAGTGGGAATGCCCATGGGCCAGGAAGGTGAGATATGGTGGGTGGTGGGCTTCTGGGTGTGGGGTGGCCAGCTGGTGGTAAACGCCTTGTCTGGAGGTGCCAGCTACAGCACCTTGGCACCGGGCAGAGGCACTGTCCAGTGCTTCTACAGATGGAATGCTGAGGTTCCAAGAGAAGCCAGGCACCCAGGTGCACAATATTTTTTAAAAACTAACTAATTATTAGGAAACCAGAGTGAGAGAGAGGGAGAGAAAGGGGGTGGGGCTAGACAGATCGATCTATCTACTAGTTCACTTCCCAAATGCCTACAACAGCCAGGGCTGGGCCAAGCCGAAGCCAGGAGGCTGGAACTCCACCCAGGCCTCCCATGTGGGTGGTGGGGGCCCAGGTACTTCAGTTGTCATCTGCTGCTGCCCAGGCGCATTAGCAGGCAGCTAGATTGGTGGCAGAGGAGGGACTTGATCCCAGGTGCTCCAGTATGGGATGTCGGAGGCTAACCCACTGGACCACAACGTCTGCCCCAAAATAGTTCTTAAAAAATTCACCACCAGGGCTGGCATTCTGGTGTATCTGGTAAAGCAGCTGTCTGCAACACCGCATCGCTTATGGGCACTGGTTCATGTCCCAGCTGCTCCACTCCCAAGCCAACTCCCTGATAATGGCTGGGAGAGCAGCAGAAGATGGCCCAAGTGCTTGGGCCCCACTACCCACATGGGGGACCCGGAAGCTCCTGGCTTTGGCCTAGCTCAGCTCTGGACATTGCAGCTACCCGGGCAGGGGTTGGGGTGTGTGTATCACACACCAAATAAATTAATAAAATCTTTTAAAGATTCATAGTTAGGTTTATAAAGCCCCTTCAGTGACTCAACCAAATGTACCTATGGGCCTGCACGTGCAGTATGGGCCTTAGATGCGAGCTGAGCCCCCACACCCACCCCGGATGCAGCACTGTGTAATCCCCGACTCGCACCCGGTGGCAGAGCGAGTGGCTGTGAGACTGGTCCTAGAGCCCGGGTTCCTAGCCCTCACTTCTGTGGCGATCCATGGGAACTGACCAGTAAATGCTGGGAGGGGCTGGGCACTGGCACAGTGGTTCAGATACCACTCAGGACGCCTGCCTCCCACATCAGAGTGCCTGGGTTGCAGTCCCAGCTCTGCTCCCAGTCCCAGCTGCCTGCTAATGCTCACCCTGAGAACCCTAGACTGCCATCAGCGACGGCTCGAGAACTTGGGGTCCTGCCACCCACGAGGGATGTCTGGGTCGAGTTCCAGGCTCTTGGTTTTAGCCTGGCCTAGTCCTGGCTGTTGTGGGCATTTGAGGAAAGAACCAGCAGATGCAAGATCTCTCTCTCTTTCTCTCTCTCTCTCACTGCCTTTTAAATAATAATGTTAATTTGGGAATACCAGGAGGCACTACCCCTCTGGTCCCCTCCCCGGCAGCTGGGTAGGGGTCAGGTAGCCAGAGGACATAAGCTCAGGCCCACCTCCACCGCGTATCAGCTGTGGGAACTTACACCTGCCACCCCCTGGGCCTCACTGTCCTAACCTCAAGGGTGGCCAGGCTGCTGCCTAGTTTAGCAGGCTCAGCTCCCATCAGGGTTCCCAGGGAAGCCTCCCTCCCTGGCCCTGGGAGCCGCCGATCAGCCTCTGACCTCCTGTCCCATTCCCGTTGCAGGCACCATGAGCACAGAGAAGCCCAGCCTCGCCGGCTCCCCGGTTACCAGTCCCCTTGCCTTTCTCACAGCTCAGGAAGCTGCTGCAGGCACCCCGGCGGAGGCAGCCGGCCCGGTCCCGGTGCTCGTGGCCCTGGCCTGCATTTTCCTCCTGCTGGCCACCTGCTTGCTGTTCATGGCACTCTGCAAGCCGGCCGCGCTGGACCCGCGCCGCCGCGGCGCCCGCGAGTGCATGCCCCACCACCCTGGGAGCCCCAGCGAGCCCCAGCTGCGCCTCTGGAAGCGCCTGGGGTCCCTGCGCCGCTCCCTGCGCAGCTTCCGCCGGGGCCGGCCCGCAGCCCTTCCACGCCCACTGCCAGCCTGCAACAACAGCCAGGGCGACTGGGACTGCTCGGAATCCACCAAGATGTGACAGGTGGCCATGGCACGCTCCTCCCCCTGGTCCACCTGCAGACCTTCCTGCCTGGCCCCGCAGCTACAGGCAAGCAGCAGCCCAGGGAACCTGGGCCACACACTCATCCCGTGTGTCATTTCCGGACCTTCCACCCTGCAGACCCCCTACCTGCTGCTTGCTAAAGGACCCCTGGGCCAAGGGGAGCACCTGCTGCTGCTGAGCCTACAGGCACAACCTGGGGCTGCCCAGGGCCTCCTCCGGGCAGCGGCACCCCTGCTCCTCCACAGAGCCTTGCCACACTCTGGGTGCTAAGGCCAGCTCCAGGAGCTGCTGAGCGACAGAGCACCTCTCCAGCCACGGACACTACTCAGCCTACACTGGGGCAAGCTTCAGTCCTGCCACCGATGCCCATCCACACGAGCGAGCAGCTGGCACCCTACCGGGAGACCTGCGGCCTGGAAGGAGGCACCACCTACAGAGTCACCGCCTTGGCAGCTGAGGCCCGATTCAATGCACCCGTGTCAGCAGCCACCAGGAAGGGCCGGGGCGGGGAGGGGAGCCCGTGGCTCTGTGCCTTGCCCAGGGAAGGAGTGGCCTCCCCTCGGGTGGGGCGGTCCACACGTCCCCAGGACAGCTGTGGGGCCTCCGGCTGGGGCCACAGAGGCTGTGCTAGTGGGGATTGCTTCACTGGCCGGCTACCTGCGCATGCAATCCCACCCCAGGGAGGCCTCTCAGTACCCCAAGTCCTGGGCCTTCCCCCTGCAAGCCACGACTACTCTGGTCTGGTTTCAGATTTGGAGAGTGGACAGAGCGGGCCTGAACTGCCTCGCTCCTGTCCCAGAGTCAGCACCCCTGCCTACCCTGCCGTGACACACAGTGCAGCCAGCCAAGGCTTCTTGAGGCCTGAGCGCTGGGTTCACCTCCTCCTGGCTCTAAAACCTCCCCTGGCTCCCTGCTTCCCGCTAGATAACGCCCACGCTGCCCGGCCTGGTGGGCAGCACCCTCTGGAACTGGCTCCGGTCTCTCTTTCTCCTCTACTCTGTGGAGTCCCCTCTGCTCCGCCTTGAGCTGCCTCCCCTCCCACCGCTCTGGGGGTGGACGAGGAGGACTCTCTGTTGGCAGCCCTCTTCTTCGTATCAGGCTGGGAGTCTGTGGAGGGCCAGACCCCCTGCAGCCTCTCTCTGTGTCTCACTGGGCAGAGGGGTGAGGCTTCTGTTTATGGGGGGGGAGGCAGCAGGCCGTGTCCACCCCCCAGGAGTGCGCGCTCGCGGAGCCTGCAGGACCCAGAGCCCTGCTCTCCGCCTGGCTGCACGGAGGAAGGAGCTCTCTCCAGGTGGGCTGTGCTCCCATTCTTCCGGGCCAGCCTGAGCTCCACACATCCAGCCTTGAAGGAGCTGCCCTGAGACCTGAATTCTCGCAGGAGAAAAGGGGGAAGGGGTGGGCACGCATTTGGCACCGCAGGTGGACACCTGCACCTGTATCAGAGGGCTTGGGTTTGAGTTGTGTCTCCTACTTCTGATCCAGCTTCCTGGAGACAGCAGGTGATGGCCCAAGTCCTTGGGTCCCTGGTTACCCGCATGAGAAACCAGAAGAGTTCTGGGATCCTGGCTTCAGCCTGGCCCAGCCCCTGCTCTTGTGGGCATTTGGGGAGTGAACCAACTGATGGACTTGTCCATCTGCCTTTCAAGTGAAAATAAAATAAAGTAAAAAGGAATGGGAGGGAAATCTGGCCTGCCCTGCATCACAGACTGCGGGATTTCAGTCGGAGCCGCACTGCGTGAATAGAAACCAATTCTCTGGGCTGTAGCAAGTGGGGCCAGCTTCCTCCCCAGGCCTCTGTTCCTCCTTCCCTCCCGGTTTCTCCTCCTGCTTCACTTCCCCAGGGCTTCCCCGAGACTGCCCAGGCTGAATGCAGTCTGTGGTCGCCCACCCTGGCTGGGTACCAGGCCTGAGGGTGTGCGGGATTTTGGGGGGGCTGCCCTGAGAACTGAGGAGAGCGTCAGGCAGGGGGTCACAGCCCAGGGGCTCCGGCCAGTGGGTCGGCACAGGTACAAGGCTTCCTGCAGGGGGCGCTCCAGGGGCTGAAGCCCGAGAAGAGAACTTCCTCCCCCTCCTTCCGGAGCCAGCACGCGCTGGCCAATCCCCAGGGCTTCCCCTATCCCGGGCACACTCCCAGCCGCCCACTCTGCTCTCTGGCAGCCGGGGCCAGAGGCAGGTCCAGATTCGCTGGCTGGCTCAGGCTCCGGGTCGGAAAGCCCCGGCCAGCGCTCATGAAGAGAGCGATTCATGAAGGCTGGGATTCATTCGGGCGCTCGCCCGCCCCGCTAGCAACCCAGGCCTCCCGGGCAGAGCGGGGGCGGGCACCTCGCTGGGCCTCGGGCCCTCTCCCGGCTCCCTCATCACTCCAGCTCCTGGGCAAAGAAGTCCTTTCTTCCTGGGCCTGCTATTGCCCAAGAGGGGGCCTGGTCAAAGCCGCGCAGTTCTGGCGCTCGCTGGGCCCACCTCTGAAAGGCCACCCTGGGAGGGCTGTGGGAGCCGGAGGCCATGGCCGCTCGCCCTGGGAAGGAGGAGAGGGCTGGGCCCCCCTGGCCCCAGAGCAGCAGGCCCGCCCGCACCCCAGCTTCCACCCTCCAGGACCCCACTGAGCAGGTGCCTCAGAGCTGCCACCTGCCTGCACGATGCTGTGGCCCTCGGGAATGTCCTCGGGGACGCTGGCCTCGTAGCTGCTCTGCAGGAAGATGGGCCGGTTGTCGTTCACATCCAGGACGGTGACAAACACGGTGGCTGTGCCCGTGCGCCGCTTGCCTACGGGGCCATTGTCTGTCGGGGGTGGAGGAGGACAGGCGTCAGCGGCTGCCCGTGCCCATTCCCAGGTGCCCGGCCCTGGCCTTCGCAGTGCGTGACTGCTCTCCTTTCCAGGGCACGGATGACACGGGCCGGGCTTTGCTCTGACTGGGCCAGCCCTGGGCCATGGGCACCATTACTATCACCCTACTCGGCAGAGGCGCTGCCGTGTATTGAGCAGTGGCTCCCAAAAGGTACGCCGGTGTCAAATCCCCGGGAATCCTTGAATGTAAACTCTCGTGGGGACATGGGGCCCCTGCAGATGTCACTAACTGAAGGGCTGAGCAGGAGACAGTCCCAGATCATCCAGGGGGCCAGGATGCGGCACCCAGCGCCCACCGTCCTTCTGAGAGAAGGCACGGGGCGAGGCGGGACAGAGAGCAGGTTCCGGGAGAATGGAGGCAGAGGCTGGGTTTGCAGCCACGAGCCAGGGACACCTGAAACCACCAGGGACTGCACAGGGCAGAGGGCCCTCTCCTAGAGCCCTTGGCGGGACCAGGGCCCTGCCACGCCTCGACTGTGCACTTGTGGCTTCCAGAACCACGAAGAGTACGTTTCTGCTGTGCAAAGCCACTGTGCTTGCTACGTGAAGATCACGGCGCACAGAACTGTCATGGCCAAGGCTAAGAGCTGGGGGCCCACACGCGATTCTCAAGAGGACGGAGCATCTGAACCTTGGAATAAAATCTCCTGCTTCTAAGTGTTCCACAGCTACTTCTCATTCCTTATGCAACTTAGGATGGACGGCCACATGCGGCCACGGACTCTGCCCAGGGCTCCCTCCTTTCTAACCCCAAGGAATCCAGGCCCTCCCGGGACAGCCCCAGGGGCAGCTGCTGGCTGCTGTCCCTGGAGGAAGGAACCCCGCGTGCTGTGCTGTGTGTCCAGGCATGAGTGGTCACCAGGGAAGCGTGCAGGCAGCGGGAGCCGCCTAGGGGCCTGGGACCACTGCCTCCTTCTTCTCCAGGCCATGCGCAATGGGGAAAGCCCCCCACCCCCCTCCCACACCCAGAGGGTCCTGCTTCCTTGCCCCGGCTAGGGCCCCCCTAGAAGGCCAAAGCGCAGGCCCTCACCTGCTGCTAGCCAAAGCCTGGGGCTCAAGCTGGACTGGGGTGGGGGGACAGCAGGGCTTGGAGGGGGGCGCCCCAGCTGGGAGGAGAGCAAGGCTGAGGGCAGAGGCATCCGGGCATGGCAGAGAGGCCATTCCCTCCCACTGGGAGTGTGCTGCCAACAGGGAAGTGGGGCAGAGCCCTCAGCACGGCCTCCTCCTGCCCAGAGCCCTCAAGGGCTCCCTGCTGCCTGCAGACCGAAGACCAAACTTCCAGCCAACGTTTGCCCTCTGCAGCCTGCCCTGCCAGGCGGGGCCACCTCCTCTCCAGTGCAGGCCACACCAAGGGCCGGCCACCACTCACACTCCCTCCCTCCCTCCCTCTTACACGCACACACATACTCACACCCATACCTCACACGCACACACATACACACACATGCACTCACACTCATACAACATTCACATACACATGTATGTACTCACACCCACACATACCCCCCAACTCATGCACATGCACACACACTCATACACAAACACACACAACACACACACAAGTACATACGCTCACACTCATACGCCCTCCCTCTCTCACACGCACACACACATATACTCACACCCACACCTCACACACACACACATACATACACACACATGCACTCACACTCATACAACATTCACATACACATGTATATATACTCACACACATATACACATGTATGTACTCACACTCACCCACATACCCCCCAACTCATGCACATGCATACACACTCATACACACACAAACTCACACACACAAGTACATACGCTCACACTCATACGCCCTCCCTCTCTCACACGCACACACACATATACTCACACCCACACACATACATACACACACATGCACTCACACTCATACAACATTCACATACACATGTATATATACTCACACACATATACACATGTATGTACTCACACTCACCCACATACCTCCCAACTCATGCACATGCATACACACTCATACACACACACAAACTCACACACACATGTACATACGCTCACACTCATACCCCTCCCTCTCTCTCTCACACACACACACACACACACTCAGCCACTCCTCACTCACTCACACTCAGCAACTCTTCCCCGCTCCGGGCCCTTGCTCTGGCTGGCTCCCTTCCCCTCCCCTGCCTGAAGCACGCCCTGCATCTTCAGCTGCAGCTACGTCTCCTCTCCCGGCCTTCGGGGTGGCAGTGGGCGCCCCTCACTTCTGCCCAGCAGCGCCATCCTGCTCCTTCCCGGGGAGGCCTCGCCCTGAGTGTCTCTCTGAGGACCCCTCCCCACCTTCCCACTCTCAGGCCTGGAATTCTGGGCTCGGGAGAGTGGCCCCAGCTCCCAGGACGGGCACATCTCCTGCCGTTGGCTGTGACGCGGGGTCCAGGACAGGCACTGGGGCAGAATGGAGCGAATCAGACCCAATCTGAGTGCTGCTGCTCAGGAGGCTGGGAAAGAGGCAAGTGCTGGCCCCTCTGCTCCTGCCCTTGACCTTGGAGGATGTGAAGGTGGGGCTGCTGCAAGGATTCCCCAGCACCCAGGTGCTGAGCCTGCCGGCATCCCCTGAGCCCAGAACCAGTCAGACCCAAAGCCAGACCTCCCGGTGGACTGGTTTCATCAGCCCACACTGCTGAAGTCAGCTCATTTTCATTGTTAAATTTGCAACCAAAAGAATCCTGCCTCAAAGGTGGTCCCGGATGCTGCTTCCTCCAGGAAGCCTTCTTGAACCTGGCCTGCCCAACGCTCCCAGCACCCCCCTTTTCCCTGCCTGCTTGTTATCTGTGGCCATGCAGTGATTGGAGCTATTGCCCCTCCCTCCCAGCAGGGAGCCCCATGCCCAGCAGTGCTCCAAGGATCTGCTGAGTGGCTGTGGCTGCTTCCCCGCTGTGGTGGGCAGAGGTCATCCTGCGGCTCCAGGCCTGACCCCTCGGGGGTCCCCTGTGTGAGCTCTGCCAGCAGGGACTGTTGTGAGGTGCAGGGTGGAGCGGGGCTCACCGATGGCCTCCAGGACGAGCGTGTATGCGGCTGTGGTCTCACGGTCCAGGCCCACCACCGTCCTCACCACAGCGTCGCGGTAGCCCACGCTGAACTTCCCGTCCACGTTTCCACCTGTGGCCGAAAAGGACCGAGGCCTGGAGTCACAGAGCAGAGCCCCCGGGCAGGGAAGGGGTGGCACCCACTCTGCTTTCAGAAGTGGGCGGCTGCGCTGTGGCTCAGCCCTGCCCCAGGGCTCTGAGGGGCCTGTGTGGTCTGTAGTAGGTACTGTGTACCCAGGACCTACTGAGCATTTGCTGTGCACCTGGCACTTCACCTGCAGCACTTCATTTAACCTCCGAGGGACAAGAGGTCCTTGAGTGAGTGTGTGCTGGCTTGGGCTATGGTCTCTGTGCTGGTTCCGGGCCCGTGCCCTCCACCCCTCTGCACCTGCCTGCCCCACAGTGGCGTCCGAGCAGTTAACCTGCACTGGGGCTTCTACATGTGGCTGAGGACCTCGGGTGGCCGAGTATCCTCTCAGTGGTGCGGCAGGGATGGGCTGGAGCACAGCTCTGAGACCTCCCCCAGGGGGCACTTATGGTGGCCACACAGAGTGAAGAGTAGAGGCAGCTGCCCAGAGCCAGGTGCCCCTGAGTCCCCCTGACTTCTGGGCTCCTTGGGAAACACGAGAGCCTCCTGTCCTGCGTGGACAGAACCGCGTGGGAGACCCCTCCCCTGCCAGCTGGGGGGCAGGGCAGAGGTGCCAGCAGCAGAGGGTTTGGAGCGAACCCGGCTCAGGACTGCTCTGCTCTCAGCACAGTGCACAAGAACGGGAAATCGGGGAGGGGCTCTCAGCAGGTCTCAGGAACCCACCCCTGAGTGCTGGGAAGGGCTCCCTTGTCCTTACTGCTTTGCCCCTGGGGAGACCCCTCGGCTCCTGAACTCCAGAGCTCCCTAGTTCTGAAGTCCCCTCTGCAGCGGCCATGGGAGGAACTACGATGCTTTGAGTGTGGCAGCTGAACCACGCAGTGTGCGAGGGGTCTCCATGCTGCTTTTCCGGGGTGGTCTCAGGGACCAGACCAAGAGAGATAGGGAGAGAAGGGATCTGAGAAGGAGAGGCCAAGTGCTGGGAAGACACTTGGTTGCAGTGAGCAGAAACAGGTGTGAACAGGTGCACACATCCTCATATAACATGTGAGCAAGGTGGCTGCAGGTAGATAATGGACAGAGAGAAGACTGAACTGGGCAAATGGCCGAGAATGTGAAAGAACCTTCCCCACTGCCTCTGTGTCCTGGTGCCTGTCTGTGTGTCAGGTCCTGAATGCTAAGCACTGGTTCTCGTCCAGGAATGCCAGACACACGGCATGCACACCACCACCTACCAATCCTACGACTGCAGCAGACATCACCAATCGATTATGCTCACTTTCCCCTGTTGGGCCAGGCCATCGCCCTACAATCTTCCTCCATGGCTCTACAGGTGGAAGCTGCGGGACAGTTGGAGCTAAACCAATTCATTTAGGGAGAGCTAAACCATTGGCATCTAAACCAGTGGGGACTCTCTTCATGAGCAAAGGGTCTCCCAGGGAAGGCCAAGGCCACATTCCTCAGTCACTGCTTCGCCACCCTCACTGCAGGTGGGCTGGAAACCTCATCAGCCTCTGGGCCTGCAACAGCTTCAGGAGGTCCCCAGGGGGCCAGGCCAGAGACCTAGCTGCAAACTTGGGGGAAGCAGAACGCAAATCCTCAGGGTGCCACAGGCAGGGGCTGGAGCACGTGGTGGGGGCTGGAGCTTCCCTCCCACCCTCACATCTGGGAGGGGCAGGCCAGGGTGAGCGGGGGCGGGGCCGCGGGAGGGGCTCGCTAGGATGAGCGGGGAGCAGGGGCGGGGCCATGGGAGGGGCGGGGCCGTACCCGTGATGAAGTAGCTGAGCTCAGCGTTGAGGCCAATGTCATTGTCTGTGCAGTTCAGCCAGACTACCCGGAACTCGCGCGGCACGTCCTCTGACACGGACACGTTGTACACGGCCGGGAAGAAGGTGGGCGTCTCGTCGTTTACGTCCAGCACTGTGGGCGGAAGCAGGTGTGGGGAGTTGAGCCCGGCTCCCGCTCGGGATGAGCAGGAAAGGACTTGGAGGGGAGTCACAGGCTCCAGCTGGCATCCATGTCAACACCTGGTCCTGAGCCTGGGGCCCCCCTATGCCCGCTGGGGCCAGGACCAAGCTGACCAGAGGGACACGGCCTCCCGTGGTCACTGGGAGGTGAGAACATAAGGGCCTGGTGACAATGACGGCGACAGCGGCTCTTCCCGCTCTTCCCACCTGCCAAGCCCACGCCAAGTGCTTCCCATACGGGGCCGCAGTACCCTTCCTAGGGCCCTCACAGGACAGGCATCACTGGGTGCACTGTGCAGATGGGGAGGCGGACGCTCAGGGCCGCTGAGTGACTTGTCCCGCGTTGCACGGCCAGACAGTGGAGTGGCTGGGGCCGTGGGGGGGGGGGTCATGCCCAGGTACATGTTGGGGTCACACAGAAGGGGACTGACTTTGGGGATCTGCCTCCCCACAAGGCTAATGTCTCTTAGAGACGTGGTTTCCACAGCACGGCTGCTGCTGAGCCTCGGACAAAGGTCCCGCGACGAGGGTCCTCTCTGCCAGGCTGGGCACGCTCCCTGCCAATCACTGGTGAAAACCTGGGTCCTCACACTGCCCACGGGACCCGTGGCAGCCTTGGAGAGCAGGAGAGGGAACGTCCGGCCGGCTCTCTCTGCCTCTTGGGGCCTCAGCTCTCCACTGAGCAGGGCCAGCGTTGGTGCCCGTGCGAGCGGGGAACACTCCCGGGCTCCTGCCTGCACGCCCACAGCGCAGGCCGTGTCTTGCCTGCTAAGCTCACTCTAATTTCCTCCGTGGTCACTCCTGGCCATTGGGCAATAGCTCACGTCAGCGTCCTCATTAAAGACACATCCGGAGCGGAAGAGACCCAGGGCCAAGAGGACTCTGGGAATTGCAGCTGCCCTCCCGCTGGGCAGGGCTTGCAGTGGAGCCCCGCCCTTCACCTCCACAGGAGGTGGGGCCTCCCAGGAGAATCCCCGCCTTCCGGAGAAGGCAAAGGGCACCACTGTCTCCCCTGACTGCTCTGCCACCCGCTCTGCTGTTGCTGGGGTCAGGGGCCGGGGAGCCTGGCAGTGGTCCCAGTCACTGCCCTCGGGTTCTAGAGGCCGGGTCAGGACCAGTCTCTGCTGTGGGGAGGGGACCAGTGGAGGAGGGGGTCCCGTTAGCGCATGCGTCTGTGCCCACGTGACTGCGGACTCCCCACTCGGCCTGGTGCCGCCCCTGGGCAGCCCCGCCATCTCACCGCGGATGGTGAGCGTGCTGGTGGAGCTCTTGGTGGGCGTGCCCGCGTCGCTGGCCACCACCCGCAGCTGGTACTCGGCGACGCGCTCGCGGTCCAGCTCGGCCGTGGTCACCACCACGCCGCTGCTGCTGTTGAGGAGGAAGTCCAGGCGGGGCATGCCCACCTGCATGCGATAGGACACCAGCCCGTTCAGGCCCTCGTCCAGGTCGATGGCCACCACCTGAGGGGCAGGAGAGCTGCGTGAGGGGTGACCACACCAGGACCGCCAGGAAGTGCCCCTCCTCCCCGCTCACCCAGGCTTGGCTGCAGCCCACACACCTGCCCCTGAGCCCCGGATGGCCACTCCCCCACCATGTACCCTCCCAGATGCCCCCTAGGGGGCAGCGTGTCAGCGTCCAGCGCCCTCTGGTTCAGATGCACTGAACGAGGCTGGGGTCGGCATGGGAAAGGACCCTTCCGGAACAGAGCCCAGGCCCGCCTTCTGCCTTTAACTCTGCTCATTCTCTAAGGGGCCCCTCCAGGATTTATTCCCACAAGCTCGGGGCCTCCACACTGTCCAGCTGCCCTGGTCCTTCAGCCCTTGTACAGGTGTATGGAGCAGTTCTCACAGCTTCCAGATCCTTCCATTACCTGGAGCTCAACTACATGACTGCACAGTCAATAGGCTTCCTCTCCTTTGTTCTGATTTGTAAGACAGTGAAAACAGAAGAGTATCAAGGAGGATTTTGGGGGCCGGCGCTGTGGTGTAGCAGGTAAAGCCACCACCTGCAGTGCCAGCATCCCATATGGGTACCGGTTCCAGTCCTGGCTGTTCCACTTCCTATCCAGTTCACTGCTAATATGCCTGGGAAAGCAGCAGAAGACGCCCAAGTCCTTGGGCCTCTGCACCCGCGTAGGAGACCTGGAAAGAGCTCCTGGCTCCCTGGCTTCAGATCAGCCCAGCTCTGGCCATTGCAGCAATTGGGGAATGAACCAGTGGATGGAAGACACCTCTCTCTCTCTCTTTCTCTGCCTCTATTTCTCTCTTTGTGTAACTCTGATTTTCAAATAAATATATAAATCTTTAAAAAAAATGAAAAAAATAATTAAAAGCCACTGCCTGTGATGCCACCATCCCACGTCAGAGTGTCAGTTCCAGTTCTGCTCCCTGCTTATGTGCCTGGGAAGGCAGAGGACGATGATCCAAGTGTGTGGGCCCCTGCCACCACGTGGGAGACCCAGAGGAAGCTCCTGGATCCTGACTTTGGATCGGCCCAGCTCCAGCCATTGTGGCCATTTAGGGAGTGAACCAGTGGATGGAAGACTTGTCTGTCTGTCTCTCTCTCTCTGCCTCTCTGTAACTGCTGTTCAAATAAATAAAGAAATAAATAAATGAATAAATCTTTTTTTTTTTTTTAAAGCCACTGCATGTGATACCGCCGTCCCATGTTAGGATGCCAGTTCCAGTTTTGGCTGCTCTGCTTCTGATCCTGCTCTCTGCTAATGTGCCTGGGAAAGCAGAGGAAGATGGCCCAAGTGTTTGGGCTCTTGTCACCCACACAGGAGACCTGGATGAGTTCCTGGGTCTGTACACCGGCTTGGCCTGGCCCTGGCCCTTGCAGCCACTTGGGGAATGAGCCACTGGATGGAGGATCTCTCTCTCTCTCTCTCTCTCGCTCTCTCTCTCTCTGTAACTCTTTTAAATAAGTCAACCAATCCTTTTTTCCCCAAAAGGATGATTTTTAACAAGTCATTTGGAGATTTCATTATTGTTTATAGAAGCCATTTGGGTCCAAGTGGGCAAGACTCCTCAGAATCCCTGCTCTGCGCCACTGGCTCCTCTGTCCCCATTAGAATGATCCCGACTCAAGACCCTGATACACTGAGTTTCACTGAAATGGGCTCAGGCATTTGAACAAAAGACAACTGTAACGGTGGTTAAAATAAGAGCTTCGGGTTAAACTAAGACACTCAGGATTGGAAAATGATGTAAAGGTCATCTAGTCTAATTCCCATTCCACAAACTGGACAGGAGAGAGTCCAGACTCAGCTTGGATGCACTGTGGAGTGGGGAACTCACTAGTCCTGCTGTATTTGCACACAGCTCTGATCTCTGGAGAAAGTTCTTCTAGCAGGAATCTTAAATGAAAGTTTGTTTCTTGGTTTTCATCTGCTTGAAATGCTGGGAGAGAAAGAGAGGAAGAGAGGGAGAGAGGGAGAGAGGGAGAGAGGGAGAGAAGGAGAGATGGAGAGAAGGAGAGATGGAGAGAAGGAGAGAGGGAGGGAGGGAGAGAAGGAGAGAGGGAGGGAGGGAGAGAGGGAGAGAGAGAGAGGGAGAGAGACAGGCAGGGAGGGAGGGAGGGAGAGAGGGAGGGAGAGAGGGAGAGAAGGAGAGAGGGAGGGAGGGAGAGAGGCAGGCGGGGAGGGAGGGAGGGAGCTCCTCCATCCACTTGTTCACTCTCCAAGTGCCTGCAACAGTCAGTGCTGGGCCAAGCTGAAGCAGGAGCCTGGGACTCCCAGCGGAAATCTTTGCTAGTGGAGGTCCTGGGGTGACCAAGGAGCCCCACAGCTCCCGTGGGAAGCCCCTTCCTTCATCTGCAAATGGCCTCCCAGCTCCTCCCACCGCCTCCCGAGAGCCTGGGCCCTTCCCTGTGGATTCAGCAGGTGGGCTGGTGGGCGACTCCCTCCTCTGCTGAGAGCTGGGTCACGGGCTCCCAGGCTGGCCCGTCCCACACCTTCTCCTCTGGGGACTCTTGGGAACAGGCTGCTGTTCCTGGGGCTGCAGCTCCCCCTGCTGGGGGCCGGGAGTGTTCAGAGCACACCAGGAACCTCTGAGGATGCAGCACTGGGTCACCCCCCTGGCATCCCAGTGCATTCCTGTGTGCTTCCAATGGGGCCCAGCTGGCCCGGTGCTGCTCTCTCCAGGACAGCTCCTGGTGAGACGTGTAACAAACACAAGGGCTGCGTGCATTCCTGTAGGCTGAGCCCCAGCTTGCTTTGCGGGGGTGTATTGCTGAATACCCCCAGTGCGGCTGGGCAGGTGCTCCTGCTGTCTCCACTTCATAGGCAGGACCACTGAGGCTCCAAGTCACACAGTGCACAGTGGGACCACACACTCCAAAGCCCATGCGTGTACCATGGGGGTGGCCCTGTGGGTCTAGACAGCTCCTGCTGGGGCGTCAGCACCTCCAGGGCCTCCCGCACTGGGACGGTGGCACATGAGGCCCAGGGCAGGCTCTCTTCTTGGGCAAAGCCTCCTAGAACTCAGGGCGGAGTCCCAGCCCTGCACAGAGCTGCCTGGGGCTCATGGGAGGGCATGGGGGAGGGGACGCCTGGCTAAGGGTCTAGGTTACCTCATCTTTGTGTTCTAGAACCTCCTCTGGTTTGGGGCATGGAGGGTCTGAGGCTAGACCTTTATAGTCAGGTGATGAGAACTCTCTGACTTGGCCTCTTCACCCTTCTCCCTGGAGCTTTCCCGCCACCTTGCCTAGTCCGCCTGTCTTCCAAGTCCAAGCTGTAGCCCCTCCTCCTCCAGGAAGCCTTCCCAGCCACCTCAGCCACTGCCAGTCACTCGCAGCACCAGCTCTGCAAGCCTGCAGCAGCTCACTTACTGTGTGGTGGTCACGGTTGGCACCCCCTGTCCTGCCCACTGCATGGGGCTGGGTGCCCACTGCCCACCTGTTGCCTGGGAGGCCAGGGATGGGAGACTCACTTGGTAGACGGAGACCCCGGCGGGGGTGCCCTCCAGGACCTCGGCCACGAAGGGTAGGTTCTGAAAGGTGGGGTCATTGTCGTTGAGGTCCAGGAGGTTCACAAACACTGTGGCACTGCTGGTGGCCCTCAGAGGGGGTCTGCCACCTGCGGGAGGGGGAGAGACGGAAGTCGGGAGAGGGCAGCAGCTCCGGCATCCCTTCAGCCCCACGGTCCCTGTGGGATACACAGGGGCCAGGCCTTGCACCCCATGGCCCCTTCACCAGCTCTGGGGGTGCTGTGGGGGGTCACTAGTGGGCCACACCTCATTCCCCATCCAGCCCCAGGGAGCCCCAGGGCCCCATCCCCGGGGGCTGGCCGGCGGGCGCGTCCGTACAGTCAGTGACGGAGACGATTATCCGGCGCATGAGCTCTGCCTCCTCAGGGTCTGGGTTCTCCCGGTCCAGCATGACGTGCGTGGTGCGGATCTTGCCCGTGGTGCTGTTGAGGCTGTAGAACTTGTTGGGCGGCTGGATGCTGTACACCAGGGTGCCGTTCTCGCCCAGGTCTGGATCCACGGCCACCACCTGCTCCAGAGTGGGGAGGGAGGGGAAGAGAGGAGAGACCCCTGCCCTGAGCCCAGCCCAGGGAGGTGGCCTCTGTGTCTGCCTTCGGTTGTCTGAGCTCATGCCCTGGTGCCCGCGAAGGGTGGGCATTGTGGCTCCAGCCCAGGCAAAGGGACCCTTGTCGGCCCTGGGAGGGGTTCTGAGCCGGGCTGGGAGCTGTGGGGTGCAGAGCTCAACCCACAGCGGAAGTCTGGGGCTCTCCAGCTTTTTCATCTGCCACCTTTGACCTTGGGTGAGTGCCTTTCCCCCTTGGGCCTCCAGGTCCGTAGAGGTGAGAGAGCAGCCCCTGCCTCAAGGTGTGAGGGCGAGCCGAGGCACCTGCCAGCAGCCAGCACGCACCTGTGTGCAGCAGGCTCTGTCCCATACTGCAGGTGACTGTATTATGCCAGTTTCACAGATGGGGCACAATGAGGCCCCCAAGGTTTCAAAGCCAGGAAGCGGAAGAGCTGGGATTTCTCCCGCAGCTCCAGGTCCTCCCAGAACCCACACTAGCAGCCAGCGGGCCACTCTGCTGGCACATTCCTGAGTCCTTCCTGTCTGGACACACGGGGTGCTGGGGGGCAGCAGGGGGCTCCGGCGGGTCTGTGACCATGAAGCTCCCCAGAGTGGGCAGTGGGGAGTCTGTGCCCCGGGCAGGGCCTTTGGAAGGGTTTGCAACCCTGCCTGGATTTTGCAAAGTGGTTGCTCACCCCCAACCCTCTGCATATGTCCTGTGCTGCTTCTGCCTGTGGGTGACTGACAGAGACCCGGGCTCCTGTGACACCAGGGGTGACGCACACAGCGGGGGAGCCACGGGCTGGGACTGATTGGGAGGACGGGATCCAGCAGGTTGGGACGTCCCGGGTTCGGGGCGGGTGGGGCTTGAAGAGGAGCGGTCAGTACCACCTGACAAGAGCAAGGGGCTGGTCCCTTCACTCCCCAGCCCACCTGTGGTCCCACATCCAAGGCCCCACCCCACAAAGGGATCAGTGCTCAGCGCCGTACTAACCTAACCTTGTGTTCACAGCCCAGCCGACCGGCTGTGAACAGAAGGGCGAGGGCCAGGCGCCATGGACACCGTCCAGCGGGAGGACAGTGCGTCCTTGACTGCGGACGCTCGGCCCGCGTGCCCTCCATCTCACTCAGTCCTGGGGCTTTGTGCTTCAGTGGCAGCATCGGTCCCTCCCCTGCCTTCGGCCCTGGCTGGAAGTGTCTCTGGAGCCACCAGACCAGAACAGACAGATGGGCGCCTGGCAGAGCGCTCCCGGCCGTCCCCCCCTGGCTCAGGCAGAGGGGGCTGACACAGGGGCCGCACCTGCACCGCCAAGGCTTCATGTGTCACAGAGGGGTGGGGGCAGCCCCTGCCTTCCCAGCCTTGCAGCACTGGTGTGGCGCAGGCATGAAGCCTTGGGGTCCCCGCTAGCTCCCATGTTGGGAACAGGCCCAGGGCTCCTAGGCACTCTGGGCCTGATCAAGCCGGGCAAAGTTGGCACCCATGGGACTGGCGGCTCCGCACACATCTCCCTCCAGGGAGACAAGGAAGGGACTTCGCCACTGGCCTCTGCCTGGGGAAACTGAGGCATGGAGCAGTGACAAGGGCTGCCCCAGGCTGGCAGGTGATGGCCGCTTCCCTTGCCCCCCCCACACCAGAGGAAGCTCGAGGGGCTGCCCCAGGGCGGGGACGCTGGTGTCTGGCCTCCTGGTCCCTCCCTGGGCTGTGGGCTGCAGCCCCTCCTGCAGGCTCCCTGCTGGGCGATTTTGTCAGATCTCCCCACTTTCCCTCATTTAGTTCCCATTCCACGCGCACCATTTTTCTCCTGGCCTGACGGGGAATAATTCTCTCCCTCGCCCTACTCCTTTATTTT
Organism: Sylvilagus floridanus; assembly: GCA_949820135.1. Lineage (NCBI taxonomy): Eukaryota > Metazoa > Chordata > Mammalia > Lagomorpha > Leporidae > Sylvilagus > Sylvilagus floridanus. Next base: position 21,740,255 of record OX463235.1, read on the forward strand.
GCTGGAGGGCTTTGAAAGGCTCTAAATCAATGCCCATCAGCCAGGTCCTTGAAGGGGGATGCTGGGGCCGGTGGGGGGGGGGGCGGGTCACCACCTCACTCGCAGACAGAGACGCTGCCCTGGCGGCGCCCACGTGCCCAGCCACGCCCCCACCCCCACAGGGAGCCCCGAAGGACAGCACACGGAGTGAGGGCACAGGCTGGCTCGGCCGCACACAGTTCTCTGCAAACTGCTGCTGCCTGGGGCCCAGGGCCCATGGCCAGCACCTGCTCCAGGGGGCCCTGGGGAGAGTCCTGGCCGCGCCCCCCCAGCCCCCAGGGCTGGGGTCTGACAGGAAGGAGGGGCAGTCAGATATTCACCCGGATTCTGAACACCCACAGGCGGCCTCACTAGGCCAGGCAGGGCGTCACGGGTAAGCCCAATGGGCGAGACCCTAGCGGGGGAGGAGGATGACGGGAGCGTGGCCCGCCAGCCACAGGCCGCACACACCCAACCACAACTCCTGTGTGGTTTGCACCTTCACTGCCGCTTCATTCCTAAGTTATTTGCCTCTTAACGAGCAAGAGACCCAGCAACAACGATGCACAGGCTTGGCCGGGCCAGGAAGGGGACACACGGGGGACACAAGGGGGCCCCCCTGAAGGAGGCGGCGTTTTCAGCTGACACCGATGGAGGGGGAGGAGCCAAGCGGAAGGGCAGGGGTCAGCAGTGGAGGAAGAAGAGCTTGCAGGGCGGGGGGAGCTCACGCGGGCTCCAAGGTGGGACAGAGCTCTGTGGGTGCAGAAGCAGAAAGGCCAGTATTGGTGTGTGCCTATGTGTGCATGCCTGTGCATGTGTGCAGGCATGCATCGCGCGCACACGTCTGCACACGTGTGCGTGTCTTGTGCTTGTGTGCACACGCTGCATGCGTGCACAGGAATGCACGAACATCCGTGTACATGTCTGTGAATGTGTGTGCATGCATGCATGAGGTGTGTGGGATGAGTCGGGGGTAGGCCAGTCCCTGTTTGACCATCACCTTCTCTTTGATGTCACCAGGGGTCGCCATCCCTCCACTCCCCACACCCAGCCACAGCCCCTGCCTCACTCTGGGTGTCCTGAAAGGTAATAAAATAGACCCCAGATGTATGTATAAAACTTGAGGGATTTTCTAAAAGTTCACAGAAAATGGGATCAAAAGATAAAATTTATCTTAGTGCAAAAATATTTTGAATCCATGCACATAAGGGGTCTTCAAAGAGTACAGGGAAATGCGTATCATGAAAAATTATTCACGGCTTCCAAGAATTATTTGCAGCAAAATAAACTTAGGTTTTAATTCCATTTCCATGAACTTTTTGAAGTACCTTCACATGTGCACAGACATACGTGCACAGCTGTAAAATTTAAATTTTTACAACTGCTCCTTTTGAAACTATTTTGCCATGACAAACTTGACTAATGTAACGATTTCCTGGCAATTATCAAGTGTAATTGGGAGTTTCAGAGAATTCTAGAAAATTCTCAAGAATTCTAGAAATTCTAGACACTGTTGGTCCTCAGATGTAGTGAAATTTTTACCATTACTAAAGCTGCTGTCTTATGGTCAGTAACTTTAATATATCAAGTGTTCCCTCTGATTTTGCTTTCTTTTAAACTTCTGGGTGTCAGATACTAACATGGGTGCTGAGAGGCGAGTGCCCCAGCCTAGTGCCTGCCCCGTCCGCAGGGCTTTCACACGTTGGCCTGCGTAGCGGCAGGCACGGCGCAGCTGCCATGGGCTGCGAGGTTCTGCTGAGGACCCTGGCTCTTCCTCTGTCGAGACAGGAGCCCTGGGGTCTGAGCACACTATGGCACGATGCTCCCTGAAGGCAGGTGGGGGCACAGCTGTTCCCTATATCCCTGCTCTGCAAGCACAGGGCTGTACACAGTAGGTGCTCTGGGAAGGCTTGTGGAGAACGCCTGCACAGTGATTGGGCCCTGGGGAGCCAGCCCTGGCTCGTTGTCTGTATCTGCCCATGGCTCAGGACATGGGGAAGGCGGGAGACTTGGAGAAGACCACCAGGGGCCGGAGCTGGGACACGCCCATGGCCAGGTGCAGATCCCACCTGGCAATGGCAGGTGAGCTCTTTGATAAAGGCATCTCTGATTGGTGTCCCATGGAGCCACTCCCTCCTGGAACCACATCCTTTACCTGCCTCTCAATTCCCTTTGCGAAGAATTTTCTAGAAACACAGAAAAGAGCACGGAAAAGAGTTGAGCAGGGGTTCAGAGGTGAGCATCAAGCCAGCTCTTGGGTTCTGTTGGGAGTGGGAAGGAGGTTGTCCAGCGCCAGTACCCAAGCGCCCACCAGGTGGCAGCAGAGACGGTCAGCCCGCCCCAGAGCCCCAGAGCCCCAGAGCCCCAGAGCGGCCGGCAGACCGCCCAGCACTGTGGTCTCTGGAGCTGCCGGTGGCGTGGAAGGCATCCGGCCACCTGGGGCTTTGGAAATCTTAAGTCCCAGGACCCTCGCCCCTGCCTTACTGCACTGGGACCCTCGGGAGGGGACACCCACGCACTGGCTGAGCTCCACGTGGAGAGGCGGGCAGGACCGTGTGGCGGCTGGCCTCCCTCTGTCCTTGTCCTTCCTCCTGGGTGGTCCTGGTCCCTACAGGGCATGTGTGATGAGGGAGCAGCCACGGCTGCCTGGGCCCACAGGGTAGCCTTCCTGGAGGGCTGGACTCCTCCTCCCGCCTCACCCGATTCTCAGTCTCTCAGAACCAGGGCCACCTGCCAGGGCACCACCTGAGCCAGCAGAGGAGTCAGGGCTGGGCCAGGAGCCTTCTAACTCCAAGTCTCAAGTCACACCTGAGCTCCGGGGCTGGCGTGTGATGCAGCAGGTAAAGCTGCTGCCTGGGACTCTGGCATCCCATATGAGCACCAGTTTGAGTCCTGGCTGCTCCACTCCCAACCCAGCTCCCTGATAATGACCTGGGAAAGCAGCAGAGGATGGCCCAAGTGCTTGGATCCTTGCCACCCACATGGGAGACCCAGGTGGAGTTCCACTCCTGGCTTTGACCTGGCGGAGCCCTGGCTGTTGTGGACATTTGGGGAGTGAGTGAACCCGCAGATGGAAGATCTTTCTCTCTCTCTCTCTCACTACATTGCAAATAAAAAAAAAATCTTCAGGGGAAAAAAGATCAGTGTTCAAGTCCCAGCAACACCTCTTCCCAGCCCTGGCACTTTGGGACAACCCCAAACCCAAGTCTCAGTTTCTTCCAGGGTGAGTGGGAACAGGCCCCATCTGCCCGCGAGAGCACTGTGAGGACAGGAGAGAACCCGTGGGAAGCCCTCGGCGTGGTGCCGGTTGGTCCAGGCTCTCCAGTGTGTGGTGCTACCACGTGCCGTCAGGGCTCAAGTGTGCCACAAGGCTGGCAGGGTGGCAGCAGGGCCGCATGCAGCGGGACGGGCCTCCCCATGAGGACAGAGGCAGGTGGCTCAGCAGTGCGCTCCTCAGAGCCCCGTGGAGGACGAGGGTCCCCGTCCTGGGCGCCCTGCAGCTGTGGCTCCACCTCCCGCCCCATCAGAGTCCTCCCTGCACACAAAGCCATCTGTCACCTACCGTGGTCACGTCCGAGTCTGGCGGCGTCATCTCCACCAGGTTGATGTAGTAGGGGGCGTCCTTCCAGGTGGGGTGGTTGTCATTGATGTCCAGGAGGGTGATGTTCACCTGCGGAGCCACAAGGGGCGCTGTGGGATGCATTCCCAGAGATGGGCCAGGGCGAGGCCCACTGCCTTAATTCCACCAGCTCCCCACACCGTGGGAGCTTCGCCCAGGGCCTGGGTTCTGGCGGCCAGGAGGGAGCCAGGCTCCTTTAGGAAGGAGAGGAACAGATCAGATGGGCTCTGAAGTCCTGGCTGTGACTCCCCCCCACCCCGACTGGCAGGGTGTGGGTCTGAGACCCCCTTGCGCTTCCCCATCTCAGCTACAAGCCAAGCAATCTTCCTGCTCACCTGCCACCAGGTAAATTATTTCTAGGGCTCTGGTCTCTATTAGCAGGGGTCTCCCTGGCTGGGGAGGGCACTGGGGGTTTTCTTCTGAGTCCCAGCCAAATCTGGTCGGACAGGGATGCGGGGGCAGCTGCCAGCAGGGGGTGCCCAGGGAGAAAGCAAGCCGGGTGACAGAGCGGGAAGCTGGCCCGCCTCTTCCTCGGCCACAGAGGCTCTGCTTCTCCCCTGTCCCATTCAAGAGCTCCTTCCTGGGCCCGCAGTTCCTTCCTCTTGCCTTCTACTCTCTGGGCACTGTGATGGGGGTGACGAGGCCGCTGGCTCCAGGTGGGGAGAGGGGAGCATCCCTGCCCTCCGCTACGCAGGTCTGAGAGGGCTGGGGTGGCTGCAAGTCCCCTGGGACCCTCTAGAGCCCTGCTTCCTGCTCCGAGCTGCCCTGTGTGCCAGGAATACTGGTTTCTGGTTCTTGGCAGGTGCCACAGGAGGAAGGGGCCTGTGGGGCTTGTGTCTCCTGCACCCTGCCCGGAGGGCCTTTTGGGGACCGCAGAGGAAATATGCCACTGGCTCCTCCCACACGGAGGCCCATGTGCCTGGGTTGTGCTTTCCCACAGCTGCTGTGGCCCAGCGCTGCCCTCTGCTGGTGAGGGACTAGCACTGCCACCCCACTCCTCTCACATTGCCTCGCTGGGCCAGGACAGAGTGCCCAGAGGCCTCAGAGATGTAACCGGAGGACAGGCTGGGGAGCTGCAGGCTGACGGGGGGGAGGGGGAGGTGCTCACTGTGGCGATGCCCGTCTTCTGGTTGTGGCCCACGCCCCCGTCCACAGCGCGGACGATGAGGATGTACTCAGACTTAACTTCCCGGTCCAGCAGAGATGTGGTGGTGATCTCACCTGTGGGGGTGGGGGATGGGTGGGCCAGAGGGAGGTGCGAGAGAGACGTCAGTGAGCCATCATGCTCACAGAAGAACGGGGGCACCCCTGCGATGGGCGATGGGACCCCACGCCCAGGAGGGAGCTGTGGGCGTGGGGACATTGAAGCTGGTGCCCGGGGCAGGGACTTCTGACATTGTCCTTGTCGCCCACATCCCATGAGCTCCAGTTTCTCTGGCCGTATGGAGCTCATTTAGTCGGCAGGGTGGAGGTCTGGGGACAGCCCGGGCCCAGTGTGTTCACCCACGGGAAAACGAGGGCCTTGCAAAGGCTGTGGAAACGCACGCGGGCAAAAGCTGGGCTGTTTCAGAGCCTCTGCACCAACGGAGAGTCACCTTTGAAGCCCATTTCCACAGACTTTTGGAAGTCCCCCTGTGCAAGGACAGGCAGGCAGGACCCGCGTGTTTCACACACATGCGGCGTGTTTCACACACATGCGGTGTGTGACGAGTGGTAGCCAGTTCCACCCCCGGTGCCTGGAGAACGAGCAGTCGGGGCGGCCGGCGCGTGGCACAGCGGGTTAAGTGGTCACTGCCGACATCAGCATCCCACACCGGGGCGGCCCCTGCCGCTCTGCTTCCAACCCGGCTCCCTGCTGATGCACCCCGGAAGGCAGCAGTGAGGCCCCTGCCACCCACGTGGAGACCCCCATGGAGTTCTAGGCTGGTTTTAGCCTGGCCCAGCCCTGGCTGTTGAGGCCATTTCCAGAGGGAACCAGCAAATGGAAGACTTTTTCTCTCTCTGTCACTCTGCTTTCTAAATAAATAAATTAATACATAAATAAAAGAATGAACAGTTATATACCAATTTCCTAATTACCTTGTGAGTAGCATAATTATATTGCCTTGAATTTTTTGAAGTGTATAAACAAGTTATTGTTAAATAGAAACACTTAAGGGGCCAGCGCTGTGGCGTACCGCCTGCAGTTCCAGCACCCCGTATGGGCGCCAGTTCGAGTCCCGGCTGCTCCTCTTCCATGGGGAGTTGGGGGTGTGGAATAAGGTTACAGAGAAGCTGAGGCTGGGAACGGAGACCAGCAAAGCCTTGCCCGGCTGAGCCCCACTCCCAGCCGGAGTGTTGTCAATTAATTGGCAGGGCGAGGAAGAAATTAATCTCTAAAAAGTTTAAAACACGAACTTGTCGGCGTGATAGATGGCCTCTTCAGTCTGGGAAATTAGATCCAATTAAGGCCACCTTTGTGGCGCAGGCCTGGCTAATTTTCCAAGGAGCTCAGAGGGAGATGCTTACGCCTTCGGAGCTGAAGGAGCTGTGTTAAGGCAGCAAGAAAGGGCCTGTGGTCAACACAGGCCCCAGTGCCGAAAGGCCAGCCAGCCACTGTGCCCCGGGGGCGTGGGGTGGGGGTGGAGGGGCTGCCTGCAGGGTCGCGACATCCCGGCTCTGGCGTCACAAGCTCAGGCCCTGGGAGTCCTCACTTGGGGCCTTAGCCTGTCTTGTGCCTCGTTTTCCTCGTCTGGTCCCTGCCTCCTAGAGGGGAGGAAGCGAGACCGTGGCAGTCAGAGGGTGCAGCACTCCGTATTTATTAACAATAATTATGCTATAATTAATAATGCAGTGAGCCCACCAGATCCATGATTTGCATCCTCAGACTCAACCAGCCCCACGCTGGAAAGGTGCGGAAAAGACCGCATTTATACTGGCGTCCATCCGGTCCCCCGAACGACACAGGCTAATGCTACTTATGCCGTATTTGCATTGCGTGGGCAGGATAAGGCATGGAGAGTTGGTTTGAAGAACACGGAGGTTGTGCGAATTCATGGAGGGGAGCTGGGGCTGTGGACCCTGCGGCCAACCCCGGCCCGGGGGCGCCTGGAGAAGCGAGGGGGGTGGCAGGGGAGGGTCAGACTGGCCCTGTCTCACAGGACTGCTCTGAGAAGTCTGCGGGCTCACGTTTGAAAACATTGTCATGAGAGAGGCAGAGACGGATCTTCTGTTTGCTGGTTCGCTCCTCAGACACTCACAACAGCCGGGCTGGGTTGGGTCAAAGCCAGGAGCCTGGAACTCCACCTGGGTCTCCCGTGTGGGTGGCAGGCACCCAAGCACGCGGGCCATCACCTGCTGCCCCCGGGGTGCTCAGCAGGAAGCTGAGTCAGCAGAGGACTCTGGTATGGGACGTGGGTGTCCCCAGCGGTGGCAGCCACTGCGCCAGACACCTGTCCCCGGGGCCTCCACTCCCTGGATCAGAGCCAGCCATCAGCTCCCGAGCTTCCAAGAGGGATGGGAGCCAACCCCGACCTGGAAGGTGGGTGACAGGAGGACCCAGTGCCCTGCTGTGCTGACCACGTGTGGCCAGCAGGGCCAGCATCCCTTCCAGGGAGGAAGGACCATGCAACCGGGGCTGCTAGGCAGGGACTCTGTTCCCCAGAGTCTTTCTGGCATCTGGGCAGGACGCATGCTTGGTTCAGCCAATGGGATATGGGCAGAGGTGATGGACGTCACTTCCAGGCCTGGTCTATAAACTCCTCCTGGCACAAGGTGGGGCTGGGGTCTGGGCCCTGCCTGCCCCGGGGAGGCCGTCCCCTGAACATCTGCCTGTCTCAGGCGTAACCTGTTGGGCATCCGGGGTTCCTTATCGCACCCAGAAATGGGTGCTTGGAAGTGGGGCACCTTGCATGTCTGCAGAACTGGCCTGGCCCCGCCCCCGAGGGCCAGGACTTCCCCCCCCTTCCTGGACCCCAGCACTTAGCACAGCCCCGGGCTCCCAGCAGGCCCTGCCGTTTTCTGAATGAGCCATGTGTGAGAGGGTGCACAGGCTCCCGGGTCCCTCCCAGGGCTGGCGGGAAACCCTGGGATTTTCCCCTGCTTCTTTCCGCTCCCTACCTGGCTTCAAGGAGGAGAGATAGCTGGAGGGGCCGTGGAGAGAGGAGGAGGAGGCTGGTGCGGCTGAGTAGGGAGCTGGGGTGGGGCCTTGTGAGTGAGCAGAAGGGACAGTGACAGTAACATCCCAGGCACCATTCGAAGCCCGTCGGGTCCCCACCACAGCCTCCCGTGCACTTTGCAGGCAGGGAAACTGAGGCACGTGATGATGTGAGGGGAGGATCCTGAGGTCAGGGCTGAGAAGGGGACCCGAGGGCTTGAATAAAGGCGCCTGGAGAGGGATGGGGCAGCGTCTTAACGTGGGAGGGGCCCCCTACCCACAGGCACTGGGGTGGGAGGGGCACACTGGGGAGATCAAGCACCCCACGCAGCAACCAAGCAGGGTGCTCGCAGCTGGCTTGCTCCAAATAGACAGGGAGGGGACCTGGCCCGTGGCCAGTCCAGGACTGGGTGTGGGAAGTCGGCCTGGGGTGTAGCTCTGGCCTGGGGAGCTCACCGGAGCGGGCGTTGATCCGGAACTGGGCGGAGCCCTCCAAGGAGTAGATGATGGACTCCTGGCCGTACTCGCGGGAGCGGTCCAGGTCCGTGGCGTTCAGGAACAGCACCGTGGCACCTTCCGGGACACAAAGACAGGGTGGCGGCTGCTTGCCGTGGACGCACAGCCCCAGGCCCCAGCACTGGGAACCTCCAGACTGGCCCTGAGGGGGGCGGGGAGCCCACATGCTGGGGGGTCCCAGGCATGACAGCGGCTCAGCAGAGCCCTGGGCTGCGGCAGACAAGGCTCCACTGGACGGGGGACCCTTCCTCTCCTGCTTGCCCCGGCCTCCTGGCCACCCCGCTGTGTGCACTCAGCCTGACCCGCCTGGGACGGAGTCAAAGCAGGGAGGCCCCGTGTGCAGAGATTCTGTGTTTACTGAGGCCAATTCCCGCCTGCTTTTACCCTCTTTTGTTAGGGTTTTACTTTGGTTTTAGCATCCAGGCGAGGCCTTCACCTGCATTTCCATTGCTGTGACATCCCAGTCCTGGGGTTCAGCTATGTCTTCTGCGCTCGGCAGATCCGAGAGTGGCTTGTCCCCAGGCTGTGGCCCCCAGGGCTTGTGCTACAGCGCCCTCCTGCCACCCCACTGCCAGCATGGGTGGGGTAGGAAGGAGCTCAGTGTCTGGGCTCCTAGGGTCTTTTCAGCCTCAGCTTCCTCCCTGGACAATGGGTTCAGCACCAGGGCAGGGCTCCCGGGAATGCCCTGGGGGCAGAGCGTGCAGGGTGCAGTACAAGCCACAAGCCACAGCACTGGGGGTTGCCACTGTGCCTTCCATCAGGCAGACAGCACCCAGCAGGGTGCATGGTGTCAGGAGGCCACCTGGTCTCTGGCTGACACGGCTCCAGCTGTCCCTGACTCCTGGTGTCCTTTAACTCCAGTTAACACTGACTCCCGTTGTCCCCTGACCCTACTGTTAACAACGGCTAGCCTCCAGCTGTCCTGACAATTCCCACAGCTGCCCCTGGCTCTGGCTGTCCTGACTCTGGCTGTCCTCTGGCTCTGGCTGTCCTGGCTCCAGCTGTTCAGATTCCGGCTGTCCAGACTCCAGCTGTCCCTGGCTCAGGCTGTCCCTGACTCCTGCTATCTGTGGTTCTGGTGGTCTCCAGCTCTGGCTGTCCTTTGCTCCGGCTGTCCTGGCTTCAGCTGTCCAGACTCCGGCTGTCCAGACTCCGGCTGTCCAGACTCCGGCTGTCCCCAGCTCCGGCTGTCCCCGACTCCAGCTGTCCCCGACTCCAGCTGTCCCCGGCTCCGGCTATCCCCGGCTCCGGCTGTCCCTGGCGCCAGCTGTCCTGACTCCGGCTGTCCCTGGCTCTGGCTGTCCCTGACTCCGACTGTCCTCGGCTCCGGCTGTCCCTGGCTCCTCCACCTCCCGCAGCTGTCCCTGACAGGGGTGTTCTCCCACTAGGCCAGGTGAGTCTGGCTGTAAGGACGAAGCTGCCCTGAGGGTGGAGCAGACCCCCCAGAGTCTGGGTGTGGAGCAGCCCGCAGAGGCGTGGCCTGGGGATGAGTCTCCTAATCCCATCCTCACACAGAGACAAAGTCTCCCTTTAAGGCCCCTCCTGTCGTGAGTCGTGGTCTCGGGGCCTCTGCACCTGCTCAACCCACAGGGCTTCATCAACCAGCGAGACGGCCGCCGCGGGAGAGCAGGACCTCTGTCTGCAAAGAGCGGTGGCTGCCCCCACGGCCCCTGGTTCGTCACAGAAGCCTGCCGGGGCCACCCCGGGTCTGCACGGCAGGGACCTACCTGCCATGATGTTCTCCACCACGGAGACGAAGTAGGCGGGCTTGCTGAAGGTGGGAGGGTTGTCATTCTCATCCTGCAAGGAGACAGACAGGCTCAGGAGCAGGCTGGTGTCGCGCCGGCCAGCCGCCCGAGGCTGGCATCACAAGGGGTCAGCTGTCCCCCTGCTGGGCCATGGTTCAAGGAGGCAGGACTGGCCCTGGGGAAGCACGCAGGCTAGGGAAGGGACACTGAGGGACAGGAGCTGTGGACTGAAGGTGGCAGTGGGGTTGCCCACGTCCCTGCTCTCCCGTGTCCCCCTGAGCTCCAGACTTCCTCTACTCCTACCCTCTGCTCATCAGCCCCATGCCAGGGTGCCCGCTCGGACCTGCCCTGCCCACTCAGCTGTGAGGATGGTGGACGTTTCTGGAAACCCTCATAGAAGGCAGGGAGAAAGGGGCACCCGGCTCAGACGTCCGCAGAGGCAGCCCCTCCCTGGCAACCCTGGCTGGAGCCCCAGCCACCCTCTCTGGAGGGCTCCCTCTGCTGGCCCCGCCCTTGGCAGGCCAGGGCGTGGCACTGCCCAAGGGCTGTTGCAGGCAGGGGGGAGGGTGCCCCATGCTGCTCTCCCATCAGAGGAGGAGTTCCTGCCTTCCAGCCCCTCATCCTTAACCACTCAACAGGAAGCTCTCGGGGGGGGGGTGGGGTGGGGTGGGCGGAGTTGGGGCACATAGATTAAGCCACCGCTAGGGACACCAGTGCCTCTGTTGGTGTGCCTGGTTCGAGCCCTGACTGCCTCACTTCTGATCCGGCTCCCTACACACACACACACCCGGGAGGGCAGCAGGTGATGGCTCAACTGCTTGAGTTCCTGTCACCCAGAGGCGAGAGAGCAAGATGGAGTTCCCGGCTCCTGGCTTCAGCCTGGCCCAGCCCCAGGTGCTGTGGCCATTTGGGGAATGAACCAGCACAAGGAAGGTCTCTCTCTCTCTCTCTCTAACTCTACCTTTCAAATAAATAAATAAAGCTTTAAACAAACTAATCAACAGACAAAAAGAAGCCATCCCAGTCCCCTCTTCCGGGAAGCCTCCCTGGCTCTCTTTAGTCTTCCTTGAGTCTTCCCCCAATTCCAAGAGCCCAGTACAGAGCTAGAGACCCTGGGGGTCTTGATGCTGCAGTCTTCAGTGGATCCCACTCTGAGGGTTTCACCTCACAGAACGGGGCCTCGCTGGGGGGAAGGATCCTGCATCAAGGCCCCCTGGCTGAGCAACGTGACAGGGACAGAGGTATGCGATCTGGCTGCCCACCCTGGGAACTGCAGAGAAGGGTGCTGGGTGCTGGGCACCCACCGGGAAAGCTCTTCTTGGCCTCTGGCTCTGAGTGCCCGGGACCCGTGCTGACTGGTCCCTCTGCCCACACAGCTGATGTCCGCGCCCCTGGGCATGCCCCGCCCCCGGCCCGTGCTCCCCACATGCACACACACCTGAGCTTCTGCTCAGCTGCACGAAGCGGCGCCGAGAATGTCAGCGACAGAGCACGAGGCAGAAACTTATTAGCGGTGATATTTCCCCGGATCCTGGCACTGCATTCGCTATTAGTTCTAATTCAGCGGTTCCCTCTACAAAAGCTTATTGTCCCCTAATGGGAAATCTACAAACCGAGTTTGACTTCTTTATTAAAAACCAACAAGCAGTGGATCGAAAGGAGTCACCTGGCCGGGCTCGCCGGGGCCCCATGGCGCCCGCCGGTGGCTGGCTGTGATCTGCCTCTCCCCACCCACGCCCTGTTCAGTACACGCCGCCATTTGCCACCTCCTGCGGCCCACACCGCACTGGTTCACGGCTTCCCCCGCCAGGGCTGCAGGGAGGAGGCAGCTGCGCCAAGTGACAGCTACTTAAAAACCACCCACGTGCAAAATCAACCTGAAGGCGATGACCTTTTCAAGTGTGGTCCTTAGACATGAGTGACTGCGCTGTCCAGAGATGAGTTCACCCCCAGCCACGGCTGCACCTGGTCTGGCTGCCACAGCCTTCTGCCGCCAGAGGGCCGGGCTGGCCAGGCGAGGAGCAGAAGATGTGCAGGGTCCCTGTGGACCCGCATGGCAGCGCTGAGGGCTTGTGGCGATGGCGTCCCTTCTCAGGGTGTGGGGCCCCGGCTCCCGCCCACCCTCACCCACGGGGGTTCTCCAGTCCAGGGAGGGAGGCTGTGGGCTACTGGGACTCGCAGCCAGCAGGGATGCGCTCAGCCTCTCCTCTGCTGGGGTGCTCTGGCCATTGCTCAGGTTCCTGCCCTAACTGAGCTGCAGCTTGGGCAGGGCCTGGGGCTGGGGACAGTCTCTGGGTTTCAGAATCTCCTTATTCAAGCTCCTCGAAGTGGGGTCCCCTGAGCAGCATGGTCGGCGTCACCAGAGTGCTCAGTAGAAACGTGGCGTCTCGGGCCGGCCTCCCAGGCGCCAGCTTAGAATGTGCCCTCTGATACATGCCCAGGTAGTTCTGTGCACAAGGAACTGTCACTCATGGACAGGGATGACCAAGGTGCTCAATGGAAGGCTGTACTGGCAACAATGTCCACCCAGGGGTCAAATCCCATCAATAAGTGAGGAAGGGGCCCCTGGGCCGGCTGTGTTCTCTCCCTGGGCCTCAGCTTCCTCATCTGTAAAATGGGACAGCAAGGGTCTGGGCAGTGTGCAAGCACCTGGCTTACTACAGCAAGCTCTCATGACCTGCCCAGGGACGCCGGCCCAGCCCTGGGCTGCTGCGCTGAACTGCAGCTCATTTCCCCACCTGGTCTACTCCCCAAGGCCTGGAAGGAACTCTGCAACTCCCTGTGGCACGAAAGACGGCCTGGACATGGCTGCATGGACGGCCGGCGGTCACCTGCCCCGCCTCATTGCATCCTCACAACACGAGGGAGGAGTCAGGTTTATCCCCATTTTGCAGGTAAGGGGACTGAGGTTCAGAGAGGGCTACAGAGGGAGGAAGAGCCCAGTTTCCAGCCCATAGGCCTCCAACAGCACAGCCTCTCCCCAGGCTGGGCCTCCGTGGGGCACGGAGCGGGCTTCAAAGTCACCTGCACCACAACCCCCGCCCTGCCCAGGCCTGCTGCTACCCCTGGCACATGGGATTCTCTGTCTGCCAGGTTGAATGGGATGGGCAGGTGCTCAGGGGTGTGGGTGTGGGCATGGGTGTGGCCAGGCAAGGGGTGGGATGTGAGGGCTGTGGGCAGGGTCAGGCCACATGGTGAGGAATGTCAGGGAGAGGTTACAGTTGGCAGGGAGGGCATTCCCACCCTTGGGCACTGCCCTTGGCATCTGGAGGCAGGTAGCTGCGGGTGCAAGTCCACTTCTGTGGCTCTCACCTGCCCTGTCCTTCATCCCCTGCCACTCCCTGGCGCCCAGGTCAGACACACTGGCTCCAGAAGCAAGTCGCTGATTCTATGGTCCCTCTGCTGTCCCAGAAGGCTCTGCACAGCCTCGGCCTCCCGGCCACCCTGAAATCCGGCTCCCATCTGCCCGCTGGGAGGGCTCCCCAAGGCACTGCCACGACTTTTGAATTCCACCGATCGGCAAGTACGCAAGCTCTCCTGCCACAAGGACCCTGTGGCTTGGGAGCTGGCCCTGGGGCATCGGCCTTCGGGGAGAAGATGAGGTGTTAGAACCTGGTGTGGGAGGTCAGGCGGCCAGGCTGGCGGGGGCGAGCTTTCCTGGCTGACATGAGATCTCAGCAGACTCCTCACCTGACATCTGACCTAATCTGGGAGCCTGTGATGCCCCTGTACCTTCATCGACACCCGATCACCCTCCCAGATCACCCTATCACCCTCCCAGATAGAGGCCGGGGCTTGCCTTGTCCTGGGAGGGGCCCTGTGGTCAGCCCACGCCCTGCATCCCTGAGATCAGTGGCCAGGGGAGGGGTGGCATGCGGCAGGGGAACCAGTGCAGAGGACACTCCAGACATGAAACGCACTGGGGTTTGTTCGCTACTCGGGCCACACCAGCCGCGGCTTCAGGCCACCTCAGAGGAGTGGGGAGAGGAAGGAAGAACAAAGTGGGGAGAGTGCGGGAGAAGGGAGAAGATGACCTCCCAGCATTCCCTGCACCCTCACAGAGCGAGGCCAGGAAGGAGGGACTCCGTGCCTTGTCCTCCTGGCCGGATCTCAGCTCCATTCCTCTCTGAGGTGTCCCGAGGACCAAAGGCAAGGTCACAGCAAGGCCCCTTGTCTCAATTCTTGAGTTCCAGGGCCCACGGCCTCCCCCGGCAGTGCTGGGAGGCAGCCTCACTGTGGCAGCTGGGGCTTGGTGGGACAGCCCAGGTCACCGCGGGGACAGCCGAGGAGGTGGGGCACCGCATCCTACCACACCCCCAGGCCAGGCAGGGCCCCGACACTGGGGGGCACTCGCCATCCCACCTCTGGCAGGGCCAGGCCAGCAGCCCCGGATACTTACGAACACCTCAATGATGACCGGGACGGTGCTGTTGAGGGGGGGATTGCCGGCGTCCTTGGCCATGACCGTCAGATAGATGAGCCCATTGGGTATCTGCTCATAATCCAGGGGCCGGCTCACGCTGATCACTGAAACAACAGGAACACGGCCCCCTGGAGACGGCCCCTCACGCCCAGCCCAGCCTGCCGGGAGTGTCTGGGCAGGGGCCGGGGCTGGCACAGCTGAGGCCAGCTCTGCCCTGCTGTCCTCTCCTGCACCTGCGTGTGGACCTCACGGTGGGGAGCCAGGTGCACGGATGGCGCTGTGCTGAGCTCGCCAGGCCGTGACTGCCAGTGGTATTGGAGAAACCAAGCTCAGAGGAGCTCAGAGACTCATCCAAGGTCACTAGAGGAAATTAACGGAGCCCACTGTGGCTGAATCCAGAGCCCAGGCCCGCCCCTCCCTGGGAGGTACCACTGCCTGCTTATCTGTCCGTCTGTCCGTCTGCGGGTCTCCCCCATTCACCCGGTCTTTTCTTTATGCCTTTCCCCACTTGGTCTAGAAGCTCCTCGGGGGACAGGGTCACGCCTTGTCCTCCCAAGCCCCACCCATTTGCCACCCCCACTCTGTTCACTGTGTAGGGCCTAGCATGGGGCTATGGGGCCTCTGCTCTGGCTCCTGTGGCCCCAGCTATTTCTCCCGTCGCCCGCTCTGCCCTTCCTCCCCTCCTCCATGACCCTCCACACCCTCCCTGCCCACCCCAAGGCCCCTGGAGCAGGGGGAGACTCGGGCTAGGGGCTGCAGGCCTCCCCTCCTGCGGGGCTCTGTTGGGAGGAGGGTGAAGAACCCCAAAGGGCAGGGCAGGATTTGTAGGGAGCGCAGAGATGCCTGGTCCCTGCTACAGTCCCCTCCCCCACTGCCCCTGCAGGAGCTCTCACAGGGTCCTGGTCTGGGCTAAGCCATACGAGGGGTGCATAAGCTTGAGATGGGGGTGCAAGGGCACCACCACGATTTTCCACTGGGACAAGGCAAACAAGCTGCTGGCTTCAGCGACACAGCACCCACAGGGGTTCCTCTAGCTGAGGGCGGGCAGGTGACATGGAACTTTGGAGCTGTTTGAAGAGGGGCGGCATGCTGGCCTGGGGCCTCCAGGGCCCAGACTGTGATTTCTGTAGTGTGGGGGCCGGCGATGAGCCTAGAGCCACCGGAGCATGTCCGTCTGTCCTGGTGGCACAGACCTGGCCTTCAGCGTTAGGGATGCTTCCAGGGTGGGGAGGAGGAGGGAGGGAGGCATCAGGGGAGTCCTCGGAGCTTCACCCCCACCAGGAGCAGGGCCAAGGGCAGGGAGGCAGGGCCCTCCTGGCAGAAGGAACCCATGAGGTTGGGCCTGCGAGGGGACAGCAACCAGGGGTGCAAAGTGGCCAGATGCTGGGGGGTGGGCAGCTGAGAGCGAACGGGCAGCTCTGCTGGGCGACTTCGGGTGGCCTCTGCTCCTCGTCTCTGGGCCTTGTGCGCCTCCCCGAGAAGCACGCTGGTCTCTCCGGGGACCTTGGATCTTTGGGCTGCTGCTCTGCTCTCCCTGCCCAGGGCCTTGGGCAGGGGGCAGGACGCATGGGGAGGCTGCCGGCACAGGGTACATAGGGAGGAACTGCCCACGTGCCAGGGAGGGACAGGCTGGGATCTGGGAAGCCTGAGAGGGGTCCTAGGTCTGCCACAGAGGCAGGGAGGCCTAGCAGGTGGGGCCTCTGTCTGCCCCATGGGTCTGCCCAGGCATTGTGGCAAGCAGCATGGACCCCACCGATTCTGGGAACTCCAACTCCTGGCTTCTCTGGAGAGCCAGCTGTGGCCTGGGACAAAGGTCAGGCTGATGTGTGACCTGCCGGGGACCCTAAGGCAAGGAGCTTGCGGTGGCTTCCTGAGCAGTGCAGTGCGATTGGGAGACAGAGGGCTGGCCTCTTCCATGCCAGCCAGCACCCAGAGGTGTGGGACCCCCCGCCCCCAGCATGCCTTGCCTACCTCCGTAGCCCTCGTACACACTGATGTCGAAGTAGCTGCCAAAGGCAGAGGCATTGACGATGCTGTAGGTGATCTGGTTGTTGGGTGGGGAGTCCTCATCTGTGGCCTGGAGAGAGAGGGCAGATGCAGCCCCGTGAGCCTGCAGAATCCCCCAAGGGTGCAGGAGCTAGAGGCCTGGTGCCCAGCCTGGAGGTGTTACGAGGTGGTGGGACCTTCAAGAGGCAGAGCCTAGTGGGAGGCGGGTAGGCCACCCAGTACAGCTCTCTGGAGCTCTGGTAGTCCCCACCAGAGCAGGCAGCTGTTATAGAAGAGCAGGCCAGGTCTCAGAGCCCCTCTGGCTGTCTGATCCGCTATGGGGTCTCTCCATCTCCTCTGAACTCCCGCTGCAATACCTCCTGCAGTGCTGGGATGGACCAAGAGGCCCTCACCAGAGGCCGAACCAGTGGGGCCTGCCAATCTGAACTGTCCTTGTCTCCTACTGGGAGCGAAATGAGCCACTTCTTCCTACGGCCTGGCCTCAGGCATGTTGCTACAGCAACAGGAAGCACGCTGGGCCTGTGCTGTGCGCCCACCTGCCCGTCCCTCTCTCACTCCTGGCTGCCGCTCGCCGTTTAACTTCCACCTGCCATGCGGACACGGTCAGTTTCACGCCAGCAGGCACTTGGGTTCTTGACTCCTGCTGCACCCCTGGAGTCTGGCACAGTGTGTATCACATAGAAGGTGTCTAATAAATGCATACTGCAAGAAAGGAGTACTGGGAATGGGGCCAGGGATCCTTCTTCCCCTTGGCTGTCTTCTGGGCTAGCTGACCTGCTTAGCTTCTTTCTGGGTTGCCACTGACCCCTGAGGGCCTCTGGGGGTCCCCACTGCTCTGGGCGTGCCTGGAGCTGAGGTGGGTGGAGAGGACAGGGTCCTAGGGGAGCCATGGCCACAGGGGGTGGCCCACGCCCACCTGCCTCTCCACCCCTGCCTGCCTCAGAAGCAAGTTCCAAGTGGAGGCTCTGGACCCTGGGGCTTTGGGCTGGCAGCGTGGGGGAGGTAATGAGGACACTGAGACGACTCTAGCCGGAGGTCATGGAAGTGGGGTAGGGACTCCCCGCCGGTGACACTTGCAGCCTAGAGCCCTGTTCTCATGCTGCCCTGGCTGTATCCTCCCTGGCCTGCCTCTCCCCTCCTGCACCCCTTCCGGAAAGCGGGATTGGACGCCAGGCCTCTGTGGCTCCATTCAGCGGCAGCAGGTGCTAAATTCTAAGCAGCCCTGAGGGCTTGGATGGGGAATGCCATCCACTTGGTGTCCTTGCCATGGGAGACAGGGGCATCCTTTTACTACACGGGGGCCTGAAACATAAGCTGATGCCGGGTACGGTCCATGCAGCCTCATGGGTGTCACGGGGATGGGAGGCGGTGCTTACGGGGGCCCCACGCAGCCCAAAGATCGACCCCCAACTCGAGGTTGGCACCTCCCATGGTGGCTTCCCAAAGGGGAAGTGCAGGGGCCAGAACCAGCCAAGGGCCTGCACCACAGGGCCCCGGGCTCTCACCCGCAGCCGCACCAGCTGCGTGACAGAAGGCTCGTTCTCCCGCAGGGCGCCCACGTAGGTGTCCTTCTGAAAGGTGGGCACGTTGTCGTTGACGTCCAGCACGTTGATCCTGACCCGGCCCGTGGTCTCCTCCCCGCCCCCGTCCCGGGCGATGACGGTCAAGGTGAAGCGCTGGATGAGCTCGAAGTCCAATCTGGCAATCAGCACGATGAGTCCAGTGTCCTTGTCCAGGGAGAACCTGTGTTGGGGCAAGGGAGGTGGGACGGAGAGGCCGCCCTGGTGAGAGCGGGCTTGCAGGTAACAGCCTGTCTCACCGAGGCGACAAAGAAAAATGCACCACGGAGGAAGTCTAGCCTCTCTTTCATTCTCCCTACACAAGAACAGCCACTTCTTTATTCTTTTTAAACAATTATTTATTTTACTTATTTGAAAGTTGGAGTGACAGAGAGAGGGAGGAGGAACAACAGAGAGAGATCTTCTAACTGCTGGTTCACTCCCCAAATGGCTGCAATGGCCAAGGTTGGGTCAGGCCAAAGCCAGGAGCCAGGTCTCCCAAGTAGGCACAGGGCCCCAAGGACCTGGGCCATGTTTTGTTGCTTTCTCAGGTGCATCAGCAGGGAGCTGGATCAGAAGAGGAGCAGCCAGGACTCGAACCGGCGCCCATATGGGATGCTGGCAGTGTCTCACACTGCAACACTGGCCCGAGAGCAGCTATTTCTGAAGGGGGTAGGAAGGCGGGGAGGGGTGGCTGGGTGCCAAGCGCAGGAGCAGGCTGACTTAGCCCAGGAGCAAACTCGGCAGGACGACGTTCTCTTATACCCGCTGGCCGGAAATACTGACGCTGCAGGAGGCTGGGCCGGAAACCCTGCCGCCCAGATGGTTTGCACCCAGCTGCTCTGAACAGGCAGTGCAGCCTCAGCCAGGGACACGTGCTTGGTCCTCTCACAGCATGGATCCCCAGTCTTCAGCTTGAGGACTTGGCGTCAGGTGAGAGGCCTGCAAATGTCTCCGGGGCCTGGCGAGCTGCAGCAAGGCTGCTCTCCAACTGCCCCTCCCCCTCCTCGGACAGGCGCCTCCTCTGAGCTGTCAGTGGACATCTGTGTGCTCACGCCTCGTGCCCAGCCGCCAGCCACCAAGCCTGGAAGGTCCTGGCTCTGACGCAGGCAAAGCTCTAAGCCCAGAAGGTACGAAGACTCGGGAAGACCCAAGATGATCAGACAAGACCAGGAGAGCAAGCGCTGACCTGCGTGGGTCCCCGTGCAGGCAGCTGCTGCCGCTGCCTTCGTCTCATTCTTAAAAAAAATGCATTTGAAGGGCGGAGAGGAGGAGATAGGTCACTCTCCAAATGCCTGCAGCAGCCGGGGAGGACCAGGCCAAAGCCAGGAGCCTGAAACTCCGTCCAGGCGTCCCACAGGGGTGGCGAGGACCCAACTCCTGCAGCCGTCACCTGCTGCCTTCCAGGGTCTAATTAGCAGAGAGGGAAGCCGGCACTGGGAGCCGTACTGGGCCCTCTGCCATGGGACGCCGTGTCCCAGCCGTGTCTTAACCCCAGGCCCATGCCCATCTCTCGCCTCCCATTTTGAGCCCCCCGCCCAGAGTGGCCGAGAAGGGCCAGGTGCATGGGCCAGTCTCCAGCCTCCAGCCTCTCAGTCACCCACCAGGGCCACGGCCGGGGACGCACACTGCCGGCCATGTCTCATCTCCTGTCGGCCTCGGAAGGCAGCCAGTCCTTTGGGTTCAGAAGGTGACCTGCCCTGCGCTTCAGCGTGGCCTGGCCTCATGTTAAAAACCAGGGAGAGCTCAAGTGAACTGAGGATGAAGGGAAGAGATGGCCCAAGCCCCTCCTGGAACCATGTCACTCTGCTGGGGGCAGGGCCAGGCTGGCACAGCTCAGGGCACGAGGGGAGCCACCCAGCTGATGGCTGCTGCGCCTCGGGCACCCCTCCTGTGGGATGCTGAGCTCGAAGGGGTGAGGAGCATGCAGGAGCCCCACCCTGCACTCGGCGGCTGTGGGACTCTGCACAAGCACCTCGGCCTCTCATCTGCAAGCAGGGGGCAGGAACTGCCTAGCGCGGGCTCCCCCGCGGTTCAGTGTTCAGTGTGGAGCCTGCGGGACACAGCGCACCCAGAGCACCTGGCAAAGTCCCGGTACACATAGGGCTTCCTAAACGCTGGCAGCCGGGGCAGTGGGGAGCGACCGTCAGCGCCTTCTGGAGACACGGTCTGCTCCACTCCCAAGCAGTGCTGCCTGTGGGGCTTGGAGAAGGCAGGCCCGGAGAGCTCCGAGGGCACCGTTCACACTGCGCCACAGCTGGGCCAAGCCCGGAGCAGCCCGTGTGGGCAGACAGGGCCCAGCTCCCGGACCCCCGGTCCATGTAAGGGGCACGAGGGGCTGGGGGCAGGGACTTACCTGTCAGGGTCATCGCTGAAGAAGTAGTTGACTTCCCCGAAGGTGCCCACGTCATTGTCCGTGGCCTACAATGGTGAGAAGGAGAAGCCATTACTGCCTGGCCCAGCGAGGATCCCAGGAAACCTGCTTCTCCCGTGCACTCCTCTGGCCCAGGCCTCGCCTTCCATCACAGGCTGCTGCTACCTCCCCCGTCTCCCTCAACTCCTCCTCCACAGGGCTAAGGGGCAGGAGTGGGTGCTGGCTGCCCGGCCCTAGCCATGCACAGAGACCGGGGGTCGGCGCCGCCCTCCAGGAGTGCAGCCGGGACTCGGTGGATGAGGGTGGAGCCGCTGAGCCCTGGCGGTTTCAGGGCTTGGATTTCCTTTCCCGCCGTGGCTTCGGCTTGGGGGGTGCGTTGGGACCCCTTTTGCCCAGCCTGCTGCAAGCTGGGTCTCTGTCACTTGCAGTCCAAAGGGTCTAGAGGGGGAGGGGCCAGCCCCATGCTGGTGACACGGGGAGATGGTGGCCACTGGCAGCCCGCACAGCTGTCACACCTCTGACCTCTCGAAGGACACACACGTTTGCATGGCTTCACTTCACCCTCACTACCATCCATGTGCTGGGAAGACACTTCCACCCATCTCACAGATCACAACACTGAGGCCCAGGTCCCTGGAAGGCCTGGGGTAGCCCTGTCACCTCTCCACGGGTCAGAAGCACTTGGAGGGTAGAACTGGCCTCCCTGCCCCACCCCAGCACAGCCTCGGCCTTCCCCAGGGCGATGGCAGTTCTCACAGGGGTTAGCTACTGTAGCGTGCCTGTCACTCACACACGCCACGCCGTGCCTGGCACTGCCCTGGGTGTGACCCCTGTAGTGTCTGCAGGCCGCTGCTGTGGGGCCGATGGCTGCCCGCCTCTACATCAGGAGAGAAAGATACAGACCGGCCCCAGGGCCCACTTCTATCCGCCTCACACTTGGAGCTCAAAGCTGGACAAAGGCCCCATTGACAAAAATACGTCGATGCCTTTGCGCCCAAGAATTTGCGAGGCTCCTTTTAAAGTTCCCAGAGTTTATGGAATCTAAGAAACCCCGTGTTCCTTAGCATCAGCCCTTTTCTCAGGGGAAAGCTGACTCCTCGTCCAGCTCTTCCCCTGGGGAAGGCAGGCCAATACACGAAGAAGAGATCCCCCTCCTGGATGGTGGGGACGAACTAACGTTCATGCCCACGGCTTAAGGGTTTGGCCCTCTGGAAGACGTGGCCCGGGCTCGGGGCTGCCCACTTTCCCAGGGCCACCTCTCATGCTGCTGCCGCTCCTGCACCCACACGCCTGCCTCTGGCCCTGCCACCACCATGCAAGCCTCAGAGTTCACCACAGGTCCTTGGGGGATGCGGCTGAGTGCCAGGAGCCACCCGCCAGCCAGGACCGACTCCCCGCTGGACACCCCTCACCCCAAGCTATTTCCTCCAGCACCTTAGACCCATCGGTCCTTCACTCCCTAGGCTGCAGCTGGTACTATTAGTGCCGCCCCCACTTTACAGATGGGGAAACTGAGGTGTGGCGGAGCAACAGCTAGAGAAGGAACCTTGTTGGGATGCGAGCCCACACCATCCAGCCACACCCTCCACCCAGAGGAGAGGGGAGACCAAGGCTCCGCCTCACAGCTCCTCCCAGGGACCCAGAACCTTCGCTTGGCATCACGCCTGGCCCCAGCAGTCAGTCGGCACCAACCGTGGCTCAGGTGGGGAAGCAGTGTGACTGTGACACCAGCGAGCCCCTGGGGGTGGGGGCGGGGATGGGGTGGGTGGAGGCCTCAGTTCCAGGCCAGGGCCAACAGCCCTGGTCACGGGCGCCCCGACAGGGCCCCCTAGGGGGGACAGGCCTGAGGCAGCAGCAGGGCAGGGCTGGCACCCACCAGGCTCCGTGTCCAGCACAGACAGGGGCTGGCCCACTGGAGACCCCTCCCAAGGCTGGAACATGGGCAGCAGACCCTAGTGAGGAGGAGGGTGGAGAGAAGGAAGGGCGGGGTGGGGGGGCAGACTGGAGGAGGGAGTGGAAACAAAGGCACACGGGGAGAAGCCCGCTGAGAAGGCAGCTGGGACCGCAGGCGGGCGGGGGCCTGGGCCAGTCCCTCGCACCCCACCCCCACCGGAGGGCGTGTGCAGACCCTCGCTGAGCTCTCCCTGGCCGCGTGCCCTGCAGAACCATCAGGGTGGGCAGACTCCCGCAGGTCTCCTTGTTCTTTCCCCTCCACCTGGGGGTCCACCTCCGGCCCCCAAGCTGTTCTCCCTTCTGCAGGCTGACTGAGCACGGCTCCGGCTCCCACAGCGACCCTGTGCCCGCTCACCCTGCTCACCAGGGAAGACTGGAGTCTTTGGTGTGACTGCCACCAGCGCCACACGCGTGCGGAGCCGCGAGGGGAGGGGGCTTCCCTTCTTCAGATGCACGAAGCAGCTGAGGATGAAGAGCCGCCTGCGGACCCTGGCCAGGGTGGGGCAGCCAACATGGACACAGGGGCCCACTGCGGGGTGCCCTGGGCCTCGGAGGGGCAACAAGTCGGCCCGCAAGGGAAAGCCCCTCCTCCACTTGTGTTCTCCGCCCTCCGGGTCCAGCCTCACCTCTAACCCGGCACTGGCTCTGCCTGGAGGGCGGGTCTTCCTCTGCCACCTGCTCCTTCCTGTCCCCACCCACCCACCCCTGGCCCCAGGGGTGCTCACTCAGACTCCCAGCCCTGACAGCACAGAGGCTGTTTCACACATGGGGCGTGGGTTGGATGTGCCCAGAGCCTGGTGCAGGGCATGGCAGTGCAGCAAAGGCCCTCATGTGTCTGCCAGCTGTCACCTCCTCTGCGGCATCTGTGTGACACATTCTGGTGCCCGCGTGCTGTCCTGCAGACACCACGGTGGCCAGTGAGCAGGGACAATGGGCTGACGCTGAGGTTTCTAGAACATTCCCAAAGCCCTGGTCTCCTGCTGGAGCCCCCACTGGGCAAACCCTGGAGGCAGGAGGCATGGGAAACTCAAGGCAATGGTGAAGCAGTAATGGACGTGGAGGGGACGTGGCCGGACACTCACACAGCCACACGTCCAGTGGAGGCGCTTCGAGCTCGGCAGCTGCTACGCCAGGCACTGAAGTCGCCACCGTAAGCATGACCAGACCCTTGCTGGAATGAGACAGGTCCAGAGTAGGCAGAGAATGAACTAAGAGCCCAGGTGCAGCCAGGGCTAAGAACTCAGGGGGACAGAGCAGAACATGGGCCCGGAGCTCTCTGAGGTCGCCAGCTGAGACTGATCCAAATGGCAGATCTCTTTGACAAGGCCCCTCCCTGCAGTCAGCATCTGTCCCCATGGTCAGTGCCTGTCCCCAAGATCAGTGCCTGTCCCCATGGTCAACTCTTGTTCCCATGGTCAGCGCCTGTTCCCGTGGTCAGTTCCTGTCCCCATGATCAGCACCTGTCCCCATGGTCAGCTCTTGTCCCCATGGTCAGTGCCTGTTCCCATGGTCAGTTCCTGTCCCCATGGTCAGCTCCTGTCCCCATGATTAACACCTGTCCCCATGGTCAGTGCCTGTCCCCATGGTCAGCACCTGTCCCTGCAGTCAGTGCCTGTCCCCGCAGTCACCTGTCCCTGTGGTCAGCACTTGTCCTTGCGGCCAGCGCCTGTCCCTGTGGTCAGTACTTGTCCTTGTGGCCAGCGCCTGTCCCTGTGGTCAGCACATGGGGAGAGGGTGCGGCTGGACGCCTGATTTATGAGGTGTTCCCTCCGATTCTCCCAACACTGGCATTACCAGCAAAATAAATTCTCTCATTTGGGCCTTGATAATTGCACGGCAAGTGCTTATTTCTGTGATAGACAATGCCAGCCCAAGTGTAATTTTCTTTTGCTGACAGAAAGGAAAAAAAATCTAAACACACACAGGGAGAAGGGGTGGGCAGGGGGGCGTTCCAAAGGTTGAGACAAGGTGAGAGGAGGCCAGCCACAGCCCCGGATTGGCCAGGCCTGAGCCGGAAGCACCACTCTCTCCCGGCTGCGGTGCGGGGCTAGGAGAGGGTGCTCCTGCCTCTTCTGAGTGTTGAATGTGTGACTCTGCCAAGCACTTCCTGCACTGGACTTTACCCATCCTCCCAACACCCCACCTTACAGACGGAGAGGACTGAGGCGCAGAGAGCCTGGTCAGCCTGCCCAGGCCAAACAACCAAGGTCAGGGCCGAGGACTCAAGGCCCGTCCCCGCCCCTCCCTGAGGCTGCGCTGGAGCCCAGCCCCAGGATCCACGCTTCTCCTTCTCCGCACACACCCCCGAGCCCCGGCCTGGGAGGGTGGGCTCCTGGCAACCCCAGCCTTGCCCACAGCAGAGGCAGCAGGATCTCTGCATCCCCAGGATTCAGCCCCTCCATTGCGACCCTCACTCGCCCTTTGGCCTTGGTCTGGGATGGCAGTCAGGGAAGCTATAGGTGCAATCCCCTTCCAATCCCCCGGGCTCTCCCCGCCCCCTGCACCCCGTGGAGAGGGCTACAGGTGCAGTCCCGTTGCAATCCCCGGGGCTTTCCCCTGACACCCCGTGGAGAACGTTCTCCCCAGCCTCCACGTCCAGCCCAGCTCCCTGTCCTCTGGTGCCTGCTGCAGCGTCTCATGCCCACTGCCAGGGCCGCACTAGTCCAGCAGTGGGGCAGTCCCCTGCCTCTCCTTCCCCCTTCCTTACAGCCTGTCTGCAGTGAACAGCCACCATCTCTTACCCTCTTCCATCTGTCTGCCCAGACAAGGGCTGCCTCTCCCAGGAGGCCCACCCTGCCGACACTCCGTGCCCAGTCGTCCCAGCACACCATCTGTGCACCTGCTGTCCTTCTGCTCATGGTCCTGGAGATGCCAAGCCTTATAACTCCCATGGGGTCTGGTCTGCACCTCTAGGCCTCACGTCCTCTGTTCTCTGGGGTCTCCTCTCAACCACAGCCCCTCCCTCGGCTGCTGCTAACGCTGATGTCACCACTCCGACAGGATGGAAGCCCTCCCCTCTCACGCACTAACTTCCCTACCCTGTTTAGGGCAGGAAGCTTCTGCCCTGTGTCCTCTCTCTGCTGAGTTCTCACACTTCCCTAACTACACACACACACAGGTTCTCTTCTCTCTGTGTCTCAGGCAGCCTGGCACTTGCCTGCACCCCCACCTTCTCCCCCCACCCACATACTCTCCTAGAAACCTTTCTACTTGTCCTCTGTCTGGTTCAGTAGACCCCTCCCAGAGACACCCCTACCTCCACCCATCATGCACACACACCCACTCAGACTCCATCACGCCCCCTGCCCCTGGCCTCAGCCCCTGCAGTCCCCTCTACCCCCTCCCTGGCCACCTGTGTGTCTCCCTACGGGGAGGGCCGGCAGGCACCCACTCAATCACTCCCTGCCAGCCCCGCACCGCCGTCACGCGTGCCTGCCCAGGCGCCCCGCACGGGGCTTCTGCTCTGGAGCACGGCGGGCCCAGCTGCCGCTCGCCAGCCCTGGGTCCCAGCCGCGGCGGCAGGCGGCGGCGCCGGCGAACAGTTCTGCTCCTGTGCACAAATCTGCAGAGAAGGGCACGCGGTACAATTTGTTCAGGAAACAATAGCGATGTTTGACATGTCATCGGGATTGATGGAGCAGAAATTTACATGGGAGAATGCATTTTTAAACAGCTCCACGAGCCCCGGTGCTGGGCCGGGAATGCCTTCCCCATTCATCATGCGCCGAGCCCCCCAGATAACTCCCTGAACTAGAGCAGATGAGCTGCACTCCTGCAAGCTCCGGGGCTGCCAGGGCCGCAGGAGGAGGAGGAGCGCTCGGCTGCAGGAACCTGCCAGCCCGGAGCCCTGGGGACCTCCACAGGATTTGGGGCAGTGGTTATGATGCCACTTGGGACATCTTAGCCTGCATCCCATACCAAAGTGCTTGGGCTCAAGTCTTGCCTCTGCTTCTGATTCTTGCTTCCTGCAAATGTGCGCCCTGGAAGGCCGAGGTGACAGCCCAAGTATTTGAGTCCTTGCACCCTGCAAGAGACCAGGATTGAGTTCCTGGCTCTTGGCTTCAGCCTGGCCTGGGCCTGGTTGCTGCGGACATTTGGGGCGTGAGCCAGCAGATGGGAAATCTCTCTTTCCTTTTCTCTCTCTCTCTCTCTCTCTCTCTCTCTCTCTCTCTCTCCCTCAGTCCCTCCTTCCCTCCCTCCCTCTCCATCTCTCTCTCTCTCTCTCCCTGTCCATTTGCCTTTTAAATAAATAAAAAAGAAATTAAAAGTAACAAGGATTTGTGGCTAACGGCCAGAATCATGAAAACTCACCGCGTAGGGCAGCAAGACCTGGGTTTTGGCCCAGCTTCCGCCTGAAGCCCCGGCTGCTGTGGGACCAGGGCAGATAGCACAGCGCTGGGGGCACTCGTGCTGCTCACCCACTGAGCCGCTGCCCACGTCTGTCAGCCTTGCCCAGCAGTCTTCCTCCACACTGCCCTCTTCCCAGCTCTGCTGCCCAGTCTCAGGCTTCTGGCTCCTCCTGGCAGCGGCTCCTTCCAAAGCCTGTGTTCAGTGCCGCGTGAGTCACTGGTAAAGCCGTCTGCATTTGTAAGCGCTCACTCAGCTGCTAGGACAGGACTCTTGGGCAGCAGCTGGAAGCAGCTTAGAGCTGGGCAGGTGGGGCAGGTGCAGTGCAAGGTGTCGAGAGGTAGGAAGGCTGGGGCCAGGGTGCTCGGGGAAGTGTTGGCATATGTTCCGAATCTGCGGCTGCACGGATATGGGGCAGAAGGTCTTGGCGTTGGCAGGCAAATGCTGGCTGGCCACCTCCCAGGCTAGAACGGAAGCTCTGTGAGGGCAGGAGCCCCATCTGTCTCAGTCCCCACAGGTCCCTAGCATCCAGCCAGGGCCTGGCACTCTGCAGGCCCTCAACAAACACCAGGCAGACGAACAAGGCGGGCACGAGATCGCTCCCTGAGGACAACGAGGTTGTGCTCAGCCAAGGTGAGTCAGGAGTCTCCAGCCCTAACTAGGGGGCTGCTAGGGAGGAAAGAGAATCTGGAAGATATGGAGGGGATGGCTGGAGGGGGAGGGGCAAGAGACCAAGAGAGGAAGAGGAGGAGGGGGGAGAGAGCGAAGGGACTGCAAGATTCGCACCCTGAGCCTCACTCTCCTCGCTGTTAAGACAGCAGCCGCCTCGAGGGGACGCCGTAAGGATGAAAGACGTAAATGCACGCCAGGTGCTCCAGCTCCACGCCTGGTGCACAGGAGCACGTGGTGGGGGCAGGTTTAATGACTCCCACCCCCATCCTAACTGCTCTTTCTCCAGCCCTGGACAGGCTCCTGCCACAACCCCTCTCGGCCCACCCCTCCACACACACACCTGGGCTGCGGTAGCAGCCGGCCAGCTGCAGGTGCAGGAAGGTGGCAGGAGCCGGGCCTGACCCCTGTTTATTACAGTGTGCATCCCGGGACGCGGCAGGAGGGCGGGCAGGTGCCCTCCAGGTGTGAGGTCCCATGTGTTTGCTATTGCAGGTGTCGTTCGGTTCTGAGTACTGCTGCCCCTTCTTTTATTTCCTTTATTTTATTTTAAAACCTGGAAATAAAAAATGATGGGGAGCAAATTGCTCTGGCCAGCAGCTTTGCACTTAAAGGAGTCATCACGGGGAGCGATTACAGCGCATCCAAGGCTGTCACAGTGGCCGGCAGCTCCTACATCAAGAGCCTGGCCCTGCCTGGTGGTCCCTGGGCCTCCCGCCAGGAGATGCTGGTGCAGCAGTGTGGGGGCCCCCTGGGGGCACAGGAATAACTAAGATCTCGAGGTACTTGGCACACTTGCCCTTGATCCTGAAAATACCCAGCGAGGCAGGGTCACCGTTCATTGGGAAGGTGAAGAACCTCTGGCTGGGAACAGCCACAGAGTAGGAACTGGAGCTCCCTCTGCGGAGTCCCTACTGCATCCCAGGCGGTAGCGTGTTGTACTGACACACTGCATCTGCACTCCTGGTCTGTGAGATGGGCTCTAATGCTATCCTCACTTTACGGACACTCAGAGAGGTTAAGCAACAGGCAGAAGTCACGCAGCACTTCCAAGATTCTGTTGGGTGTCAGGCATGAAGGCAAGTGCTTCACGCTGCTCTTAGAAACAGTCTTAGTGCTCAGTGGTTTTATCATGTTGAGAATTTACTGCACCTGTCAGGCACATTCTGCTGAGCGTGTTACTTCACTGCCGCCATATGGAGTCCGCATGATCAGGCCCCCTTTTTGCAGGACTCAGGGCTTCCTGGAGGGGTAGGTGCTGCAGCTGGAAAGAGGGTGGGCTGAGATGGGTGGCTGGTGGTGGTGGGGCATGTGGCAGCTGCACATGAGTGAGGGAGGCCCAGGAGCCTGCAGCCCCAGAGTGCGTGGGTAGAGGGGCTGGGCCCACTGGCGGAACCGCAGCTGTGCCTGCGGCGCCTGTACCCGGATCCCCAACCTCCAGCGCGCCAAGGGAATTCTCTGGTTGCTTAAGCCACCGGGTTGGTGGGAAGTGTCACAGCACCCCAGGGAAACTGGAGGAGGGGCTCAGCACGTTCCAAATGCCAACTATGCTGCGGTTCACGTAGCACTCACAAACCTAGGAGTGGCACTGTTCTGCTGGGCTGGTGAGGAGGTGATGGCCAGAGACGACCGCTCGACAGCTGGCCCCTCCTGAAAGAGCGCCTCCTTGGGGCAAGGCGAGAACCCCAGCCCAGCCTGGCAATGGTCAGAGCCCGGGCTAGAAGCTGTGGTTATGCCAGGACTGCTTAGAGGGCCCCAGCATCCCCAGGCGGCGCCCCTGCCACCCTCCTCCCCATGGTCATCGTGGATGGTACGGTGACCATGGCTGCCGGTACCTGGGAGCTTGTGATGAGGGCCCAGCTCGTGCGGCCAGCTGAGGGCGGGGCCTCTGCCAAGCCTTCCCAGACCCGACGCCGAGGCACGCCTCCCCTAGGTGCTCACGGAATATCTCCTACATGCCTGGCTCTGGCGGGGCCACTGAACCCACACACAACTGCTCAGCACTTGTCCCTCAACACAGCCAGGGTCCGTGCCCCTCTGCCCATGGGCTGCGTCTCAAGGAAGCAGCCAGAACGGTGGAGCATCCCCATTCCTGAAGCTGCCCTCATTCCTCTGGGCGTCGTGTGGAAGAGAAGGGGAGGGTGCCCGGGCCATGAGCACAGACCTGGTGTCTGAGGCTCAGTTAAAGGGGCCTCCTGGAGGCTGGTGCTGTGGCGCAGTGGGCTAAGCCTCCAACTGCAGTGCCTGCATCCCATATGGCGCCGGTTCTAGTCCCAGCTGCTCCCTTCTAATCCAGCTCTCTGCTATGGCCTGGGAAAGCAGCGGAACATGGTCCAAGTGCTTGGGCCCCTGCACTTGCGGGAGACTCAGAAGAAACTCCTGGCTCCTGGCTTTGGATTGGCCCAGTTTCAGTGGTTGAGGCCATTTGGGGAGAGAACCAGCGGATGGAAGACCTCTCTGTCTCTCCCTCTCTCTGCCTGTAGCTCTACCTCTCAAATGAATCAATAAAAATCTAAAATAAAAATGGTGGGACCTTCTGGTGGAGGTGGGAAGGAGGGGAAAAGACATCCAGTTGGCCCCCAGGGGGCACCAGCGAGGCCCAGCTGTGCCCCTCCCTCCTTGCCCTTGTGGGACACTCAGGGGACAGCAGCTCCCAGCCTTGTGGGCACAAGCTGGCCGCCGCCCACGTGGCCGGGACACGTCCTCCCACAAGGTGACTTGGCGTCCACGCCTGCTGTCATTGGCGGGCACTGATTGGGCCAGCCTGTGCAGCTCACTAATGAACCATATTGATCCCACATTCTCTTGTTGTCACCCTAAATGGCAAGCTGCACATCTGATAGATTAAACACCCACACGATTTGCTCACGGACATCTCCATCACTGTGCCGCGGGGCCCTAATGACTTTTACAGCCCCAGGCCGCCAGAAGGAATTAAGGTCAAAGTCCCTCACAGGAAATCAAAATCATCAGCCATCCTGCCCCTCACTCACCTGGGCCCTGCAGCCTAGGCTGGAGGCACAGGGATGGAGCAGGCAGGGCGGGTGTGCTGGAGCCCTCACTCCTGGCAGCAACCCCACCCCGTGCCCCCTGACATTCAGTCCCCTCACTCCTCTGCCATCGATAAAGATGCACTCCCTTGGGAGGTCAAAGCACCCCGGCCTTTGCTCTGAAAACATCACCCAAGTGGAGCAGCTTCCGCCGAATCCTCCCCACCTAGCAGACAGGGAAACCAAGGCTCGCAGAGGAAACAGAGCAGCCGGGGCCCTGCAGCCTGTGACACTGAGTATGCAGGTGGTGTCCCGGGGGCACCTGCGGGGGTCTTTGGCCATGGCTTTGTTTCTTCTCAGACGTCTGGGTAGAGAGGGAGCCCTGGGTCTCAGCGAGGGGCTCCGTGAGGAGGCTGATGTCCTGGACATAGGGCCCTGTCACATGGTGGAGCCTGCACACTGCTAACTTCTGACTCAGGGCTCTCTTGCTCACTGGATTTGGTCCTCACCAGGCTGTCGCAGGCGCTCTATGAGCTACCATGCCCCTGAGGTGCTTGGCTTGGCGCCAGGCACTTAGCAATAATACGGTCATGTGTTTAGTAGCTACTGTCGCAGGCGCGGGGCCGAGGGCTTCACACGTTCCTGCAGCAGACCTTAAGGAAACAGCGTCACCATTTCTAAGGAGAGGAAACTGAGGCACAGAGAGAGGCAGGGACTAAACATCCATGCTTCCTGCCACCCTCCAACTTTCCTAAATGACCTGTGATTTTTGGGGGATGGGGGGTAGGGCACAATGCGGCCTGGCTAAAATACTGCATTTCCCAGCCTCCTTTGCTGATAAGCATGGTCACATGACTAAGTTCTGACCAATGAGATGAGGGCAGAAGTTTGCAAGACGTTTCCAGGAAGTCCTTTAAAGGGAGGGGAAGTATCCTCCTTCATTCCCTCCATCCTGTAGCCTGAAACATGGACGCGATGGCTGGGGTTCTAGCCACCATGTTGGGCCTCAAGGATGACGGCCACATCCTAGCAAACGTAAAGAAGAGAGCTTGAAGGAGCCGCCCAAGGCTGCTCGTGCCCTACCACTGTTACACAGGTGAGGAACACACTGCAACCTTGTTCACGCAGCTGTGGGGGTGATGGAGCCTCTGCTGCTGGCAGCTGCACTGGTCACTGCTGTAGACACACTGGCCTGGTCAGAGTCAGGTGGCTCAGGAGAAACCAGGGTGGGCTACGTCTGGAGTCGGGGGGTCTTAACTACGGTGCCCCTTGTAGCCAGCATGCGAGAAACCTGAATTGATATTATCACCACCACCATCATCACTATTACCATCTTCATCATCACTCCCATCAACACCTCCATCATCACCCCCGTCATCACCATGACCACCACCAGCACTGTTGTCAGACAGTGAAATGGACAAGGCTCCTTCCAGAGATCTCAAACTTAGGTCACAAAATCAATCTAGTAAATCTTGAGCAGCATTTTAAAAGGTGAAATCTGCTAGAGCAAAATGGGAAATACTCGGGTGAATGATTGCATTGTTCTGCTCTGGATATGTGTGCCCCTGAGTGTTGTCCTGGGTCACGAAGACAAATGAAGTTTTTACTGTGGGTCATGGTTAAAATGAAAGAAAAAAATAAATAAAAAGACTTGAAAAGCACCAGCAAACCAGCAAGCACAGGGGCCTGGGAGCCGCTCCAGAAACACCCGGCAGGAACCACAGCTACACCTGCTCCCGCAGGCACTGAGCAGCCAGACGCCACCCCAAGCCCAGAGGCCCAGCTCAGCTTCTCTCTAAGCAAGCCCCTGTGGGCCTCGGCCCTGCCTTTCTTCCAGCTGCTCTCTTGACACGGCCTCAGGCCAGGGCCCCGTGGCTGCTCCTGGCCCATCCGTCCCCTATCGCCCCAGCCACCTTCGCACAGCACCGCGGTGCAACACCTGTGCATCCACTCTGGCCCTGGCCACTGGCACAGCCACCACTGTGCCCTTGCCCGGGGGGCCACCGTCTCTGCTCCAGCATCCTCAAGCAATCGCCGGAGCAGGAGCAACCAGCAGCCATCCTACTGACGGGTCACCTGTGACAGGCCAGAGAGGTGGGGACTGTCACTTGCACAAGCCCTCCCTTTTCCAGAGGAGGTTACCCAGTGAGTGGGTGGCCCCTCCCGCAGGCCTGCTGGCCCTGGACCGTGGGGAGGAGTGGTGACCAGCCGGGGTGGGGTGGGGGTACCTGATGGTGAGTAGTGAAGTGAGGGCGAAGCCAGGGGCTGTGGAGTCGGTGGGGCCTGGGTTTTAATCCTGTGGCAGGTGCCTCACCTCTCTGGGCCTGTGTGTGTGACGCACAAGGCGAGGAGAGACCACAGCAAAGTGCATGGTGCTCCCGAGCTCTTGGTGCGCTGTGCCAGGCCTGCGAGCATGAGAGGGGCCCGGGATTTGGTGCAGGGACAAAGGCTGGCGGCAGCAGGTCTCCCCGTCAAGGCAGGTGGATTTGGGGCACCAGTGCAGAGCCTGTGGGGTGCTTCAAAGCCCAACAGGCCACAGGGCCTTCGATCAATTTGCCAGAAGTCAAAGGATCAAATGGTCGATGCGAAAACCCATCAGACCTCACACAGGCCCCTGCACTTCGGGCTCAGGTGTGCAGAAGGCTCAGCCCTGTAGCCTATTGGGGCGGCCCCACTGCAGCCTCCCAACCCAGGGGCCCTGTCCCGGCCCCTCCTGGAAGCCCAGGCTGCTGGTGGGGAGAACCGTTTCCCCTTAGCGCCCGTCCTGCCTCTTACTCCATCCTATTTCAGTTTTACGGATTGATATTTAGATTAAGAAGATAAATACAACCTAGGAGCACTGAGGCCTGACAGCATCTCCCGACCGTCCTCCCCATCAGCCAGCCCAGCCTCCCCTGCCCCTCAGGTTGGAGGGGAGCCAGGAGTGGACAGAGCCCCAGACCCCGCACCCCGCACCCCTCCCCCACCCCCAAGTAGGGGAAGGTGCCCAGGCCAGCTGGGAGCAGGACTGGGGGCCCCACTGTTTATTCTCTCTCTCTCTCTCTGGCCTCCCTCTTCCCCTCCCCAGGCTGCAGATAAAGAATTCAATTTTCTTTTAAACGGTGGGGAAATTGGAAGAGATTTTGTTCTGTTTAAGCACAGCTGGAGTCTCAGGTCTCTAGGGGCTTGAGAACAATGAGATCAATTAAGATGCCAACGGTGAGGGGTGTCAGCAGGGGCGGGGAGAGTTGGCCAGGTTGGGGGGGGGACACAGGGGAAGGGTGGACAGGGAAGGCTGGGAGCCATGAAGCCCTGCTTCTCAGGCAGGGCCGCAAGCGCTGTCTTCCCCGGAGCGGGTCCGCCTCTCCTCTCTGGGTTTTGCGAGAGTATCCAGATGGGGCCTACTCGTCGGGCTGTTCCCATCTCCCAGACTCACGAATAATTCATGGTGGCAACTGCTGGCAGCAGCTTTAGACAGCGGTAGACTCAAGTGGAGCCAAAGCTACTGGTGGTGGGGGGAGCCAGCAAACCATGGCTACTCCTGGATGCTTGGGCACACGGCGCGCGATGGCCGCATGGTGCGTGCACCTGCCATCTGCGGGCCCAGACTCTGAGCTTGACAGACGTCATTTCTCAACTGTGCAACAGCGGGAGTGGAGACCCAGAGGTCAGCAGTGACACGCCCATGGCCCACCTGCTAGGGAGGCACTGAGCAGGCCCCCAACCCCACCCTTTCCACTGGAAGTCTGCGCTGGCGCAGGCCCACCTGGCCAGTCAGGTGGAGACACAGGGGGAGGCACCTCACTGGCACTGCGGCTTGGGCTTGAGCATGGGCTGGGAGAAGAGACGCTCCCACCGCTTCCCTCCTGCATGGCTGCAGCCATCACTTCTCTAGGGGCTTCCGGCCGCAGCCTCAGCGCTGCTCCTCCCAGTTCCGCCCCAGTGCCCTCTGCCCCCAACCCCCAGCCTCACTGGCAGGCTCCAGGACCGGGAGGGAGAGGGCTTCATCAACTCCAGACCTTGCATTCCCTGTGTGGCTGCCCCCACCAGGCTCTGGCCCCACCCCTTTCACCTGTGCCTCCCGGACCTGGGGCAGCGCCTTCAGCACTGGTTCTCAGCCTGGATTCCCCTGGCTTCCATCTGCCCTCTGCTCCATGTCACGTGTGGGAGAGGCCGGGCCACCCCAGCTCTGGCTCCGCCCAGCCCTGGCTCCTCCACTGTGACTGGCTCCAGCTGTCCTTGTTCACAATCTGTCTCCCGCCCCTGTCACTCCAGGGCTTCCATCAGTGGTCCTCTGCCCCAGAGGGCACAGGGTCCTGCTCGGGAAGGGCAGGCAGTGTGACGGTGTGGGAGACACCGGGGCTGGCAGGCAGCCATGGAGGCCCCGGGGTCAGAGCCTGCTCTCCTGTCCACAGAGCCAGGCGGCTTTCAGCCTTGGCCTTGGCATCACATCCCCCGATTAGGACGGGAGGCCCGGGGATGCTAGAACCTGGTGGCCATTACGCTTCTCTACTCTTGACCTTGGCTCTGCAGCCCTGAGCCCGTCTGACCGAGGACACACACTGAGACGGTAGCCGGTCTGCCCTTTCCTGTGACAGAGGAGACTGCGGCCCAGACAGGGCATGAGTCGGGCACAAGGTCCTGTAGAACACCAGCGGCCTGGGGCTCCCACTCCCCACCCACCCCCAGAGGAGCCCGTGGGTGCCCGGCACAGACGTGAAATGCGGGGCTCCGAGGCTCCGGACTCGGGCAGGTATCTCTGCCACTGGGGCATCTCCATGCCTCCGCCTCCCTGTGAGGCCTCTGCTTACCTTCTGCCCACACCCCTTCCTCCAGGAAGCGGCCCTGGACTCCCAGGCCACAGGGGCACAGCTACTCAGTGCAGCAGCCCCCACAGAGAGGACACAGGGACAGACGGAGCCTGCCTGGGGAAGGACGTTAGGCAGGGAGCCTCCCGGCGGCGGGAGAGCAGCTGGGGGAAACCAGGCCGAGCGTGCCCGCCACACTCTGCGGGTCCCCAGCACGCTCAGCCTGGTGTCTTTCCTGCCACCGGCCTCCCTCCTGCGGGGCTTGGTTCTCCCTGCGGCCTCACCGACCCTTTCTCTGCACTCTGCTCCCCCAGGCAGGCTGGAGTCCCAGGGTTGGGCACAGATGGGAGCTGAACTGCCTCTCCCGTGGTGGCTTCTGAGCCTGAGGGCCGCTCCTGCTGAGCCCTGGGTCCTGGAGCAGCGAGGGAAGGCCTGGGAGCGCAGAAAGATCTGGCCTGTTCTGCAGGGGCCAGGCGGCTCCTTGCACTTCCAAGACACAACTTCCGCCAACTGTTTCCCAAATGCCTGCCACAGCCACAGGCAGGGATTAGGCAAGGGGATGTGGATGGCAACCCAGTGGGCATATTTAAGGTGGGTGTCCACTGGGGAGGAAGAAAGCTGAGCCCTGTGCGCCTTCAGCTCCCCACACGGCATCCCTTCCGCACTGCACTCCAGCCACAGGGCCTTTGCACACGCTGCTCTTTCTCCAGTGTTCTTCCCTCCCCTTGTTCACCCGCTAATGCCTACTCCCTACTCAAATGCCACTCCCCCAAGAGGCCCTTCCCTGGCCCCACGTCAAAGTCAGGTACCTGGTGGAGGCTCTCCTACCACCTGGTGGAGGCTCTTCTACCACCCCAGCTCTGCATTCTGGGAAGA
This sequence comes from Sylvilagus floridanus, assembly GCA_949820135.1. Lineage (NCBI taxonomy): Eukaryota > Metazoa > Chordata > Mammalia > Lagomorpha > Leporidae > Sylvilagus > Sylvilagus floridanus. The sequence goes on from OX463235.1 coordinate 21,776,279, forward strand.
AACACTTGACATCACAGTTCCTCCCTGGGTGTGAGTGTCAGGCTTTCCCAGGGGAGTGTGAATGCCATGAGGGCAGGACTCACATCACCACATCCGTGGGGCCAGGAGCCCAGCACATAGTAGATGTTCAGCAAACATGGGGAATGAATGCATGAATGGTTGGATTACCCCTGGTCTCTCGTGCTGTCCAGTGGCACCCACACACCCTGTCAGACCGACACTCTGATTGACTGCTCCATGCCTAGCTAGGACATTCCATGACTTCTGGGCCAGGTCGGGAGTGAGGATCACAGAAAGGCCGGGGCCATGAGAGGAGAACAAACTGCCCTGCCTAGCAAATGGGGAGCCGCCAGCAATAGTCATGGGCCTGCACGCATGCGTGGGCGCGCACCCAGGAGGGCACGTCGCACAGCACGGGTGGCAGGGCGGGAGAGGATACTCACTGCCCAGGGGCTTTCTGAGCACTACCCTGCATGTCCCCGCACTTGTGTGCACACGGGGTACACACAGCTTTAGACGCGAGTCCCACACGGAGATGCATACACAGGTACCCGAGTGGACGCAGGCACAAACACGTACACAAGAGCAGGTTACACACACCCCGGCACACTCGCACACGTGTGTGGCTGCCCCGCACACGGCACCCCACCCCTTCCCGGGAGCCTGCCCTGAGCGGCGCACTCGGTCCCTGGCCTGATTTCCCAGCGGTTTGGGTGCCAGAGCGACCCCCTGGGCCCTGGGATGGAGGGAAGAACACCCCGCTCGCCTGTGCCCTCAGCCCTGAACGCTGCTGCAAGGTCACAGCTCGGGGCCTGGCACAGAAGCCCCTGGACGGGCGGCCTGGCTTGGGACTGGAATCTTGGGGTGAGCTGCATGTGAACGTGAGGTCCCCACTGCTCCCGCCACCAGGGGAAACTCATTTTGCTGTAAGGGGGGGAGCTCCCGGGACCTCAAAACCCAGGCTAGGGGAGTCCAGAGAGGCGGGAGGTGAGCAGGGCGGGCCCCCATGCCATGTGGGCGGCCACAGCGCAGGGCCCGGCCAGGAGGGCGGGAGCCCCTCGCAGCAGGCCCCACACCTGCTTTCAGGGCGAGTGAAAACATTTTCCTTTTCCTGCCACAGGAGCCCGGGAAAGGCTTTAATAATCTCCTAGAAAAGGTCAGGGAGGAGGGAGTTCAGGCCCTGGCGGGCAGCGCTCCCCTCAGCTGCTCTCCAGGCAGAGAGAGCGGGAAATCGGATCGGCCCAGGGTCCCAGTAGAGAAGGCAGAGTGGGGAGGCCAGGGTGGGGCTGCAGGGGGTGGAGGGGTGGGGGGCTGGGGAACCTGACACCCGCTGGGGACTCTGGGAGCTGGGGTGAGTGGAGGTTCCCCAGGGACACTTTCACACCCTCTTGACAGCCTCCCCGGGAGCTTTCACGCCCATTTCACAGATGAGTAAATAAAGGCTGTTGGCATGCTGCGGATGGGCTGGCGTGTGATGAAGGCAGGGAGACCAGGGCCCACGTGTGGTGGTGGGTGGCACGGCCCCTGCCTGTCTTTGCAGTCCCACAGACCCTGGGATGGGGGCAGGGGTGAGCAGGAGGTGGACGGGGCTTGGGTGAAGGAGGCTGGCCGGCTGTCAGCCTCGGGCAGGGATCCTCAGTAGCCACATCGGCTCAACACCCCACAGGGACTGGGAGAGGGATCCGAGCTGGGGCCGGGTTATGTCCACAACAGGTCCAGGGTCTGCTCCAGCTCTAGATAAGACCCAGGCTGGGGGCTCAGCTTGCGTCTCCCAAGGCTGCTTCCCTGTGCCAACCCCAGCCTGCATCAGCCTGAAACACCTGTGGCCACCAGGACGCCTCCCTCCAGCCCTGCAGTTCACAGGGAGTGCAAAGTGGGACCCTCCGTCCCCAGCAAGGACGCACCTGGCCTGACCCTGACCCTAGAAATCCTTGCAACCTGGTCCTGTGGGGCAGGGCCCTTTGTCCTCTGGGAGGCCCCGGTAGCCCTTCACCCTGACATTCAAAGGTATGGGGGAGGGTCCAACGGTGCTGTCTCAAGTCCAGGAGGCCAGAGCCTCCGGCCCCTGTCCTGGGGCACCAGGGGACTCACTGCCGCAGCAGTGAGTGGGTGAAAGCTGGGGGGTAGGGTGGGGGGAGGAGGCGGAGGAAGCAGCTGCATCCGACTTCCTGTTTCCACCCACCGGCCGCAGCAGATGGGCAGGCCTGGGGCTCGGTGTGCTCTCACACCATCTGTCTGTAGAGTAAGCACACTTCCCAGGGGCCCTGGACCACAGGCAGGCAGAGCAGGAAGCGGAAGCGGAAGCGAGGGCCTGGGGACAGCAGTGAGTTAAACCAGGACATGTACTGAGCACCTGCCATGGGCAAGACCCCGAGAGTCTTGCACCCAGTCTTGCACCCAGCCCCCTCTTCTTAACAGAAGCCCCATTTCCAGTCCCGGTAATTTGGATGAAGAGGACCCTACCCCCTGGCTCCACTAGGGGACATATGATCCACCCCCGGAACTAGCCCACTGAGAAGCCCGCTGTGACTTCAGGGGCCCTTTGAGAGAGGATTTTTCCCCCAACACTGGGGCTGATAAATTGGTGAGAAGTAAAACTAGAGGTGCTAGCGCTCCTCTGCCAATAAGAAAAAGCAGAGCCCAGTGCTCAAAATAGCCTCTTTCTCAATTGAGTGCCTGGATGCAGCCATGCCTGAAATCACTTATACTTTTGAGTTACAGGAGCCAATCTTTTTTTTTTCTTGAGCCACTCAAGGCTTTCTGTCCCATGCAACCAGGAGTACTGAGCGATACAAAGGGTGCGTGTCACCTGAGGGCAGCTGGGGACACCCAGGTACCCTGAAAGAGCTCATTTTTCTCTGCCTGCACTCGGATAGGCAGGGTTGCTGCCCTCCGAGGCCCTGACCCAGCTCCTGGCCCACACATTAGAGGGGCTTCCACTGCTCCTGGCACACTCAGGGAAAAGGTGGAAAACCGACGTTGCCTTGGCCCAAGCACATCCTCTCCCAGGCTGGTGCCTTTTCCATGCTGCAGCCCTGGCCAAGGCGGCCTGGGAGCCTTCAGACACCTGGGCACACGCTCTCTGCTGCCTGCTGCGCCCACTCACCAGCACTGTCAGCACGGAGGGTCAGACACCTGGGCACGCGCTCACTGCCTGTCACGTGGCGCTCACCAGCACTGTCAGCACGGAGGGTCAGACACCTGGGCACGCGCTCCCTGCCTGCCATGCGTGCTCACCAGCACTGTCAGCACAGAGGGTCAGACACCTGGGCACGCGCTCCCTGCTGCCTGCCGCACCCACTCACCAGCACTGTCAGCACGGAGGTGCCCACGGTGAGGTTCTCGTGCAGGCTCACGTTGTACAGGGGCTGACTGAAGATAGGCCGGTTGTCGTTCTCGTTAATGAGGGCGATCTTCACCTTGGCGTAGCCCACGTGGTCGGGCACACTCTCGTTGGCAAAGAGCTGCAGGGGGTAGACAGAGCAGGGGTTGGGTGAGCTCTTGCGGAGCCCCCATCCCTCAAAATCCCCCTTGAGCCTTGGCTGGTCCCACCCCAGGGCACCTGTGAGAGTCACTGTATGCAGCCGTGAACTCCCCTCCAACCCTCACTGCTCCACAGGGCTAGGGGTGGCCCGGGATTCTGCAGGGGAGGGTGGGGCTGAGGTTCTGGGCAGTGGGGGCTGCTGGGGGCCCTGGGGCTGGTGAAATCCTGCTCGGTTCCTGTACAAGTCCTGTGCTGCATGCAAAGGGAGGCTCAGGCCCATCCTGCTGTCCCTTAGGTGCCACAGGGGCAGGACAGGGACCAGCATGAGGTGGGATTTAAGGGGATGGTGTTAACCCCACTCCCCAGCTCCAGAGAGAGGGTGGGGCTTACATCAAAGTCGTAGCGGTCCACGGTCTCGTAGTCCAGGGGAATGGCCACGCGGATGCGGATGTCGGCTTTGCCTTGCACAGAGGTTGGGGAGATGATGAAGTGGTGGGAGTTGTTGCCCACCAGGTACACCTCGAACATGCTGTTCAGGCCCTGGTGTGGGAACGGAGAGGCGGTGGGTCAGAGAGGGCACAGGAGGCCCAGGCCTGGAGCCTGCAGGGGGTGCAGGGGGCCCCGGGGGCCAGCCAGGGGCTGCCTCGGTGGGCCCAGGGCCCCGATGGGGCTTGGCTGCATCTGATCCTGGCCGCCTGCTCCTGCCGGGGTCCAGGCCACCTGGAAATCTCCGGTGACTCTCTCTGCCTGCGTTGCCCTGTTGGCACCCACAGTGTCCCTTCTAGGTGGCCTGCTTCACTCTCCATCTCTGGTCCCAGTCTCTATCCCAGCGACCCCCCCACCATGGGGAGGATCTGCCAGCAGAGACAGAGGGAGCAGGAGGGACGCAGGTAGGGGGCCCTGAGAGGCTTGGGCAGGAGGGAGGGGCCGCTCTCTTTCTTCCTCCTGGACCAGTCCCCTGGCGAGCACCTGGGTCTGCTCCACGTGGCACGGGAGCAGCCCTGGAGGATGCTGACCCCCAGGCTGAGCACAGGGCGGCCACATTCATTGGGGCTCCACCGCACCCATCCCAGAGGCCCCCTGTGTGGTTTCGGGGTGGGGTGGGGGTGGGGCTTCTCTCTAGCTCTGGTGTTCTTGGTCATTCTAATCAGGGCCCTGACCCGCAGAGCCCCTTGCACGCCACCCAGCTTGTTGTCAAGCAGTGTGGACGTCTCCATGTCACTGAGGCCCCCAGATCAGGAGCAGGAGCCAGTGTGTGTGGGGGGGAGGGTCATCCTGCTGGCCATGGAATCTGAGGTGCTTGGAAAAGCGCTTGCCTCACTTCCCCGCTGGTGCAGTGGCTTTGTGACCAGGGCCTGCTCCTGACCTTGGGGGGTGCCTGGGGGCCAGGGCAGCAGGTCCTCTGGCTGTTGTGCCACCCAGGGGACACCCAGGCACTTCCTTCTGGAACCTGCTCCTGGTGCAGGGATAGCACCAGGCGGTGCTGGCCACAGAAGACATATATCTGTTCACGGGCTGCTCCCTGCAAGAGTGGGTCTCTCCCACACAGGACAATGATGGCCTCTGGGCCTCACTGGATTTTGGGGCCCGGGGAGTGGTCCCACGGTGCTCACCCGACACGTGTTCACAAAAGGCTTGTTAGGATTTCCCCATCTGTCTCTGGAGGGTTCCCATTTTGCTAACTGGGACCACAGGGACACTTTCCTCCGAGCTGGGAGGCAGACCCAGGCCCCTGCCCCACCCCTGGCATTGAGGGCTTGAACAGGGACAGCGCCAAACTCCCTTGGCTTTCTCTGCCCCTCCTGGGGCCCAACGAGTTCTGTACTTAAGGGGCCCAGGAGTCTCCAGTCCTCCCTGGGGTGGCCTCAGTCCCATTAGATGTAGGGGACCAATTACATGCCCCCCAGGGCACTAATGATCAGCTATGAGCAGGTGGCACCAACACTTCTCTCACCCTGAGCCCTGGCCCCGTGACCACAGGACCTGGAGGCCTGGGAGAGGAGCTGGGCTGGGCCTGGGCAGGCACAGAGCAAGGGTGAAGCCCCTTCCCCAGGGCGCCCGCCTCCCCACGCGGCCTGCCTCCCGAGGCTCACTTACCAAGTTCTGGCAGTGGGGGCCGGTCCGTCAAAGGACATGCAGACAGAGAGGAGGGACCGGCCGGGAGAAGGAGCCAGACAAGTACGGAGAAGAGGAAGGAAGCAGAGAGAATGACCGTGAGCTCCTGGTCAGCAGGGGTGGGGGGGAGTGGGTGGGCTGGACCCCAGGACAGCTCCCTGCAGTGCTGCCCACCTTCCAAAGGCCCCAGCTTGGGGGCCTGGGAGGGTGGAGGACAGGAGGGATGAGCACAGAGCCCAGAGGACAGGGCAGGGCACAGAGGCCGAGGAGATTAGATGCCGGCAGGACTGTGGTCTCCCTGCTCACTCGCTCACTCACTGGCCCTCCCCGTCCCACCAGGGCCACAGCTGGGAGAGGCAGGGCCAGGCCCCTACAACCCAACCCCAGGAGCCTGGATAAAACCCCACAGGGAAGAGCCCCCACACTATCATGAACATGTCAGAGACATGATCTGTAGAGATATGGGAGGCCCTGTAGCAAGGCAGAAGTCTCAAGGGCACCCACATGGCCCCCTGTGCCCGCCACCTGACACTGGAGAGCCTTCCCAGGCCAGGCCCCGCATCCCATCCCAGGCCCATGCCCTGTCCCTTGCTCCCCGCCGCATCACTTGACACATAGACGACAGCGGTAACAAGGGCACAGCACAGTGACCCCACTCTGTGCCAAGCACTGTTCTAAGTGCAGGAAGCACCAACTCTCTGCCTCCTCTTCCTTAAGGGCTGCAGACATTTCCCACTTGGTTACAGTCCTCTCTGTGGTCATCCTGGAGCCCTGTGAGGCCGGAGACCAGGCGGGGAGCTGTGCACACCCGCCTCAGGTGCTGGGAAGTGACCTCACCTGTCACGCTGCACCCTCCTCTTCCCAGGGGCCAGAGGGAAGGGAGGAGCCCTGGGGAAAGAGAGGGACCCCCGGGCACAGAAGGAGCTGGCTGCACAGTGAGGGACGGGCTCAGCTGGCTCCTAGGCCCCCGCATGGTCTCCCAGGACAAAGGAAGCGGAGTGCAGGCCCTCTGTGGGTGGTGCGAGTGCAGGTGCACTGGGCACACTGCGGCCAAGTCAGTCGCCAGGGCAAACGGGGCCTCCAGGGCGAGGCCAGGCAGGGCAGGTGCCTAAGAAGGGGCGTTTTGGACCCTTTCCGGCCAGCACAGAAGGGACTACAAGTGGAGAAGGGAACCCAAACGCGGAGCTCCCAGTCCAGGGCAGGTCGTAGAGCCATCGGCCGGTCTGTGGGAGTGCACCCTGCTCTCCTCTCCCTTCGCTCCCTCCCGCTGCCATCCCTGGTTCTCCAAGTCCGGGCAGGGGCTGAGTTCCAGGCACTGGGGATGTTGCGGGGAGACCACCGTCCATGACCGCCGGCCTCAGTCAGGAAGGACTTATCACTGGAGCCCATGTAGGGAAGCCTGAGAGATCCCTGGTCTAGAGAGGGGGGCTGGCGGCCCCCGGGTCCCACCCAGGCACCACTCAGTGGACTTCAGGGGTGCTTCCGTGAGCAACAGGGAGCCGCTTTGCGTTCTGGAGCAGGGGAAGACCAGGCCAGCACAGGAAGGTGACCTGGCAGCCACCCGTGCCTCACCTGGGCGCTGGCCCCTCGCCCTGATAGATTATCATTGCCAGCGGACATCTAAAAAGAAATGTAGCTGCCCAGAGCCACTGTGACAGGACCCCCGGGGCTGGGGGGGGGGGGGGCTGTGTACTCCCCAGGGACCTGTGCTGCATGGCCAGGGTCGTGAAACCGTCCGTGGGGCCGGAAGAGCGGCTCGAGGGGCCCACAGGGGTCCAGAAGGGGCCAGCAGGGGAGAGACCCAGAGAGGCAGTTGTCTCTGGCCACACACCACAGTCACCTGGAGTACCCCACGGTAGCCTGCGCCCTAGACCAAGGAAACCACACTGGGGGCTGGAAGCTGCGAAAGCCTCAGGGTAGGGGTAGCTCAGGCAGCAAGGTAAGTCTCTCGGTGCAGCATTGGGACCCAACCCAGTGCATCAGATGCACGGGAGCCTGTCAGATGCAGCTCTGGGGCCACAGCCAGGTCCGCCCCATTGGAGGCGCTGAGGGCGGGCCCTGCATTGTGTTTTGACAACCCCTCCTTCCAGTCTTATTTTTATTTATTGCAGTTTTAGAAAGAAAGAGATTTTGAACGAGAGATCCTCCATCCCCTGGCTCACTCCTCAAATACCCAAACAGCTAGGGCTGGGCCAGGGCGATGCCAGGAGCTCCAACTCCATGCAGCAACTAGGATGCCGGATGCAGGTGCCGCAAGCAGAGGTGCCGCGTGCCTTTCTGCGCCAGGTGTTCTGCTGCAAGTCAGCATTTGAAAGCACTGGGACAGGGCGAAGCCCGGGATGGAGCCAGACTCTGAGGACCCGAGAGAATTGCCCTGCAAGATGCTGGGGATAGGTGGGGACATCGTGGGGCTGGGGCTGGGGCTGGGGCTGGGGCTCTCATGGTCACATGCAGCAGCGAGGGACTGAGAGACGCCTGGGAAGACAGCACGCGCTCAGTGTAGGTTCAGGCTGTGAGCCTGGTGGGCAGCAGCCCCCAGCGATGACCAGTCCCCCCAGGGCAGCCTCCTGGCCCCTGCGGCACAGCTCTCTGTCCTCAGGACTCTGCAGTAGTCAGGACCCTGGGACCCTCTGGTTATCTTCTGACCATGTTCCCTAATGCAAAGCCTGCACCTTCCAGTACCTGCCCAGAGAGCCAGTTCCCACTGGGGTTTGACGGGGACTGGGGCAGGGGGGCATGGCCTCTGAGACCCCCTCCCGCCGCTGTCACGGGCCATGCTGGGGCAGCTCTGCCGTGCCGCAGGTGGCAGAATGCAGCCTCAGCCCAGGTCAGGGAATGGGGCCTTCACCCGTGCTGGGCGGGTCTGGGTCGCTGCCTCTGAGCCCTTGGCCCACTGCACCTTGGCCTTCGAGGGGGCGGGCGGGAGGGCATAGGCAGCGGTGCTATGGAGGGGGATTTTGTTGAGAAGGGGGATAAAGAGGAACATCAAAAGGAGCCCCCCATTCGTGTGTGTGTGTGTGTGTGTGTGTGTGTGTGTGTGTGTATGGAGAGAAGCCTGCGGATTAAATTCTGCTCCAGCTGGGAGAGGCGATGAGAAGGCTGATTGGCGGCAGCCACAGTCCAGGGCTCAACGCATCGGGCTGGGAGCTGGCGGCGGCCCGCGGGAGGCAGTGCAGGGCTCGGCTTTATTTACTTACCAGGAGGGGGGCAGGACGCCTGCAATCTAGCTCCCTGCCGGGCCGCCCTGGGCTGCAGGAAGCGAGGAGGCCTGTGCCTTATCAGCCGGCTGCCAGAAGGGGCTTCCCGCCCCACGCCCACACCTGCCCCTGCACCCGCCTCCCGCTACTGGGGGCGCCAGGGCACTCCCTGCCCTGCCCGGTCGGACCTGCCCTCGCCCTCCCTGACCCGGTGTTGTTCTCCCTGCTATTTACTTTCAGGCCTTCCAGGCAGCTGCAGCCCTGGGAGGGGCCAGGTGGTGTCCACACCAACCCTGCCCGTGCCATGTGGATTCAGGCTGGCTCCCCTCGGCACTCTAGGCTCCCTCTGGCTCAAGGCCTGAAGATGCCTCCTGGATCCCTCCAGCTGTCGCCTGCCTTTCCCCATCCCGAGGCCCTGCCCTGCTGATGGCGACACCTGTGTGGCCCCCCTCTCTGCTGTCATGGGGGGGGCAGGTACCTGGGTTAGAGACCCTGAGTGATGGTTTCCCCAAAGGCAGCGGTCTCGTGTGCTCCTTTCTTGGAACCCCAAATGCTAGGGGCCCCTCACCCTACTCTGTGAACAACCACGTGCCCCTGGAGGGGACCTGGGTCCCTGTCAACTGCAGAGGGGAGACCGAGATCTGGCAAGTGCACCTGTGACCCGTGCTCGGGATGGGTGTGAGGACCAAGGCCACCATTACGGTGAGTGGGCTGGGGGCCAGAGAGAAGCATGGGGAGCTGTGTGGGCTGCTGGACACCTTGGACCCCCAGTGAGTGCCTCCCTCACAGAAACCCTGTCCAGGACCCAGGCCTGCCAGCCTGGATCCAGCGTGCGAAGCCCCAAACGTCAGCGCTGCGTAAGCCATCTTTGAAGTCAGCCCTGAGCCCTCACTCAGGCACTGCCATCTTCAGCGCCGTGATTTTCCGTGAACCATGCTACAGCCTCAATTTTCCGTCTGCAAAGTGTTCATAAGGTAGCTGCCCCTGGATAGGGCTGCCGGGGGTGACCTACATGATCCCAGTCAGGAGACCTGCTGGGGAACAAAGGAGAGCTCTTGTGGGGTGGGGGAGGGTGAGGCCCGGATGTGTGTGCACGCGGAGGGTGCAGGGAGGTACCTCAGGCGGGGTCCCGCAGGTCTCCCTCCCCTCCCCTGGGCTTCCTGTTGCTCTGATCCATGTCACTGAGCAGCAGAAAAATCAGAGCCCACCGAAGATGTCATCTTTATCACTCTTTTGTCCATCCTTCCGCTTAATTAACTCCAATCAGGCATGGCCAAGTGGACCCTGGTAGGGGGCAATCTCTCCTTGCCCCTTCACCTTGGAGCTGGCTGCTTCCTCCTCCAGCCCCTACACCCAAGGGGCACTGGCTGCCCGGTGCAATACCGGCGTCCCAAGGACAATGGAAAGAGCCTTGCACAGGTCACACCCACCCACGTCACAGGGCACCGAGCCCTGCTGCCTCTCTCTCTGCACGCCAGGGAGGGGCCGCCTCTCTTCCTGAAGAGGGAAGATGCTGCCCTTGTGTCCGGCTCACACCCCGTCGCCACAGCCCTCCCCGTCCCTCTCTGTGATTTGGGCTCCTGTGCAGTGTGGACCTGAGGTCTGGAATCTACTTTCTCTGGAGCTGCCATTCATTGCTGGGTGACTGAGGGAGGCCTGTTTCTTGATCTGCAAAATGGGAAGCCTGGACTGAGCAATTCTCTAAGGCCCCGTTAACACCTACAGTGCCTTTCAAATTGCTTTCTGCCCCAGCGCTCTCTCTCCTGTTCCCCTCTCATTCTCTCCTTTTTGTCCTCTGCTCTGGACTGAATTTTTGTGCCCCACTGCAGGTCCGTATGTGGACTCCTAACCCTCCTGGAGGTAGTGCCTTAGGGAGGAGCTTGGGGTGTGAGGGCAGGGTCCTTGTGAGAGTGACCCTTGCGCCTCCTGCCCTGCGGGGACAGAGTCAGAGGACGGCTGTGCAGGATCCAGCAGACGCTGACCCGGCCACAGCAGAACTGAGGGGACGTGTTTCTCAGGGCTGGCAGCCCCGGTCTGTGCTAACTGGCTACAGCCAGGCCCCTGATGGAGCAAGGCCTCTCTCCTCCTCCTACCCCTCTTTTCCATTGCCCCCTCCCCTCTTTCCTCCCTCTCTCCGCCTCCTCGGACCCTCCCTCTCCCCAGGTTATCTGTTGAATTCCACACACGCGTGCACAGACGGATCAATCCGAGGCTGCCTTGCCTTCAGCTTATCTCTGCTCCAAATGATTGATTTTCCCTCTTTAAGAGTAATTTGCTGGTGAATTCCGTGTATTGCAAAAGCCCCTGTGAAATCGAATTCAATCCGATTGGCAGCTGGCACTTCGGGGGAGGCATACCAGAGCGCTGCCTCTTTCGCTGGGACCTGTGTGTTCTGTCCACAGAGGAGGGCGCTGTGCTGGCGCTGCCGCAGGTGCTCCTCACCTGCATCCGCATACGTCCTCTCCCCTCCCTCCCTGCAGAGGGATCTCCTGCGCTGGCCCCAGCTCTTCTGGGAAATGAATTACAACATGCACTGGGTACCCTGCATGAAGGCAAATTAAGGGACAAGTGCTTTCGGATTCCTAATTTGCAGCCTACAGCTTCCCAAGCCTGCAACACCTGACCCCCTGTCTCCTGCGCTCTCTTCTCCTATGCCTGGGCAGAGTCCCAGCAAAGCCATCACATGGTTGTTAGCTCAGCTCTTGTGTCTCTCCTCCATGGTCCAGGGCCAGCTGGGCTCCGGGCCTGGGACTCCCCACCCTGGAGGCGGGTCACCTCTCAGACTTGAGTCTAACATGATAGGCTGCTGCCCCTGGCTGACCAGCTGGCCTGGTTTACCTGGGACTGAGGTGGGGTGCCAGGATGAGGACTTATAACAACACCTGGACAGCCTCAGGCATACCCAGGTAACTGGTTCCAATCCCAACTGGATGAGGCTTGTCTACGAGAGGCCAGCAGGGGGCAGTCAGCGCTACTGCCCTGGTGCGCGCGGTGTCCGGAGGATGCACCTCCAGGGCCTTGCCCTTGGTGTGGAAAGCAGGGGGTCTGTGCATCTGGTGCCAGCCATACTGGCCCCCTCTCAGCCAGGATACAGAATCCCCCCATCTCACCCTCTGCCACACCCCTGCCCTGACAACCATTTTTCTGTTCTCTTCCTGAGATTGCCACAGAATCATGCAGTCTGCAGCGTCTGCTTCTTTAAAAAAAAAAAAAAGTTTTTGTACTTGAAAAAATGTATTTTTCACTTGAAAAGTTGACACTCCGAGTGCCCACGAGAGGCTGGGCTGGGTCAGGCCGAAACCGGGAGCCTGAACTTCTGCTGATCCCCCACGTGGCTGGCACGGACACAAGCACGTGAGCCGTCACTGCCGCCTCCCAGGATGGGCACTGGCAGGCCGCTGGAAGGGGAAGCAGGGCCAGGACTGGAACCCAGGCCCTCCCCATCTTCACCGCTGCCCCAAATGCCCACCCGGGGCTGTGGCATCTGACACCTGCCTCTGAGCTGATTCTCATTGTGCCTTAGCGGGCTGTACGGTCCAGTTCCTCCAGGACCAGTTAGGATCCTGCAAGCTGGGGATGGAGTGGAGTGCCCAGCCCTGTAAGAAGGTTAGCCCTCCAGGGTGCCAAGGGAGAACAGGGGTGGGCTCAGTAAGTGCTGGTGTGTTTAGACATCTCCTAATGAGGGCAATTAACACAGACATTATGCTGAAAACAGAAAACACAGACATTATGCTGAAAACAGAAAAGTAAACACAGACAGGCATGCTAATTTGCAGAATGCTGATAGCCAGGGCCACTGGGGGGGCCATCATGGAGCCCACCCTCTTAAAGATGGAGGGGAAACCCGCATGGCAGAAGGGTCACCCTTTCAGCTACTTTCAAGTGTGCGGTGTGTGGCTTCTTGCTCTGTACACAGGGCCGCAGGAGTGAGACCTCCCTCCAGCTCCCAACATGTTCATCCCCGTGCCCAGCAAGCAGTCACCAACTCCCCCCCCCCCAACCCCGTCCTGCCCCAGTCCCTGGCAACCACCAATCTGCTGCTGGTTTCCATGGATCTGCCTCCTCTGGACACGCACCATCTGCGGCCTGGTGGGTGCAGTGGCCTCTGTCCTGGCTGTTTTCTGGCAGCGCTGTGCTTTCTGGGTTCCCCCGCGTTGCTGGTGGATCAGCCCTGCATTCCCTGAATGGCTGCCCATCACCGCTCGGCACAGGGCAGCACACTTTGTGTCTCATTTCCCTAGGCGCTGGACGTCTGGGTGGCTTCCGCAGTGACATCCTGGCACCTCCAGTCACCCCCTGTGTGTGTTGCGGCATCAGTCTGGGAAGCAGACTCTGACTGTGGCCTAGGCCTCTCAGCCTCCTCGCTGCCCGTGCAGGTGCGCCCCTGTCTCATCCCGCGCTCACTCTGTTCTCTGCCTGACGTGCTCTTCTGCTCAGCCCTCCCCTCCCGAGGTCTCCCCCCACCACGCCCTCTCACCAGGCTGGACTCCTCCGCCCAGCACATCTGACCCTGGCCACCCCCCACCCCAGCTTGCTTGTCTCCATGATGTTCACCACCTGACATAACATGTGTTTGCAAGTATGGTCCTGGAGTGTAAGCTGCCGAGGGCGGGACTTCCTGTGGTCACTTGAATAGCACCAATGTGCACCATGAATAAATGATACAATGAGCGGACTCCCACCTCCCATCCGACACAAGAGCCCTTCGTGGCCACCTCTCTCTTCCCGTCCCAGGTCCCAGGCCTGTGGGCACCTGCTCCCCTACCCCTGCTCTCACGGAGCTATCACCTGCTTGCTGACACCACCTCTGCACCTCTCACCTGGGTGCAAATGTGTGATAACCTTGATGCTGAAACTTCTCACTTGAAAGTCCTTTTTAGCAGGTGGAGAAACAGGCCTGGAGGGGGAGGGGGAGAGGGAGGGGAGGTGTGCCCTGAGTGACAGCACACTCCCCACCTTGTCCTATCTGCACCACTCTCCCTTTGTAGGGCGCATTAGCCTGTGGCCTGGTGAGGGGGTGCTGTGCCCACCCCTGCCTTAGAGATGGGATCAACAACAGCCTGCACCCAGCACCGTCCTGCGGGATTGGGTGGGCGAGGGGAGCACATGACCATGCTGGAGTGAAACTGGGCTCACCAGTGTCCCCAGGGAAAGAGCCCCAATGTGGGCATGGCCCAGGCAGGTGGCGCTGGGAGGGGTCGGGGCTGGGAGGCAGAGGGGTGGAGGTCAAGGTTTGCTGGCTCTGCTTCTGATGGGTAGTAAGGGTCCCAGGATACAATGTTTCTCACGACTTCCCACCATCCAGGCCCTCTGCACATGGGACAGGGCGAGGGTGGGGAAGGAGACCACCAGGGAGGTGGACAAAAGGTGAGCAGCCCACCCAGGCCAACAGAAGGATGGACTTCTCTCTCTGGGCTGGCAGGTGCCACAGGGACTGGGGCGAGAGGGGTGAGGGCTGGAGTCCCAGCCCCGCCAGGGCCAAGCCCCAGCAAAAACAGCATGCTAATTAGATTTGCGGATGAGGCTAAACTAGGAAGTGAGGACACCCTCTGCTCCCCGGGGAGCTGGAGCTTAGCTGGCTGGGAGCAGTCACACTGCGGGGCGCAGCCGGGACAGCAAAATCCCAGCAATCATCGGCGCCAGCCTAGCAGCTCCGCAGAGGCGACTGGGGAGAAGTTAATGGGAGAAGCTGCCCCCCCAGCTCTGCCTGGCCATCAGCAGCCAGTTTCCTGGAAAGCCTGGAACGTGGGTGAGGAATCCTGGACCTGGGGTGGGAGCTGTGAGACGGTGGGGGCCTTCGAGTGGACCCCTGCCAGCTGCTGGGGTGGCAGTAAAGAGGACGAGAGATGAGCAGCAGGTGCCGGGAGCCCAAGTTTGGGCTGTGCAGAACCTGGGTTCTGGAGCACACGGAACTCTGCCAAGGGTCAGAGTCACTGAGAGCTGCCGGCATCTGGGGAGGGGCCAGTGAATGGGAGAGCTCTGTCTGTCTGTCTGTCTGTCTCTCTCGACACTGCTGCCAGGGCACGGTGCGTGGCTTGCTGACCTCCACTTCCCACCAGCTTTGTCTTGGTTGCTCCCCGGGCCAGTGTCCTCACCCCCACGTCCTCCCTGTTCCACTTCACTGCAGGGCAAGGGAGGTGTGCTACCCCTAGCCTTTATGTCCCCTGGGGGGATTCGGTGAGTGGCGGGCAGCGCCCAGCCAGCTCCCAGGTGTCGCCCTCATTCATGGACAGGAAAGGAAGGTCTGGAGACTGGGACATCCCTGCATCCCCAGAGCATGCCACGCCCTACACCTGCAGCCCTACAACGAACAGGAACAGAGGAGGGCGGCTGTGACCTTCTGACCTTCCTTTGGGTGGCAAGGATGCCTCTTGCTGTGTGGGTGCTGGGGAAGCACTGATGGTGCCCAGATGAACGGCGGCCTGGAGGGGCCAGAGGTGCAAAATGGACGCCCAGCTGAACGTGCATGTGGGGATGCCAACGTTAAGAATTTTAAAAGTGTCAGCCTGGAAACAAAAGCCCGGGGAGGGAGCCGTGGGGCAGGGCAGCTTAGGTTGTGGATCACAGGAACGGGGGTGGGGGTTGAGGAGGTGGGGGTGGGGGAAGGGTTTGTCACCTGCCTGGGCCCGAGTATGTACGCAGGTATGGTGCGGCCCATGGGCCCTCCTACTCAGAACAGCACCTTTAACTGCATAAGATGAAACAGGCCACAAAGCCAGCTACTGTTTTGACACAAGTATCAGAGTATTTTGAGAAGCTGCTACGATCCCAAGGGTGTGTTGGGGCACGGTCCACAGCAGCATTGGCATCAGGGTGAGATGCGCTGCGATGGCCAGGTTGCGAGAGTGTGAACGGAGCTTTGAGATTGCCACAGCACCCGTTCACGGCACGAGAGATCAGAGTCACAGCCACAGTACCGCAAGGTGGTTCATGCCTGCTGGCCTGCTGCCCCCTTCAGTCAGCCTCAGTGGAGACCAGGCGGCCCCTGCCTCTCCATCCTGAGTCCTGATGCCCCCCGCTCCTCCCCGGCTGCAGTACCCCCTGGAAGGGAGCCTGGGAGAGGTCCCAGGACACCCACAGCCTCTGCTGAGAGAGCAGGGAGGGGCCGGTGAGCCCGCAGCCCAGACAAACCGACTAAGAGGAACAAATGTGAAAACGAATTCCAATAAACACAGGTTGCGGGCTGTGGCTCCCTGACAGACCCAGGACACACACGGAATGGAAAATGAGGGCGGTGGATAAAAACAAAGGCGGAGACGAGCAGGAGAACGGGAAGTCTCCCCTCGGCCCCCTCGCTGCCCCCCACGCACAAATGAACCCGGCGCTCTGGACGGAGCCGACTGGCCCTGCGTTTGCTTTCTTTTCTGTATTTATTTGGTGATGTCTTCTCCTTGGGGAGGTGGGTAATTCTGTTCTTTTTTCCTGTGCCCCTCAAACAAATGAATCGTGTCATCTCCTGCCTGGAACAGGAATGACTCCCGCCAGATGTGTCCCCGGTCACCTCTGCGGTGCACGCTCCAACCCCCCACCCCTCACACCTCCCCACAGCCAGGCTGGAGGTGGGAAGAGCCTCTGCACAGTGGTACCTGGTACCGCACCACTGGGGGGTCGCCCAGCGGGCCCTAAACCCTTCATTGAATTCTCAGCCAACCCCGTAGCCCCAAGGGGCCTCTGAGGGGGATGCCTAATACCACATTGACAGAGGGCCCTGTGCTGAGTCACCACTTCCTGTTTTTAGCTGCCCGCCCACACGTGCCCACCCGTGCCAGGTGGTCACTTAAGCTCATTTCCTCAGCAGAGTTGGGAAGTGCAAATCAACAAGGTGTGGAGGGCTGAGAAGGGACAGAGGGGCGGCGTGTCCCCCCTACCCTGGGTCTCCCAGGGCCGGGCATGCTCCCCTCCCACCAGCCCCTGTCCT
Organism: Sylvilagus floridanus; assembly: GCA_949820135.1. Taxonomy (NCBI): domain Eukaryota; kingdom Metazoa; phylum Chordata; class Mammalia; order Lagomorpha; family Leporidae; genus Sylvilagus; species Sylvilagus floridanus. The sequence continues at coordinate 21,792,993 of OX463235.1, forward strand.
AGATAGACAGAGCAGCCCACTCAACCCTGGCCACAGCTCCTGGAGGGGGGGGTGCAGAAGCCACTCTTCCTCCTTCACAGATGAGAAACAGACCCAGAGCATAACGAAGTCCCAGAGGGTCACGCGGTTCAGGAGCGGGGAGCCACGTCTGGACCCGGGCAGTCTGCCGGCAAAGCTGGGGTTATTTTTAACCGCTCCAGCTGCCTCTTGTGTCCTCACCTGTCTTACTGCCTCCAGGAACCACACACACAGAGGCCTGGGCAGGCTGGGAGTGGTGGGGCCACAGAGGTGAGCAGGCAGCCCCCACATAGGCCCCCCGCTGCCCGCTCCCCGCCCAGGGTCTCAGGCCGGGGAGACTGACAGGGACTTGCGCTGCGCTTTCCCTCATCCGCTGTGGGCGGGCGGAGGTCCACACTTCCATCCCTGAGCTGAGGTTAGGCCCGAGAGCCCACGTCCCGAGGCGGGAGGCGCCCCCGTGGTGGGTTCTGAGGGCGGTCTCGGTGGGTGAGGGATGCGGGCAACGGGGGCAGTTGCCCGCACGAGAGACCTCGTGCCCCGTCCACCCCACCGTCAACACAGCAGTCAGCAGGCTCCTTGAGACACGACTCAGACCCATCAGCCCCGGCTCCGGCAGGACTCCCTGTAACAGGGAAATGGCGCCCCGGGGCTGAGGAAGCCTCGCCTGCTCACCCTCTGGCTGGCCACGCCAGCCACGCTGCGCCTTTTCTGCTCCTTGAGAATGAATGCCAGGCCATTTCCCTTGCACGGACCTCTGTCCTGGCACCGCCAGATCTCCCCCCACCCATGGCTCTTGGGGCTGCCTCCACCACCTAATCTAACCCACCTCCATGGCAGGCCCCTGGGACCACTGAGCCAAACGCAGCCCCTACCCCGCCCCATCGCTCTCCCTATTTCTGGAGTGTTCCACCGTGGTGATGTTGCTGCTGACTACTCTGCTTCTCCCTTGGAAGGAAATGTAAGCCCTGGGGCCGGTGCTGTGGTGCAGCCACTAAAGCCACTGCCTACTGCCGGTGTCCCATATGCAAGCTGGTTCGAGTCCCGGCTGCTCCACTTCCAATCCAGCTCTCTGCTATGGGCTGGGAAAGCAGTAGAAGATGGCTCAGGTCCTTGGGCCCTTGCACCCACGTGGGAGACCTGGAAGAAGCTCCTGGCACCTGGCTTTGGCCTGGCCCAGCCCTGGATGTTGCAGGCATCTGGGGAGTGAACCAGCAGGTAGAAGATATCTCTGTCTCTCCCTCCCTCTCTATAGCTCTTTCAGATAAATGAATAAATCATTTAAAAAAAAAGAAATATAAGCACTCCAAGGGCAGGGCCACAGTGTCAGCACAATCGCCCAGGACCCAGCAAGGGGCAGGCGGGCAGCAGGCACCCACATGCTTGTGACACACAGCAGGTGCATGGCCATGCTTGTTCAGGGAGCCTGAGTAATTCTCCTACAAGCATCCATGCCAATGCGGTCCCTCTGGAAGGTCAAGGCCCTTGCAAACGAGCGAGGCCATTCAGAAGCTATTCTGATTCGCAGAGCGGCTAGACATAGAGGGTGCTGGCGCCAACTCCCCGCTCTCCCCGTCTCTCCCTCCGCAGAAAGCGTTCTTGAGGAGAGCAGTAAATACATCCTGAGAGGCTGCAGGCAGAAGCGAGGCAGAAATAAAGTGGCCCAAATGCTCCCAGCCTCCGAGCAGAGCGGTGCAGCGCACAGGCACGGCAGGTCTAGTGACAGGTGGATGCAGATGAGAGGACCGGGCCGGTCTCAGCTAGCCGGGTCACCCGGTGCAGTGAGGATGTTTTCTCTGGGTCTTGTGCAGTAGCCCCAGGTGTGTGGGCTTTCCCTCCCTGGGTAGATCTGGGCTTGGTGGGGTGTGAAACATGGACAGTCCTCTGGCACTCACTGGCACAGGGTTCTTGAGGGTAAGAGAGCAGAAACTTCCAGGCTGCCCCATGCAGATGGGAGACGGAAGATGTGCAGCTGAGCAGGCTCCCCAGCCCACGGAGGTGCTGGGGCTGGAGGAGGTGGGGTGGGTCAAAGGCAGAGAGCACCAGGAACAGGTGCGGGGCAAGGGGCAGGAAGGCAGGGCAGGACCTGAGTGGTGAACCTGCTGCTTACTTCTCATGGAGAAGAGGCCCAGTGGCCAGTGCACGGGAAGAAGCGGTGCAGCTTCGAGGCCAAAGACAAGAAATGCGTGCCCTACCCCCAGGCCAACTTCTGGGCTCCTCCCTTCAGATTCATCGATGTGCACCCCACCCTCCATTCGCATCTCTGGGCATGAAGGGGCTGCTCCTGGCTCCAGCCCACACCAGCCCTCTCCTTACAAAATGACCCAGTGACACTGACCACATGACGGAGTCCTGGGGAGGCAGGAAGGGACACCCAAGCATCTTTGTTGCCAGAATGTCTGGCAGAGCCCAAGATTCAGCGGGAGACTCAGCAGAGTTGTGGATCGGGCGGGCACGGCACCCATCACCCTGTTAGTGTGAATTAGCATCCTCGTCAGCAGCAGCTGCCACCATGTTCCCACTGCGGGGTCCAGCTGCTTCCTCCTCGCCTTCCTGTTTCCCACCAGGCCCCTACTACTGCCCTGCAGGGTTGGTGAGGTCATTCTTCCTACACAAACTCAAGTGGACCCCGCCTGGGAAAAGTGTGTTCACTGAGCTAGCACCTACTCTGGGGAGGGCCCACATGTGGTACACATGTGACCCCTTCAGGGTAACTGCCAGACAGTGACAAGAACATCACGCCAATGGGGGACTTGCGTACCACGTGCACTGCAGAGCCTGTGACGCAGGGGTCCGACTGCTCGCGCCCCTGCCGGCCTGCCTGCCTTCAAATCTGCTCCATGAACACATTTTTCTGCTGCCCCGAGCAAATCCAGTCCCCTTCGCCCCAGACACGGCGCTTACACGCATGTTCTCCCTGAAAGAGAACTGCAGGAGCTGACCATTGGGGAAAAAACCACATCCCTTTTACAACAGTTGCTTCCCTTCTGAGGCTCCCGGGCTCTTCCCAGATTCTGGGCACGTGCTGTGGCCCCTGCTGTCTGCGGGCCCCACGGCTGAGAGCCCACATGGGTACGCAGGGCCTCCTCAACATCTGACATCCGGGGCTGGGCCCTGGGAGCCAGTTCCTGGCTGGTTCGGGATCTCTCTGGGGTCCTGGAGCTGGGAGGAGCTGGGAGGTGGCACAGCCAGGCCAGTGCAGAGAGCGACTTGGCCGTCTCTCTTACTGGGGGCCAGGCCAGAGCCACAGGCAGACCATTTAGGGGCCTCTGTATGGGGTAGTCTGGGCCCTTGGGCTGTTGTCCTCCTAGTTAGTACTCTCTCTGTGTGCCGCCGTGCCCTGGAGGAGGAACGAGGGGGACAGGGGGCCTGCCTCCATCAGAGACCCCAGCCCACGCCGTGGAGAAAGCAGGCAGGGAGCGGTCCCTGGTCATGGTGGGCACCTGGGCGGCAGTGGGCTGGGCCTGGTGGGGCGTGGTCACCAGCAGCTGTGCCAGACATCCCTTAGCATTCCTGCACACACTCCCATCCACACTCCCAGCCAGGCAGCGCAGGGAACCCTGGAGGACGAACCCTCAGCAGTGGCCCTGGTGTTCCCTGACAGCCACGGTGAGCAGGCCTGGGGACGCCCGCCTCACTCCTGATGGAGCTCAGAAACCCAGCCCTGGTCAGGAGCTGAGCCCGCCCGTGGTGGCAGCTGCAAGTGGTGTGCCATGCCATTTCCACCCTCCCCCCACCGATTGTAATCTCACGGTTATGGCGACGGCAGGATCCCATGGCTCACATCTTTGGGGTGGAGACAGACTGAGCTGCTTCCACTCCTCCCTGGCCTCAGGGCAGTGTGGCAGGGGCCTGTGCCTAGTGCTGGCCATGGGTCACCGAGTGGGCAGAAGTCCCCAGGGCCACTGCTGATCTGAGGTGCAGACAGCTGTCCCCCACCCCTCCTCCGGTCAGTGGCTGGGAGTAGGTTGACTGTGCATCTGAGTGACGGCTTGGAGGGGGCTCCCCTCTGGACCTGCGCTGGGCACAGTCCCGTGGGAACTCAACTTACATTTTGGAGTTACCTTGGGGCTGCAATATAGACTGACTGACACATGTGCTTTTTAGAAAATTTTAATTAATTAATGTATTTGGAAGGCAGAGCAAGAGAGAGAGAGCGAGCCCATGAGGGTCTCCCACACGGATAGAAAGAACCCGAGTACTTGGGCCGTCATTTGCTGCCCACAGGCACATTAGCAGGAGGGGGCACTTGATCCTAGACACTTTGATATGAGATCCAGGTGTCCCAGGCTGTGGCTTAACCCTCCGCACCCAACACCTGCCCCCTCTCCTTTTAAATAGATGAGCAAAAGGAGGTTCAGTGGGGCCGGTGCTGTGGCGCAGCGGGTTAAGCTGCTGCCCGCAGTGCCAGCATCCCATGTCAGTGCCAGTTTGAGTCCTGGCTGCTCTGCTTCTGACCCAGCTCCCTACTAATGCACCTGAGAAAGCAGTGGAAGATGACTCAAGTCCTTGGGCCCCTGCACCCACGTGGGAGACCCTGAAGAAGCTCCTGGCTCCTGGCTTTGGACTGGCCCAGCTCAGGCCATTGTGGCTGTTGGGGGATGATCTCTCTGTTTCTCTCTCTCTTTTTGTAACTCTGCCTTTCAAATGAATAAAATCTTTACAGAAGAGGAGGCTCAGAAAGGGTCATTGGGGCCAGTCTGTGGCCCAGCAGGTGAAGCCTCCCTGTGGGACGCCCGCACCCCAGGGAGAGTGCTCTGCTCCACTCCAGCTTCCTGCTCACGCACCAGGGAAGCAGCAAGTCCTGACTCAGTCCCTGAGTTCCTGCCACACACACGGGAGACCCAGATGGAGGTCCTGGCTGGTGACTTGGGCCTGGCCCAGCACTGACTGTGGCAGGCATTTGGGGGAGTAAAGCAGTGAATGGAAGATGTCTCTCTGCTTCTCTCTCTGTTTCTCTCTCTCTGTGTTTTGTTTCTCTCTCCATTGCTCTACCATTCTAGTAAATGAATACACATTACAAGCATGTTTATATTAAAGGGTCATTGATCCATGTCACAGAGCAGCACGAACGCACAGCCTGTCTGATGGCACAGCTCTTGCTGCTGCTATAGAGGCCACCTCCTTCCGGGCTTGCATCGTCAGCAAGTCCACATTCCTTCGCTTGCATTTGAGGCCCTCTCAGATCCGCAGCCCAGCCCAGCAGCCCAGTACACAAACCCTGCATGGTTAGCACGCACGCTGGCCTGTTGCCCAGAACTCTGGCCTGGGCCTGGCTGGAGGCCACTGGCCAGCCAGCCTTCCCACGTACCCCAAGCCCCAGGTCCCCTCCCCTCTGGTCCTAGGCCCCTTTCTCAGCTGCCCCCTCACAGACCTCACACAGAAGCACTGGGGCCATTGCTGCACACAAAGCAGGACCCGGGATCTGCTGCCAAGGTTGTCCTACAAAGAGGAGCTGCGTGTATCCCAGAAAGACGCCGCGATGACCCCCAGGGCGTGGGAAAACAGACCGATGGCTCCTCTGCACCTTTGCAAGCTGCTGTATTGCCTGGATGTCTAATGCGAAGACTAGCTGAGCTTGACACTCGTGCATGTAACTTCCATGCGCAGCAACTGCACCCAGAGGTGCGGCTCAAACAGCTCGCACAGGGGCCCAAGGGGAGGCCGACTAGTAGGCGGCTACTGCCTGATCCTCGTCTCCATGTACAGCCAAGGGGCTGGAAGCCCAGAGACACCCAGTATTCTCCCCAGGGTTGTCCAGCACAGGAGGGCAGTGGGCCTGCACGGGCCGTGTGCTCCGGGGACTCACCTCGTCCTTGTCCACCACCTGGATGAAGAGGGGGAGCGCGAAGCCGACCTGCGCCAGCTCAGTGATGGCCACGCTGTACTCAGAGCTGTTGAACTCGGGCGCGTTGTCATTGATGTCAATGACCAGGATGTTGAAGGTCGTGGTGACGGTGGCATCAGATGGGGTGCGGTCGTCATTCAGCTCTGTGCCCTGCAGACGGGGGGCAGTGAGCCTGAGCGTGACTGCTGCCCACACAGGACCTTCGCAGTGCTGGCACTGTGCTTCAGCCTCCATGCTCCCCTCCCGGCCTCACCACCACCGCAGCAGGAAGTGTCCATCACTATTATCCCATCTTGCTGACAAGGAGACTGAGGGGTTAACTAATACGTACAGGGGCCAATGCTGTGGCACAGCAGGTAAAGCCACTGCCTGAGACCCCGGCATCCCACACGCATGCTGGTTCAAGTCCTGATGCTCCACTTCCGATCCAGCTCCCTGTTAATGCACCTGGGAAAGCAGCAGAAGATGGGCCAAGTGCTTGGGCCCCTGCACCTACATGGGAGACCTGGAAGAAGCTCCTGGCTCCTGGCTTTGGCCTAGCCCAGCCCTGGCTATTGTGGCCATTTGGCGAGTGAACCAGGGAATGGAAGACCTATCTCTCTCTCTGCCTCTCCCTCCCTCTCTGTAACTCTGCCTTTCAAATAAAACATATTTTGTTTTTAAAGATTTATTTATTTGAAAGGTAGAGTTACAGAGATATAAGGGGGGAGGGGGGAGGGGGAAAGAAAGGGGGGGAGAGAGAGAGAGAGGGAGAGGGAGAGGGAGAGAGAGAGAGGGAGAGAGGGAGAGGGAGAGAGAGAGAGAGAGAGAGAGAGAGAGAGAGAGGGGTCTTCCATCTGCTGCTTCGCTCCCCAAATGTCTGCAATGGCTGGAGCTGCGCTGATCAGAAGCCAGGATCCAGGAACTTCTTCTAGGTCTCCCACGTGGGTGCAGGGACCCAAGGACTTGGGCCATATTTCACTGCTTTCCCAAGCCACTAGCTGGGAGCTGGATTGGAAGTGGAGCAGCCAGGACTCAAACTGGCACCTATATGGGATGCCAACACTGCAGATGGTGGCTTAACCTGCTACACTGGGGTTCCAGCCCCAGTAAAAGTTTTTAAGGTAACAGGCACAAGGACAAACAGCCAGATCAGGTTCACAGTGAAGGCAGCTCCCCAGTGCTCTCTCCCGTTCTCTGTAAAGGCAGGAAGACGGGGCTCGGGGCTGGACGTTGAGCTGCCAGTGCCGTCCGCCTTCAGAGCCGACCCCTCGCCTCAGCGGTAGGGGCAGGGGAGGGCCGAGAGGGGCCCAGGGCCCTGGTGCTGGGGTACAGAGGACGGCGCCAGCATGGCTGACTGACAGCTGGACAGCAGGCGAGAAGAAGGAGCGAGAGGGCAGGTGAGGGCGCACAGAGCCAGCCCTGGCAGGGGCAGGGAACCAGGGAAGGACCAGGCCAGGCTGCCCCGTCCTGCCCAGGCCAGTGGAGGAGCCCCCTCCGGGCCTCCTGCCTCAGTCTCCAAGCCGCCCCTCCTCCAAATCAATGGCTGGGGCTGGGGGACCCCTGTGGTCCAGGCAGGATCTATACCCCTAAATGGGTTTCCCAGGGAATGGCTCAGCAAGTCATTGATTTTAATTAAAATCAGCCACGAGTGGCAGGTGGTGGCAGAGGGCGGGGGCTCTGGCTCCCTTGTGGTCTCCGAACCTGGGGAAGTGATGGGACTGAGAAACTGGACGAAACCCCAGAACCGGGGTCAACTCAAGGATGGCTCCAGGTGGCTGGAGCAGAGGGCGTACAACGAGTGGGCAATGAGGGGACAGCAGGGTAAGCACCTGCTGTGTGCGCCTCAGGGTCCTGGCTTTGAGCCCTGGAGTCGGGCAAGTGGACGGGCAGCCATCACATGCTGTGGGAGCCCCCCCGGGCCAGAGCCCCGGGCACCGCTGGAGCCAGCATCGGGTCTCACCTTCACGGTCAGGATGAAGCCGTGGCTGTACAGGGGGTTCTCTCGGTCCAGCAGGCCATTCAGGGTCAGTGCTCCGCTGATGTAGTCCAGGGCAAAGATGCTGTTGGTGTTTCCTGCAAGAGAGAAGCGTTTCGGATGTGGTATCCCCCGGGGAGGCGCACGTGGAGCTGGGGCCTGCACGCCCCTCTGGACATTCAGGGTTCATCAGTAACTGAACAGATGCAAGTTCAAGTTTCAGAGCAATGCAAAGAGCACTGAGGGGCACAGAGTCCACACCGGAGGGGGCGATGCATCCCAGAGCAGGACGCCCCGCTCTCCAAGGCAGCCCTTTCCAACCACTGGCCGGGTCAGCGAGAAAGTCTTGCTTTGAGGTTGATGTGTCCTTGACACCTCTCCAATGTTTGCTTGTTTCTTTTTTTTTTTTTTTAAATGTATTTGAAAGATGGGGGGGGGGAGATCTTCCATCTGCTCGTTCATTCCTCAAATGGTTGCAATAGGCAGGGCTGGCCCAGGCCAAAGCCAGGAGCCCAGAGCTCCAGGTGAGTGGTGGGGCCCACTTTGGCTGTCCACAGCTACCTGCCAGGTGCACCAGCAGGAGGTTGGATCTGAAGCGTAGTAGCCGGGACTTGAGCCAGCGCTGTGCTATGGGAGGCGGGCATGGCAAGTAGAGGTGACACCTGCAGCACTCATCGGCTTCTTTTTCAACAGAGAGGAGGCTGCTGGCTCAGAGCCACCCACCAGCCGTGGTGGCCAGCGAGCGAGCAGTGTGCACGCGTTATGCTGCCCTTGTCTTAATTTTTGTGGCCACACTGTCTTGTTTGTCTATGGTAGTGACAGAGAGTTCCATCACAATAAGTTTATTAAAAACATTTTCCATTTAGAAGGTGAGTATGCAAGGTACTTATGCGGCTTTAAAGCCTGTATTTAAAGTGCTGGCAGAGGGGCTGGCACTGTGGCACAATGGTTAAAGCCGTGGCCTGCAATGCTGGCATCCTATATGGGCACCAGTTCTAGTCCTGCTGCTCCGCTTCCCATCCAGCTCTCTGCTATGTCCTGGGAAAGCAGCAGAAGATGGCCCAAGTGCTTGGGTCCCTGTGACTGCATGGGAGACCTGGAAGGAGCTCCTGGCTTTGGACCAGCTCATCTCTGGCCATTGCAGCCATTTGAGGAGTGAATCAGTGAATGGAAGACCTCTCTCTCTCTCAGTCTGTCTCTCTGGCTCTACCTCTCTCTGTAACTCTGACTTTCAAATAAATAAAAATAAGTCTTTGAAAAAATAAAGTGCTGGCAGAAATGGTTCACAAGCAATGATGCCCTCAAATGTGGCCGCTGTCCCCTCTCCTCCGGCACCCAGCGCCCTCACCTCCTCTTCCCCAGGCTGCCCAAGTCACCATGCTCATTCTTGTCTCCTCTCCCATCCTCCCAGCCCAGAGCCAGCCCCTCCTCCTCCAGGAAGGCCATCTTGACCTCTCCTTCTGCCCCTTCCAGCCCCATAGGCAGTGTCTATAGTAACTGACTATTCTCCAGTCGCCTCCTGTGTGTTAATCTGATTTCCCACTCTCCCCTAAGCAGTGTGGGGCTCACGCACACCCTGCCCCCTTCCCTCCCATTCATGCACACGCTCAGTGCTCAGCATTCCCGAGCAAGCTGGCCAATGGACCAAGCCGTGAGCTCGGCGCAGTGGGGCACACACATGTCCGTCTGCCAGGAATTCCGATGTGGAAGCACCTGCAGTCTGGCAAAAGTCAGCAGGGAGAGGCTGCTCCCAGACAGAAGGCTCAAAAAAAGGAAACCTTCCCGGAGGAGGTGGTGCCCATTCCCCACACCACTTCCTGGCTGTGTGGCCTGGGGTCGCTTGCCTAACCCCTCTGTGCCTTGGTTTCTTCCCTTCTAGAACAGGGGTGATTATGATGGCGTCGGCCTCACAGGGCGGCGAGGGAAGTCGGGACGCACTGACCGGCAAGGGCTCCTGGCTCAAAAGTGCTCAGGGAGTGCTGCTGTCTGAGGGGGGCGGGGGCAGAGGCAGAGGCAGGACGGCAGGGGGACGGAGCCCCTGCTGCGGGGCAGGAAGGACAGAGGGCAGGGGGCATGTGAAGGCACTACTGCGAGGGCGCTTCGTCCACTAGGGGGCCTGCTGCTGGGAAGACACAAGGCCCTGGGCTTTCGCTCGTCACTCACCCACCCATGGCTCCTTCCTTCATTCACTCAGCAAACCCGTGTTGTGCTTCCTCTGTGTGCCAGGGTCACATCCCCCACCTCCAGCAGGGCCTCATGGGCCAGGGCGGGTGGAGTGAGGACTGGGCGGAGGGGCTGCTCTGAGGCTGGGTCCCAGCCTCGGTGCCCACTGTGCGCACAGGCACAGACCGGCTCCCAGCCCCACGGCCTGCATCCCGCCATCGAGGTCCTTGGGGAAATGCATTCCTTCCAGTAAAAGCACCTACAGTGTTTAACTAAATGTGATGCAATCTTTATCTTTGTGAGCTTTCTCCTATAAATCTCTGACAAACCAGAAGCCAGCCCCTGGTGAACAGCGTGCTGTCTTTTGGGGTTTGGAGAGCAGGGTTACCAGCCGTGACACGCTCAATTGTGTCCCCACTCAGCACTCGCGTCCCATGCACGGTCATGTGACCCATCCCAATCCAGAAGCTACCCCAGCACATAAGCCAGCCCTTCTCCCAACACGGAACCTTCTCCCACAAGTCTGCAGGCAAATATCCCTGACAGGTGCAAGCTCAGACAAACCCAGGGACCATCCTACAACACACACACATCAGCTGGCTCCCCTGCCGGCCCACTGCCGGGACCAACAGCCAGGCAGGCCTCAGGAGGGAGCCCTGACCCAAGTGCTCCCGCTGTCACCATGACAACATCACACTGGCTGGGCGCCTGCTGGGCTCAGGCAGGGGCAGGAGAGGAACCGGATGCCCCGGGGAAGGAATGGCCAAGGTCTAAGTCAATTAAACATTGATCAACCCTAGTACTTATCCCTTTGAAGTCCACACTGAGCACCTACTACGTGCCACGTGCTGGGAATCAGCAGAGAAAAGCGGGCAGTGAAGACCAGCATTCATGATATAATCATGCCACGGGGGGCCTGAGCACTCACCCAGCTGAGGCCCCTGAAGAAAAGCAACAGAACAGAACAGAACAGAGAGGTGACTTTTTTTTTTTAAGATTTATTTATTTGAAAGACAGAGTTGCAGAGAGAGGTAGACACAGAGAGAGGTCTTCTATCTGCTGGTTCACTCCCCAGATGGCTGCAACGGCTGGAGCTGCATTGATTCGAAGCCAGGAGCCAGGAGCTTCTTCCGGGTCTCCCACATGGGTGCAGGGCCCAAGGACTTGGGCCATCTTCTACTGCTATCTCAGGCCACAGCAGAGAGCTGGATCAGAAGTGGAGCAGCCGGGATTAGAACCGGCGCCCTTATGAGATACTGAAGCTTCAGGCCAGGGCTTTAACCCACTGTGCCTGGCCCCAAGAGCGTTGATTAAGACTGCTCCCTCTGGGGCCCAGCACTGTGGCATAGCAGTAAAGCCACCATCCGCAGCGCCTGCATCCCATATGGATGCTGGTTTGAGTCCCGGCTGCTCCACTTCTGACCCAGCTCTCTACTAATGCACCTGGGAAAGCAGCAGAGGATGGCCCAAGTCCTTGGGTTCCTGCACCCGTGTGGGAGACCCGGAAGAAGCTCTTGGCTCCTGGCTTCAGCCTGGCCTGGACCTGACTGTTGTGGCTATTTGGGGGAGTGAACTAGTGCATGGAAGATCTCTCTCTCCCTTCCCTTTCCCCCCATAACTCTGACTTTCAAATAAATAAATAAACCTTTTTTAAAAAAGGACTATGCCCTCTGGAGGCAGACAGCAAGGGTTCAAATCATAGCCCTGTTACTTTCTGGCTGTGTGGTTTTGGTTAAATAACCCTAACTGGACCTCAGTTTCCCAGTCTGTAAAATGGGGGTAATACTAGAACGTTGCTGTGATGGTTAAATGAGCTGATACAGTGCTGGGCCCACATTGGCTGCCTGTGTGCACCAAGGGGACACCACCACAGTCCCGTCACTTACCCTACCCTGTGCCGCAGCTCTCTCTGCCCAGCAGGGCCTCCCAAACAGGGCTGCTGGGTACAAACTGGTTGCCGGGCCAAGAACACAGCCTGCAGGCCTGTGCGGCATCACACTGAGGCTGACCTCTGTGCACTTCACCTTGACCCCACCCGAATCAGCTCCCTCTTCCCCTCCCCAACAGTACTGCAGGTTTGGCTAAACACACACACACACACACACACGCACGCACGCTTGCCTGCTTTCCTGGAAACTGATACACCCATGAATTCTTTACCCAGGTCCCACGAGGGTGCGGGGGTCTAGGGAGGTGGCTGGGGACGCTGTTCACCTGTTCAGACCCCATCGCTGCACAGCAGGGCAGCTGCCGCGACAGGTGCTTTCCTGTGTGTGTGTGCAGGGGCACCTGGCAGGCGAGACTCTTGGGGTGGAGGGGAGGGGCAGCACTGGCGCCCTGGGGCTCTGGGAACTGGTGACTGGAAGCAGGTCGCCCCTGGCCCAGCAGGCTGTCCCGGGGCCAGCTCCCTCGGAGAATCAGGACCTCTTGAGATTTGCAGAGGAAGGTGGAGAGGGTGTGGATGGGGCAGCCCTGCGAGCAGGACAGGCTGCTGGGGGCGGGGAGGGAAGGTACTTCATGGTCTTCATCTTCCTATCTATTAAAAAGCAGTGGCTACTGCCTGCGGGTCGCTCGCCACGGGGAGGATTCCGCCTCCAGCTGTTTGCACAGTGAGATGATTTATTCTTCGCAATCACCTCCTTTCTGCGTGAGGAGGCAGGTGCAGGGATGATAAAGAAGTGCCAAGGTCACCTGCCAGGGAAGGGACCAGCTGGGACCTAGGCTGATGTCTTGTTTCTCCCCGCGGGCATCGCCCCCTGCACACTGTGCCCCGTGCTACAGGATGTGAAAACGTAGCAAGGCAAAGGTGAGATCCTAGTCCGTCACAGAGGGAGGCGGCTGTGAAGCGCTCTAGGGGTCCTAACAGGCAAAAGACACAAGGGACATTTCGTGGGGCACACAAATGGCCCATGGGGATGCATCAAAGCCATGTCACACCTGTTAGAGCAGCTGCTCCGGCAAGCAACAGGGAGCATGTTGTGGGGGAATCGTGGAGGGGAGGGCACCCCAGGGCGCTGACAGTGGGAGCGCCAAGCAGTGAGGTCCCTGTGGAATCGGCCTGCAGGCTCTTGGAAAATTAAAACAAGTGCTACCACGTGACCCGCCAAGCCCACCGCCGCCGTACACTCCGTGGACAATGGAATCACAAAGAAGGAATTCATTTTGGGACAAGAAAAGCCATCTGAAATCCACACACAGTATTTTTACAGCACGGACTTTCCACGAACTTCTTGAAGATGCCCTGCATCTCTGAGGAAGTGAACTTGGCAGTTGGAGAGACAGCTGCGCTCCCAGGTTCATGGCAGCGCTAGGCACCCCTGTCCAGGTGCGGACTCAGCCTAGGCGTCCATCAGCTCACGAACAGATCAGGAACACATGGTCCAAATGCCCAACACCCGGAATCCATTCATCCATAAAGAGAGGGAGCCCCGGCACTGATGACTCCGAAGGGAAATAAGCCAGGCACGGTGAGACAGACAGCACGGGGTCTCACTGGGAGACGGATCTCACAGAAGCCGCGAGCAGGCTGGGGATGGAGCCTGGGACGTCACAGTCACACAGGAGGCGTGAGCACCATGCCTCTGAAGCCAGCGAGAAGCAGGGATTCTGAATGTTCTCACCACAGAGAGATGATGGAGGCGAGAGATGCACCAGATCCAACGACCTGATAAACACCACGCAGTGTCCAAAGTAAAAGACTTCAAAAAGAGGAGGTGCTAGAAAAAACCCATGCACTCTGGGAAGCTCTAGATAAATTCCTCCACGATAGTTTCACGTAGCAGCAGAATGTCTGTGTGGCCTGCAGCAAGGACCAGGGGGAAAAGGTGGAGCTGGACGGGAGCCGTTGGCACAGGGGTGCTCATGACATCAGGGCACTGAAGACAAGGGACCCAGGCCAGACTGGGCTCTGTGGCAGACTTGGGGGTCCACCGGGGAGGACAGGGCTATTTATTTTTAAATATTTATTAATTAATAAGTAATAGAGAGAGGGAGAGACACACAGAGGTCCTCCATCTGCTGGGTCACGCCCCAGATGGAGCCAGGCACTCCTCTGGGTCTCCCACATGGGTGGCAGGGCCCCCAGCACTGAGCCATCGTCTGATGCTTTGCCAGGTGCGTCAGCAGGGCTGGAATTGGAAGTGGAGCAGGGACTGGAACTGAAACTATAATGTGTGTGCAGGCGTTCAAGTGTGCCCAGTGCCCAGCCCAACAGCATATGTGGAAGGCAGCGAGGGAGACGGGGTAGTGGTGAGAGAGGTGGATGGGGAAGCAGCACGGGGCCCCGGGGCCTGGTGCAGGAGAGGAAACCATGGTGAGAAGGATCACCATGGTCAGACCATGCAGAGGCCGCCGACGGAGCTTAGGATCCAACTTCAGGACTTGAGGAAGTGGCACTGGGGCGGGGGCAGGGGGGGGGCACAGGTGCTGCAGTGCACTCTGCAAGAGGCAGAGTGGCCGCTAGAGGGCGCAGCAGAGTCAAGCAAAGGGCCTAGCTTCTTCCTCCTGGTCCAAGGCTGGGGGAGGCCCTGGGAGGCAGCAGGGAGGGGATGGGAGGGGCGCTGGGCTGTGGGTCGGGGGGGGGGGGTCAGACTTGTTGGGGGCTCCCTCTCGGGCCCGTTGGAGTCAGAGGAGTGCAGGCCCATCTTGCCACCTGCCAGTCCCTCCAGGCTGCCACTCCAGGTCCCCTCAGGCTGCCAATCTGATCCTTCCACATCTCGTCCCCTTGTTAGGTCCCTGGCCGCATCTTGACCCACATGGGCTGGGTTGGGCAAAGAGCAGCCTGGTGAGCCGCTGGTGGCTGTGTGGGTACACAGGGGGGTGACTTTCAGTGGCTTTGTCTGCTTCGCGGGGCGCCCTGCCTCTGCTCTGGCTGCCCTGAGTGACAGGAAAACCCAAGGCTCACACCTCAGCCTGAGCCCTGTCTGTCTTTAGAAGCCATCTGTCACCTGATGTCACCTGTCTCCTGCTGTGAGATACTCATCCTCATCTCTTGGCTCTGCCGGCTCCCAGCTCCTGACTCAGCTGCCCTGGCTGCGCAGCTCCCTGGTGCTCACACCCTGGGACCCAGCCTGGCCTTGAGGATCAGAGCTGGGTCCCACACTCTGTCTCTGGGGCTGGCCCCCGACAGTTTCTGGAATCCATGCAGAGTTCCTCCCTAATCCACACATTTTCCATGACTTGTTCAAGCCCCAGATGAATCTGGATTTCGATCGTTTTAAATCGAAATGAATTTATCTTTTAATTCCACTTTGCATGGACTTATTCAAGCACATCTGGGTGTCTCTATCAGAGGGCCTGAGCTTTGCTTCCTCCCTCTGAGGTAATCAAAGGGTCAGCCTGCACACACGATGGGGAGGCACCCCTGGGCCAGCCCTGGGCTGGGATCCTGGAAGAGAGGAAGGAAAAAAAGCCAGGACTTAGGAGGAGCTGTCATCTTCCAGGGTGAAGCACCCACCCCTCCAAAGGCCGATCCCTGAGTGCAGGCAGGGGACTGGGTGAGATGACCCACAAGCCCCGATGCTTCACCCGGCCTGCCCAGGCGCCCGTTGCCGGGGAGGTGGGCAGGCCTGGGCTGTGCACTCGCTCCCCTCCCATGGACTCTGTGCCTGGGGTCCTTGCCATCGGCACCCAGGAAGACCACCCACTGAGCAGGCACTTGAGGAGGAAAAGGACGCAGGCACCAGCAACAGCGCTGCCAGCTCCCAGCGGCTCGGATTCCTGTGGGTACGGTGTGGTCCGGCTGCACCTCGGAGTGCACTTACGGTCCGCCCGGCCACAGCAGGTGCACATTCGGGTCCCTGTCTTCCTGCTTGGGCTGTTTTCTGAGTGAGTCCCAACTGCAGCCCACCTCGCCCAGAGCTGGAGGGGGTCCCCATGGCGGCCAGCCGCACCGAGCTCTTGTGCCAGGCACTGTGCACCGTGTTCTGCATGCATATCTTTTTCAGTTCACAAGACCCCTAATGAGGCAGGGGCTACCACCCCCAGTAACAGACAAGGAAACCAATGCACAGAGCGGTTAAAAACAGCTGGCAATGGGCCACCCAGGTTGGGAGGGGAGATGAAATAACCCTCCCCCCCCCAAGCTGAGGACTTCCTGTCCTCCCCACAGGCTACTGTTTCCTTTCTGCCTGTCAGGTGTAGCTCATCAGCAGATGCAGAGGGGCCGCCCAGGTGACCTGGGGCCCTGGGGCAGCCGGGCCTGCAGTCCCACCCCTGTCCAGCGGGGCCCTGGCATTCCAACTGGGATAGAATTTTATCACTGCATAATGGAAACTGTGAATCAGTCTCAGGTATGGGCTTTGGGCAAGATAGCTTATGAATTAAAAATTGTTACTTAGTTGCCTGCTGACAAAAGGTCCCCCTCCCCTGGTCCCAGGCGACACCTGCGTGGGGCCGCATTTATCAGCCCCTAGACCAGCATATGGTAACCAGCCGCCTGCGCTGCCCTGGCTTTCAACCAGGGGAGGGGACAGAGCGCTTGCTGCTCCTCTTAAAGGTCCTGGGGTGGAGGGGGTCAGGCTGATCTCCGCTGGGTGCTTCTGCACCAGGAACCTGCTCAGACCGAACCCCAGAGAGGGGCCCCCGCTCTTGTCACTCTGCTCCCTATCCGCTTCTTTCTTTCAAAGCCCTCCTCTCTGCTCCTCTGTCTCTTACCGTCAGCCCACCACACTGGAAATGGGAGCCCCAGGGCATGGGGACTGCTTCCACAGTGCCAAGCCACACACAGCAGGTGCTCAGTGAGTGTTTTTTGAACTAATGAATGGGCCCAAAGTAGGACGTCTGGGACCATGCTGAGGCCAGCGTGAAAGGCTGCAGCCCAGAGTGATACAGGGTGACTTGCCACGCGGCCCATCACAACGACGCTGCCCCTGTGCCAGGGTCCTGGAAGCGGGAAGCCAGTCAGTGGGCGACGGCGGCCTCGGGGCACTGTTCGTCCCCTCGGGGAGGCCGGGCTGCCAGGGCCCTGTGGGAGGCGCCCATCGCCCAAGTGCTTCCCACAACAGCAGTTTTCATCTGACTCACTTAAACCAACAAGTGATTGCCTCTCCTAACGCGACTCCAAGCCCGGCTCTGACTAATTGGCTAATAACTGGCGCTAATTTATGAGACATGAACCTGAGTGGCCAAGGCCAATGAAGCCCATTACACCGAGCACTGCGGAGGGCAGAACCTGCCCCTCTCGCCCCCACACAGCCCTGCAGTGCACACGGGCAACCTCAGACAGGAGACCCCGGTCCCCTGAAGATGCTCTGCTGGGAGCCCTAGACATCCTCGCCAGGGACAACGGCCAGAGACAGAACCTCTCCGTTCCCTGAGAAACCTTCCCATAAAACCGAGAGAATTTCTACAGAGGGAACCATCAGGGAAGTGCCCGCCAGGAAGAAAATCCGGGACAACCTGGCTGCCCATCAGGAGGGGACCAGTGAGGGAAGTTCTGACATGAAATGCAGCAGCCGCTAAAACGTGGCCGAGGTTTATGGCTTGAAAAGATAGACACGTTGAAGACTTGTTAAAAAAAAAAAAAAGGCGACGACTCATAAAATGGCCTGGTTCTACAACATACATTTTTCTGGCTTAAAAATATCCACACGGAAAAAGGAAAGAAATGCGAACGAGACGTTAAACAGAACGAGATGTTAAAACAGGGTGGCACGGGCTGGGCGGAGCACGGTGGCGTGTTGACAAGTCGAGTCGGATGTCCCCAAGATGCGGGGACTGCCCTGGGTGCATGGGGGTCTGCACCCTTCCCTCCAGGGCTCCCCGGGGACGAAGTCCCCCCTGGCTGAGACCCACTTCTACAGAATCATTCCCGCTCCTCCTTTTTGACTCATTTGAAGTAATTCATGGAAAAGAAAGGTGGGGCTTTGGCAGAGTGCTCGAGACCCCAGGCAGAGCTAGGACGCGTGGGTCCACACCTGGGCGCCCGCGTTTCAGTCCCAGCCCTGCTCCTGAACCTCTTCCTGACACCTGTACACGCTTCCTGACAACGCACAGGCTGGAGGCAGCAGTGACAGCTCAAATGCTTGAGCCCCTGCCGCCCACGCGGGAGACCCAGCTGGAGTTCCAGCCTCCTGGCTTCTGCCCGTCCCAGCCCCGGGGCTTTTGCAACCATCAGGGGAGGGAACCAGTGGATGGAAGATCTCTCTCTCTCTGCCTTCCAAATAAAATAAAATGCATTTTTAAAAAATAAAGGCCAGTACAAGCTCCTTTAAAAATCATCCCCAAAGATCTGTAAGCGGATAGTGGCGAGTCTCAGGCTGCGGATGGGATGGACAGGGCTGACTGCAGACAATGACACATTTTGAACATTAAGCATGCACTGAAGTCTGTGTACGCTGAGCAGTGTTCCACGCAGGCTGATTCATCAACTGACACATCTTAATGAGTGACTTTCTCTACCTGGGTGACTGCCGCTACTGACAACTCACTCTGCACCCCGTTCCCCGCACCCCGTCTCTGCGCCCCTGCCCCGCAGTCACCTTTCTGGCCTCACTCATTGCTATGCTAGCCAGGACGAAGGCACTGCAGAGGCCTCTGCCCCCAGGCAGGGTCCAGTCTAGACCAGCAACCAGGACCCCCCTGTGCCCTGGAAGATTCCTGGAGGGGGTGGTGGGGTGGCTGCTGCAGGCGGGCCTTGGCAGGCAGCCCTTGGGTAAGCAGGGGAGGGGGAGGCCAGCCTGAGTGGCAGGCTGGAGGTGGGACCATTGCTTCCCAGGAGGGAGCCAGGGGGCAGCCGGGAGGCCACAGGGAGCAGTCAGGAGCGCTGATGCCAGCAGCAGAGTGGGCAGTACAAGGCCAGCAGCGTGGATTCCGCCGTAGGGGGTGGCTGGAGGCAGGGAGTCGGGTGGGTGACGAGGGCAGGCACTGGGGGAAGGAACAGTCACGAAGGCCAGTGTTTATTGTGGACGGTGGGCAAGGGCCTGAGCACTTTCCCCAAATCAGCCAATCGGTCTGCGAGGCCATTCCAGGTGGGGGGCAGCCTCGTCCTCCACACCATCACCACACTCCCCATTATACAGGGCAGAAGACTGAGGCACAGAGAGGCTGACTTCACTCGAGTTCTGCTGCTGCTGGCAAGCAGTAGAGGTAGGGCGCCCGCCCAGAGCCCGAAGGCTTAGGTCCTGCACTGCTATGCCCGAGAGACTGGGAAGACGCCTGCTTCTGCTTGCTGACAAAGCACTTGGTGTGCGCGTCCCCGCACCCCATCTCCCTGGGCACTCAGGACCCCCTGTGAGGCTGCCCTGCAGCCCATCAGCCAGCTGAGGAGCCACAGGCTCAGGTGAGAGCAACGTGCCCCAGGGTGCATCGTTGCTGGGAGTAAAACCTGGGTTGTCTGGGTCTCAACGGACCTCACGGCTGCCAGGGGCTTGGTCTCCCCTGTGTGGGACTGCTGTTCCCTTGGCCAGGAGACGAGCCAGGTGAGGAGGAGGAAGCTGGGGCTAAGACCCTTCTGTGTCCCACCTGCTCACAGGCCGTGCACCTCCCAGGCCTGGGGCAGTGGGCCCAGAAGACCCCTGCCCACCCTCACCTGGACTCCTTCCTTGGGCTCTGCCCGGAAGGCGTCTGTTGCGCCCGCTACTGCCCTGCCCACATAACTCAGCGAGGTTTGGCACTCAAGAGAGGTCAGGGCTCCAGGAGATTTACGGCCCCGATAAAGCCATCTCGGTGCTCGCATAAGCAGCGTCTGATATTTGATGATCTGAGAGGCCTTGTCTGGGAGGCGGGAGGCGGTGGAGGGGAGGCACTTAAGAAAACACAGAAGACAGTGATGAGAGCCCAAGGAGAAGGAGTGCGAGGGGGCAGGGCACGCTCTGTCATTCTGGAGGTGCTGTCACCCCCTCCTCTGGCACAGGGCACCAGGGGCCACCCGCCATACCACCGGGCCCCTCTGTACCAGGCACAGGTAGAGGCGGGCCGGGCAGTGCCCCAGGGCAACTAATGCCAAAGACTGGACACCGCCACCCCTCTACTGACACACACCGGGGAAGGACAAAGCCCAGGGATAAGTAAGTCAACCAAGGGACACAGAAAGGACTGGCTGTGGAGTTAGGACCTGGAGTCGTATTTTTCTTGGGCTTGTGGGCCTCCCTAAACCCACTTCCTCACTGGGGTGGGGGCACCTGCTCATGGGGCTGTTGGAAGGTTCCACGAGATAAGGGACCCAGAAACGCATAAACTGTCAAGTGCTGAGCCGACCTCAGGTGCGTGGCAAGGACCGCGAGCCAGGCACAGGTGGAACCATTAAGGGCCCGGAGCTGGGTGGATGATGCTGGACAGGAGACACTGGTGTGGAGAGGTGGGTGCAGCGCCAGTGACAGGTGTACTGAAGCTGGCTTGGCGCCCCTGAACCTTCCACCCTGTTCCCTGGCCCGGCTCCCTCCTCTAACTGCCACTTGCTTGCCGTCGTCATGATGACCCACGGGAAGCCTCGGTGTTAGAAGCTCTGAGTGCGAATTCTGGCTCCATCACTGCCATCGGCATGACTCTGGACAGTGACGACTTCACAGGCCCAGTTTCTCCCCTGCCGAGAAGGGGCAGGATGCACTTTGCCACACGGGGTCCCGGCAGCGTGGAGCCAGCACAGAGTGGTACTGCCTGACCCGCAGAGCACTGTGCCCAGGGGTGCTGGTCACGACAGGCCTGCACTGGGCTTGGGTGCACCTCACATGCGGTCAGTTCTGGAGGGAATGACTTTCAAATCTGGCGAAGGAGAGGTCGGCACACACCTCCTGCTGGGTAATTTATGAATCAAATTGTGCTCCGTCAGGGCTCTGTGGCCCCGAAATAGATGTGGCGAGATGAGGTTCAGGGAGCCAGTCTCGGCCTTGGGGCGCTGATCTGTACAGAGCCTGCCCACCCAGGGTGCCCGCCTACCACTGACCTTGAGGGCCCCTCCCCCGAGCCTGGGCCCTGCTCGGAAGCCGCGAGAGGACACAGAGACCGGCCCGAGGGGGAGTCACCGACATCTCTGGGGCTCAGGGCTGCTCCAGGCAGTGGCTTAGCAAGTGTCCTGTGCCGTGCCGATTCCCCTATCAGAACCTATCTCCCAGAACCCCAGTCCACAACAGCAGCTAGACTCGGAGCCCGATGCCCCGCCTGACAGGTGAGGAGCGCTCCGCAGTCCAGCACACTGCGCTAGGGGCCCGGATGTCCCTTAGGTTCTCTGGGTTTTAAGATGCCATCGTCACCTTCAAGCACTCGCCCAAGGTCACGTGCAGTCAATGTCACCCACATAGGGACCTGGAACCCTGCCTGGTCAGGTGAGGTTCCCGAGGCCTGGAGCACACCATGGGGACCACACAGTGCAGCATGCAGGGTCAGAGTTCGCGTCTCAGTGCCACTCCTCATCCGTTGTGGGCACAGACCTGCCCTCTCTGGGCCTCGGCGTGTCTGCGGCTGTAAGGGGGAGGGGTGATCCCAGGTCAGAGCTAATGGGGGATGACAGCTGGCCGTGCACCTGCTCAGCAGCGTCCTGCACACGGTAAACACTCGGCGATTACTACTGACTCCTCGGGAGCAGAAAGGAACCCCAGCACTGGATCTGCTGTGCTGCTCTGTGCTCACAGTGGCCTCACTGGGTAGCAGAGCTGAGAGCTGAACCCATGGCCCTCAGTGCCGCAGCTTGGGTGCTCCCTCCTGCTCTTCTCTGGAAACAAGTGCTGTGGGGGCTGGTTTGTGGCACAGCGGGTCAAGCCACTCCCTGAGGTGCTGGCATTCCACACCTGAGCACTGGCTCCAGTCCGGGCTGCTTTGCTTCCCACCCAGCCCACTGCTGATGGCCTGGGAAGGCGGCCGATGATGGCCCAAGTGCTTGGGCCCCTCCACCCCTGTGGGAGACCTGGATGAAGCACTTGGGTTTGGCCTGGCCTAGCTCAGACTGTTCTGGCCATTTGGGGAATGAACCATTGGATGGAAGATCTCTCTCTCCATGTCTGTCTCTCCCTCTCTCTCTGTCATTCTGCCTTGCAAGTAAATAATAATGCACTTTTAAAAAGAGCTGTGTTCAAATAAATTTGGGAAATGTCAAGCAAGCTTCATCACCGCAGGACTTGTCAGGGCCTTAGTATGCTAATGGGCACTGGGGGCAGCCGGGACACAGACACTGCCACCAGTGTCTGTCCCACCACCTGGCCACAGAACCCTTTTCTACAAGCCCTCTGCAGGGGAAGAATGAAGGGCTAAAGGCGCCCATTCCGTGGTTGCCCTCCAGGGGGCGTCCCTGAGCATAGGAGGCAGAAACATCAAGTGTCAGAGATGGAGAGCCCACAGGACTAAGAGCCATCCGGTTCAGACTTCCCCAGAGGTGGGGAGTGACTCGGCCACCACCACACAGCAAGTCTGAGGCAAGACGGTGGCAAACACATAGGTGTCAAGTTTGGCTCAAGGCTGGGTGCTGGACTAGGCCACAGGCCAGATAGGGGGCCCGGGGCAGCCTCTGGTCCCCTGGAATCTTTGGGGAACACATTTAAAAAAAGCTTTTTGTGGGGCCGGTGCCGTGGCTCACTTGGTTAATCCTCTGCCTCGCAGCACCGGCATCCCACATGGGCGCTGGGTTCTAGTCCCAGTTGCTCCTCTTCCAGTCCAGCTCTCTGCTGTGGCCCAGGAAGGCAGTGGAGGATGGCCCAAGAGCTTGGGCCCTGCACCTACATGGAGACCAGGAAGAACCACCTGGCTCCTGGCTTCGGATCTGCGCAGCGCCGGCCGTAGTGGCCATTTGGGGGATGAACCAATGGAAGGAAGACCTTTCTCTCTGTCTCTCTCTCACTGTCTATAACTCTACCTGTCAAATTAAAAAAAAAAAATTTAAATAAAGTTTTTTGCTACAGAAAATTTCCAACACACACACAGAGCTCAGAACACAACGGAGCCCCACAGGTGACTTAAAAAGTTCATGGAAAATGCACTGAACCTTTTCGTTCCCTTCCTGGGGGACTTTGTGAGGTCCCCTAGGATGTACCCATCGCCAGGGCTCAACAGGCATCAGCAAATTTTCCAACCTTATTTTAAGATCACCCCTCCACACGTACGTGCAGACACCAACTGTTTCACAGGGTCCTCGGAGGAAACTCCAGTTCACTTTAGAAACATGGGACGTAGGGCTGGGCCTGTGGTAGAGATCCTGCCCAGGGTTGCCCACGTTCCACAGTGCACTGCGTGAGTTAGAATCCTGGCTCTGCTAGCAACTCCAGCTTCCCGCTAATGCTCACCCCAGGAGGCAGGAGGCAGGAGGCAGGAGGCAGGAGGCAGGAGGCAGGAGGCAGCCAGCGCTGGCCCCAGGACTTGGGTCCCTGCCACGTCTGGGGAGACCCAGGCTGAATGCCTGGCCCAGTCCTAGCTGCTGTGAGCATCTGGGGAGTGAACCAGCAGTTGGCAGTTCTCTCTTTCTCTCTTTGCTTTTCAAATAAAATTAAAAAAAAAATTTAAAAGTACCACATACATCTCTCAGAGAGACTTTAAAAAAAAAAGATTTATTTTATTTATTTGAAAGACAGAGTTACAGAGAGAGGTAGAGAGAGAGAGGTCTTCCATCTCTGGTTCACTCCCCAGATGGCCACAACGGCTGGAGCTGAGCTGATCTGAAGCCAGGAGCTTCTTCGGGGTACCTGGGCCATCCTCTGCTGCTTTCCCAGGTGCATGAGCAGGGAGCTGGATGGGAAGCGGAGCAGCCGGGACTCAGACCGGCACCCATGTGGGATGCTGGCTCTGCAGGAGGGGACTCTAACCTGCTGTGCCACAGCGCCGGCCCCTCTCAGAAAGACTTTCAAAAAGGCAATCAAACATGCCCCGTCACACTAAACAAAAGAAATGATTCCTCAACATCATATAAGAGGCAGTCCACATTCAGGTCAGGAATCCCATTAAAACTTGGTTTTTGTTTTGAAAAAGAAAGGACTGAGAGGGATAGAGAGGGAGGGGGAGACGGGGGGGGGGGAGAGAATGAGAATGAATCGATCTCCCATTTATTTGTTCATTCCCCAATGCCAGGACTGAGCCACGTCAAAGCCAGGAACCAGGAATTCGATCCGGGCCTTCCACGTGGTGGGAAGAACCCAAGTACTCAAGACACCACCTGCTACCTCTCAGGTGAGCACCAGCAGGAAGCCGGATCGGAAGTGGAGGAGGAGCTGGGTCTCACACCAGGCACTGGGGTAGGGAAGGAGACGCCCCAAGGGACGTCCTAACCACCACACAATCGCGCGCTAAAGGGATCCCCTGTTTGAAGGGGGAGACCTTCACCCCCACCACGGAGTCCCCAGAGTGCAGGCCCCGAGGCCAATGAGACGGAAGAACAGGCGCCCTCAGCTTCCTCTGCAGGGACAGAGACCCAAAGCAGGGCCAGTGCGTGGCACAGCGGGTAAAGCTGCCACCTGCGATGCTGGCTCCCCATGTGAAGCTCTTGGGTCCTGGCTTTGGCCTGGCCTAGCCTCAGGCTGTTGCAGCCATCTAGGGAGTGAACCAGCAGATGGAAGGTCTCTGTCTCTCCTTTTCTCTCTAACTCTTTCAAAAAAATAAACACATCTTAAAAACAAAAGACCGGAAGCAAACGTGACAGAGAGTCAATAAACGCGGGGGTGGGGATGGCGGGCCCACGGGTGTGCTGCATGGCTCCTGTCCTCCCTAGGGATTCACTCCTTCACCTTCGCCAGTGAACTCAGCCCAGCTTCTCAGACGAGAGCCAGGGGTCCAGGGCTGCTGTGATGGCTGAGGGCACTGGCCGTGTCTTCCCAGCAGCCGGCCTCCTGCATGCCAGTGGCCCCTTGCCCAGGGCCCACACCCGGGACACATTCAGAGGCCGCTCAGTGACCAAGCCCTGCCAGCCAGATGCCCCAAGACCCTCCCAGCATCTGGCTCCCCCGGGGCGGGGCTCCTGCTGAGCCAGGGAGAGCCTGGACCGAGTGCCACGGCCTTGGCTCTCCCGCCAGGGAGAACGCGGCTCAGCAGCCAAGATCCTTCCCAACCGCTGGCTGCTCTCCTGAGACACAGCAGCCACAGGACGGGGTTCAGGGTCTTGCTGCGGGGCCACCCTCAGCATGGGTGGCCTGGGGCCCTCTCCATCACAGGGGCTCTCGGGCGTGGGACCCTGAGCCCCGCTCCCCCGGCAGGCAGGCAGGCAGGCAGGCAGTTTCTCTGGGAAGCCCGCCAGCCCAGCGGGCCCTTCCCTGCACCCCGACTCCCAGCTGTGTGCACTGCATGGGAAGCCCTGGAGGGGCGGAGGGAGCCCCGGATCCTGCTCCAGGCAGAGAACAGCTTTGGCAAGTTGGAGACGGAAAGGGAAGCGAGCCTTTGCTGGCGGAGGGACTCCTGGCACAGTCCCAGAACCGAGCAGAGCATCAAGGCCCAAACGCCACTCCCAACTGGGCCAGGACGGACAACCTTAGCTTTCCAAACCTGCGCCCTCCCCGCAGCAGCAGCCGAGGCAGCCCCTCCCCCAGGCCTCCCGTGAGGCCTGGTGTTTCTCCAGTGGCAGGCAGGGCCCCTGAGCAGACGTGCGGCTGCCCCGGGAGCTGGCAGCGGCTGGGAAGAGCAAGTGGCTGGGCAGGGAGAGGCACACGTGGGAAGTGGGCAGTGGGATGCATGCTCAGCTTGTCCCCACGCTGGCTTCTTGGACACCCCCCACTCTCCTCTAGCCACTTCTCCACCCATTCTCCATGAAGCAGGCCTTCTAAACGCCTAGCACAGATCAGTGTCTTCCCTGCACAGATGCAAATTTCACTCCCACAACCTGGCCTGCAGACCCCTGAGTGGGCTGTCCTGGGCCGGCTCTGTGGCTCACTTCCTGTTCCTTACCCATTCCCTGCCACGTGACAGTCCCATAAAACAAAAAAAAATGTGTTCCCCTAATTTCCTGGTTCTGAAATGTACCCAGCTTGTCCTTGCCTCAGGGCCTTTGCACGTGCTGCTTCTCCCACCTGCAGCACTTCCCCTCCCCAGCCCCGGGTGGCTGCCTGATGCACCACTGCTCAGTATCACCACATCAAACAGGCCATCCCCAGCAGCCCTGCTAGGTCGCCCCAGCTCAGTCATTCCCATCACACGCCCACTGGATTTTCTTACAAGCAGCTGTCAGTCTGCAAAATGATCTCGCTCATTAATCTATTTGATTATTTCTCCTGTCATCCTCACTCAACTGTAAGTTCCTCAAGGGCAACAGCCTTGCCTGTCTTGTTCATGGTTATACTCTCAGCAGCCAGTGTATGCAAAGTGGCTGATAAATATTCATGAATAATAAAATTAACTCGAACTGCCTGGCAAGCTGCAGGCGGAGCCACCAGGCCAGAAGCAGCTGCCCTGACCTTGAGGCCACGCCCTCCCCCTCACTCCCTGGTGGTGAAATGCCAGCCCCTGCTCCCCTTCCCTGCTGAAGGCAGGCTCTGAGCAGAACCATGGGGGGTATCCCAGGAGTCCCCACCCCTCACTACAGTCCTTGACAGCTTCCTGTGGGGCAGCTTCTGGCAGATCAGAGGGGGAGTGGGGAGGAGAGGACAGTCGTGGCCCAGCAGCCTGGAGACCTGGCCCCTCTCTGCCTTGGCCTCTGTCTTCTCACCTGTGACTTGGGAGGGTCAGGCTAGATGAAGGCTGAAACCCATGGCCTGTGACGGGTGAGGCTGGTGGGAAATGGGCCTCTTGGGGAGGATGTTGGAGCTGAGCTGGGGTGTGGGGGGCAGGGGAGAGGCTGGCGGTGCCTCTGTGCTCCGGCCCGCTCCATGGCGTGGCGCCCAGGCCGGGGTTATCAATCTCCCTCCACCTGGAGCACTCCCTAAATGAAATTCCGCGTGGCGTGGGGCCTGTGATATAACAAGTCACTCGCTCCGCCTGGGAAATGAAAGATGATAAGGCAGAGTTCCTGGGACAGCGGCGATGTCCATAAATCTGCCAGAGTGTGCCGGGGATTACTTTGTGGGATTAATTATCTGTCCTTCAAACAAAGACCTGACCTCCGTGGCCCAATGTCCCTGTGGGAAGGGAGGGACCGTGGGGCGGAGGGGCGGGCGGGGCCGGCAGGGTTGGGAAGTGCCAGTCATCACCTCCTTCCCCTCTAAGCTCCTGCCGGCTCCCTCCTGGCCCAGATCCCGGTGGCTTGGCCTCCAGTGCTTTCTGAAACTCAGCCACATGGGGCGCCACCATCTACTGCTCACAGGTTGGGAAAGGGCTATGCATGGCGGACAGAACCAAGAGCGGCCCGGGGCCAGTTCAGTGCCGACCACTTCATCAATCTTGTGATCCAGGGATTCCAGGATCACCGTGATGGGGAGGGAGAGACTGGGCAAAGGAAACAATGGCTGTGAACACCCAAGCCAACCCAGGGGCCGTGCCAGGGGTGACACTGGTCTGGGAGGAGGCCTGGGAATGGTGGGTTGGGAGAAATGGAAGCTGGGCTGCTGGGTAAGCATTCATCTCCCCACTAGGAATGCAGCAGACAGAGGGGGTGACCAACCCTCTCCCATCAGCTAAGCAAGATGTGGTCAGGGAGTCGGGGCAGACTTCCTGGAGATCAGCTTTAAAGGAGGGAGGGCTGCAGAGAGAGGGCTGGGGGTGTGGTCACGGTGGGGGAGGACAGGCAGGTGGACAGCATGCAGCAGGCTCCTCCCCGCACCTTCCCTCAGGGGCTGTTCACAAACTCACGATCAGCCGGAACACTCACCGCCAGAGGGTACATCTAAGGGCTCCTGCAAAATGGCACTAAGGAGGAGCTTACTCTGATGCAAACATCTGAAACTCCGTGCAGATGAGGGGTCCAAAGTTCCCAGTGAATCCCTATGCGGAAAAACTAGGCTGGATCTCAAACATCTTCCCACCGAGACACACTTAGGTTTTAGTTCCACCTTCGTACAAACGTCGTGAAGCAGCCCCACGCCCTTAGCTGCCCCCTGTGTGATCGGGGCCGTAGTCACCTCTCAGAGTGCACGACACAGCCCAGCCCTCCAGCCTGGGTCAAGGCAGGGCAGGCCCCAGGCCCCCAAACTCTGCAGACCCTGTGCCTGGGGGGCACTCAGCAGCTAGGGCAGGGCTATTCCCAGCATGGGAAGCCCCAGTGTCTGGAGGACAGGTGTGCAGGTTCTGGAACTGACTGGAAACTGGAAATCAGACTAATGCCGGTGGCAGCTGAAGTGGCCAGCTGGGGGTGCCGCATATCGCCATAGGAGACAAGCCCCACTCCCTCTGCCTCTGGGCGGCCTGCAAGCTAAGAATGGCCTTGTGGATTTTCTAAAAACATTTTATTTATTTATTTTTTATTTGAAAGGCAGAGCATCAGAGAGAATCTTCCACCTGCTGGTTCCCTCCCCAGATGGCTGCAACAGCCAGGCCTGGGCCAGACCACATCCAGGAACCTGGAACTCTATCTGGTTCTCCCTCATGGGTACAGGGGCTCAAGCACTTGGGTCATCTTCAGCTGACTTCCCAGGCACATTAGCAGGGGGCTGGATCGGACATGAAGCAGCCAGACTTGAAATGGCGCAGGTATGGGAAGCCAGCAACCCCAGCGGCAGTGGGAGCTGCTGGGCCACCGTGCTGGCACCAAGCCGGGGTTTTAGAGATGAGTCCCTTCGCAGTTGCTCTGAAGTCTGCTAATACTGCCTGAGAGCCCTAGTGAAGTAAAACATCACCCCTGCCCGTCCCCTTCCCCAAACTCCGTTCTCATTAGGGGACCTGGAGCATAAAAAACTATACTCAAGTATTACTATATTTTGAACTCTGACATCTTGGTGAAAATGTGCTCTCTTTCTTGGTGAGAAGTGGCGACATAATGGCCTTCACTTGCCTCTTGGACTACTGTGGCCTTTGGCAGAGAAAGGTCAGTGACCCTGACTGCAGGACGTTCTGTATCTGTTAGAAGCCCTGTGCCGCTGGGCTGGGTCAGAACTGGCTGAATGTCCGCAGTTGCTCTGGATTCAATCTGAGAGACCTAAACAAGGCCAAACAGAGCCAAGGCTTGGTAGTCACAGCAACAGGCGGCCAGCAGGCCAGGCAGCTGCCCAGATCAGAGCCTGTTTGAGCCCCGGCTGCTCCGCCTTCCATCCAGCTCCCTGCTAATGCACCTGGGAGAGCAGTGGAAGGTGGCCCAAGTGTGTGGGCCCCTGCACCCATGTGGGAGACCCAGAGGGAGCTCCTGGTTGTGATTTGGCCCAGACTGAGCTGTTGCAGCCCTTTGAGAGTGAATCACTACTTGGGAGATCTCTTCCTCTGTGTCTGTCTTCCAAATGAATCCTCCACAAGAAGGTGCCAGCAGAGGTGGGGTGGAGGCGGCCAGGGGCTCCTCTGCAGTGACACTGCCCACACCTCCGGCTCGCTGCCCTGGGCTGGCACTGCTGGGCTCAAGTAGCTCCAAGCACGGCTCGTTGCGTCCTCACTGCGCCCCGAGGTGCTGCAGGTGCTGGAGCTGCGCCCCGACAGGCGAGGCGGCCACGCTCGGAGATCTTGGGTAACCTGGCCGAGGCCACTCAGCTTGCAAGCGTCAGAGCCAGGCGGTGCGGGCTGGGGACTCTTCCAGGGGCTGAAGATAGAGCTCAGTAAACTCCTCTTTTAACTGAACCCCATACTCCACCTGGGCAACTTGCCAACCTGCTCCTCCAGGCTCTGTTCTAGTGGGTTCCCCAGCTTTTCCCTATCAATATCCAGAAATGTCTCATCCAAGGGGACTTCGTTTGTGCAGCAGTGGAATCAAAAGCGAGGCCTAATTTGAGCCAACAATGCTGGAAAGCTCTGCCTAGTTCACTCATAGTATGTACTTCTTGGATCCCCGCCTGTCCCCCACCCGAGTCCCTTTCTGTTCTCATGGCTGCAGGATCTCTGGGGACGCCCTCTGCCTTCCCCCTGCCCACACATTCCTGGGGAGTGGGCGCTCCTTGACACAGGCCCCTTTGTCTTCTCTACCTTGTATGCCATGGGTGCTAAGACGTCCTTCCCCGCCACAAGGTCACACAGACATCCCCCCCCCCCTTTCCTTTATGAGCATTCTATATTTTACCTCTCACACGCGGGTCTTTAATCCATCTGGAGGCTACCTTCTACACGGGGTACGGGAGGAATCGGCTTTATTTTTCCCCGCAGGGTGAGCTGGTTTTCCCGGCCCCAGCTACTAAACAAGCCATCCTCCCTCACTGATTTGCGAGGCCAGCTTTATCATATATCAAGTGCCTATATTTATCCGTGGGGCTGGGACAAAGGGCTCTATTCTGTCCCACCAGTCTATTTTAAACACGGCAGAGAAGTAGTCAGAGCCTGTGCCCTGCGGCCCCTGCCTGCACTGGCCACCAGGGGCGCTGCCGTCTCAGGCCTCTGGCTCCCTGTGGCCTGGGCATTGCTGGCAGAGCGCGGCCCTCCATGATGCTTGGAATTGGGGCACTGGAGTACGGAGGTGGTGACGGCTGCCAGCAGCTGGGAGGCAGCGTGGCCCTCCTGGGCAGCGGAGACGCAGGGACACTCTATGGGGGGCGGCTGGGAAGAGGCTGAGTGCAAGGACACTCTGTGGCGGCAGAACAGGTCTCACTCCAGTGCCTCTGCGTGGGACCCGACGTGGGAAAGGGCCTGGCAGGTGCAATTCTGCAGTAAAGGACCCGCACATAGGCACAGCACCCTGGACGGCCATCACAGGTGTCCTGGAAGGCAGCTGAGGGACAGCTGACTCCAGGAGAGGAGAGGTCCTGGGACCTGGGCGGATGTCAGGGACATGACATGGCCAGAAGCCAAGGAATGCCAGCAGCCCTCGGGAGCTGACAGCAAGGTAGGGGCTCTCTGGGGCCTCCAAGAGGACCCAGCGCTGTGGACACCTAGCTCTAGCGCCTCAAGCCTCTCTTGGACCTCTGTTCTCAGGATGCAGAACACAGCTCTCCTGTAGGGGGCGCTTTGTTCAGGCAAGGGTAGGAAACCTGCAGAGCCGTTGTGAGGAAGGAGATGGCGCTCGGGTCTGGTGACCAAGCTCCAAGGTCAGGAGGCCAACTCGGAGTGGGGTCTGCTCGGGACCCCTGCCACCTCTCCCTGAGCTTCCTGAACACTCTGATTCTTGTGACCACAGCTGTCCTGAAAGTTGTAACCCTAAGCCTGGCCCACGAGACCCTGCACACCCTCTTCCGCCTTGTCTCTTCTGCGGCCTCTCTGGCTTAACCACTGCACCACTACCTGCTAAGTGATCCTTCCAGCCCCTGCCAGGCCTTTGCTCACCTGGTCCTCCCTGCTCGGGGGAGGGGGTGGGGGTGGGGGAGGAGCAGTCTCTTGGCCCGTCGCCGCAGCAGTACCGCAAGTCGGCGTTTGGGTGCTAGAGCTCCCCAAGTGCAAGGTGGCCTCACTTCTACAGCCTGGGGGGGGGGGGGGGGGCTGGCCCGGTGTGCGTCACATGTGTGGTGGCGACTGGCAGGCTTGGACGTCACACTCCCGATGCCTGCTCTATTGTATGCAAACTGCCCGATGGTTCATTTCATAGCTCTTTTCTAATCGGATTCATTTTTTTTTTTCTCTTGAAAAATAATTCTCAAAGGGACAGTTTAAGGGTGTCACAGATGGCCATGTGCAGAGGGTGGCTGGGAAAAGTGGCTGGCCATATCCCCTCTGCCTCCACGCCTCTCTCTTTGTTCCATGGGGAGAGGAGCTGAGGGCTAGAGAGGGGTTAACGCCGTGAGCACCCGACCGGACGTTCTCCTGGACTGAACTGAAATAGAAATCAGTAGCAGGAACGCAGAAGGGGAAGCTGGTCTCACTGTGTGATTCAATGTCACAGCTGGGGGAGCCGGGGTGGGGTGGGGTGGGGGGGGCCACTGGCCCGCCCCAAGCCCCAGACCGTCCCCCACTCTACTCTCATCTCCCTAGGACCTACGGAGCGCACCATTCAGCAGTGTGTGCAGACACTGGGTGATCGCATGCATTTGCTCCCTGCCCTTCTCTGAGGCACGGTTCTCCACTTGCCACCTCCGAGACGCAGCCCTGCCTCCCCAGGACCAACCCGGCCGGGGGCTGGCTCGTTGAGACCCCGCCAACCATCTGCTGGGTGGGTCAAGGGCAATGCTCCCGTCCCTGCTGGCTTCTAAAGAGGATTTTGAGCATTCCGGAATGTCGGATCCTCATGTGCAAAGTGCCCCGTTAAGTTAGCTCCATCCCTCTTGCTGTCATGTAAGATGTCCAGGGTGGCGATGCAGAGGCCCTGGCCGCAGCCCCCGGGAAAGAAGTCGCAGGCCGCTGGACACTGGTGCACAGTGCCTATCAGCTGGAAAGCACTTCACCCCGGGGTCCTCCAGGCAGCGGGGTGCAGTGGGGGGTGGTCCCACCCTACTCGTGCACCATGAATATCTCCGGGAGGGAGCCGGGCGCAGCCGCGTGAGGTGTCGAGCAGGGAATTCGTTCTGCGCCAGTGTTTGTTCACTTCCATCAGTGTCTGACAGATCTGCTCAGAAATCTCTGTTTCCAGAATATTGGTCAAATATTTGAAGGGGGAGCAGCCTGTTAATTGACTCAGAGCACTTGACAGAGGCAGAGAGGGGAGAGAGGGAGCGAGAGGGTGAGCAGGTGCAGGGGGCCTGGGAAGTTCAGCGAAGCCTAGAGGCAGAGCTGGTGATTCCCCGACACCGGGCAGGGGCTCAGGGCCAGGAGCAGCAAAGAAGGGCAGGCCTGTGGGGTTCAATTCCTGGCTGTCCCACCAACCAGCCACATGACCCTGGGTACCTGCTGCTTTGAAGCATGGGCTCCAGGGACAGAGGGGTGGGGAGGTGGTGCAGGGTCCTACAGAGGGAAGGGCTGTTTCCAGGGGGTGGAGGGGCGGGGATGCGTGCACAGGCCCCAGACCCCTCGTGGGGCAGAGGAGCAGCCCCCGGCTCTACCTGTGGCCCCTTCGTCTCCAGGGTTACAGGACATCCTGGGGACGCTGGGCCACCCTGCAGTAGTGAGGCCACGGGCAGGGGGTTGGGGAGCCAGTCGCCCTTCTCAAGTGGCTCTGTGCCGGGGCACCTGCCGGCCAGTCAGACAGGAAGTTCGCGGGGCCTGCCGGCTTCTGCAGCCTTTGCCGAGAGCTTCCCAGCAAGGAGCATGGGCCTCATGAGCCACATGACCACCCACAGGATCGGGCACCTGGGTATTTTTCCTTGTACATGTCTGTCATCAGCCAGACCACGATGGTTTCCACACCATCTTGAGTGCCCAGGAGGTGTCGCAAGCTTTGCCCGTACGACCTCCTCCAACCCTCACCATAACCCCAGCATGCTTCCCATTCTACAGGTGAGGGTATCGAGGCTCACATGGGAGAATGAATCTGAGATCTGTGGCCAGGCTGCCTGCAGGAAGGCACAGTGACTAAGGCTCCTCGCCACCCCACTTTCTCCCCAAGTGCCTCACACGATGAATAAACACGAGTGACAGGGCAAGGACGGCGGAAGGTAGGCACAGATGTCACCATGCCTGTCCCCCAAAGAAGGCATAAATCACAGCTGTGTGGGGGTGGGAGGCGGCTGACAGCAGAGGCACCGGGGCCCCATCTGGCCCCTCGTCCTCTGTGGGCACTGCAGGGTGCCCCCCGACCCCAAGCCCATCTTCTCCTCCCTCCAGTCCCACGAAGCCACTGAGCCCAGAGAGTCAGGGCACAGCACGGGGAGGGGGGGTATGGGTGACTTCAGGCTTAATATCTTTGTAACCACATTGCGAAAGGGCATGCCTAAGACAGCGCCTTACGTTTAATCTTTCTCTTTTATTGCTTTTTCTCTTGTATGATTTAACCTTGCACCAGGTATCAAGCTAGATAAATAAAAACTTTTATTTCAGATTAGCCCCGGCTGGGGGCTGCCTTGAAGGCTGAGCAGTCATCCAGGGAGTGGGAAGAAAACGGGAGCTGGGGGCATGAGCTGCTGAGGGGCTCGGCTTGGCTCTGATGCCCCGGGAGCACTTTCCTGGGGTGGGAGCGACAAGGACCTTGCCCCACGCCCACAGCCTGGGCAGGCAGAGGCAGGCAGCTCGAGGTGCCCCCGGCCAGGCCGCCTAATCCCTCCCTAAATGCCGCCTGCCCCGTGGTCCCTCCCTCGCCCTGGTGTTCTCTCCCCGGTGCCCAGCATGGGGAAACACCCCCATGCTCATCTCTCTGCCCTCCCCTCCTCTCCCTGAATGAGGCTCCCTCTCCCTCTAGGTGGCCCCAGGGTCCAGCATGGAGCCCACACACGGCAACCACTGCATTAACACGGTTAACTGAAGGAAGGAAGGATCTGGCTATTCCAGCCCCGCACACAGACCCACGGCTTGGCTTGAGACATTTGGGGCATCAGGCAGGATGGGAACTGTGGGCAGAGAATGTGGGGTTTCGTTGAGAGAGACGTGGTGTCCATCATGGCACAGAAACCCCTGTGGGGAGGGACCTGGCCCAGGAAGCTGCGGCAATGTCACCTGTTGGAGCCACAGGCGGCCCTGAAACCAAATGGGCAACGTGGACGGATCTCGGATACTGAGCACAAGACATGCACGCCCGGGGACCGTGCATAGCAGGGTACTGCGAAAAACAGCTTCGAGACGCCCACCTCCAAGCCGGAGTGGCCCACGTACGAGAGTGCCCAAAAACCCTCGTGGAGAAAAACGGAATTAAAAGATAAGTTCATTTTGGCTCAAAGCATGTTATGATCCACGCCTAGCTTTCTCATAATGAGCATTTTCACAGCGTGGTGGAGACCCCTTATATGTATGACAACGTGATTCCCAGAAGCCAGGGGAGGGAAAGGCGCGAGGCTCAAAGGCACAGTGTGCTGGGCGGGGGAGCGGCGGGCACTGGGGCAGGAGGCCAGGCGCCTGCCTGTCCGCAGCTGCTGCCATCCTGGGTCTGGACCACTAGGAAAAGTGAGAACTGGACAGAGGGGAGCCGGGTCCAGCCGGGTCACGGTCAGAAGCTGTGAACTCTGCTTCAGTAAAGTCTGTGTGCTGAGGCGCCCTGAAGTGAGACAGACAGGGCAGCTCCCACACCCTCCCAAGACCTCTGGGCCCTTGGAAGTGAGCACAGGGGTTGTCTCAGAGATGAGCAAAGAGCAGGACAGAGTCAGGGTTGAGAGGAGGCAATGACACGGGAGAGGAGAGAATTCTCCCACTCCCCGCACCCTCGGCCACCATGCTCAAGGCTCCCTGGGCCGTGGCCGGCTCTGCCCAACCATGCTGGTGCCTACACACTGCCCATCACCCAAGGACCTTGGGTGCCCAGCTGCTGGCCCTTCCTTCTGGGGGCAGTGCAGTGGGGGCCTGACCATAGGGTCAGGAAGAGGGACAGGGGCTCCTGCCCGCAGGGAGGGTGCAGGGATGAGGAGGTGGAAAGGGAGTGTCAGACCACATGGCTGAGACACCTCTCGGCAGTCCATGACCCAGTGTGGTCTCAGGAGGGGAGCCGGGGCCCGGCCACCGCTGCCAGCAAGGAGCATCCAGGGCCGCGTTCGAGGGGCGGGAGCAGGGCCAGCGCGCAGAGTGCCAGGGGAGGCTGCTGCTAGGAGATGCACCCTTGCACAGAGGCCCGGGGCAGGCACCCTGTGCTCACTCTCCTGGCTTCCTCAGCATGAACGCCTGTCCGTGTAATGGACAGCGCTGCTTTCTCATAGTGGTGGGACAGAACTGTAAACAATTAGATAATTGAATTAAAATCGCTCCTGAGAAGAGAGCCGAGAAGAGAGCCAGAGAGGCCAACAGGCTAAACCTTGGACAACTCCTCATTGCCAAGTGCCTGTCTACAGCGTGGGCTTCCAGAGGGCAGGCTAGGCAGCCTGTGTGTGTGTGCTGCTATCAGTTAGTGATGTCTGCTTTGGGCGAGGGATGGGTTACCTGTTCCATGTGCTGATGTGGGTCAAGGGTGCCATCCATAGTCATGAACAGATGGGCTTTCCTTAAAAATACGCCCCCTTTTTCTACCCAGGCCACCACCAGGACCCTAGAAACCCAGACTCAGGCTGGCAGCTACCTTGGCCACCCTTTATCCTGCATTATCTAAAGGCAGCCTCTCACGGAGCCTGCTGCCTCTGTCCCCTCCCCCCAGTAAGGCTGGAACGGGGCAGCAGCCTGTGGGCAGATCTCTGACGAGGCCGTGCTCACGCCCACCCCTTTTGCCTTCTGTGCCCTCTACCAATGGCCCCCGTCTGCCCTGACCCCTCTCTGGCCAGTGTTCCCATGCCTGGGCCAGAAGCCCTGATGTTTCAGGGGCTTTGAGGCACCCACTGTGCGGCCTCAGGTTGGGGGCTGCGGCGTGCAGTTCAGATCTCCAAAGCAATGCAGCTTCTCCTAAGCTTTTGCTTCCCAGGGGGAGAGAAATGCCAAGTGGCTTAATCACAGGGGTTTTGATGTGCATCAGATGGTGGCCTCCTGAAAGCTGCCCCACGTGGCCGGGGCTCAGCCGGAGGCTCTCAGCGCAGGCGTGCTGGGGCGGGGGCCAGCCGGACTGTAACGAGCTGGTCTCTCCCTCTCCATGCACTCACACAGCACACAGCCTTCCCTCCCCAGCATCCCACGGCTTTTCCAGGAATCTCTCACTCGGTGGTGTTAACGTCAAGCCCAGAGCTGGGCAAGGCAGCCTGGACACGGCCCCCACGGGCTTGGTAGTGAGCCCCTGCCCTCCGTGCAGGGCCAGTGTGTCTCAACCTCCTCTTCACCATCACAACCTCGCCCCCCCCACTGCACAGCCAACAGCTATTCTGGGCTTTTTTTTTCCTAATTGCCCCCTCCCATTGCATGAAATTTCACTACTGTGTCCTCCCCCAACCTGGGCGTTCCAATCCAGTCGGTTAGGGTGGTAAGAAAATTTTGCATTTCTAATAATTCCCAGGTAATGCTGACGCTGCTCGTCCGGAGACCACACTTTGAGAAGCTCTGTTGTCAAGGAAACCGGGTATCTTCTGGAGCCGAGTTCACATCCCTGCTTGGCCACTTAGCAGCAGGGACCCTGAGTCAGCCCGTGCAGACTCGCGGGGCCTCGCGTGCCTGGTCTATAGAACAGGGGATGCTAGCTCCCTCGTAGGCCTCTCGTTCGTGCCCAGCCTGCATGCCCTGACCATGCCTGGGCCTTGCTCCTCACTGCTGCAGGAGGAGGAGACCGGGAGAGGGACATGAGCCGCAAGGAGACAGGAGGCCCCTCCGGCCAGCAGCTCGGTGCAGCCCCAAGCAGAGCTGGACCACGGGAAACAGCAGAAGCTCCGGCAAGATCGCATTCTCCAAGCCGCATGCCCCCAGGTGGCAAGGGCCCCTCTGACGCTGGAGAGGATGGAATCCAGCGCCAGACCCCACCCGTCAGTGAGCATGGGGGTGCCAGCAGGCTACAGACAGAAAGGCCTGGAGAAGCCCGGACTGTGGAGCCCCACCCCCAGATCCTGGCCCACTCATTCTGTGGCGAGGCCCGAGGATCCGCACGCTGAGCTGGTTTCCAGGGAACGTGGATGCTGCTGGCTGGGGGACCCCGCCTTGAGAACCCCGGCTCTGGTCAATGAGCTCCTCGTGATGGGGCACTGGAGCAGGCGAGGAGGGCCTGTGCAGAAGAACCCTGGACCCAGACCCGCGGGGCTGTCAGAGCTGCCTTCCCCAGGCTCACCAGGCCTGGCTGTGGAGCGGAGCAGGCGTGACAGCAGGGGCGGTGGAGCGGCTCGCACCTGCCGAGGCCTGAGGCACACCGGTACTCGGCTCATCAAGGCGGGGCTGACGGATGGAAGTGGCCCACCCTGCCAGCAGACGCTCGGGAATACGGCCGCAATCAAGCTAGCACACCCGTGGCTTGGCCCAGCTGCCGTCCGTCTGGGGATCTGCTCTCAGCAGGGCTCAAGTGCACCTGCGCTGTTGGCAGTCACCACGCACGGGGTTATCTCGCAGCCGGCAGCGTGGAGCCTCCACCCAAGAGCTCCAGGCCCTGGCAGCCACTGCTCTCTGACTCTTGCCGTGACTGTGGCTCAGACCCCTCGTGTCAGCGAGATGCGGTACTTTCTGTGTCACACTTGTGCCACTCAGCACAATGTCCTCCATGTCCATCTATGTTGTCACATGTCAGCATTTCATTTTTTAAAGGCTGAACAGTGCTGCACACACACACATCACACACACCACATACTACACACATACCACACACTCACACCATATACCATACCAGTGCTACACACTCATACCACATATCACATCCTTATCACATATACTTACACCTCACACTACACACACATTACACACTCATACCACACACTATACACACTACACATTACAAACATACCACAAACACCACAAACACACCACACATACCACACACTGCACTCACACCACATAGTACACACACCACACACCTCATACACCACAGTACACTCACCCCACACACACCACACACACCACACACACCATACTCATACATGACACATACAACCCACACTACACACATTCACACCATATACACCACAGACACAACACACACATGTACACCATAAACACACCACTCACCCAGATACACCACTCACACCACACACACCATACACACACACACACCATACACCACACACACAGACACACACCATACAGCAGACACACCATACACTGCATCCCACACACCTCACACCTCACACCCCCACAGTGTTCCTGCACACCACAGCACGTTTGGTGGCTCACAAGTCCTGGCAGCTGTGAACACTTCTATTTTCACTACTATCTGAGAAAGATACCATCGGCCCCAGTTAAAGGCAGGAAACACCCTCTGCGAGGGGCAGTAACTCAAGGTCATGCAAGGTCACTCCGCAGGGAAGAGAGGGTGTCTGAAACAAGCAGCAGGGGTGAACGAGGCAGCTTCTCTCTCCAAGGCGGCTCTGAAGGTGCCTGTCAGGCCCTCCCGTCACCTACACCACCTGTCCCACGTGGCACCTGCCACCAGCTCCGCCCCCACCCTCCTCAGGCTGGCCCCCCCGGGAGCTGCCATGGTTGGTCTCTCGCAGGTGGTACCTGCTTGCTGCAGCCACCTCTCCCCTTCTCCGCTGGTTCCACCACACTCTGACCACAGCGCACCTCTGGCCACATCCTCTGCTGCTGGCCCCTCTGGTGGCTTCCTGCTGCTCTCAGGCACTCGATGGCTGCCTGCCTGGGCCCTGTCCGGCTGCGGCCGCATCTCCCCATGACCCGCCCTGCACTCTGCAGCAGTCATGGGTGACTGCACTTGCGTGGTGAGCCGCGACCCTGTGCACGCTCAGACCCGCACCCCGCCCACACTCAGACCAGAGCACATGTGGACCGCACCTGCGTGAGGAAGCCGCGCCCTGCCCACGCTCAGACCTGCATACATGCCAGGCCTCTGCTCGCAGAGCACCCTTCCTCGCTGGTGCCCGCACCCCTGCCGACACCCGACCTGGCTGAGAGTTCCTGGGCAAGTCTCCCCTCCTTGCTCCTTGCGACGGCTACTTCTCACTATGGACATTTCTGAACACCCAGGAGAGGAAAGTGAACAAATTGAGCCCCCCCAGCTGCGAGCCCTCACTCTACAGCAACAGCACCGTTTGCCGTGCCTCCTCCCTGCCGCCGCCTGCCCAGGGATTAGAGTGGCCAGCTCACTTGCTTGGAGTGAAGCACAGCTTCTGGGATGGAGCCTCGGCCCCTCTGCCTCAGGACACTTGCCAGGCTCCTGCCCAGAGACCCTCGATCATGCCCTGAGTGCCGACTCTGAAGTCAGCTGCTCCTCCCAGGCTCTCCTGGCCCAGCTCTGCTCACCCTAACATCAGCGCTGGCAGGCTTGAGGCACCACTGTCTCCATTCTACAGAGTGGAACATGATGCCGAGGAGGTTACACGGCTGGTCTGTGGTAGGAGCCACGCAAGGCAGTCTGGCATAGAACAGAGCTGCCTGCGCACGGGGAACAGTGGCACACGTGTAAATCAAATACTCTCATGGCCAAAAAAAAAAAAAAAAAAAAAAAAACCTAGAAAGGAAGTAGGCAAATTTGATCTCAATTATACATTATGTGAGGCCTGTGTTGTGGTGCAGAGGGCTAAGCTATCGCCTGTCACACTGTCATCACATAGAGAAGTGCTGGTTTGAATCCTGGCCACTCTGCTTCTGGTCCAGCTCCCTGCTAATGCACCTGGGAAGGCAGTGGATGATGGCCTGAGTACTTGGGTCCCGCGTTCACTTGGGAGACCTGGATGGAGTTCCTGGCTCTTGGCATCAGCCTGGCTTAGCCTCAGCTGTTGCAGCCATTTGGGGAGTAAACCAGCAGGTGGAAGATATGTCTGTCTGTCTGTTTCTCTCCTCCCCCCCATGGCTCTGTCTCTCAAATACATATTTTAAAAAATCATGTTGTATTTGTTCCTGAGTATGCAGTATCTCCTCATGTCAGCTTGTCATCGATACTGACCCTAGCAGGATCACTGATCATCTTTCTGGCACATGAAGCCTTCCGAATCTGGGTGCCGTACTCACGGTGTCTCTTGGTTCACAGCAGCCACTAGCCCAGGGCTCGGTAGCCATGCAGTGACCGCGAGCTGTGTTGGCCAGCACAGCTGCAAGTCGGGACCACAGACAGCAGCTCTCAGCACTTCTCTATGAACGCAGGAGGGACTGGATGAATGTGTCTCTGGGGCCTCTTATAATGAATCATCCTCAATACTCTGTGTCCCTTAGAGTCTCTGCAACACCGTCCTCTCCACTGAGGGAACTGCTGACCCTAGTGCCTGAACCTCGGACTCCCAAGTCCAGTGCTGTGCCATGGGGCGGGGGCACAGGGCCCCTTAATGCAGGGTTGTCTCTGCCTGGAAGGGAGGGATGAAGCCAGAGCAAGCACTGGGAACACCCTCCCCCTTGGGCCCTGGGTGCAGGGATTTCCCTGATGAGTGGCAGGACAGAGGGACAGGGCCCGTGCCAGCTCCGCCAGGGGACAGAACCTGTCACTCCCCAGCCTCGGTTTGGCCACAAGAGGCTGAGAACAAATTGATGGTGATGGAGCCGTAACTTACTGCTGAAGGCCTCTTTGTTCTTGGCAGAACAGTGGGGTCGTTAGTAATGGGAGAGCACCGTGGGCAGACATAAATCCCCAGGGCTGCAGGGCTGACAAACAGCAGCGGGCTGGCTGCAGGGAGCTGGCAGGTTAACCGCAGGGTGCCTCTGGGCTCCACCTGCATTCCCCCAGGCTGGGCAGGCCTCTCCCAGGTGCAGGGGCTGGGCTCACACCGAGAGCACACCAGCCCCAGCTGGGAAAGTGGCATGGGCAGACACGAGGGGGGACTGGCCCAGTGGAGCCAGGCAAGAGGACCGGGGAAGAAAAGCAAGGAGCCCTTTGTGCCGGCTTCCCGTGGGCAGAGTGGGGTGACAGTCACAGGCGAGGACAAGCGGAGCCAAACTCTGAGGCAGTCCCAGTGCTGCCTTGCCAAAGGTGCACACACGCCGCAGGTGCTGCCTTCTCCCTTTCCACACCCAGGGCAGACTCTACCAGTTGAAGACTGCACTCATTCATTTCTTGACACTGAGCCCATTTGCCTCCATAATCTTCTTCATGCAGCCTTTACCAATCAATCAAAGATGGCATAGGAGATCCATTGGTCACCCTTTCTAAAAGCCAGCAGGGGGAATCCTCTAAAGTCGCTCTGAGTGCTTTGGCCTTCCGAAGTTTCTGCCACTTGCCCCTGCTTCTGCACAATCCCCTCCCCATAGGTCCACATCCTGGGCCCCTTTCTCGTCCTTGGGAACCTAGTCCAGGAGATGAAGCCCCTGAGGATTCCACAGGATGCTGTGCAGCCCCGTATGCAGACTGCAAGCACTGGAGCCCAGACACTGGAGGCACCACAGCTTGGCCCGGCTCCCCCTCCAGGGAGAGGGCGTGCTGGCTGGAGCCGAGCAGAGGATTGGGCTGCTGGCCTGACATGGACCAGTGCACTGGAGGACAGGCTCCCCGTCTGGGCGTGTCCTCGGGCCGGGTCCTGACCGCCTGCTCCCCGGCCCATTCAGGCGGTAGTGCATCTGGACCAGCTAAGAGGCAGTGAGGCCAAAGGAGAGGCTCTTCCACCCAGCCTGTGTCCCCTTGGCGCTGCCACCTTATCCAGTGCCCTCCCTTGCAGCTGCCCTGGGCACACTGATGCTCCCTCTGTCCCAGCACAGACCCCCGTCCCCAGGAGACATGTGCCTTGCTCTCCAAGTTGCAATACTCACCAGTACGGGCCTCCGCTCCCCCTCTGCCCACCTGCCATGGGCCCTTTTCCCAGGAGCCCTACAGAAGGGGCTTCTTCCCACACCGACTCTCCCGCATTCTGGCCTTGGAAAGCGCCTGGGACGCCATGAGATGGGGACGGTTCCTGGCCCTACCCCAGCACCATAGAATAGGAATGACTGTGGAGGCCCAGGGCTCTGCATTTTGGCACTGAGTTCCAGGTGGTTCTTGGGCATCCTGGGCTTGGAAACTTCCTCCTTGCCCTGGAGTGACACTCACTCATTTACCCACAGGCACACACTGGGATTTACTCTCGGCTGGATCCTGTGTTGTGCACCCGACTGGGTGGCGCAGAGGCCAAACCACCCGGGCTCTGGCTCCTGGGGCGCCCTGGGCTTGGAGGCCCAGGGACAGTCCTGCTAGCTCCTGCATTTCCTCTGCTCCCAGGGACGCGGGGCATCTCTCTTCCTCCAGCTGACCCCAGCTCCTCGAGGCATGATTCGCTTCCAGCACAAAGGATAACAACAGCCCACACCACCCAATGCCTCACGCACGGTGACAAAGCTCTGGTCGTATACTAAGTCAGCTGACACTAAACCGCCCAGACGTGGGCATCTGCTCTTCCCACTCACACCGCGGTAGAGACGCACCCAGAACAATCTTGCTCGAGAGACTCCATCCTGCGCTCCTGATCATGGCACTCCTGCCCTCAGGGCTACAGGCTGTGGCAGGCAGGGGCAGAGGCTCAGAGGTGGCCTGGCAGCCTCCTGGCTCAGCCTTTGTAGAGCAGTGGGCTGAGCACGGTGGTCCCCGAGTGGGGTGTCCATTGTGTGGGGTGGAGACACAGCTCGAGTTTGTTGGGGGCTGAGCAGCCTCTCGCTGGATCTCTCACCAGCAACTTTACTCCCAAACCACCCAGCCCCGGGACAGCCGACAGGGCTGCTGCTGGGCAGGGACATGTGGCAGGGGTCAGCACTCGCTGCCCGGCTCAGTACAGGGACACCAGGAATGAAGGGGCTGATGCTCCTGCCCCTGCAACCTCCCCGGTACACTGGGACTTCTCAAGGCCCGCCGTGTGACAAGAGAAAACGCAGCTCTGCCTGTTCTAAGACTGTGTAATC
Source organism: Sylvilagus floridanus (assembly GCA_949820135.1). Lineage (NCBI taxonomy): Eukaryota > Metazoa > Chordata > Mammalia > Lagomorpha > Leporidae > Sylvilagus > Sylvilagus floridanus. The sequence goes on from OX463235.1 coordinate 21,836,174, forward strand.
ACAAAGCAAGGAGACAGAGCTGGAGCAGGAAGGAGCCTCGGTAGCAGTCACTGGAGACCCTGGTCAGAGCCCCAGTGTGGGCAATGCGGCAGAACTAGGGACAGCAGCACACTCCAGCCCCTGGCACGGCTGCCCTAGCACCCTGCAATGCCAGCCCCTGCCACCACCACCCTGGAACCCTGCGCATGCCAGCCCCCGCTGCCAGCTTCCCAGCATCGTGCATATGCCAGCCCCCACTGCTGCGCCCATCACTGCCGCAGCACCCTACACACACCAGCCCTTGCTGGCTTCCCCAGACCCTCCTCTCCTCCCGCTCCTCCCTCCTCAGTCCAGGCAGTCCAGGACTGTCCCCAGAGGCAGGACTCATACACTGACCCTCAAGAGTCTCCTTAGGCCCAGTGGGGGCTCCTCTCGGAGGAGGAGGGGGAACAGGTGCACCTGTGCCTTACCTGAGACAATGGTATAGCCAATTCCCCGGGGACGCCCCTTGTCCTGGTCGATGGCAGTGACAATGCGCACCGTTGTGCCCTGGTGGGAGAGAGGAGGGGCTTAGTCTGGTCATCCAGGCAGCTGCCTTTGTCTGCAGCCTCCTGGCCCTCATATCTCCCCTCCCCAGGCCGACTGGCAGCTGCAGGGGTGGCCCAGGAAGTAGAGGTCACGTGCTCAGGACTCGGCTTGGGCCCCTTGTCCCTGGGACATACACTGAGGCTCCCAGGCAGACACCCTGGGGTCTTCTGGGGAGGCCCAAGCAAGGCTCCTCCTTCCCCTCCTCATGTGCCACGTTTGGGTGACCCATCTGTAGGAGAATAACAGAGATGAGATCTGGTCTCTACCTGAGCCATGCACTAGATTGCTGTGTGACCTCAGGAAGGCTGCGGCACCTCTCTGACCTGTTTGCCCCACCCTAAAATGAACAACAGCAAAAACCCTGGGACCTTATCAGTTACTCTACAGGCGAGAGCATCATGAACCCTGAAGGGCTGACAGTGGCTGTCCCAGGGGCCATCTTGGCCGAAAGAACCGCGACCCACATAACACGGAGCCCAAAGTTCCTGCCTCAGATGGTTCAGTCCCTGCAGGGCTGGGGGCGGGGTCAGGAGCCGGGACTCATAGGAGGGGAGCACGTCTGTGGTGAGGAGTCGGGGCCCAGGCTGATACACATGCTGCACACACCTGAGGTGCTCAGACGGAGAAGTGTGCCAGCCCAGAGGAAGCCACAACGGACTACGCAGGCAGCAGCGTTCAGGCTGGGCTGTGAAGGATGAGCAGGAGTTTGCCAGGGAGAGCAGACAGAGGGGAAGTGCCTAAGCTGTGCAGACTGTGCCAGGGAGAGATCTGGCATACGGGGGCATGCTGTGTAGACCGTACCAGGAAGAGACCTGGCATACAGGGGCATGCTGTGTAGACCATGCCAGGGAGAGACCCGGCATACAGGGGCATGCTGTGTAGACCGTACTAGGAAGAGACCTGGCATACAGGGGATGCTGTGTAGACCATACAGGAAGAGATCTGGCATACAGGGGATGCTGTGTAGACCGTACCAGGAAGAGGCCCGGCATATGGGGACACACCGTGTAGACTGCCAGGAAGAAACCCGGCACAGGGGGACACACTGTGTAGATTGTGCCAGGAAGAGACCTGGCATATGGGGTCACACTGTGTAGACTGGGCCAGGAAGAAACTGGCATACAGGGCATGCTGTGTAGACTGTGCCAGGAAGAGATCTAGCTTCACGGGCACATTGTGTAGACTGCCAGGAAGAGACCCCGCACACGGGGGCATGCTATGTAGACCACCAGGAAGAGACTGGCATACAAGGGCACACTCAGATAGCTGCTGTTGATGTCCAGGTGGGCCTGGGGCGACCCTCCCCTTGCTGCCTAGGCCCCCTCACCAGAGCTGGAGAGCCCCGCACCCTCAGCAAACACCCCCCACCCCAGCATTGGCATGTCTAGTGATGAGCTCTGGTGGCCTTGGCCACCCTATGCCCCACACACCATTTATCAGCAGGAAGCCGGAGCCTGCCCAGCACCCGCCCCCAGAGTGCCACCCGCTGTGCAGAGACATCATCCCTGATGCCGGGCCCTCCGCCCTGGGAGACAAGCTACTCTCCCAGCTCCTCCTGGTTTCCACGCCAGGACACAGCAGGGGCAGCCACACCTCTGTCCTTTTGTCCCTTCCTGGGGTGCAGGATCAGGAACATGTCCAGGTTTGCTGAGCAAGGAATGGATATTCTGAAAAACAGCTGCCCTGAGGACACAGATCCGACCTCTCCTTGGCCCCTTCCCTGGGACGAGCCAGCCTGTAGGGAAGCCGAGAAAGACGCCAGAATGCCAGCGCCCCTGGGCGGCTCCGCTCTGCCGCGTGAGTGGTGCCCAGACGCACGGCCCCGCCATGGCAGGCGTGGCTCCCCAGCACGCACTCTGCTCTGGCACTCACTCATCTCGGCTTCACGTCTGCCGGAGATCCTGCCACTTTGCAGGGAGGGGGCGCAGGCATGGGGGGCAAGGAGCACACGGAGGGGCTGGGTCCTAGGTGACACTGCCTGTGCTGGGCTCTAAGAATCGTGACGGTGCTGAGGAAAGCGGTTGCTCTGAGTCAGGCTGTAGGTAAGCCCTTTGCAATCACTCACAGGAAATCTGGGAGAGCTGTGGCCTGTCCCTCCCCGGGGAGACGCGTGGACGGACGTGCTGTAGTTGGGCCGAGGCAGCAAGGCGACCCCGGCTCCCCGTTCTGCTGGCTTTCACAGGGTAGCTAGCGCCTACCGTGCGGCCCAGGGCCAGGGGTGTGTATATTGGGGGGCCGTCACTTGGGAAGCACAGCTCCAGGCCGGGGGTCCACACTGCCGTCTCTACCACCCCCCAGGCAGGGGGCTGTTTTGAGGATCTGTCCCTCCTGGGGTCACTCTCACACAGGAGAGCCCTGGTTCTCTCCTAGGAGGGGTTCCCCAGGATGTGGGAGGTGGCCCGAGGCTCCGGCTGCCAGGATGGCCTTTCTGGGCACAGGGGCAGCTCTCCGCCGCCCCCCATCCTCCCAAGCCCCACATAAGACCCAGCATGAACATCCCTGGGCTGGTCTGCCAGGGTCACTGAGCCCAGGGTTAATAGAGCTCTTCCCAGGGAGTCACTAAACACACCCCGGGGGCAGCTGCATGTGCCAGGTGCACAGTCAGGCTAGGCCTAGCACCCTCCATCCTCAGTGCCCTGTGAGCATCTCCCCATGGGCAGTAGGGTGCCCAGAGGCCTCCCAGGTGGGCAGGGCTCAGAGGAGACCCTTGGCTCCCAGGGCAGGTGGACAAGGGGGGCTGGCTCTCCTCAGCAGGAGCCACACAGCGCTTCCATGGAACAAGCTCTGACAGGCTTGCGACAAAAGTTTGGGGTTTCATCTCTTTTTTTGGGTGAATAAATCCACTTTTAATAAAACCCTGAGCTTTTAATACAAGTGCAGACAGAAGGACTGGAAATGTTATGAGAAGGAATTAACAGGGAGGAGTGCGGCTCTCGGGACCCCACGGCTCTTGTTTCCAGTCGCGGTGATTACATTTTCAATATAGCGGTACTGTCCCTGCAGACGGGCGGTGGCCATGGGCAGCCCCGCCCACGGCCGAGGGCACCCTGCCTGCCCTGCTCCCTGGGGAGGGGTGCCGGGCCCAGGTCTGGCTAGAGACAGGCTGAGCTTGCCTCTTCCCTGCCAGGAGCCCGTGATTTGGGGGAACGAGCTGCAGTCCTGAGAGGCCAACAGCGTGGCACGGCCGGGTGGCTCAAGGCCTCATTCCGTGGCCAAACTGCCTGGTGGAACCTGCTCCGTGGAACAGTCCTCGCTCCTCAGCAACTGATCTATAAAGTGTACTTCAAAAAAACGTGTGGGAAATGGAATTAAAAGTGTGAGTTGGATGCAAAAACAATTTTGAAATCATGCAGTCTTTCTCACGATATGCATTTTGCACGTATTATGGAAAAATACTTTTGGGCAGCAAAATAAACTCTTCTAATTCCATTTTTCCATGAACCCTTTGAAGTACCATTGGGCATGGAGAGCTCTGAGCAGTGCCCAATGCACAGCAAATGCTGTCAGAGTGCCCGTGACTGCCCACTGTGGCCCGGCATCGCCGTGCGCCTTGGCTGGAGACCAGGTGCCTCTTCCCAGACGGCGCAGGTGCACGTGACATTTCTGGTTTCAGCAAATTCAGAGACTCCCAAGCAGCACAGCTGAGGAGTCTCCACCTGAGGGAGCAGGCATTTTCTGTGCCTTATAACAGCTAACAGGATCTGGTGCTGTGGTGCAGCGGGTTAACGCCCTGGCCTGAAGTGCCAGCATCCCATATGGGTACCGGTTCTAGCCCTGGCTGTTCCACTTCCAATCCAGCTCTCTGCTGTGGCCTGGGAAAGCAGTAGAGGATGGCCCAGGTCCTTGGGCCCCTGCACCCACATGGGAGACCTGGAAGAAGCTCCTGGCTCCTGGCTTCAGATCAGCGCAGCTCCCACTGTTGCAGCCATCTGAGGAGTGAACCAGCAGATGGAAGACCTCTGTCTCACCTCTCTCTGTAACTCTGTCCTTCAAATAAATAAAATAAATCTTTAAAAAAAAAGAACAGCTAGCAGCCCTCAGGGAAAAACGCCCACTGCCTGAGCACCTACTGTGTGCCCGACATCACACTGGGCACCCAGTGTGGATTGTCTGTCTCAGTGGGGAAACTGAGGCTCAAACGGTCCAGGATTCGGGGTGGGGGTGGTGAGGGCCCAGAGGGCTGCGTGGGGGCTGGGCTCAGGGGAGGGGGGCCCATCGCTCTCCAGTGGAGTTGCGAGGGCTCACAGCTCTGGACCCAGTAAGTGCACAGAGGTGAGGTGTGGGCAGTGGGAACACAGCGCGGGGCAGGGGGGATTTCTCTGGAAGGGCCCGTGTGTGAGTCTACCTGTTGTGACCGGGGGCGGGGGTGCAGGAGGGCTGGCTGCCCAGGCCCAGGTCCCCCTCCTTCCCTGCAGGCTCAGCGGGGACAGGAACAGCCCCTCGCCCGTTCTCATGCCAGGGTTAGGGCTGGGAAGGGGGACCACAGTTTGCTTGGGGAATGGGAGGCGCCCTTGTGGGGGGGAGGGAGGCCGGCGGGGAGAGGGACGCGAGCTGCCACAGCAGACTCTGAGGCAGAAAATCCTATTTCTCAGTCCTTAATTCCAGTCAATTCCAGTCAAAGGGCTGATAGGCATCAGCTGGCGGTAATTTGTGCAGTTTATCCGCTCTTCCCTTCTATCGGCCCTCCACTGACGGGCAGGCGACATGCTGCCGCTCGAGTGAGGAAATTAAAATTTGATGCAATAATCCCCAATAAGAAGGATTTTATTAGGTAATATATACACTTTGGATGAGGCGTGCCGGCCTGATACACCGATAGACGGGGCGCACATGCTGCGGGCGCCAGATAAAGGGGCGGCGAGCAAGTGGGAAGGAAGGGCCCGGCCAGAGGCGGAGGCAGGCCTGGGAGCTGGGGCCTTGAGCCCGCGCAGCCCATGGGGCGCCTTCATCCTGGCCTAGCCTGGCATCCACTGTGCTAAATCAGGGCTCCACACCATAAAGCGACACGGAGGACCCGGATCAAGGCACGGAAACCGATTAGAAGCCTGGGAAGATCAGGCCTAGAGCAGTCAGGGATCAGCCCGCGGGAGGGGAGAGAGGGGAAGCTTGGGAGCACCTTCAGATGCGCAGCGTGGGGGGAGGGGCTCAGGGAGTGCACACGGAGCTGGCAGAGCCAGGTCTGAAGCCCCCAACTCCTTGCACGTCAGGCTCCCCAGCACAGTCATGACCCACAGGGCAGGACTCAGATCTGTCCTGTCCACAACAGGGCCTTGGCAGTTGGCAGTAGGAGGCAAGGCAAAGACACAGCAAGCTCCCTGAGCTGGTGCTGAGGTGCGGTGGGTAAGGCCGCCACCTGCAGTGCCGGCATCCCAGATGGGCACCAGTTCGAGTCCCAGCTGCTCCACTTCCCATCCAGCTCTCTGCTGTGGCCTGGGAAAGCATTAGAGGATGGCCCAAGTCCTTGTCTCCTGTGGGAGACCCAAAAGAAGCTCCTGGCTCCTGGCTTCAGCCTGGCCCAGCTCCAGCCATCGCACCCATCTGGGGAGTGAACCAGTGGATAGAAGACTTTCTCTCTCTCTCTTTCTCTCTCCCTCTCTCTCTCTCCCTCTCTCCCTCTTTCTGTCCGTAACTCGCCTGAGAGAGGGCCATCAGATCAGATGCTGAGAAACTGAGTTGCAAGGGGAGCCCCTCTGTGGGGCCAGCGCTACGGTGCGGGTGTCGTGTGCAGCAGGTTAGGCTGCCACTTGCAATGCTGGTGTCCTACCCTGGAGGGCTGGTTCCAGTCCCGGCTCTTCTGATTCTGATCCAGCTCCTTGCTAATGTACCTGGGAAGGCAGTGGAAGATGGCCCAAGTGCTTGGACCGTGCCTGGATGGAGGTCTCGACTCCTGGCTTTAGCTTGGCCCAGCCTTGGTTGTTGGGGCCGTTTGGGGATTAATGGAGCAGGCAGAATACCTCTGTGGGTCTGTCTCTCTGCCTTTCAATAAAGAACTTTCAAAAGAAGTAGTAAGGGGAACCCTCAGAGCAGCCCGTGGGACCCTCTACGTGGGAGAGGGAGCGGCTAAGCACAGGGTCTTGTACACACAGGAGCCTGATTATGTCTCATGGCTGAGTAAGAGATCAGTGGCACAGTGTAACTTCCTGTTGCTCTGCTGAGATACAAGGAAGTTAGAGACAGACTGGGGGTGTCAGGACACTCACCCCACGGCCACAGACGTCGGTCACTCTCCCAACCCTAAGGCTAAGCTGAGGCTGGGAGTCCCAGCCCAATCTGACCACTAAGACCCACCCACTAGGCAAGCCGCCAGCAGCCATGGTTTCCTGTCTGCTAACCTGAGGCAGGTGCTGCTCGGGCACCAAGGCCTCGTTCTCCCCGGTCACTTGGCCAAGGCCGTGGATGGTGGAGCAGACCCACCTCAGGGGTTTCTCTGGCTGGCGGCCATTGTCCTGTCCCTTATCTCTGCACCTTACCCTGGCCACAATGCCCCAGGAGACCCTGGGGCAGCCTGAGATGATGTCCCACCAGGGGCTCAGAAGTACCCCCCCACATGCCTCCCCGCCCAGGTGGGCACTGCAGGTGTGACGGAGGAAGAGGTGAATTCAGCAGTAGAGAGCTCCAATTGCACCAGAGCTGAGCGGGGAGCAGTCACCGCGCCTGGGACTAGGTTGGGGGGTGGGGGGACAAGAAGCCAGGAGGGGCGGGGCCTGTGGCGGAGGGGCTGTCTATCCAGCACGTCTGTGCACTTACTCACTCGTACATTCCACAGATGCTGCCTGTCACGGCTTAAGTATGGGACCCTGGGCTCAGGCAGGAGTCTAGACCCCCGAGGCACACATTAGCGGAGCTAGGAGGATGGGATCCCACCAGGGTGCCTGGAGGCAGGGCCTTTGGCTGGGATTGGGTGAGCAGGGTGGAGCCCCGTGATTAGACCCTGGCTGCTTGATAAGGGACCACACAGACAGGGAAACACAGGCCTGGCTCTTGCCATTACGCTGTGCCACCTGGGGCTCTGCTAGCACAGCGCCAGAGCCCACGTCCATGAGGGCTGCCTGCCTATGGACCGAGAGCCTCCAAAACTGAGCCAGAAGGAGCCACATTCCCTCTGACCTTAGGCTGCTGCAGGAATTGCATCCAAGCCAGGAGAAGCTGGACCTCCAGACTGCTCTTCCAACCCCACAGGGAGGCAGCGGTTGCGCAAGTCGGCACAAGAGCACCTGGCACTTAGACAGAGGAGCCCCAGGCCAGGTGGGGACATCTGCATACAGCCCTGGGCACTGGCCTCAGGCTGAGATGCTGCCAGCCAAGGCAGGTAGGGCAGGGTGAAAAGGGTCTGGGAATCCCAGGAAGTGGGTGGGGCCCTGGTCTCGGAGGCTGGGGTTCCCACTGCCCACGGAATGCCATGCAGGAGAAGGCTAAGCTAGGGGCCAAGAGAGCCTGTCTCTGCTCTCAAAGCAGCTGGAAAGCCCAGCTTGCTAGTCCCTCCCTCCCCCCTCGACCCCAGGTAGGAAGTGGCCAAATGCTAGCCTCACACCTGGAGACTGGTGTTGGAGCCAGGGTTCGGACATAGCCCAGGTTAGGATGCCAGAGGTTGGAACGGCCCTTTTGTCCAGCCTGGGTCGGGCGTCCCTTGCCAGTGGTGGCCTGGGAGCACGCTCTGCACCTGGCCCAGGGTAGTCGCCCTCAGCCACGCTCTGTGTTGGAGCCTGCGTGGACGTGCAGGTGGGCTTTGAGCCCCTCTGTGGGTGCCACACTAAGCTCTCCAGGCGATGAGCCTTCCTCCACACACACCAACGTCCCCGAAAAGAAAGGGCCCACTTATCTCTCCAAAGACACTGTTCCCCAGGCGGCACAGGCAGGAGCGCATGTTTCTAGATGTACAAACGCACGGGGGGGGGGGGGCTTCCTGATCAGAGACGTCTGTCCCACCCGGCCCGCCGCTCATCACAGGAGCGTGACCACAGCCCCTGTGGCGGGCAGTCAGGTTCTGCACTATAAGACCCTTCCCCCAGTCACAGCTGATCAGGCCTGGGGTGGACATGCTGGCGCTGATGCAGGAGACTGACTTGAGGGCTTCACAGGGCCCTGGGATTGGAGAGCAAGCCTTTGGTACCCTGGGCAGTGCCGACTGGCAGAGGCAGATGGAGCCATGGTGCTCGTGGCTGAGCCAGGCTGACCAAGCCAGCTCCACTCCGCAACCCAGGCTGAGCCTTCCACGGCAACCTGGGCACTCCACAGGGATCTCCCAGAACCGCTCCCCTTTCCTTGCCTGTCTAAGTCTTTGGGGGGAAGGGGGTGTGGGTGTGACGTGCATTAGGCTTTCACTGCTGGGGCATCCATGGCTACCACACACAGGACAGGCCCAGGAGGAGCACAACTCCCAGCAGTCAGAGCGAAGCCCCCCGGGGCCGGGGAGGGGCGTACCGGAGGAGAGTGCTCATAGATGTTGGTGCTGTAGGGCAGGTTGATGAAGACGGGGTCCATGTCCTGCACGTCGGTGATGATGATGGCCAAGTTGGCCAGGGTGGACAGAGGCCTGGTCTTGTCTTGATCCTGTGAGAACGAGCGTGCACAGCACTAGGTTAGGCGGTACTGTGGACACGCATGAGTACGTCCACACACACAGACCTACAATATGTGACACACAAACGTGTTCTCTCTCTCTCTCTCTCTCTCTCTCACACACACACACACACACACTCCTGTACTCTTGCAGGCAAGGGCTTAGCACGAGGAAGCCCGAGCACGGCAAGAACCCTGTGAGTGCCGACTTGTGCAGGGAAACAAAATCAGGGTCTCCAGGGTCCCAAGCAGGGCTGGGCTAGAGCCAGGTCTGCCGCAGCCGTGCCCAGCTCGGGGCGCTCTGGGTGTCGGTGTGTGTGTGTGTGTGTGTGTGTGTGCATGCCTGTGAGATAACCAAGCAGTACAGAAGACTGGCCATTCTCAGCTCCTTCACCGTGTCCTCTCTGCCCACTCCCAGCTCCCCTCCTCCTATGGCAGCAGGGGACTGAGTAGGATGGGGGCTCCCCAGAAGACTCACAGCCCAGCATCCCTGCTCTGGGCTCTGGATTTATGGGCCAAGTGACTTTACCAGAAGTACCAGCAGGGGGCACTCTGGGGCCTGTGACATTGCGGGGCTGGAGAAGGGATCCTGAGGGGTCATGCAGTCCACCTGCTGTGGCCAGGCAGGCAATGATTAATCCTCATAGTCAGCTTGGAACCCAGACCTAGAAGAGCTCGCCAAGGGAGGAGACCAGAGACCGATCTTCCAGGGCCCTAAAAGCCAAGGCCGACCGGGATGAACAGGGGGAGCCGGCGCTGTTGGCTGCTGACAGGCATGGAATGCCAATGATATTCCCGGCACTGTGCTACGCACTGCTTTGCATTTGCTTGGCTATGGGACCATTACTCAGGTGAGTTAACAGAGATCAGAGAGGTGCGAGTGGGTCACGAAGACTCACAACTCAGGTCCTTTATACGAAGGGACCTGCCCCCAGCAGTTTTGACTTGGGCTCTAACACCAGCCTTGCCACTAGCTTTCTGAGTGATTCCCAGGGAGTTCTCCCTTCTGTTCTGTGGATGAAGGGGCTCCACTGAATGGCTTCTATGATCCCCAGGTGAGAGCTCCCTTGGTTTGTCTGGCACTGGTCTGGCGCCTGCTCCAGTTTGGGGAGGAGGGGGGCATGGTCCTCAAGGCCAGGCAGCCCAGCATGCGCCCCAAGGCTGGGGACAGCACATCTGGAGGGGCAGGCACCCTGCTCGGGCTAGGCTGTGCCTCCTGGGCGTGGCCCTCTCCCCACGCCTGGGAACCCACGTGGGAGAATCTCCCTGGGGAGCTGCCCAGCAGCCCACGCACGGCACGTGTGGCCAGGAACAAGCGCGAAGCCATCCCCCAGGGAGTCATAGCGTCCCCAAGGTCTGCTGCTTCAGGCCTGACTGCTGCAAGATTAAGAGCGATTTAACTGTGTTCCTCGTCCCCGCATGAGCCCAGGCCTCTGGAACGATCGGGCCACCTGGAGTCCTGCCTGGCCCATTCCCCTAAACCCAGAGCCACCTTTATGGTGAGGGCAAATTATCCCGTGATGCCAGCTGCACAGAGAAAGAGGGCAAGGATTTGCAGGAAGATGAGCTCCAGTGTGTGCAAACGGATGGGGGTGGAGGGCACACAAGTGAGTGGGTGCAAGGGCAGGAGGTGGGGGTGGCGGGGAGGGCATACGCCTGCTCCCAGGCAATGGGAACCAGGGGAGGAGGAAACATCGAGTGTCTGAGGTGATTTCCTCATGGGTCGCTGGGCCAGGGTTGAGTGAGAAGTTTGCTTTTCCTGGCTCTTGAGGCCTCTTGCATCTTGGCCAAGCCTGGGGAACCAAGCCTGGGGAACCACATGTTTAAAATTCAGACCCCCAGCCTAGCCCAGACCCAAGGCCTGGGTTCCGGGCTCTGTGACCTGCCCCCTGGGGCCCCCGGTGCTGCTGTGAGCCCAGCCCCTGGATGCTGGTAGGAACCCCACAGTTTGCTTAGCTCTTGGCCTGAGCTTGGTCAGCAGAAACCAAAGGCAGCACAGGCTGGCGCTGGCCCTGCTGCCAGCTGGGGGCTCCAGGAGCAGGGGTAGGGGTGGGTGGGCTCTGAGAGGTGTGGCTGGCCTGTCCCCAGCTCACAGCCAGGGTCCAGCCTCTTAGTGCTGGTCACTCAGACACTCCTGGCCTGGGGCCTGGTGCTCAGGGCACAGCCTGGGATTCGGACAAGCTGGGGCCTCCTGGCTCCCCTACTGCTTTTGGGCTACGTGAATCCTGTAGTGCCAGCCATAAAATAGGATAATGAGGGTTCCCTGCTGGAACTCCCAGGGGCCAGCAGCGGGCTTGGCAGAGATGTTCCTATTGCGTAAGCACAGCCCCACGGGGAAGTGGCGGCCAGCATGCTGGAGCCCTTGGGCCCCGCGTGTTGGCTGGGGTCAGGACGCAACTGGGTTAATACTGCCGTCCTGTGTGTGTCACAGGGAGCGAGGGGACACTGCTCTGTGAAGGCCCTAAGAGGCTGCAGGCGGCCTCTGGACTCAGGTCTTTAGGTGACCAAGGGAAAGTCACCGAGGTCCTCCTGTGTCTCAGCCTCCTTATCTGTCAATGGGCATCTTAGTAATCCCCATGGCTGTGTGAGGGTGCACGGCTCAGCACAGCGCCAGGGCTGGCACAGACACCCCAGTAGCTGTCACCTCCGTTGCTGTGGCCCCCAGCATCATCACAGACCCTTGGGGGGCATGGGACTCAGTGCTGCTCCTTCTAGGGTGGGCGCCGGGCCCCCCGCACGGCAACTCAGACTCACCGTGGCGTTGACCGTGAGCTGGTAGGCCTGCGTGGTCTCGTAGTCCAGCTCCCGGGTCACAGTGACAATGCCGCGGGCGCTGTCGATGGCGAAGAATGGGGAGGGGGGCTGGAAGGAGTAGAGGACGCTGCCGCCGGCGCCCAGGTCGGGGTCTGTGGCATTCACGATGAAGATGGGCGTCCCAACCGGTGTGTTCTGGGGGCAAAAGCAAAGCCAGCAGAAGGGTGAGCTGGAGCTCAGAGCAGCGGCTTCGCCAGCGCCCGTCTGTCCCCCCAGAGCCCATTAACCATGGCCCTGCAGCCAGCAGGCCCCGGCCTTGGTCATTTTCATTCTGAGAGGGTGCCGGGAAACTTAACGGCACGCAGCGGTGAGCCTCTCCCCCTTTTGATGGCCTCTCGGCGGCCGTAAGAGCACTGGTTGCAGGGCTCATCTGCTCCCGCTGGAGTCCCAGGCAAGGGGCCTCCAAGTCCCCAAACCCATTTCTTGGCAGTTTCGCTTCCCCTGTCAGGTGCCCCTTGGCTGCTCATGCTGCAGGCCAGGGCCACTCGGTCTGGCATTGGGGGTCCGCGTGCTGGGGAGGCTTCAAGGGCGGGAGAAGCAAGGGGTGCACCTTGTGGTCCTCGGGGGGCTCCACCGTGCACCACAGAGGCTGCCTGCTTTCTTGGGTGAGGGGGCAGCCCACATACCCACTCAGATGTCCCCATCTCCTGGGAGCCTTCCAGGACTCCCTCTGCCCTACAAGGCGTACAGAACCCTTTCTGACTGGGGGCCACTGGTTAAGTGCAACAGCTTCACGGGTGCCTTCCAGACCCCCCGAGGCAGGTCAGCACCACTGTTTACACGCAGGGGGCCAGGGCACCCCCCAACATTCCCCTTGGCCATGGCCAGTCTTCCTGTACCACAGCTGGTGTGGGGAGCCATGGGCTCCATCTGCATGCCCAGCACTGAGGCTGGCACAGGGCAGGTGCTCCATCAATCTCCCTGAGCTCACGTGAGCGACTCTGACAGCATTTAGCTCGTTATATTTTCTTTTAATGATTTATTATTTAATTGAAAGGCAGAGTTACACACAGAGAGGGAGAGAGAGTTATCTCCCATCCACTGGTTCACTCCCCAAATGAACACAATGGCCAGGGCTGGGCCAGGCCAGAGCCAAGAGCCTGGAGCTCCATCCGGGTCTCCCTTGTGTTTGCAGGGCCCAGGCACTTGGGCCATCTCTACCGCTTTCCCAGCCATAGCAGAGAGCTGGGCTGGAAGTTCAACAGCTGGGACTTGAACTTGCACTCGTGGGATGCTGATGTCAGAGAGAGCGGCTTTACCCGCTGCGCCACAACAATGGCCCCTCGTAATGTTCTGAGTAGCTGTTTGCCTCCCCTGCCCTACAGTCTGCTCCCTTCTCTGCAGCACCTGGCAGAGTCTGGTAAGAAAGTCAGGCCTGCTGAACCCTGGCTGGGTGGATCTATTTCTAATGTAACGCACTCTGGGCGTGGCTGCGGACAGGCAAGCTCACAGAGCTCTTCACGGACACAGAAAGGTAAAAGCCACCGCTGAGGGCTGGGTGCCGGCCCCATGCTTGGGCTGCACGCCCCATGCTTGGGCTGCACCTGCCAGCTGTGTAACAGGGAGCTCTCCAGGTGGTAGCTATTATACAATTTTAGAAAAAGCAGCTGAGGCTCAGAGAGGTAGAGTAATTTGCTCCAAGTCACACAATTAGCTAGCCTAGTCTAGCTAATTCCAAAGTCTACCTAATCCCAAATTTGTGAACTCGAGCTCTCTGCTAGTCACTTTTCTAAGACACAGACAACATCCTCTACGATGTCCCAGCAAACTGTCCACACAGATGCAGCTCCCAGCCAGGAGTGTGGGGCTGGCTAGCAAGTTCCCTGAGGACAGACACTGGGTCACTGTGCTCTCTTTATGCTGGGACAATGAGCAGGTCCCCTGTGTTCCAGGTGGCCTCCGCATCTCCCCCATCCACAGGCCCGGAAGTGCACGGAGAGCCCAGTACCTGCCCCTGGGGTCGCAGATGACAGTGGAGGACCTTCCGTGACCCCCGCGTCCTTGCGCAGAGGCCTCACGGTTGAGCGCCGCCTTGCTTCCTAATTGATTCCTGGCGGCGTGGCATTGTTTGTGTTTCTCGGACCTGGCCGGCTCCTTTGCACCCCTGGGCCCCTGAACACACTTTGCCTCTGCTGGGTCTGCGCTCTCGAGCTCCGTGGCTGGGAAGGCAGATGTGCTCTCCCTCCACAAGGAAATGAACTCACAGGGGCTAGAGTTCTGGGGTGCACGGGCCACCATCTGCTGGGACTGCAGCCTCGCTGTGCGTCTCCAGGTTAAGCACTTCACCTCTCTGATGTGTACACTGTAATTAACCATCTCCCACAGGGCTAGAGTGAAGAGTCTGTAAGCTCACAGGTGTACAGTTCCCAGCACACAGGTGCTCACACGGCCTCGGTGACTCCAGGGTCTGGATGCATCGCGGTGCAGGCCAGGGCACCTTCAGGGCAGGGGGTGTGGAGCAGAGGCTCCGTGAGTGGGAAGCACACAGAGCCCCCCACCATCCACCAGGTCCTCCAGAACCCCAGATCCTCTGCCCGGAGCTCAGGGGCAGAGGAGAAAGGGCTCCGGCTCTGGCCAGCAGTGACCCAGCGCCTGCGTGCAGTGGGCTCTGTAAATGCTGCCTCCCTCGCCTCCCCTCGCCATCCCTGCCAGCACTAGGGGAGTGGGAGCATCCCCCTGTAAGTAGGCTCTTCACAGACACGCCTTGATTGGAGCTGCCCAAGATGACCCCTTTCTCGCTGGCACCCCACCAACATGCACCTCGAGGTACCCTGTACACAGCCCTGGAGAATGAGCTTGCCCGCCCTGGGCTGGGCTCCTTGGCATGCCCACAGGGTGGTGCTGGCCTTGAGATCTTCCAGAGGTTCTTAGCTACAGGAACCCCCACCCCATCACACACCAGTGCCAAAGCCAGCCCCTCCAATCCAGAACAAAGCACGCCACAGAGGCCTGCAGATGCTGCCAGGGTAAGGGATGTGCCCTACGGATTTCAGAGCAGCCTGCTCTCTGTGCTTGGCAGGAGATCTGGCTTCCAGTGTGTCCAGCTGCCTGGCCACACCCCCCAGCAGGTGCCCAGAGGACAGGGACGGCTCCAGCAAGATGTGAGCTCCTGCACCCACTCCTGGCCTCGGGCAGGACAGGACATTCCATCTGTCCCCAGGCTCATGGAGCGCCTGAATAGAGGAGTTCAGAGCAAAATCCAGGCAAGGTGGAGAAGGCGGAAAGAAGTGACAAGCCCAGTTTCTGTCCTTCTGAGATCATGCCTCGTGCCCTGTAGTGAAAACTCATTGCATTTTTGCATAGCTTAGGTTCTCCTTGGAACGGGCCTGGCAAACGGCTACTCCTGTGAGACCAGCCAGTGCAGAGAGGAAAGCTGCTGGCCTGCACTTCAGGTCCTGGGTGCTGCACTCCGTCAGGGAGACCTGGGGGCGTTGCTCCAAGCACCCGGTGGAAGGCACGATGTGCACACAGGTCTATGACCTTGACACAAGCAGATTTCTTCATGGGGCCAGCAGCACATGGGTTTCCCAGTATCCTGCAGGCATAAATCTTGATGGCTCAGAACTTGGCCTCTGAGACACACCCCCTAACTTGGAATCCTGGCTCCACTAGTTGGCTAGGAGACCTCAGACATAGGCAGTTGAGCCTGTTTCGGCCTCAGTTTCCCCAACTGCCAAATGGAGCTAATAACAGTACCTATGCTAGGGTTGGGAGCCAGAATTATATGAGATAAGGTGCGAAAAAAACCTAAAGCTTCTCACACAGCCAAGGACACCAACTCAGTAAACGGGCATTGCAATCATTACTCTAGTAATAAAGGACCACGCAGCCGAGATGGGCCCTGTTCAAAGCGTGGATATAGGAGAAATAGTTTCACGAGTCTGCACCATGAACTTGGACACCTTAAAGTTCTGAAAGAGAACATCTTCACCACTTGGCTCCTGGCTGCTGCGGACCCTTGAGTTGGGAGAGCCTTGGTAGGCAGACCTTTCTGTGGGTTCAGAGCCAGGGAGAGGAGGGGCCCCCGATGCCAGGTACGTTTCCCAACCCAGGAGAGTGGTCCCGACCATACGCTACTCTGGGACGGCTTGGACACAACAGCTGGAGGGAACCTGGGCACTAGCTAGCATAACCTCCCCATTATCAGATGGGAAAAGCGGGCGCCGATCGGGGACGACCTCGTTCCACCTCTCATGGCTGGCTTACAGCATAGCTGCGGCTAGAAGTCGGATACCTTGGCTGGGCGCTCTTTCCAGACCATCCACTCCGACGCTAACTGCTGCCTCTGCTCCCACCCTCCTTCCAAGAAAAGCAGCCACCTCAAAGGAGCAGGCCAGGCAGCCATGTTTGTCGCAAGTGATGTCAGACTCAGGCCACATGGGATTGGTCCAGAGGCAACCACCTGACCCAAGTAGGCCAATCAGACAGGGCCTTGGAAATTAATCCAGTTTCCCGTGGGAATCTGCTACCTTAGGGCAGGAGTGGGCATCAGGACAGGATGACAGCCACGTGGAGGCCACAGAGGGTGGCAGCAAGATGAGAGGGGCACGGTGAGAGAGACAGCGGGGAAGGGGCTCTGCCAGTCTCCGCGCCATCTTCCCTGCCCCTCTGCACATGGTTCCCTGCCCTTGGCTATGCCACGGTGACTCTTGGAGATGTCCTCCCTGTGGGGGCCCCTTTTGCTGTGGCTTCGTGCTCTCGCCTGGCACCCTCAGATCATGCCAGCCACAGGCAAGGACTCCACATTCCTGCAGCTCTGCCTCAGGCTGCCCCCCACCTCCACGGCTGCGCTCCTGCCCCTTGAATGCCCCCAGCAGGGCCAGCGTCCAGGGCCTGCTAATGAGGGCGCTGGGCCCACCCCTCAAGGCCAGGCGGGGAGAGTGGGGAGAATGAAAG